>OZ023301.1:11762038-12413704 GCA_964007245.1 Hypomecis atomaria
GCTGCGATTGGAGAGCTGTCACCGTGGAGTATTCGCTGTTCTTGAGCTGGAAAATGCAAACATTAACTTTATTAAGTCGTATGCTCTCGGACAAAAAACAAAATAGTTAGCGGTCTATGCGCTAAAGTGCATCGACAAATCACATTACTTTTTACAATATAGCTCGTAAATACTAGTAATAATAGTACATTATGATATAAGTGCGGTAATTTTCAAAGCGCACGTATGTCATACGACGTTTTATAACATATTTGCTAGGAAATAAATAAAACTCTGACTTTGAGTGAAAGTCGTGCATCAGTCGAAGCATCGTGCGTTTTACATTACATTACCGCACAAGTGCCGTAATGTCTCTTACTCTCTTGAGTGAAAGTAGGAGAAACGAGACCACAGAGTTCTGCAGTCGGTGGCGGCGTGCGTTTTACATTACAATAAAGCACAAGTGAAACTAAGAAGTGAAGTAACGTAATGAAATACATTACGATATTGAAATTGGTGTGATTACAGCCACTTTACGCGCAAATATGTTATAAAATTAATGAACAACACTTGCTCGATGGGCGAACGTGAATCCACTAACCCACAATACACTAGCGTTGTATATAAGACCCAATCACCATTAATGGGTTCTCTGTCCACCAATGGAGTATTTAGAAAGACCAGTGCAGTTTCTGTGTCTCCCTCGCCTTAGCTCTAACTACCTGATGGAAGGAGTCCATGACATCTAGGAACTTCTCCCGTTCTAAAAAAAAATCGCCTTCTGCTGCTGCCTGCTCGGTTCTATCTTGTCTTCTAGTTGCTGTTTCAGTGAACTTAAAGCTTGGGGCGTGGCGTGAGTTCAAATCCGGTCCCCTACCAATAAGTTCTTTAGAATTTACGTACGGATTTAAATACCACTAGATTTTGGTGAAGGAAAAGAATGTGAGTCAACCTGCAATACGTCTGTAGAAAAAATTCAATGGCGTATCTGGATCCACCAACTTACCTTTGGACGGGTGTAGTGACTATGACCGAGCCGCCTGCCTTGGGTTGGTCTCTGTTCACCTGTGGAGTATTAAAAAGGCCAGTACCTGAGTCCCCTCTCCCTAGCTCTAACTTCCTGATGGAAGGAGTACATGTCATCTAGGATCTTCACCCGCTCCAGAACGTTCGCCTTCTGCTGCTGCTTGCTCCCTTCTATCTTGTCTTTGACTTGTCGTTACACCACTGTTACTATTTTTATACATTTTCAAGCTTGAAACCTATCCATTAAAGTTTCTCAGTTCCTAACTCTAACTTCCTGATGAATTGAGTCTTCTGGAATTTTGTTTCGTTCTCGAACATTATCCTACCTAAGTCCTCCTCTCTCTAGGCTTCATGGCAAAAAAAAAACCGTATTTTCTAGAATTTCCTCTCTTTTTAGAAAGTTAACAAGTACCTGAATTTTCTTAGATCTTACTCATGGAAAGACTATATTTCTAGAAATTTCTCTAGTTTCTAAAGAGCTAACATACCTGAGTCTCCCTCTCCCTAGTCCTAACTTCCTGATGGAAGGAGTCCATGTCATCTAGAATCTTCTCCCGTTCTAGAACGTTCGCCTTCTGTTGCTGCCTGCTCGCTTCTATCTTGTCCTCGACTTGCCGTTTGAGAGTCGTCACCACTTCGTTCATCAGTATGGCGCGGGCTTCGCGTTCTTTGGCCCATAGCTAAGACAAAAAAAAACTTATTTTTATGGTAGGTATCTGTTTCGTTTAATATTATTCAAATAAAATAATATTATAATAATATTAATGCGTTTTTGGTGTTTTTGGAATTAAAACTACTACATTGCATTTCTGTTTTTTTTTTGACGATTAACCCCTGAAATTGTGTAAAGAATACATAAAATAATAATGCATACCCTGCAAAGCAATTCATACCGGTACTAATGTTATAAATCCAAAGGTGTGTTTGTTGCTTTGTCACTCTTTAATACAGCAACAGAGCAATGGATAGAATTGATTTTTGATATGAATGTAATTCAAAGGTTGGAGAGTAATGTAAGCCACTTTTTATCCCGGAAAAATGAAAGGTTTCTATGGGACAGCGGGTTTCATCCGCTAGTCATTTTAATTAAAAAAGGCGAACTGTTTTGATTTTAAAATAACCGATGTGCAATACGTACCTTATCCTGTTTCTCATTGATTTGGCGAGCTTCCCCATCATACATAGACTCGATATTCTTCTGTCTCTGTTGCTCCCTCTCTCTGTGCTCCTCTAACTCCTTTAACGCCGCGTCTAGTACATGCCTGTGATGACTGATTTTTCCCTTTTCCGATTCATAGTCCTGTTCAATAATATTGAAGAGTTTTGTTGGACATATGAAAGAAAAAATTTATTTTTCAGAAATAGTAGATAGATTGATAAACTCTTCATTGCGCACCACGAAATAAACAAAAAGAAGAAACAAAGATACATAAACAGTGTAACAATGGGCGGCCTTATCGCTGATAGCAATCTCTGCCAGGCAACCTTAGGATGGAGAGGATAGTATTTAAAATACATTTTTCTGGAAACAAGAAATTCACTAGCATTGGAAATCTATACGTGTGGTTTCTGTCTAAACCGTAGACAAACTAAAACTACCGACATTGCCTAGCGGATGAGCAATTTCAAATGGCAGTGGGCATAGTACGTAGAACAGATGGCCGGTAGGGTTGTTAAGTTCTGGAATGGAGACAACGTACCGGCAAGCGCAGCGTAGGATGTGCACCAAGGTGATGAAGGTGATGGAAGGCCATAATGAAGACTGCAGGTTCACGCTGGATGCAAGCCCCTTCGGTTTTATTGTCAATCCATATAGGATTGTGTTCAAAGAAACTCGAGTATTGGAGTCTTATTTAATAAAGCTTGAGCTATTTTTGAAGACTCGAGTCTTATAAATAATACCGAGTTCAAGTCCATCAGAATTTTGTGTCTTTTGTAAATATAGGTACTTGAGTCCTGCCAAAGACTGAATCTTTTAAAAAAAACTTATGACTGACTCTTCTAAATAATCCATAGCTATAGTTTAAAGTAAATAAAACAGCAATTATGTGTGTTTTAGACATATTAACTAATATTTTGATTCAGAAAATCAATCAGTCTTTAGGTGAATCCGTACTTTTGATTAGGTTATTTACGTTTAATGCAATTAAATTGTTATATGTAACAAATTATTATTGTACGTTTTATTTTCAATTAGATTAGTAAACAAATATGGATGACGATATAAAATAACCCAGTATTACATATTATAATACACCAAATCAAGTTCGTGACACAGTCTAGCCAAAGAATATATAATAATACTACGTATAGAACGGCCACTCGTTACCCCCCACCCGTTTGAGTCTTCCTCACTTCCACCCCGCGCTACGTACCGCATCGTGTACTCTGCGCGCGGGCTGCACTGGCCGGTGGATTTTCTAATAAAAACTACCTAGACTGTGACAATAGGGAACACTTGTACTGTGTATGGTTGAATATCAATGATACGTAACAAAACAAGAAATTTTAATGTTTCCCTAAGGATAAATAATAGGAACTTATTTTACATTATTTGGTAACTTCCTCTTGATATTATCTTACAAAAGAAGTAGATCGGTTACTTTTTGTTAAAATGCTTCCAAATTAAGTAATTGTAATACTTTTTTAAGCACTAGATTAATATTCATTTTTGCAAATTAAGTACGCAACTGTCTCACTCACGCGGCATGTCGTCACGTTGTGGTGATCGCTGACAGCCATAGACGTTCCGCACACAAATGCGCGTGTAGCGACCGTGCGTAAGTGTGTTGTCTGTGAGTAAGTACTGTGTAGGTGTGCGTAAGACAGCAGATTTTGTATGAAAAATCGCGGAGTGTCCGGGCTGTGGTCTAGCTCAAAGAACTTTAAAGACTCGAAAGGACTCAGAAAACTCAAAAGACTCGGACTCATGTGACTAACGAGTCCTAGTCTTGAAAATCTACTCAAGTCTCGGGATGAAGATTAAATAATCGGCCAAGTACGAGTCGGACTCGCGCACGGAGGGTTCCGTACTGTATGGGAGGATCCCCCTTAAATTATTATTAATTTATATTTTTTAATTTTCCATCCATCCATCCATCAGCCATAAGAAGTCCACTGCTGGACATAGGCCTCCCCTATGGATCTCCAATAAGACCGGTTGGAAGCGGCTTGCATCCAGCGCGATCCTGCGGTCTTAATGAGGTCATCCGTCCACCTTGTGGGTGGACGTCCTACGCTGCGCTTGCCGGTACGTGGTCTCCACTCGAGAACTTTCCGACCCCATCGGTCATCAGTCCTCCGCGCTATGTGCCCTGCCCATTGCCATTTCAACTTGCCAATCCGTTGGGCTATGTCGGTAACTTTGGTTCTTCTACGGATCTCCTCATTTCTGATTCGATCTCGCAGAGAGACTCCGAGCATAGCCCTCTCCATAGCTCGTTGGGCTACTTGGAGCTTACCAATAAGGCCCATAGTGAGAGACCACGTTTCTGTGCCATAAGTCATCACTGGCAACACACACTGGTCGAAAACTTTCGACTTGAGGCACTGAGGTATGTCGGACGAGAAGACGCTACGCAATTTTCCGAACGCTGCCCAGCCGAGTTGGATTCGGCGATTGGCCTCTTTCTTGAAGTCGGACCTACCTAACTGGACTACTTGTCCTAGGTAGACGTACGAGTCAACGACTTCAAGAACCGAGTTCCCAACAGAGATCGGGGTGGGTACAACATGGGAATTACACATAACTTTCGTCTTGTCCATGTTCATCTTAAGACCCACCTGTTGAGAAACCCGATTGAGGCCTTCGAGCATCGTGCTGAGCTCTTCCATCGATTTTGCCATGACTACTATATCGTCGGCAAACCGAAGGTGAGTGAGGTATTCGCCATTGACATTGATGCCGAATCCTTTCCATTCCAGGAGCTTGAAGGCGTTCTCCAAAGTAGCCGGAAACAGTTTCGGAGAAATTACGTCTCCCTGTCTTACGCCTTTTTTTAAAGGGATCGCCTTGGAGCTCTCTTCCTGTACTCGGACCGACATAGTGGCGTTATTATACAAGCACTTCAACACTTCGATGTACCGATAGTCAATACGGCATCGTTGGAGAGACTCGAGCACAGCCCAAGTCTCGACCGAATCAAAGGCTTTCTCATAGTCCACAAACGCTAAGCAAAGTGGCAAGTTATACTCTTCGGTCTTCTGTATAACCTGCCGTAGCGTATGAACACAGAAGAGAGAAGGAAATAGAAAGGCGATGTGGAGGGGAGGTTTGTCGCCACGTACATGAGCTATAACTCAAGTTACGTGAAATCGTGACATTTACTGTCTCAGTCGTTCAAGTGATTTCAGAGGTAATTTTTGCCAAAAAAATGCCGGTTTGCGCTATTATAACGTGTCGAATACAAAGCAAAGACTTTAGTTTACAAAAAGGAGGAATATCCTTTCACTGGTAAGTCTAAATTGTGGGCATTTTTAAATTTAAATGATTTATTTTACTGCCTAGATTTTCGTTGATAGTGGTTGCAAACATTTTATCGACATCGATAAATTTCGCTAGTAAGTTAATATTTCGCAATTCGAAATTTATTGTTATTACAATTATTATAAGTATCTGAATATTTTGATTTAATAAAATATTTGTGATTGTGGTGTAATTTATATTAATAATTGTATTTGCATCACACTTTAACTATTATGTTCCTTATGAATAAAAGTTATCATGTCCAATATATATACATATAAATATATAGATTGAACGCGAAGCCGACTGCCGTTGCATGTTTTGCTTTGATCTTTGATTCATTGATACATTGTTTCTTCATTGCAGCTTTCCAGCCGATCCTCTGACGAAGAGTAAATGGATCGAGGCTACAGGACGGCAAGACTGGATTCCTACAAACGTTCCATTTACACGTGGTTCTTAATTAACATGTTTTTTATAGTTATACATGTATATTATCTCGACATATAAAATGCTTAGATCTGAATGACTGACTGACGGATCCACGCACAGCCTAAACCGCTTCAATAAGCGGTCAGGAGAGACTTGAAATTCGGAGCGTGAGTTCTTTGTATGAAGTAGGCGTCTGATAAGAATAATTTACCGAAATTCTAACCAGGAAAATACAGACGTGAAAAATTAGAGCTAAATTTGTGTGAAACAACGTGATTTTTGGTTCATTTACTTTAGATTTTGCATTAAAATTCTGTAATAGAATTGATGGAAGATGTGTTTCGTGTTTTATTGAAATATGAAAGTTATTTTGGGGTTGATTTTCTTCGATGTTGATATCAATACTCTTTAGTGTTTTTGAATTAAATTACTTTTTATTTTGATGCGTGTTTAAAATTAAATCCGATTTTATTTAAGTAATCGGCCTATTGTCAGTAAAGGTTAACCTTTTCTGAAGGTCCTTATACCATTGTATAGTTCCAATTAACAAAATAGCAATGTATGTCTAGGTATAAGGGTTCCTTGTTATGAGGTATGGAACACTACTTAAAGATATTTATAAATGTTGACTTATAATAAGGGACGCTAAAATAGAATGTTTCGAGAAAACATGTATACGAACCACCCCGAATAATCTCACCCGTTAGCACAAGCACGCGCTCTTACTCGCCCACGTAACCATTTACGTCTACGTTCAGCTACATAATCCAATGAATTAATTATATTATCGAGCTCCAAACTAGAAAAATATGATTGTAATTATTCTTCTCCTTATAAATATTGGCGTCGCATGGAATATGCATTTGCCAGTGTCAAGTGTAAGTTCTATTATGATGTTATGATAACTAATATTGTCACATGTAATTCAGTTGTGTTCACATGTATAGTTCACATGTTTAGTTTAAGCTTGTTTTGTATTTACGATGTGAAAATAAAGTTATTTTTTATTGTATTGTAATTATGGTGTAATTTAATAAAATATTTGTACTATGATAATATTCACTATGAAAAATAGTTAAGTACAGTCGTGGCCAGCACAAAATATCTAAATACAATTGATTAGCCAACAATGGAATTTAGGCGACTTCCACCGTGTACGAAATCCAAATAGTTCGCAGGAATTGATTTGGCATCCATGTAGTACCTATAGAACTGATAGAAACACAAGTTTTATAAATTAATACAATACGGCACGTTGACATGATTTTTCAGTGTTAATTCCAAAAATTCCTAAATAGTAATAAAACTGCACAATCATTTTCATCAATTATATACTACATATATCCAGTTACATTATCCATAAATTATGCAATACGTATAAAATCACATTATCGATAAAATTAAACTGCACAATTCATGTCGCCCATCACTAGCTAAATGCCAAAAAACAACTGTGATACCATATTCAAATTCGAGATTGGCCCATTATTTTTTTTTTTGGCTTGACATGTACCACGCATTTGCCATTGTTATGTAACATTAATAAAATAAAGTGAATTTAATAACTTTAACACGGCATTTAAATTATGACCAAATTAATGTTATGGGTCTTAGGTACCTTGGTGATGTGACAGAAAGTATACTACGCTCTATTCTAAAGGAAAAAAAAAATCTCCGATGCTAGTGAAAATTGCACAGTTAGTGTGCAGATATTTTACAGTGGTAATACACACTTGGCGACAGCGGTTTTCATAGAAAATCTGTATGGATTTCCTTTCTAATCTAGTTCTGCTGTTCTGTGCGTATGAATGTGGTCCATGGTACTAAAGCCCTTTCGGAAACCGGCTTGTTCGGAAGGCTGGAAGTCATCAAGCCTGCGCTCGAGACGATTCGTAATGACCCTTGAAAACAGCTTATAAACATGGCTCAGAAGCGAGATGGGTCTGTAGTTCTTCAATTTTTAATTTTATTATTTATTATTGAAGGGAATATAAAACTAAATATTCTGTGAAAATTTCAAGCCTCTACCTGGTACCATTACTAATATAGAGCGAAAAACGTCTAAAAATTCAGGTTTGTTGTATAGGAGCCCCCCCTAAATATTTATTTTATTTTTAGTATTTTTTTGTTATAGCGGCAACCGAAATACATCATCTGTGAAAATTTCAGCTGCCTAGCTATCATGGTTCATGAGATACAGCCCGGTGACAGACAGACAGACAGACGGACAGACGGTCGTCGATGTCTTAGTAATAGGGTCCCGTTTTTCCCTTTGGGTACGGAACCCTAAAAAGAGTAAAAGAGAAAAAGAGATTGAGTTTTTTATAGACAAAACACTAATATAGGAGGACTACGTCTATCAGTGGACGTCCTACGGCTGATAACGATGATGTTCAGCATTCCTGCGGCTAAGATGATGATGATGGATAAACGAACATAAACATACCTTCAATACGCTTCTTCTCAACTTCGCCAGCATTTCCAAATCGAGTTCTATCTCTTTCAGTACAGAAATCACTTTCTTTTTCAGCTTGTATTTATGCAGTCCCATATTGACGATAGTTGCGTCTCTTTCTGCCATCAGCCTCATGTGTAGCCTCTCTCTTTCGCTTGATATAAGTAGGAGCTCGTCGAGTATAGCTTTATCCCTCTCTTCTTGCTTTCGGAGAACTTTGACGGCTGTTTCTTTCTCGCTCAGTTCAGCTATTTGGCCCTCTAAACTGCTGCGGAGCTCCTGAAATATGATATTTTTTTTATTACGACTGCCCATGAAGAAAGGTAATAATTGACGGAAGCAAAGCGAAGGTCTTTGCAAAAATTGGTGTTCCATAGAAAAATATCGTTTACCCGTGACCAAATGTATGGGACAGC
This sequence comes from Hypomecis atomaria, assembly GCA_964007245.1. Taxonomy (NCBI): domain Eukaryota; kingdom Metazoa; phylum Arthropoda; class Insecta; order Lepidoptera; family Geometridae; genus Hypomecis; species Hypomecis atomaria. Next base: position 11,770,812 of record OZ023301.1, read on the forward strand.
TGATTTTTTTTTTTGAGTTTTGACAAAAGTCGTAGAACGAAAATTGTTAGTTTTGATGTACAGAATAAGCACCTAAAAGGATGCTAATTGATTAGAAATAACCCTGTATAGCGTGCAAAGTGCAGACTTCGCACTTCGCTGTGATTCGCTAATTATTGCGCGTGTGTGCATAATGCGTAAGGAGCGCGCGGGAGGCATGAGGTTGGCGGGCGGGAGTGCCCCGGCGCGAGTCACTCTGGCTCCCGCGCATACCTATAACGCGGCTTTTGCGCAGCGTTCTGCGCATCCATCGCTTTGTGTGGCGCTTATTATACCTATATTTATAGAGCGTACAAAGTGCGGACATATAATATAAAGTTACAGTCAAAGACGTCAAAGTTACCTTCATTTGCTGCTCCTTTTCCCGAAGTTTCTCCTCCTCGAGGGCGATTTGTCTCCTCAAAGCCTCGTCTCTCTCCTGCAGGATCTTGCGAGTATCTTCTTCTTCCTTCTTCTTTTGCACCTCTTTTTCTACTAATTGTTCCATCCTAGAAGAAAAACATAATTTTACAGGTAAAGCTTGATTGCTGCACAAATATTCTGTTGGATACAACCGGGAACCGAGAAATTAAATAGATGTAGATGGACATTCGAAAACGCTTTGATTGGTACAACTTCATTACTATCTAGAAATCTAGAATCCAGGTTGAAAAGGGTGCCATGGGCGGCTGAGTCTGAGTCTTAGTGTCTCCTTGTCTATGATACCCTAGTCCAGGGTTTATATTGATGGGTCTTACGTAGCAAAGGGCAATAACGGGACCCTATTACTAAGACTCTAATGTCTGTCTGTCACCAAGCTGTATCTCATGAACCGTGATAGCTAGACAACTGAAATGTTCGTAGATGATATATTTCTGTTGCCCTTGCCGCTATAACAACATATACTAAAAACAGAATACATAAAATAAATATTTAAGGGGAGCTCCCATACAACAAACGTGAATTTTTAGGGGTGTTTTGCTCGCTATTAATAACGGCAAGAGGAATGGGGCTAAGGGGGTTCCAACAGGGTATGGAACCCTTCGTGCGTGAGTCCGACTAGCACTTGGTCGATTTTTCTATGATACCCTGGTACATATGCTTTAGCACTGACAGTAGTCCCATAGTCAGACTTTTTCATTATGATAACTAGGAGCTCTGCCTAATATGGTCATACAAAATTTGGTCATAATTAAAGCTATATAAACCTATGTCAATTCCTGCACTTTGCGTAGCAACGCCCTGTGTATTGGCAGTGGAAAATGACTTACCAAGCAGATTTACATTTCCCATTGGCCACATAAGAGCTCACAGCTCTCAGTTCGGGTTGCTTGAGCCGCCACGCGTGATGGAGGCGGAGCTCAGCTTCGTGACGTCTCAGTTGCTCTTCTTTGTCCATGATACCTTGGTTTATATCCTTTAGCACTGACGTTGGCACTTTGTTGAGGTACGAACTGAAAAAAAAATCGTCAATACGGAACCATATTGTAAAATATTTATCAAGAAAGAATCATAAGTGCGTAAAATTTAAATAAAATACTATACAACAAACCAAGAGCAAAGATTTTATTTTGACTTAACCGCAAAGAAACTCTTGACACAAGCAGCTCTCAATTCTTTTCTTTTTCAGTGAAAATACAGGTAGGTATTTTCTCTGTTGTTGTCTTTCTATGTTAAATTATTACAATTGTTGGAGCTGCCCAGAGCCAAACATGTATAGCAGCTTTACAATTTACTTCTAGTGTTATTATTTCTTCTGTGCTTACACTGCTTCATATAATTGTGTTAGTAGCTATATATCTTCAGATACTTGTTATGCTTAAAGTACATAATTCAGAATTTAATATTGCAATTTTTATCAAAAAAAATAGAATGCTACCAAAACGTAAAGTATTTTAAGTAAGTACTTTTTCAAGCATAAAACCTGACCCATTCTTGTACAGCTTAGGCTGCTGAGCTAAAGCCTTGATTTCCTGTTGGTACTGCATGTTCTCTTGAAACAGCATCATTTCTAGCTTCTTGCGTCTTTCTTCTAATTGTCTGAAACAACAATGCAATCATTTCTGTTATTCAAATTAATTAAACAGCTACAAGAGGATGTATGTTTCATCTTTTATATTTTACTAGCGACCCGCCCCGGCTTTGCACAGGTGTATTATACATATAAACCTTCCTCTTCAATCACTCCATCTATTTAAAAAAAACCGCTTCAAAATCTGTTGCGTAGTTTTAAAGACAGAAGCATACATAGGGACAGACAGCGGGAAGCGACTATGTTTTATACTATGTAGTGATTTATATTTTTACATAATTTGGAAGTTTAGCAAAAAGGACTCAATCCACACTTTGGTTAAAAATGCGTTAATGATACCAAGTGGCCTATACAGAAAGGTCTTTCATATTAAAATAACAGTTTTTCATAAAGCAGTCATACATAGACAATAATAGTTGTTTATCCACATGTTAGGCAATCAAAATGTTTAAGTACTTAGTCATAATTCAAATGTAACATTTTGTGAGTTGAGGAGTTACGCTGGGCTGACTCGGGTAGATGTTGGAGTAGGAAATGCACAAAATACCCCATGCAGGACACCAGTGCAGGGCTTATCGTCCCCACACTAAATAAGAATAATTTGACCGAATATACATACACATCTCTGATTTTCTTGGAAAACAAGTTCTCTGCCTCCCTATTAGCCCGTTGGTAATAGCTCTCTGTAGTCCAAGCCTCGTGGTAATGTGACTTGTTAATGTGAGCCTCGAAGAGTCAGCTACTCTTAGAGCTTATTTAACTCATTTTTTTTCTATAGTATGTAATTATACGTATATCACTCATGAAGTGTCTTGTGCTGTGGATAAGAGTAGGTATCTATTGATAATAAATATATAAAAGCACTTACGCATCTCTGATCTTTTTTGAATACAAGTTCTCTGCCTCCTTATTAGCTCGTTGGTAATAGCCCTCCGTAGTCCAAGCTTCGTGGTGTCGCGACTTGTTGGTGTGAGCCTCGAAGTAGTCGGCCACTCTGTGGAGCTCCTCAGCCTTGCGGAGCTCGTTGTCGCGCCTCTGGGCTGCCAACGCTTGAAGCTGCCATTGGGGACGGGGGCGGGACATACTGGAATATAAGTAAGTTTGTATAGGCCGGGTGGCTAGCCCTGGTGTCAGAGTTTTTATGCCGCCATTAGGCCTCTGACATGGCTAAACGTTTAAAACAAACGGGACCTACAAATATGTAAAGTTAACGCCACCCGCGGTCACCCATCCGGAGACTGGGCTTGTTGAATGTTGCTTTGATGATTGCTAACAAACACCTAGTCATACTACGCTATAAGCAATATACATTGTATTATAACTATGAATTAAATTAAATATTTGAATAACTCCTCAGATCATATTAACTGTTCATTTCTTAGGGAGCTATATTGCAAGAAATTGAGAGGTTCATAGTAAGTGTGCCACATCCTAGACTACATCTCTGCTTAAGATCAGACAGGATATAGTCAAACTGAAAAATAGGTATGTAAAATAAGCAAACTCTAGGTATTGTGTAGAAGGAACAATCCTGTAGTTGGGTTTAATTATCCTTATAATTAGTCATGTGACATTCACTGCCAAAAACACATCTTTTCTAAACCAATTAAACGCAATGCAATAACAATCATAAATCTACAAGATACCTAATTAGGTATTTATATACATTATTTTATTAATTAGTAGGCTTAATCAGAAGTGACAAAATATAGCTAATAAAATGTTTCACCTGAGATAGGTATTTACAACAGATTTCTCACAAGTTCAATGCAACACTGTACCTGCCCTTTAAATTACAAGATCACCTTCAGAATAACAGACCCAGTGGGTAGGAAGACCAAAACATAAAATGACTCACTCACCTGTGAGATCGATAGGTATATGATACCTACTGAACTGCCTTGGCGACTGCCCACAACAGTTGTGAGACACTGACTCAAGCACTCAAGGCAAGTCAATTAATTGCATAAACGGTAATACCTCGCGTGGGAGCAAAACGACCAGCAATTGGAGCAAGTGAGGTCAGACACATAACAATCAATTTACTTCCTTAAAATTAATCATTGCCGTGAACACGCGAATTTCAAACTGTAAACGTTCAACGTTGTTTTGCAATTTGACTTTTTGTAAGCAAAGCTACGTCAAATTGACAGTTGCTAGGCAACGCCATCCTTTGTATTTTGTCTATGGTTTATTAAAAGAGTTTGGAATCTTCCGTCTTGTTTTAGTGACATCTATAGGGTAATAGTAGAACTAATAAAACTTTTACCCACAAGTTGCTGTAACAGTTCATCTACTCGTCCATAGATGGCGTTTATAACAATTTGTTCTGTTTTTATGACGACATTATGGCTTTTTTCGATTTTTTTGTTAAGTTCAAGGAAATATGTATAAGAAATGATGGAGTTTCGTTTATTGGAATTCACTTATTCAGTCACCTTTTATGTATACTACCAATACCTATAATTATAAATATAAAAAAGGTATCTCACGTGCTAAAAGTAGGTAGGAAAGTACCTATGGGTTCAGTTCGGAGTTGCAGTGGGCAGGGCACATAACACGCAGAATTGATGGCGGCTACAATGGGACCCTAAAAGCACTGGAACGGAGACTAAGCACGGGCAAGCGCAGCGTATGACGTCCGCCGACAAACCGCTTTGCTTTCAACCCAATTTCAATCGGTGTTATTCGGGCTGTTCATCCCGGCTTTGCCCGGCATATAAATTGTGGATGTTTTAATTTTATATCTTTCAGAAGAAATATTCTAAAAGATAATGAAAATCGCATTGCAATCTGTTAAACAGAAACGAAACAGAAACTTTGATCTAATCAGGTACCTTTAAAAATTATGTAGTAAAGCTATTGAGAAGAAAAGAGGAGGTCCTACGGCTATTAGACCATATCTTTTTTAAAGTAAAAAGTAAGTTTTGTTAGTTCATATAGGCCGGGTGGCTAGCCCTGGTGTCAGAGTTTTTAAGCCGCCTGAAGGCCTCTGAAAAGGCTTAACGATTAAAACAACCGGAACCTACAAAGTACAAACGTGTCATCCGAGCCACGGTAGTGCTCAGTTGTTAATGCCACCCGCGTTCACCTATCCGAAGACTGACCCTGCTGAACGTTGCTTAACTTCGATGCTCGCTAACGAACACCTAGCAGTGATTTATAAGTAGTGAGGGTAGGTATTTAAAAAAATCCAGGACTAAATAACAAGGAAGTCTATTTTGTAGCTTGTTGTTTTTGTCTGTGTCTACCTCAATCTCGTAAAATACCTAATATCAGCAGTAAGCTTAGGAGGAAACAAACGATAGCAAAGCTCCAACGCTTTATTTTCATTGAAGTGTCTGCAACTCGGCCTTCAAGGTGATAGCGTGCCGCATTCCTGCAGGAAAGAGAGGACTGAATGCATGTCTTTGTCTTACTACAATGGCGGCTTGCAGTGTTACTAGGTAGAATAAAAAGCTGCTAGCTTAGAAAATTTTTTTTTGAGTAAGATACCACTTGGTATTTATGACTTTATTTTGATACTTGATTGGATATATGAAATTTGATATAATATAATGGCTTTATATTATATTATATATGTAAACAAATATTATAAAGCTAGGTATATTATCCAATTATATCATGTCTGCAAAAGTAGTTTGCAATTGTAATTCTAGTTCAAATTAATAACAATGTATTAGCAATTCTTATTGATATTTTAGATTTAAATGAAATGATATTAAAAAATGTGTAAATAATTTTTGGCGATACCTATTTTTTTTAAATTGACTCTGTAGGTACATAAACGAAGTGCATTTTTTCTTTTCACAACTTCAAAATTTCAAAATGTGATTGCTATTTAAACCTGTGAGATAAGTATTTATAATATTTATTTACACAGCAAATAAAAATGCAAGTGGAGTCCCTCCGCGCGGAAGAAGTGAAACTTTGACGCAACAGTGCTTTCATACCCCCTTCATGGTAGAGTTAAACGTTTAACGCAACCTTATTGGAAGTCGCATTAGAAGTTTCAATTCAAAAATAATGAGAACAAAACCAATAAAAAAGCCTAACATTCTTTTACTATCAGCCTAAAAGCTCCCAAGCTACTAAGCACGTAGGCTTCGAAGGCTTTAATGGCATTTTACGTTACGTCCCTCTAGCAACACTGAAAAACGCCAGTTACTTGTGTGGAGGCAGTGATCGCCGCACGCGCATCTTTTATCCACACTTCTTTCACAAAAATGCCGATTTCTACATTCAAACATAACTTATGATCAATTTCATAGACATTCAGTGACATAATAACGTGAAAACAGTGTGCTATGCAATAAAAGTGACAGAAAACGTTACAAGTGTGTTCATACGTGAATTCAGATTGATATTTTTTGTTTGTCAGGCCGTGTGTTAGTAATAATCGTGCTCCGGACCAAGAAATGGACTTATAATTGGTCTAAATCAATGGCTTCGTTGGTAAGTCATACCTATTTGAGGTTTAAAACCAAAAGGCAACGTTTTTGAGCGTTTGCGTGTTAAATAACAGCATTCGTATGAAGGTTCGAAACAAATTCTTATAAACGGAGCTTTTAAAATGAGCTTTATGTCTGAGAGTCTACGCTTTTAAAGTTTAAGTTTAACATGAACATTTTTATTCAGTAACTAGAATTTCACTTGCTACTACCTACATTACAATGTTTAAATTATCATTTTTACATTTGGTCGTTTAATAGGTTAATTTGCATTTGTTTTGTTCATTTGCGATCAAAATTGTTATTGTGAATGTTTTTACTACATAACTGATACTTAAAATGTGTTAATATTGCATGATAAATTGACGTTGATGTACATAGAGCGCCACATAGAGCGCTCTGGATTGTAAAAAACTCGAGTTTAAAACTTAATAATACTACATATCTCTGGTTGTTTACTTAATTATCTAGGTACCTAAGTGTGATTTGTGTTTAATCAAATGAAAATATGTTACATTTAAACCTACTTTGAATACATAAGGTTGAATATTGTAGTATATTAAATACTAAGTATTTGGTAACATTATTTCATAACACCGCAATTTTGCTGTATAACAATGATTTTTCTTGAGGAATTTCCTTTGAAATAAAATAGCTAAGTATCTAAATTTGTTGTATATCTATAACAGGCAAAACCACAAGGAGCTAATAGTTTATGTTGTATTATACCGGCGTCGCGAGACTCATTCGTTGCCTCGAGAAAGTTCTCGCTTGAATGTTTCTAAGTTTCACTTTTACTTAAGATTTTTCTTATTATCAAATATCTCTTGAGATAATATTGCATTTACCTGTCAGTACTAATTACAATATTATGCAAGCCTACTTTTTTCTTGATATGAAAACTTAAATCTCAGATAGTCATAACCAAATCAACCGTTAAATCTAAAATTAACACCATACCACAAATGAGAAGCAACTGGATTCAGATAACATGAAAGTTGAGTATTCAAAGATTTGAGACATTTTCGCATTTGTAATCTATACAAATTTGTAATAGTGATAGACAGGATTTATTATTGCGTCAAAGATGGATGAAAATAGGCCATGAATAATTTTTCTACTGTATTGATACATTACTGTACATTTCTACTAAAACATTTACTAAATCAACAAATACTACAAAAAATCTAGATTCAACCACACTCGTTCCTTCGAAACATGGCTCGCGCATTTCAAACGGTAGAGCAAAAGACTTCAACGCGCGCGCACTCTTTTTTTACGTTATGTTGTCCTAGTATAGCGTATTGTTTCTTTATGATGAAGCCTTATCTCATGGGAACGTTATTACTATTAATGCTTCTTTTTGTTTTCATTTGTCCACAATACACAATAAAATGCAAATTATAAAGTCTTTTGTAAAGTAATAAGAATGTCATTGCATCACTCTTAATTCATTCATCGAGTGTTACAAAGTATAAAAATCGGCAAAGTGCTAGTTGTACTCGCGCACGAAGGGTTCCGTACCGTGTTGGAGCCCACTTAGCCCCATTCCTCTTGCTGCCGTTATTAATAGCGAACAAAAAACTCGTAAAATCACGTTTGTTGTATGGGATCCCCCCTTAAATATTGATTATATTTTGTTTTTAGTATTTGTTGTTATGGCGGCAACCAAAATACATCATCTGTGAAAAATTCAGCTATCTAGCTATCACGGTTCATGAGATACAGCCTGGTGACAGACAGACAGACAGACGGACATCGCAGTCTTGGTCAGGGTCCCGTTTTTACCCTTTGGGTACGGAACCCTAAAAAGCTATGCATTGTTAGTATGATAGTCATTTTTAGACTTAAAATTTTTAGCATTTTTCTTTTTTAATTTGTATTTCTTTCACTTTTTGACCGACGAACCAAACCGGAGGAGGTACTCAATTCGACGCGTTTTACTTCTAAATCGGTTCCATTAAAAATTTATTGAAATCGGCTGAGCCATTTTTGATAAATCAACAATAATGTGAAATATGTAACATTGATCCGTGCGAAATATTCGCGAATTCTGTACACGGGTGAAATCGGTCATGCCGTTTTTAGCAAAAAATCATTATTATAATTTTTACTCCCATGATAATCATAATATAGCATTAAGCTATTCTTGTCACTTAATGTACATCGCACCATCAATAGTAGGTACGCATTGTAGAAGATACGCGGTGATGATTATGTAGAAAAATTGATTAATTTTCCTTTGTATTAAAACATAGATGTGTTAACCATACTACATACAGTAGTATGGTTAACACATCTATGTTATCGTATTCATTAGAATACGTGATCATACGTTTGAAACGTTTTGTCGACAGACATTATGCTATCTTTACAGAGATACAACATACCCGATAAATAATGAATAATAGACATCGACATTAAGAAAAAGATAAACGGCTAACTTTTATTTTGTATAGCATTGATCTATCTCACGGACCACTTTAAAAAAATCTAGCCTAAAACGTCACTTGTGAAGTTTATTTGTCTTTTGTTCGTGAGATTTCGAATAGCAGCTTACAAAGTAGAGTAAAGCCGTAACTAACCGATATCATCTACCAAAGGCCGATGTCCATTCTTTATCCGCTACTACTACACCGTGTATCTACTACCTATAATCATTTAAATATCTGCCAAAGCATACAAAAAGAGTAACTTAACTATAAAGCGCGCAATTCAGATAAAATTATTCTCTCACTGTTCGCAGCGCTGCGTTCAATTTTGACACTACTATAATTACAACGAGGCCCCGATTCCAAAGTAGGCAATTATTTATTTTTCAACTGTTAACTAACCAGTCCCGTAGATAATTATACAATTTACAAGAAAGATCAAACATCTCAACGTCCGTGGCAAGTCAAGGTCACTCGAGTCACAGGGTAATTATGTATACATTCCTTGGATGAATGCAAAAAACTTAGGCAAGTTAAACTTTAACTTAATGAGATAAAATCTCGTCTCCGTACGCGGGCTCTAGCTCACGTATTTAACTGAGGTTTTATAAATTACTGATCTTCCTGTGACAAGAGTTAATTTTCAGTGGTGGAAATCTCACGACAAAAGAATAACAAGTAGGTACCTAATACTCAAAAATAAAATTTTCATTAATTATAAATGGTAGGTAAGTTTTAAATTTAATTTAAACTTTCTTAAAACGCAATACTATAAGCTGAAACTAGTTAAGTACTTACGCAATATGTATTTGAAAACCCATCAAAATACATCAATAACTTTTTTGTTTTTTCATTCTTGTGGATTTTTTTATCACAACGAAACTTTAAAACATCAATACTTAATGAAATATGAATTATTGTAGTTAATTTTTTACATTTTCAATGATATAAAAATAGGTTTAGTTTAGTTACTACCCTCTGTTCTCAGTTCAGCAGTTACGAGTAACTCTTTGCGTCATTGTAGAGCAAAAAATTGGAAGTCTTTCTTCAATAATAATTATCAACAGCTCATTAGACTCAGAGTCGAGTACAGCGGAGCAGGAGAAAATCGAAGCAAATCGTTCAAGTTTATAAGCCCATTCAAGAAATGTTTGCTTAGCAAATAATAAAACACAGCACTGTAGCACTCCCAACAGTGTGTCTTTTCAAGTAAGAAAATATATCATTTATGCAGTAGGTTCACTCACTAAACATGGATTTCTGTGAGGTCTTAATGTTTTCGAAGATTTTTGCCAACGAACTTGTAGCCAGTGTGCTGGACATTGGTTTGATTTTTAATCTAAGCCTTTTAGTTCTTAAATAAGGCCAAAAACAATGCTCATACTATGCATCGTACCATCACAAAATGAAAGACGTCATCAAAATTATTATTTTTACGAATTTTAATTTGACGCAATAAAATTTTCTTTCGGTATCTGCAATTTTCTGCATTTGACAGTTAATCATAAGTTATCATAGAAAAACGATTATAGTTCCAATGACCTTTCAGCAGACTAATAAAATCATATTATGTAGCATATTATACGCTAACGAATAAATAAGCGGCCAAGTGCAAGAACTTGTAGATCGATAAGATTAATACCGTATCGTACCGTACCGGTCTTTTAATAGAACACTGCTGATCATAGGCTTACCTTCGAATGACGAATGGTTCATATCCACCATACTAGCTCAGTGTGGGTTTGTGAATGATTGCATACATACAATTAGATATACCTATTTTGCTACAGGTGTGACTCCCTCTAGAATATATACAATTTATGTTAATAAATTAGGTTGTTGTGTCCCACTGCTGGGCAAATGCCTCCCCTGGCGCATTTTTAGTTATTGCAATGAAATTTTCTGATGGATAGAACTAGTTGTCCTTTTGTTTAATTGTTTTTCTTTTTAAATACCTAATATCTAAAAGCATAGTTCCATGTAAGGAAGTATATTTTTGATCTACCTAAATTTAAATTTTCGCAATGCCACTGCTGCTGCTACTCTAGCTAATTCAATGTATGATGGAAATTCTGGCCTTCAGGCGGTCTTAAAACTCACAAACTAAGGCTGGTCACCCGGCCTAAACGAACTTACTTTACTTCTTCTGGAAATTCAGCATTTTTCCACATTCTATGTACTTAATTCTAACAACCAATGTAAAACCATAACAAAATCGGTTTAGCTGTCTAAACTGTAAGATATAACTAAAAATATACGCACATGAAGGCGTTAAAAACAGATTTACCTTCAATCTTAGGCAGTCGGTTAAACATTTTAGTACACTTGTTCAACCGTGTTACATAAAACCTTCAAACCCCCATCCGTTGGCGTCGGTAGCAGCCATCAAATCAAACTGGTAGAGCCCGGGGCGAGACGCCGCGCACGCGACTGCTTCACGAGCCAAGATCAAATTATATGTTATGATAGGGAGAAATGGTGATCGTGTCATGATGTGTTTGGAGATTTTAACTACTGCTGTACTTAATAGCAGTCTAATACCAGCATTGGTTGACCAAAATGAGTACAATGATACTGTTCAGACATATTAGAGTAAAGCGTCCCCAGCCATGACAAACTTTTATAAAATTATGTTAAAATGTAGAGCATAGCTTTTCTTATAAACAGATTTTTCTTATCGGGTATTTTGGATATTTCTGTTTTAATCTAGTATTAATCTTGGATTGGTTTTGACTACAAAAATGTTTTTCTACTAGTAGTGCCGCAGACATAACTACCTATATGTCTCCGCGCTGGCTAAAGGGTCGGAAACATGAAGTGTTTTAAAAGACATGTAGAATTTTTAGATACATAAATGTTTTCCTTCTGAAGAATGTTTTACGCATTATTTACGATAAAAACACATAAACCAAAATATTTTTATGCATTTGTAGTTAAAATGAAACAATTTGACAGCTGCTGCGCCTTTAACAAAGCATAAGTACGTCCTAACCTTATGCATATACCTACCTACCTGTTAATGCTATACTTGTAGGTATTATCCCCCATTGTCCTCATCAAAATTACATCTGATGCGCCTGCGCACGCCACTTCACGTGCGTATAATGGTGCCTCGATACTAAGTTAGGATTTTGAATTTTTTCCATCAGGCTACCGTTTAAAAGGTATGGCTCTAAGGCATAAGGCCGACTCTACGCAATAATTTTGGGAAATCTTCGTGATAACTTTACAAAAAAGGAATATATAAAAAACGCGCCAGCTGCTCCTAAAATTATCTAAAGGTGTACCAACACACAAAAAGTGGATGATTGGTCATCTATTTAGTTGAAGTAGTACATTTTGTGGTAGTTATTTTGATATGTTTAGAATGGAATAGTGGGTTTTCTATGAAGGGGAGGCCTTGATCTTTCAGTAGACCCTTACAGATGATATGATGATGATGATAATAGTGTAGATTAAATTATTTAATAGTTTTCACGACTCGCAAGCGCAGCGTAGGATGGCCACGGAAAATATAGGCAGAATTGCCTAAATCCGTAGGATAACGCTGGCTGTAATCCGTTTCCAGTCGATTTTTACTAAAAATCTATGGATGAGGCCTGCATTCAGCAGTTAACGTCCCACGGCTGATTTGTGATAAGAAAAATATGTATATGCTGACGGCATGTTTAGTTTTGTAGTTGATTTTTTTAAAACAACAGAAAAACAAGTTTTTTGTATGTATATAAGCAACTTCCATTTCGCAAAATACTCACACTTGTCCATTCTTAACCCGCCAAGTCCATGAAAGCTTTTAACAGCAAATCTTTCTTACAGAATACAAACTAAAGATTCCGCGAAAGGACATTTTACGACAAAATTTTACTGTTTTTGTAATCACAGCAATAATAATGGCTTGAGCATTACATCTCACAGTTTGACACTATGTTGCCTTTAAGGTCAATCTCACACGAGGCAACCGAAATAAAATACATACTCGTATGTTGTTAACTCAGATGCTATCAATTGTGTCAGCATATACGAGTATATGTATTATGCATCTAAAATAATCGTTTTCAACAGCAATGCAACCTGTAACAAATAACTCGCAGCATAGTAGGTTATAGTACGCATAAATTTGTCATTTTTTCAACTATCTACAACTATCTGCTCAATTCCGCATATCTCCGCTCCGTTTTAATGGAGTATAAGCCAAAGACCTAAAACCATCCAATCGGGTTGGGATGCGTACCACGAAATACTTCTTTCAGACACATGAACGAGATAAAGTTATGGCGAAGTATATATCTGTATTTTTTCACACGTCAAAAAATAATTATTTTCGTGGCATTTCGTGGTCACATGCTTAGCTAGCTGGAGTCCGTTGTCAACCAGGTAAAGTTGTGTTGGCGTGATCCCGTGTAAGATTGGCTTGAAGCCCATACAAAAGACGTTTACAAGTTAAGTGGTAAGTTAGTACTGTCGAACAGTGTTACAAAGGCTTTGGTTTGAGCTGGCGTGGACATCATTTCAGTCTAGTTGGCTAGAATTCAAACTATTATTGCTAAATCAATATCATCATCAGCTTATTTCGGCCTGCAGGGCATAAGCCTCCTCCTCCTTTTGCCAAGTATACCTGTCCTGTGCTGATGGCTCTGGTAGGTTTTCGTCATTCATACAGCTGGCATCTTGTTGTGTTTACTTGTATTTATCTAATGTGATTATTGTGATTTAATTGATAGATTGATGCGATTTAAGTTGAAAAGAATGATTGATTGTTTAGCTGTAATTAATACAATACAATATTACTTTATTGTACTCCAAAAAATAGCATAAATAACAAAGTATTTACTGTACATAATATTCTTAAAATTAGGTTAATATTTGTCGTAAATAATTGGTTTCTTGCTAAGTTTTTACTATTATGTAGATTTTTGTTGACTATTCAAAAGTGTGTCTCTGACACCCATTTGTCAAATAAATGAACTATGAACTAGGTTTCATCCAGATGTTCCCGCATAACTTTTGGGTATCATCACGCCACCGTTGTATGGGTCCACCGTTCTTAAATGTTACGTATTCTTACCAAGGGCGAATGCTGAATGACTATTCTACGGTAGTACCTACGGTCTTTGACGAGTCATTTTTCCACCTCTTGACTGATCACAGATCAAAGATCAATGCATAAACATTGGCATTCAGCGTGGCATTGCAGCCAGCATGCTGGGCACGATGCCAACTGGCAGTGGGCTTGAGCATGTGGATTATCTTTGGATTACCTTCAAGGGTCTGTGGATGATCCAATGCTTTTTTTGGAGTAGTAGTGTAGGTAGTTTTAGCATACAAATTAGTTTTGTATTAAGAACAAGGTTGTTCTCTAAACTGTGGGACCAATCGTCTCAATTCCGTGGTGATGATGAAGATTATAGTAGTTAGTTGAGTTAGGTATTTATGCTGCATATCAATTATTCACTTGGCGGTTGACTAACCAGCAGAGATGTCATACTTTCCCAGACGGACGGCTAAATACATTTACCACTACGTGTGACATAAGTGAGGCATGCCTGCGAGTTAAACGCATATTTCATTATCTGCTGGAGCTATAATACCTATGGTTTAATTATAGAGATCTAGAGCGAGGCTTTTTTACTTGGCGCGCAAGCGAGGCACTCATATGCAGCAAATATGCACACTGCAAAATGCATTTTTACGAAAGACATTGCAGAATGCATTGTTCTGTGAGTGCACATAAAAAAGTGAAAACTCATTTTTTTTTGTAATCTAGTCCAGTCGCTAGAATTTTTGACCGACGAAACGGAGAAGGTACTCAATTCGACGCGTATATTTTTTTTTGTTTTTTTTTTTTTTTTTATAAATGTAGCCACGCATAACTTTTTAGGTAGTTGTTCTTTTTCTATTGGAAAGTGTATACTTTGAAATTGGTCCCATTTAAATCTTATCGAAATCGGCTGAGCCATTTTTGATAAATCAACAATGATGTGAAAAATGTTACATCGATCCCCGCGAAATATTGCGAATTCTGTACACCGTTGAAGTCGGTCATACAATTTTTTTTTGCAAACAATAATTATCGTAATACAGTTGTTAAATAGTCTATTGGTAAAAAAGCTTCGTTTTAAAACAATGGTGTAGATTGGAGCTACATGTAGTTCTAATTTTAAGTAAAAAGGAAAGTCAAGCGGTTTTCTTGACTTTCTTATTTACAGAGAAATTAGATCCCGGGTAGACCGGGACGACATGTCCCATCTTTAAGAAGTGATCTGTGGGTGTAATCTTCACCTGTCACATTGGACACAGTATCTCAATTAGTGTCAGAAAACAAGTACATAGTAATGATTAGTGGCACTAATGCCACCGGCTACCAGTCTAGCCTTCTTTAGGCCTCGGCCACACTGCAAGTGGCACGACTAGCGGCAGGAGGCGAATGATCGCTAAGATGTGATCCCAGTGAGGTTCGTCGCCACTAGTACCATTATCAGTTCCATGATGGAACTACTGTTAATATTTCACAACACTAGAAATAATGGAACATATTTCAGCTCGGTAGCTTTCACAGCGTAGTTTGACTAGATGATTCTTACCGATCGAATTCACACATTAGGCACGGCCAGTCTTCCGACAGGTGACTGCGGGTGGCATTTATAACTAAGCGCTGCCGTGGCTTGTTTGACACGTTAAATGTGAGCACCGGTTGTTTTAATCATTTAGCCATGTTCTGAGATGGCTACTTTTACTAGGCTAGGAGCCATCAAAGCTACAAACCAACCTCATGCTGAGTGTGCCACTTGCGGTGGGGCCGAGGTCTTATAGCGCTCCTGTGCAGTTTGACGATCTCTAGCGGAAAACAAACGATACTGCGTGGATCATTACAAATCAGATGTATAACAATTAAAATAAAAATAAAACTGAAGTTCACGCTCATCTTATAACCTCCCAGACAAAGAAAATATAACATTTTACGATGATACTAGGACAAGTAGTCCAGCTAGGTACGTCCTATTTCAAGAAACAGGTCAATTGTGGAATTCAATGCGGCTGGGCAGCGTTCGGAAAATTGCGTAATGTCTTCTCGTCTGACATACCTCAGTACCTCAAGTCAAAAGTTTTCGATCAATTTGTGTTGCCACTGATAACTTATGGCAAAGAAACGTGGTCTCTTACTATGGGCCTTATTAATACGCTCCAAGTAGCACAGCGAGCTATGGGGAGGGCTATGCTCGGAGCCTCTCTGCGAGATCGAATCAGATATGAGGATATCCGTAGAAGAACCAAAGTTAACGACATAGCTCAGCGGATTCGCAAGTTGAAATGGCAGTGGGCAGGGCACTGTATGATTTTCCTGTGAATCCTAGTGGCTATGAAATGGTTTATATTATTTTATTTTATGAAGTAATATTATCAACAAACTAGTAACAACAAACTAGTAGTAATGATTAACTAATCCCACCGACTACCAGTCTAGCTATCTTTATAGCGCTCCTGTGCAGTTTGACGACCCTTGGCGGAAACCAGACGATGCTGCACAGATCATGAAAGCCAGATGTACATCTGCTGTCAAACGTTCAGTACCTGCCACTTTTAGAGCGTAAAATGTATCCGCGCAAATTTAATATATTTTTTACTAGCGACCCGCCCCGGCTTCGCCCACGTGTATTATACATATAAACTTTCCTATTAAATCACACTCTATCTATAAAAAAAATCGCATCAAAATCCGTTGTGCAGTTTTAAAGAGATAAGCATACATGGGGACAGACAGCGAGTAGCGATTGTTTTATACTATGTAATGCTAGTGATTGCATTATTTTTCTACAACATTTTTTGTACACAACTGGGAATCTTTAAAGGAGATTGACTTATATAAAGAGAAGGTTTTAGAACATTACACATTTGAAATAGAACGTCTAGTATGAAAAAGACGGATGACCTCATTATGACCGCTGGATCACGCACTCACGCTGGATACAAAGCGCTTTCAAGCTACCTTGGAGATATATAGGGATTGCCTATTTCCAGCAGTCGGCAACCTGTAGCTGAAACAACGGCGATGATTTATGCGTTACTTTAGTATAAAAGATGAATTCTGTTATAGACATATTTATGAAGCTCTACATTGGCATTGAAGTTCTCTTTCTGCCTTTGAATATATTATAATTCATGTCATTTCTATAATAATTATATCCTGCGATAATTTAATAACCAAAATAAACCTTTTTCAAAGACATTAAGATTCAATTTTAAAGCATAAAAAGCTCGTTTTCTCACGTAAGTGCACTTTAATTTGCAAGCCATAACATCAACTCTTTATCTTCTGGTAGCAATTCTAATATCAAGAGAAACAGGCAATAAAATTTAACTAAAAACTTTCAAAGCCCCAACATTACATTAAAAGCTTTCAAATGCGGTCTGGTCATTAGTAATGTTAACATAAACATTACTTCTTTAAAATGCGAATCCAAATTAAAAATATGTATCATTTGTTTTAAGCTACCTTGTCTCAGACAGACAAACAGACAAAACTCTTTATTTATAACCACAAACAATAATTTAACACTATGTAACTAAGAACTAAAAATGATTATAAACTGGCGGTCTTATCACCCATGGCGTCTCATATACAAGTACACGTATCAAATGATATCAATTAAATTATTAGTACCCAAAATTCTGTAAAATAATTTTCTTAATTAATAATAGTAACGGCTACATAGCAAACCCTGATTCCCTGGGGCTAAATGAGACCCCTGACTCTTCTCTTGCATCAACCGGCTCATTTCCTAAACTAGCTTATAATCACGTAATAATTCATTAAAATATCCCAAAAGCTGTACCTATTTCCCGGCTTTACAATAGTTTCCCTCTTCCTATCACCCAAAAACTGTATTTTTATAAATTTAAGTTATTGAATTTAATTACTGTAAAAAGGCCTCTTGGTTGGTTTCGGCCCCACCAAAGCTTTTCAGAAATCTGGGGCAACCCGTAAGTTGTAAAACAAATAAATAATAAAAATAATAAAACTTTATTTTGTGATAACTGAGATCCATAGACAGTATTTTACAGAAAAATATTACCCAAATTATGCGTATAATCGTTTTACAATAAACACTAGGCTTGAGCATTAAATTGTAGCTAGCCACTAAATATTAGAACCACATAAGGATAATTGAATCGCTTGTTTTATTTATTTTTTCGAATTTTAATCCCGACCCGCGCAAAATTCAGAAATCCTTGCGGTTTTTTTTTCAATTTTCTGCTCAAGTACTCTTTGCGATTAAAATACAGTTATTTATATGGGCTTGCATCGGTTTTGGTTATGTTGGTGTATGAAATTTGCTATTACAGGTCGCGGCATATAAGTCTAGCGCTGATCGAAGTGTGGAGGGGATGGCTGCGCATGAGTTTAGTATGGCGGTCAACATGCGCAGTAATCCCCTCCACAGTACCCTCAGCGCTAGACTTACGTGCCGCTACTTGTACAGAAAAACCCATTTTTGTACTATACAATTTGTGATGGTGAGCAATTCATCTGAAAATAAAGATCTAGAACTTCACGCTCTGATCTACATTGGGTCCTTAGTCACAGTATTTTCTTGTGGTCAATAATAGAACTTTACATTCAAATACATACATACATATGGATGACAGATCGAGCATGTTCCATTCTCGGCTACAGAATTGCTTTCCATTAGGCGAGTTGGTGCCCAAATGTAACCCTATTTTGTATAAAAAGGATTAAAGCTCGACAACTATTTTCAATAAGTACTCGTAGCATCCAAAACAAAGTTTGAAAACTCTGACGTCAGGATTAGCCGGCCTATATGAACTTACTTGCTTGTAATAGTATGTAGAATCTAGATGTAGGTACCCTGTCATAGTACTTCACCACCGTAGTCATTGTTAATCTCATGTGCAACTACCATCACTTTACGAGCGCATAAGCTAGTTAAAATTTCAATCAGTTAATTTTAATTTTATCGTCCACAGATTATGGCGAAAGGCAGCTAAATGCAGAGCCATGTCGCAGAGGGACTTCTCAGAGGTTAGTGCGTACTAAATTAAATTAAATTTATGCTGTGCGGCGACGCTCCGAACTTTTTATTGCTTTGCGTGCACAGAGATACAGCTCTGTGTTAGCGTGCAACAAACCGCACACGACATTTTTGTGCGGTTACTATTTCAGTCAGTCACTTTCTCGGTTAATAATTAATAGTGTATGATGATTATTGATGATGCACTGGGAATATACAGGGTGAAAAGCTGACTCCAACGTTAATTGGACCCATTTGTAGTAGTAGTAACCAGCAATTTTAAGAACAATAAAAAAAACCTTAAATTAAAACAAAATCAAGCACACTAAACAATAAATAAAGGTTGTAATTAGGCACACACTTCGGGAATTCATTTATGCTATTTTGACATTAGACTAATCAAAATAGCTATTCGAAATCTTTTGATTAATGTCAAAATAGCTCAAATGGCCAATAGGGATTTAAAACAAGAGGCCGAATACCTAAAAACCTAAACTAAACTCTCTCTATTGTACAGTCGAATTCTTTAAAATGTAACTACTCAACAAAGGGCACAGACCCTGGAGTCTGTGGATCAATAATTTAAATTATAAAAAAAAAAAAAAAAAAATGTAGGAGTTTAATTTATCAGCCTGTGTGTCTAGGCCTACATCTATTTATGTTGATAGTAACAAATGAATACCAATGTTTTATCGTTTTTTTTTACTGGGCAAAAGTGCCTTTATTAACTACAACAAAACTACACTACTATTACATAAAAAGCATTGGATCATCCATATAGACCTTTGAAGGTCTAAAGATAATACAAATGCTCAAGCCCACTGCCAGTTGGTAGCATGCCCAGCATGCTGGCTGCATTGCCACGCTGAATGGCAATGCTTATGCGTTGAGCCAAATAAACACCAGCATTTTGGTCACGCGTCACGTACGCTCAGAAAGACTTTTAAAAATAACATGAGCTCCCGACCCTCCCCCATCCCCCCCCCCCCCGGACCCAATGTTTCAACTCCAAATGGCTTAAATATGTAACCACTACCGAGGTTAGCATATTTGCGGCGCTTGTGCTGCTCCGCCGAATTGGCCGCCGCTTCAGCCCTACTCTGAGTCTCGTCTGTGACGATGCCAAAGTATCGACGCAAGTTGCGTCCCAGGGCCGTCCACACTTCCATGGGACCAGCATGCAGCAGCGTCATGCCGTCAGGCCTTGTTTTATAGCACAATACAATATATCTTTAATATCACATTGAATATACAAACCGTAAAGTATTAGAACTGGCAATTTCTTCATTCCATCTGTTAAATCAATCATTTTGATCTGACAAGAAAAACAACGGGTTGCACTCCGGGAGTACCGGCAGAAGTGAAAACTTGAATATGTAAAGTACTATCATTTATGTGATAAAATATAATATCACACACGCACACTCGCGCAAGCGCCCTGCGCCGTCTTACGAATTTTCGATCAGGTTACGTGTCCTGACGATAGTTTAACATATTTTACCCATCGCAAAAAGTGCACAGCGCTGCTAAAGAAATTATCATTTCAATATGTATGCAAAAGAGCCATCTTATCAAAGTAAGAAGCCCTCAACAGAATGTAAATGTGCAAGTTCACATTATCATCAACAACATAGTAATGCTAAGTATTAATACCGCCCACGTCAGTCTTCACGTCGCGTCGGCGGCTAACAGACCGCGTTGCATTCATTTGTATCCAGCCTTATGTGCAACTTACACAGTCATTGTGTACGACAAAAGATAAGATATCAGCGTGGTTTGAGTTTAGTAGTGATTTCAAATTGAGAATTTATGAAATTTATGTTTGCGCTTCGTTTGCCCTGCCTCCGTCATTGTTTCCTGACAATTACAATTTGAATATCTTCAAGTCAAGAGTGAATAGATAAGGCTACAACTTCGCTTGCCATGAGGCTAGTTGGTGGCCAAATGTAGCCCTATTTTGCATAAAAAAAAAACAAATATGAGTCAATTTACTTATTTGAAAAGGTTTTGGCTCGAGTATCACTAAATCATGATAATCATTTATTTATCACTTCATTATCATATTTATCATTTATTTATCACTTAAATCATCATAATCATTTATTTACAAAATCCTATAATACATATCCAACTTATATCCATTTCTTGACTCACTGTTGACAACTTAATAAAGAAAGAATTCTATAACAGTGATGTGTAAGCTTCTCCTTGGATCACGGCACAAGCAAGTCACGCAATATACGCGTTCACATGCGCATCGAACAACGGCAATCATTGCACTCAAAAGCCATAATATTGAGAAAAAAATCATATTAAACGTAATGTAAGCATACAAGTGTTGGATTGTTGGAAAACTAGAACTCTAATAAGAACTTTAGTATCTAGTGCCCTCTGGGGCAGAAAAAAACGATGA
The DNA here is from genome assembly GCA_964007245.1 of Hypomecis atomaria. Lineage (NCBI taxonomy): Eukaryota > Metazoa > Arthropoda > Insecta > Lepidoptera > Geometridae > Hypomecis > Hypomecis atomaria. The sequence continues at coordinate 11,792,186 of OZ023301.1, forward strand.
ATTTTGATTGAAACGCTGTAAGCTTCTACCCGTACCATGGCAAGAGCAAGTCACGCAGTATACGAGTTCACACGTCACTGGTGCATCGAACAACGGCAATCATTGCTCCCCAATGGCATACTATGAGGGAAAATTTAGATCATGGCTTTGATTCCAATTTCCGATTGAAGTTTAGTTACTTTTATCTGAGTTCGTGACGGCCTAGCAAAACGCTTGTCTTCAAAACGTGGGGCGTAAGTTCAAACCCCATCCCATATTTACCAAAAAGTTCTTTGGAATTTATGGACAGACTTTAACATCACAGTGTTTTCTGTGAAAGAAAAAAAATGTGACGAAACTTGTAGGTATACGAAGAATTAAGAAGCGCCACCAATCCGCGCTGGGTCAGCGTGATGAATATGGCTAAATCGGTCTGCGTACTCGTAAGTAGACCTATGTCAGGAATGACCTGTCAAAAGAAAGGCCGATACAGTACAGTTATATATCACATAATTTTTACCTGGTGCAACTATTTTACGCAAAAAATGGCAAAACCGCCTTCCATCGTGTACAAAATACGAATGTTTCACTAGAATCGTTTACATTATTTTTGATTTTTCAAAATTAGCTCCGCCGATTTCTGTAAAACTGAAATAGAACCATCTCTGGACTATACCTTTTCGAATTAAAAAAGAATTTTTCGATTCGGTTCACAATTGGCGAAATTATCAATGTGCATCGGGTTCAAAATTCGGATATTTCGCTCGAATTGCTTCCATTATTGTTATTTTATTTAAAAACGGCTCTGCTGATTTCTGCTAAATTTAAATGGGACCACTTCGGGAGTATACTCTTTCGAACTAAAAAAGAATTTTTCGATTCGGTTCACAATTAGCGTAATAATCGATGAACATACACGAAAAAATAAATACATACAGACGAACATAGAACCTCTTCCTTTTTGGAAGTCAGTTAAAAAGTTATGATTTTTCCCCAAATATAGATACTAACATTAGCATAGCTAGCAATCTATAAACTTAACCTATATAACAAATTCAAAACAAGAATTCTGTGCAAACTTAATCCTAATAAATCTCATTATCGCGCTAACAGTACCAGTAATTGCGATATGGCGCCACTGTCGATCGTTGTATGATGATACTGTATTAGGAACCAGCTTACCTACATACGCGGTGACATTGACGAACTAAAACATTTTAAGAAGTTTCCATGGAGTTGTTGAGGAATACGTTGGTGGCGCTTCTAAGTGTAGTTAAGATGGTTGTAAGGATATGATGTTCAACTCGTTATAGTAACAAGTATTTAATCTGTGCGGAGACGTGATGCACAAGTAATAATACGGTGCTAGCCACGCAAGATGATCGGTTAGTCCGTTAAGAGTACATCCAAAGAAATATTCCTTTTAGAACCACCATTTTGATTTACAGTTTTTTTTTACTTTATTATTGCTTGGTGATGAGCAAAGTTATGGAGGTGTATGTAGGCTTGGAAGATACCTTTTTTATTCGTTTTTAGGGCAAAGTCTCCCTACAACCCGCAAAGCTTTGACTGCCTTGGTGGCCGAGTGTACCTATATAGTGACCCTAACTTCTGTGCCCAAGAGGAGTAAGTTCGATTTCCACCCAGGACACGCATTTTTTGTGATGAACTTAGGTGTTTGTTCTGTGTCTGGATGTTCCTATCTGTGAAAGTATGTATTTAAAAATATGTTTATGTAGTATCAGTCTCTGGCAGCCATATCACAAGCATTGCTTAGTTTGGGGTCAGAGAACATGTGTAAGATGTCCCTTAATATATGAAAAAAAGGGCGATTTGTATATTTTGACTCAAAAAACAATACGCAGAAACCGCCTTTATAACAGTACTAAGATTTATCCCCTCTAACTTTTAAAGATAAATCGGTTTCAAGAAAACAAGATTTTACATGTAGATCGATGCTAATCTATGCTAATTATTTTTCGAAAAAACTGGCATTATTTTTCGAAAAAACCGCCTTCCTTCGTGTACAATATTTGAACTCAGCTGATTTTTTGAAATTCAAATGAGACCATCTCGAAAGAACCCTTTTGAACTAAAAAATAATTTTTCGATTCGGTTCAATTGGCAAAATTATTGATGAACATAAACAAACAAAATACATACAGACGAACATAGAATCTCCTCCTTTTTGTAAATTAGTTAAAATGCGCACTACAGTTAAGTGACTACCTCTGATAAATTATAATTGTGTTATGAAAATTCAATTTAAATCACATAAACATAAACTTCTACCTACTGACTGTGTCCAGTGTGAAATTATTCGTATATTAAAATTACAGTAATTTTCAAGTGGTTTCATACACTTTTGTAAAGCGCCCCTCATCAATCGCCTCACAGAAACGCGAAACTAATAAAAAGGTATAGACTCCACAAAAACGATAATAGTTTTGGTTTACTATACAAAGTCCTGCTTCAGAAGCGAAATAAAAAAAAATATTAACCTACCAAGTGCGCCCGTTGAAGTCTTTGCTACGCAGCTATTTAATGGTAGGAAAGACATCAACGCGCTCGCTCCCAGTAGCTTCCTGCACATGTGCTTATTATCTCTATTATACAGATTTCTCGCCTTCTTTAAGATAAAAATGTGAATTTAATTTAAACTTAGACCGAAGAGGTTATGTACGGAGCTGAGCTGTACTTATTTTTGCTTTAATAATTTTATCATCAGGCAGTGTATCTTACATATTGTTGAACCTGTTGTTTTTGACCGACTTCAAAAAAAGAGTATCTCAATTTCAGAAATTACTAATTAAGTTATTGTATACAATTTAAGGGGGGGTTCCATACGGTACATAACCCTTAGTGCACGAGTCCGACTCGCACTTGGCCGATTGTTAATAAACTGTTTTTTATGTTAAAACTGTTTGTTATATATCCTGGAAAGATTACGGCATACGATTATTTTTCTAATGTTTAATACAGCAAACAGCTTGTAACGCAGCTGCATCCTAAGCCTGCCTAAGCACTAAGCTGTTCCACTCAAAGCATAGTTCCGCTCGGGAGACAGCAAAATGACAGGAAATGACTAATCCACTCATTTGCATGCTGTTACTTAGTGCTTAGTATTTACAGCTTGCTTACTGAAGCCATTCGTGGGACATATCCCTTGAAAGATGCTAACTATAAATGCAAACGGAAGTTGTAAACTTTTCTCGGCACGGTTATCAATAGCTTGAAATTGCTCTTTGTTGAATATATCTTTTGCTGTTTAACTTAAGAGTCTTAAGACATAAGTTTGTCTAAGCTTAGGTACCAACCATGTGAGTAATTAGTCCGTTTAAGTAAGTGTATTCTGTATTGTAGATTATTTTTGACTATTCAAAAGTGTGTCTGTGACACCCATTTGTCCAAATAAATAAACTGAAACTGAGACTTTTAGGGAATTTCCAGTGTGATTTTATCAAATACCTACTTAAGCAATTTTTATACATATACTGGCCTTATAATACGCCACTGCTGAACATATGTAGCCACACAAACATCTACCCACGATGGGTGATGTCTTTTACACGTAGAAAATAGCGCATGTATAGATTATAACAGTAGCATTATAACATATCTACATATGTTTTGTGTAGAGTTTAAATAAAACAATAAAAGAGATAGAGAGAGAGTTTTATTGCGCACACTTATACTCGTACTTATAACAAACACTATAAACAATTACATAATAACAATGATAAGGTGAATAATTAAAACAAGGTATATTTTTAGAATTATTGCTATTTTAATATCTAAAGGCAAATTATTGTATAGTTCGTTTGAGACATTTACCACTTAGCCTAAGTCGCCTCAACAGTTATTATTATTCTGTGCCTCAACTGACAAGAAGAAGTTATCTTTGTGAAACTAAAAATAAGTTTACTAAGTTTACTTTTACTTAGAAGCTTAAAAATTTATTGTGTATTTTGTTCCTATTACTCTTCGCGTTTTGAAGTTAAGTATGCTAATGTGTGCTCGCTTAAAACATTGACATAAATCTTACATTGTAAGGATCGTACAGGTATAATATTTGCAATACCATCAACGCGCTGTGTGCACAACATATTGTCAACTCATACCTGCGTCTAAACCTATAATGCGTTGTACAACTTAAGCTGTGCATCCATCAGGTATAGGATGAGTAAATAAGCAATGTAAAAATAAATAAAAATGGTTGACTGTACGGACGATAATTTTACGTGATAACGACAAAAGAAAAAATTATTGAATCAACAATTGAAACAAGCTGAGTGCTTAGGCCGATCGTGCCTCTCTATCTCTTGTTCCGCGCTTTCGCTCACACGCTCGGCTCAGGCGGAATGTGTCACTTTTTCAGGCGTGCAGCCGGCGTTTATTGATTTATAAGACGTTATCATGTCAAAAACAAAATAGATCCCAACCGTCTTACCACAAAAGATTTAAACACGCTTCAAACACTGTTTAACCGTACAATTTGTACTGTAAAACATTGTCTAAAGCGTGCGTAAAATTTTTGTGGTAAAGGTGGTTTCAAAGCTGAGATGTGCAGAAATCGGCAAAGCGTTGCAGTCTGTGAGTCTGCTTCATAAATTCTATATGTATTTGTTGTTATTAAGCCAGAAACAAAAAACAATCGCGAGTGAAGCAAACTTTTTGTTTGATCTTCGCTAAGCAAAATATGGCATTTCCGCCATGATTTTACGGTTTACAATGCTCTGCTCAGCTCCGTGCATAACCTCTTCGGTTTGAGGAGAATAAGCCTAAAACTATTTCAAGTTACTTTTTGTAACCCGCTACGCATTTTCGCATATCACTTTTAAGTAGATATCTCATCTGGTGGGAAAGCTTCTTTATTTTAATCTTGGCATCACATTTGCCATGACATATATAGCAACAACTGACTTGTCTAACAAAACAGTAAAGATGTACAAGGTGCTCTTTGCAAACTGTAGATACATTAAACAGATGTAATTCTAAATACTCACTATCACATTAACAATGAGAAACACATTCACTGTTTCAAATCCCTGCACTTTGCGAAGCAATAATCTGTTTCCATCCATCCATCAGCCATAAGAAGTCCACTGCTGGACATAGGCCTCCCCTATGGATCTCCAATAAGACCGGTTGGAAGCGGCTTGCATCCAGCGCGATCCTGCGGTCTTAATGAGGTCATCCGTCCACCTTGTGGGTGGACGTCCTACGCTGCGCTTGCCGGTACGTGGTCTCCATTCGAGAACTTTCCGACCCCATCGGTCATCAGTCCTCCGCGCTATGTGCCCTGCCCATTGCCATTTCAACTTGCCAATCCGTTGGGCTATGTCGGTAACTTTGGTTCTTCTACGGATCTCCTCATTTCTGATTCGATCTCGCAGAGAGACTCCGAGCATAGCCCTCTCCATAGCTCGTTGGGCTACTTGGAGCTTACCAATAAGGCCCATAGTGAGAGACCACGTTTCTGTGCCATAAGTCATCACTGGCAACACACACTGGTCGAAAACTTTCGACTTGAGGCACTGAGGTATGTCGGACGAGAAGACGCTACGCAATTTTCCGAACGCTGCCCAGCCGAGTTGGATTCGGCGATTGGCCTCTTTCTTGAAGTCGGACCTACCTAACTGGACTACTTGTCCTAGGTAGACGTACGAGTCAACGACTTCAAGAACCGAGTTCCCAACAGAGATCGGGGTGGGTACAACATGGGAATTACACATAACTTTCGTCTTGTCCATGTTCATCTTAAGACCCACCTGTTGAGAAACCCGATTGAGGCCTTCGAGCATCGTGCTGAGCTCTTCCATCGATTTTGCCATGACTACTATATCGTCGGCAAACCGAAGGTGAGTGAGGTATTCGCCATTGACATTGATGCCGAATCCTTTCCATTCCAGGAGCTTGAAGGCGTTCTCCAAAGTAGCCGTAAACAGTTTCGGAGAAATTACGTCTCCCTGTCTTACGCCTCTTTTTAAAGGGATCGCCTTGGAGCTCTCTTCCTGTACTCGGACCGACATAGTGGCGTTATTATACAAGCACTTCAACACTTCGATGTACCGATAGTCAATACGGCATCGTTGGAGAGACTCGAGCACAGCCCAAGTCTCGACCGAATCAAAGGCTTTCTCATAGTCCACAAACGCTAAGCAAAGTGGCAAGTTATACTCTTCGGTCTTCTGTATAACCTGCCGTAGCGTATGAATGTGGTCCATGGTACTAAAGCCCTTTCGGAAACCGGCTTGTTCGGAAGGCTGGAAGTCATCAAGCCTGCGCTCGAGACGATTCGTAATGACCCTTGAAAACAGCTTATAAACATGGCTCAGAAGCGAGATGGGTCTGTAGTTCTTCAATAAGGTGTTGTCACCTTTCTTGAAAAACAACACCACCACGCTTCTGTTCCATGCTTCTGGCGTGATGCCCTCGAGGACGACGGTGTTAAAAAGCTTCTGGAGGACTTTTAGTACAGGTGTTCCACCCGCTCTCAGAAGCTCTGATGTGATACCGTCATCACCCGGCGCCTTGTTGTTCTTAAGCTGATTCAGGGCCATTCTAATCTCGTACAGGCTGATGTCTGGGATATCTTCGGTGAAGTGTCGGGTCAGCTTGGCTCTTGGATCTTTGGCCGCGCTGCTAACAGGCTTAGCGACCGAAGCGTATAACTGTCCATAGAACCTTTCGATCTCCTCTAATACCTCTGCCTTGGTCGACGCTAAACTTCCATCTACTCTCTTCAGCTTTGTCAATTGGCTTTGTCCAATAGACAAATCTCTTGCGAACACTTTGGAGCCTTTGTTCCGCTCTATTGTCTTTTTAATATGTTTAGTATTAAAAAGACGGATGTCGTGCCGCAAGGATTTCGAAATTTGTCTATTGAGACGCCTATATGACTTTGCATCATCGGAAGACTGCAATCTTAGCGAGCGTCGTTCGGCCATGAGATTTACAGTGTGATCGGAGAATTTCTGCGGTTTATTTGAACGGCGGGGTCTAAAGAACTTAGCACCCACCGTTTGGACAGTTTCTACGAGCCCGTTGTTTATCTCGTCCACCGACGCAAGGTTCTCTAGGCAAGCGAAACGATTCGAGAGCTCGAGCTGAAAGTCCTCGGGGTTTTGGATATGTTCACGAGTAGGTCGGAGCGTGGACTTCATCAGGCGGGACCTTTCGAGCTTAACATTAATATCTAATGTGCCTCGTACAATTCTGTGATCGCTGCCGGTTTTCACCCTGTGGATCACGGAGACATCATTAAATATTCGTCTCTCGGTGGTCATGATGAAGTCTATCTCGTTTTTCGTGGAACCATCAGGGCTCATCCAGGTCCATTTCCTGTGAGGCGGCTTCTGGAAGAAAGAGTTCATCATAAAGAGTTCCTCTCTCTCCAGAAAGTCAGCCAGCCTCTGGCCCCTAGGGTTTCGTTGCCCATATCCAAATTGCCCCACCCTCAGCTCATCGTCGTTTTTTCTGCCCAACCTTGCGTTGAAGTCCCCCATAACAACAGTGAAGTGGGTCTTAGACATATGAATGGCCCGACTTACGTCCTCATACATAGTCTCCACCTCATCATCTGGGTGTGACGATGTCGGTGCGTATACCTGAATGACCTTCAGCGAATACCTCTTGGATATTCTGAGTATTAGGTATACCACCCTGCTCGACACACTTTCGATGGTAATAATGTTGTTGGTGAGGGACTTGTGAACGAGAAAGCCAACACCACCTTGGGACCGTTGGTCACCTTCCCGGTAGTAAAGCAGGTTGCCGGATTTTAAGGTTATCGTGTCCTCCCCCTCTCTACGGACTTCAGACAACCCCACAATATCCCAACGCAACCTACTCAACTCTTCTTCCAGCTCAGCAATCTTCTCGTCAGTCCTCAACGTGCGCACGTTGTGTGTTACCAGGGCCAGTCGTTGTTTACGGGAGTGGTAGCCGGGCGTCTGCCAGCGATTCTTAGCACCCCCTTCTCCGCCGTTACCGGGGCCGCTACCGTAGCCCCGGGCTAGCGAAGCTGCTGGGGACTGGGGGCCTGGTCTTTTTGTTTGTTCCATATTGGGTATTTGCCCGTAATCGCCGCGCTGGGCAAGCGTGGTGGCGATCGCAGAAACGTAGCTTCGCGACAGGGATGCTGCTCCCCATCCCTGCCCTGTGCCATTTTAGCTACGTTTTTATTTGAATGGTTATACCGCCATTAGTCGGTTCCGCTGTACCTTAGTCGGCTCCTACGACACCTGGTACTAGAGGGGGGTGCTATTCTACTCTGCCGGCACCCCACGGCCTGTCCTGCCTGCCCCATAATCTGTTTAATGTTTTTTAAATACATATAAATTGCGATGACTATAAATCGATTTAGTAAACCGATTGCTATCAATCGATTTAGTTAACAACAATTTACACAGACCTAAAGGTACGAAAATAAGATGCGTTATTAAAATTACTAGCTCTACCCATAGATATACATTTCCAAGTCTTGACAGGAAGTACACAGTCCTAGAAAAAGGTCCCCTTTTAGAGGCTGTGCTTACAATGCGTCATATTTCAACACCTGACGAGGACGGCTGAACAGCTTGTGACAGAGATATATTTTGTCGCGCAAATGATAGGTAGGTTGGGCTTCTAGGTTTTTCTTACAAACAAATTTGTAAGGGCAATGTAGCCAAGACCTAGATATTATTTTCAAGTAAATGGTTTTTTGAAAATCAACGGAAAGTCATCATCATTTCAGACATACTGTACATTATCAGCCTTTTTAATAGTCCACTGCAGGACGTAGGTCTACCCAAGAAGGGTGGTTGGCCCATTTCCACCACACTGGCCCAGTGCGGGTTGGTGGATTCACATACGCCATCTAAGGACGTATGCAGGTTGCCTCACGATGTTTTCCTTCACCGAAAAGCCAGTGGTGTGAAATTCCGTACCTACATAAATTCCAAGGAACTCATTGGTACGGGACCGGGATTTGAATCCACGACCTCACGATTGTAAGGCGGGTGTCACTACCTCTAGACCACCACGGCTTCAATTAATTAAATTACTCTTTCAGACATAGGACGGCCGCAACTGATAGCCTCCACTATAGACCTTCAGTAAGACAGGTTGGAAGCGACTTGCATCCAGAGCGATCTTGCGGTCTTATTGTCGTGAACTGTCTTCCTTGCAGCTGGACATCTTACGCAGCGCTTGCTGGTACACGGTCTCTACCCGAGAACATTCGATGACCCAAATTGGTGATCAGTCATCCATACTATGTGCCCTGCCTACTACAATTTAACTTACCGAAATAAGTAAAATACCAAAAAAAATGTAAGTACCTATGTTTGCGAAAAAAAAAAAGGTATTATAAGTTGCCAGCATATTATTATGTCAAAGAAATCTTATTTGCATTACCACACTGAATGGCAATGTATACACGGTGGGCTAAATAAATCCCAAAGCTCTTTTGGTTACTCTTTGCGTCTTTTTTTGAAAATTAAGTAAAATAAACATGAATATGCGATCTTCTCCACATTCCACAGGGCAAAGTAATTAATAAATTAACATTTAAATATTTACGCTACTTTTCTAAAACATAAATTCCCATGCATATGGACTCATCACACCTATTAAAATTAACCAAGCCATCGCATTTCGTTTAATGCATAAAAATACGCCAAACTCGAATTTCATCTTCATTTATAATCACTTTCTTTCCGTTCTCAATTAATTAGTTTACTTAGTTGATAGGCATGAAATCATTTCAAAGTTTTTGATATGAATAAACATTAAAACCTTTTTTACATCGGAATGAATATCGAAGAGCATTAAGAGGCAATGCTTCGATTATGCTTTAGAGGCGAACTCATTACCTACTTCTTATTTGATTGACTTAGCTACTAAACAATAGTGTATGGTTTCAATATAGGTAGGAACATACTATTTTGAGTCAGTAACTTCATTTCATTGACAAAAAAATATATACTTTTTTTACAAAAATAAAAACTATTAAACACGGATATTATATACATATTCTATTATCATTAATGTAATTTACATGAAATTTAGCCGAAACATTGGCAGCTCATCATATCAACTAATCACAGAAAAATATATCAATTTTTTCTACAAAATATCTAAACGTACATAGTTTAGTTATTTTGTAATGTCAAAAATTAAATCAACATATAAACAGAAATAAGCAGTGTTAACATGGGCTCTTAAATAGGAAAGGTTGTATTAAACATTAAAGCTTTCTATTTTACAACTATCTCTTGAACGAATTAGTTTTATTAAGTCTATTGACTCGGTGTCATAAAACGCAAGTGAATTCGTGTTATAATAAAATCATATTACTATTCATCTCTGCAAATGACATGGCTATTATAAATTTATCAATATCTAATACTTGCGGTTTCTTTAAATGTTCGGCGTTTGAAGTATAAAAGTATGCATTTTTACTAGTACAAACTGTTAAATAACAAGAATACATAAAGAAAGAAAGAAAATGTTATGTACCAAACTTGAATTCGAAATACAATTTTTAACCACGTATTTATTATATGTTGTATTCTTAATAATTATCAGCAAACCCTAAACTCAGCTAAACCAGTCTTATAGGAGCTTTAAGGTCATTATTTTAGCAAAGTTCAGGTACTTTCAGAGGTGCTCGCCAGAGTTTTATTTGTAGGATTATTATTCGTAGGCAGGAAAAAGCAGGTAAGTCAAATCTAGGATACTATGGATATTCTTTATTTATTTGTTAATCCCTTTCAAACAATCAAAACCTTTGGTCAGGTAAAAGAGGAAATCAATCAAAATTTTCATAGAGCCAATCACCAAAAGCATCCAAGCGAGGGACATAAAGCCCATTACCGCTATTAGGTAGTGATCATAGATCTTAAGAAGGGACATGTCGTCTGAGTCTAGCCTAATTTCGTACGAAAAACTGTTTAAAATCACTACAACGCGTAACGCCAATAATTACACAATAATTATTATTACTCATAGATTTTTTTAAGCATGTAGGCAACTCTTTTCAGTATTTTGCGATGTATGAGTATTTGATACAAACAGGCGGTTGTTTTGCAAAGTGCAGGGATGTTTTGCAAAGTACTAGTGATTACTAGTGACTGGAGAAGCCATTGTGGTAATGTAATGTACCAATGAATTCCTTGAAATTAATGTACAAATTTCACACTACTGTTTTTTGGTGAAGGAAAACATCGTGACGCAGCCTGCATCCATCCGTAGAATACGAGTAAATTCGAAGGCGTATGTGAATCCGCCAACCTGCATTGGGCCAGCGTGGTGAATAAGGACCATTCACTCTACATGGGTAGGCCTACGTCATGTAGTGGACTAATAAAAAGGATGGTACAGTACAGTAAACTGTACAAGTGTACACACTAAACGTGTACTCATTACACACCAAGTTCATTGACAACTGAATAGCCATTCCATACAAAACTACCTACATAACAAGCGACTAATAGTAGTACAACTTCAGTCTTTAACATAATGTGTGGTACAGTGGACTCTTTTCGCGATATCGAGGTTTTCTTCGTAGCATTAATGTTCATGGCGAGTATATACAACACTTTAAATCCCAGCACTTTACAAAACAATGCCCTATATACGTATCTCGCGCTGGCTTAGGAGAGTTAGTACTTAGATGAAACGTCCCATCGCGCACGATAAAGAAAAAGCCACTCTCTAGATCTCTTTGGTTGTGATAATATCCCGCACTGATCCTACGGTTCCGAGTGGTTGCGGTCACATTGAGGCGGCTGCGGTCGCGGCGGCGCCGACAAAGGAACCAGACAGATAATACGTTTGTAAAGTATTAACTCAATTTTGTAGTTCAGTGTATTGAAAATTTGGCATACTTGGCTGTGCAGAGCAATTCATGAGTGTGGTATTTCTGAGGGTTTTTTTTTAAATTTTAGGACTGATCGTAGTTTGGTTGGCTACGTCCAAGGGTTCCCGTACTATATTTTACATAAGTTGTTTTGATTAATAATTGATCCTCTTTCAACTTGATTTCATTAAATACGCAATATAATCATAGTAACAGTCTGAGATGCTATGAACATTACTGCAAACGCCAAGAATATTTTGATCAATAACATCCTTAATTTTTAATAACTTAAATGCATTAAAATGAAAATGTAGCATGATGCACATATCCATGGAAAAATCTGTAAGATTGGTAAAAAACCCATTTTCGCACTAAACTATTTACATATATTTCATAAACACCCTATTGATTTAAACCAACATGTTTGTAATCTGACATTTGTCCTCTTGTATACGGGTACACTTAGACATCGAGAGCATCCTACACGCTTTACTCGAGAGTTTCCAGTTTCCCTACAATTATATAAATATAAAATTGTCATATTCCTGTCTCTAACGAGTCACTTAAACCTCTTTGGTAAGTGACTCAGGCACTTGGTTATTAAAGCCATACTAAAGTAATAGAAACTGTACTAAAATAGCAAGAGATATACATCACTTTATCCCATTTTAAAAGGAGTTAGAAAAAAAGATGCACATACATACACCCGAATTTACGTAATTTCGAAGGGTTTCACAAACTAGCATTGAGCTATCTCGGGTGTCCAAATTCAAAAACGGTGAAAAGTCGGAAGGTAAAACGTTCAGAGATTTGAACCTTCTTACTGGAACTAGAGGGTTCAAATTTCTGGAAAAGACAAATGACCAATAACCAAATTTTAACAATTTTGACATTCCAACTGGTGATTTTGACGTATGCGACAGATATTGCGTTTTTTTTTATAAGCCATAAGAACGGCCTTTTTGAACCAATTGTTGATTTTGAATTGAAGTAGGTTAGGAATTGCTTTGTCTTTGTGATGACAGGTGGAGAAAGGCAGTGACATAGTGGTAGCCGACACGAGTTAGACAGAGCGTGAGACGCCCTGCAGCAAGATGGGTCGACGATATTGTCAAAATAGCTGGTTGATCTTGGATAAGATTGTCGCAGAATCAATGGCTCTTTTTTTTTAAAGCAGATTAGTGCTACTTTTTGCCATTAACTCGTCTGATGAAAAGCGAAGATGTAGCCGAAGAAGGAGTATGTAGAGCTAGAAGATACCTATTCACTCTTGACTTGAAGATATCCGAATTGTAATTGTAAGGAAACAACGACGGAAGCAGGGCATGTCAATCCCTAGCATTATGAAGCAAGAAGCATATCGCTTAGTACGAGTATGTGGTACGTCGACTATGTAGGGATGGTATTTATGCGACTTCCGGCTTGTTCTGTTGTGAAAATGAGATGAAGGAATCGGGTCGTGGAGTTCGAGCGCACACTTTTCAAGAGAGAGGCCTATGTACGAGTATGTAGCAGTGGGATAGAGAAGGCAGTGTATGATGATTAATAGGGAATCCACGATGAAAAGGGGATATTTAGAGATTTTGTGTCTGTACGAGTGTAAGTTTGTAGCATTTTTTTTTATTTTTTTTTTTTATTCTGTATAGGTTTGCGTTTGACCACATACTGCCTGTTGTTAAGCAGATATGCGGTCTAGGTTGTAGCACGCTTACCTAGAAGATACCTATTTACTCGGGATTTGAAGACGCCCACATTGTACTTTAGCGGGAAGACAGACCCAGGCAAAGCGTTCCACATTCTGGCTGTTCGTATGAGGAATGATCATTATTTTTTTGTTTGGAAGCTGTAATCGAAATCATTCTTCCATATAATTATTCAATGAAATTGGTTATGTTTTAAGATATGTCTTTCAGAACTCCGTCACTTAAAATCCAATTTTATTTGTTTATTTGAAAAGACATACTTCGAAATTGATACCATTAACCATACTATATAATTGATACCATTTTTTTTTCTTAGTCTATGCCCCCCTGCTACTGAGCAAATTTCTTTTCCACTCTCTTCAATTATATGTACACAAATTTTTTATCCAATTTTTAAATAGTTTCTACTCTTCTGACGTTACATTGTAAAGTTTTAATAGACCACATTCCTACAGGTAATTTCCACGGTCGCTGTTGAACAATACGTAATAGTTACGCCTAGCTTGTACCGAGCTGTACGCCACCGTACGGCTAATTCGGTCCGGCTAATTCTAGGATAACATCGTAGGAGCAAGCACGAGCTGGGCCGCATTCTTGGGCGTCTAATAACTAATTAACTCTGGGCCTGGAGCACCCAGTGTAGCCAGGCCCTTACCCTTCCTATAGAATAAGTACAGCGAAAAATCAAATTCCAAAGTTTGAAAACTTTAAAGATCAGTGTTGGAATATTAAACTACAAAAAGAAAATTGAAATAATTAATCTTTACATTAAAATTTTAACTAAATAATTTAATTCAAATGCAAATTACATTTGTCCAGCTAATTTCAGGATAACATCATAGAGAGCAAGCACGAGCTGAGCTGCATTTTTGGGCGTTTAGTAACTAATTAACTCTGGGCCTATATCATCCAGTGTAGCCAGACCCTTAGATATCAGAATTTAACGCAGAGATAAACGCGAGGTTCCTTTAAAAACTTTATAGAACAGTGTTCGAATATTTAATTACAAAAATAAATCGAAATGATTAATTTCCTATTAAATTATAATTTCGTCCAGCTAATTCCGGGATAAAATCGTACTGGACCGCATTCTTGGGCATTTAATGACTAATTAACTGTGGGCCTACAGCGCCCAGTGTAGCCAGACTCTTACTCTTCAGAATTAAACGCAGTGACAAACGCGAGGTTTGAAATTTCAAACTTTACTTATAATTCGGTGTTCAAATATTTAATTGCAAAAGTAAACCGATTGAGTAAATTTTTCTATTCAAAAAAAAAACTATTTGATCCAGTTAATGTCTGGATAACAAACATCCTTGTGAGCAAGCACGAGCTTCATAAAGTAACTAATTAATTATTTATCTGGGGCGCCCATAGTCAGCCCCTTACCCTTCAGAATTAAACACAGAAACGAACGCAAGGTTCAGAATTTAAAAACTTTATAGAATCGGTGCTCGAATATTAAATTATAAAAATAAATTTAGTATTACATAATTCATTTGGTCTTGCTAATCCATGATGAAATCTTAGAAGCAAGTACGAGCTGCGCCACATTCTTGGCCGTCTAATAACTAATTAACTCAATGCCTGGAGCGCTCAGTGTATCCATCCAAGCCCTACCCTCCCTGCGGTGCTAAATACAGAGAGGAACTCGAGGTACTGTATCAGCCTTTTAATAGTCCACTGCAAGACGTAGGCCTACCAACATATAGGGATTGAGCCATTTCCACCACGCTGACCCAGTGCGGGTTGGTAGATTCACATACGCCATCGAATCTCTTCTACGGACGTATGCAGGTTGCCTCACGATGTTTTCCTTCACCGAAAAGCCAGTGGTGTGAAATTCCGTACATAAATTACAAAGAAGTCATTGGTACGGGACCGGGATATGAACCCACGACCTCACGATTGTAAGGCAGGTGTTACTACCTCTAGACCACCACGGCTGTAGCGGCTTTGTTCGCAGTCGTATTATTTTAAGTATGCGTAGGTACGTTTCATATTCATGTTATTGATTATAATGAATGGTTAAAAATTATATCATGTGATGTAAATTGATTAAACAAAGCTCTTCATAAGTATTTTAATAACCAGTTTGTCATTAAAAATATCGATAAATTAAATACTTTCTGTGTGGCATTCATTGAAAATAAGAACTAGTTAATATAAAATCGATTAACTTTCACACAACAAATTGTTGCCTTCAAGGATGTGTAACAAACCTGGTCGCGAAACCAAATTGTAACAAACCTAGCCTAGCCTGCCTAAATAACCTCGTTTATAAACCTAAGAAGAGAAGAAACTATTTTAAGAAACCTGTCTAAAAATAAAATGTCAGATAAAATGATTGAAGATACTTCATTTGCTTTCAATGAATCCTAGATTTATGTCAAACTAGCTATGCGTCCTGATTCCACTTGAATTTGAACAAATTATAAATTGAACCTCATGAAAGAAATATCCTAAAATATTAAGAATGCATTAAATATTGATACAGACATTCAATATGGTCCCTGCTTTCATTTCATAACGATAAATAACAAGAAATACAAAAAAACGTAACTATGAACCTCACAGGTTCAAGGCAAAATTATACTCCTAACGCCATTTGCTAGATAAAAGACAGTCTACATTTTGATACTAGTATTCTGCAGTGGTATTCTTATTTATTTACCTATTTATACGTTAGTTTGGCTAGTGTTCGTCTTGTGGTAGATCCTGCGTTATAGACCGCATAAACCCCAGGTAAAGGTGATTCGAAATACATAACTACCTGATTGATTAATACATAACTACCTATTGATAATTGACCTAAATTCAGAACAAAAACCCTATGTTTTACCTATTTTGAACTTCTCTAAGAACTTGAAAGTAAATTACTAATCTCAGAGTGAAATGCAGTACCTAACTAATGTCTCAAGAGCTATATACAAATAGTGATTCTAGAGCTTCTCTGTTACATATGGTGTTAGTTTAGAATATTTGTGTATAACGTAAATAAGCTTCAATAAAGCTAGGTATAAAATATTGACTTAGTTGCATAAGAAAATATTAGACATGTGATGAGAAGGAAATTCCATTAAACTAGTACTTTAGTACAAAGAAACTCTATTATTGAACTAATATTATTATCAAACTACGAATATAATAAAAGATTGGAATGCCAGAAAGAATAATATTAATTTATTTCTGACAATTAATTTTAATATTTTAAATTTATTCAATTTTATTTAGGTATCAGAGATTTATTTTATTTTATGTTTATCTCTGATTATTTAGTCATGGCGCTCGAGAGAGCTGAAAACCATGAAAATGACTCTACTCTGCTTTCGTAAATCTAACGCCATCCTGGAAAAAGAAAGCAGGAAAGAAAACCAGGAGTCGCGAGTGTGTCTGTCTAAGATCAGTCAACTTATCTACATCACTTCATAAAGTCAGGAAAATCATAAATCTTGCATGAATTCCAGAGTGTTCTCAAGAAAAGCTCCAAGTTTACTATAGGTAAAGGTTCGAGAATCGACTTCGCCTTATAAAATAATATTCAAATCAATAAGCTTTCAATAGCTTTATTTCAAAGTGATCAGAATTTACACTCTTAATACGGACACGGGTTTCCCTCCATTACGGAAATGAGAAACACTGGCCCAAGCTCTATCTGGCTTCAAGAGTTCTGCACACTAATGAAAATACAGCATTGATCGAGTAGCACTTACGGCTAGTATTAAAATAATGAGATGTAGCAATAATAAGATATAGCAATTGTCGACTCTTCAATCCCCATAATATAAATAAATGACATTTTATCTATGAACACTCTGTCCTTCGCAAATTGTACGAGTAGGTAAAGCACGTCATGTCTGGAAATTTCTCAATTTCTGGAGATTCTCAATCCGCATAGAATATAATATCTTAAGATTTTATGTTCACAAATAGTCGAAGCTGAAAAAGACAAATAATTAAAACATTTGTAATTCATACATAGAATCATAAAGGGCGAGAGTTAGAAGCTTCTATCTTCTACTCGTGAGTAAATGCTCAATGAAGGATAGTTTCGTCAGTAACATACGAGTACTTCTATAGAGTAGGAAACATCGTAAGTCAATTTATGCAAGACCGCCATAGGAACCTGAAGATGTATGCGTATTTATCAACCCGCAACAGGTCAGAGTAGATAATATTGCCTTGTTTCTGTGGTGTAGCGTAGCGTCGTAAGCAACTCGTTCATACTCATAAAAGAATAGATACGTGTGAGAATCCTCCATACCGCATCGTTTCAGTAAGGCGGATATAGGCCTATCTCCATATGATAGACCTCCTCTTTTCATCTGATGTCCATTTGTACATTAATACAACAGTAAATCATCCAAAAGTCCAATGCAGTACTGATCTGGCCGACTCGCAGGAACATCATCTGCTGAACAATTCTATACCTACTATGACATATCTATTTAAAAAGTGATACGATTATACGAAACCAAATCCTCTAGGAACATCCTCGTCCTTCGATCGAAAACAACTTTCTTCCAACTTCCACTTTTTAGACCAGGAACAAAATTCTCCTAGTTAGTAAACTCTTCTCTGCTCTTCCTTTCTCTGAATCTTGCGGTACAAAACTAAAAATATCCTAAAAAATGAAATATTCCAACATTTTCCTATAATTTTCTCAAGTGAAGTCCCCGCTGTCAGTCCCGTCAAATTCTCTCTGTTCTTTTTTTTCTCTTATTTTAAATTCTCAATTTCTGCAAAGAGTTTTCATACCTAGATTGAAGTTTTGTTGCTTTTCTAAAATGTATTTATTTTCCTGCTTGTTTGTAAATCATTTGAATGGAAAGTTTCTTTAGGTAACATTAGAAAGAATTATAACCTCATGTGAGATACTCCTGATCTACAAGAATGCCTTATTCCTATGCCTAATTACTCAGATGTGGACGATCAAACCATCTGAGGTTTGTTACAGATGTCAATAAAAATCACAATTTATTAACAGAAAATTGAATTTAATTGGCTCCGGATGATACAGAAATTGGTTAAAATCTCATCAAAGTCACGATTTAAATTAATTCTGCGCTAAACCATAAACAAACAGTTATTAACAGTTTACTTTTGATACAAGCGCCGGAAACGTTTAACGGTTGGCACCGGGTTTTATGTCTTGAATGCAAATAAAATTCATTTGAAAATAAGAATATCCAGATACGATAATAAATTGTGAGTGCGGGACCTTATGCGCACTTTTCAGATTATAAATAAGTGTAGGTAGAAAAGCATGTTCTAACGGACAATCTACCAACCCGTACTGTACCTACCCAACGTGTTGGATATGGCCCAATTGGCCTTTGTGGGTAGGTCTTTTTTCACCAGTGAATTATTAAAAGGTTAAATGCAGTATTTTCTATCATACGTTGCTTAACTTGTATGTCGCTCCATTTCCAGAGAGAAACCAAAGTGACAGACATAGTCCAGTAGATTAGCGAGTTGAAACTGCGCGGCGGCAGTGGGTACATAGCACATAACACGAAGGACTAGTGACGAATGGGGTTAAAACGTTCTCGAGTGGAGACCACGTATCGGTAGACGTAGCGTAAGACGTCCACCCACAAATTGAACTTATAACCTCACGGACGTTCAGCAGTCGACCCCTTATGACTAAAACGGTGAAGACGATTCCCGATAACTTAGTACATCCATGTCTAATATGTACATTTGTACAATCCTCATACATACAACGATTGTTATTATAATCTTAAATAGTTCTTGATTACAGGCGAGTACTACCTAAATTTGTTGACCGTAACACAATTTTAAGACTCTTTTTGTTACAATACTTTTTGCTTACGTTGAAAAATCTACGCCTTTTTTTAGCAATTTTTCGACGCTATAAATACGAGTTATTCGCCACTCCCACACTGGCTGGTTGGCAAGAATTAAAAAAAAAGAATATCCTTAATCCGCGATAATGTTCATCGTAATAACAGAATGAGTATAATTAAATAAAAGTAGAAATAAACTCAATACGTCGGCTGCCATTAAAGTGTTTATTATTTGGGATTTGAATTGCTACCATTATGTAGTGTAATTAACTTTTATCTTTTGTTTTTGGTGGTGCAATAAAGAATTCATTTGTTTCATTTAAAATATATTATCATCCTTGTACTACGGGACTTATTTAGCAATAAAACAAGATATACTTATTTAATGAAATACCTATTTTTCCTCTATAGTCCTTACAACTTTACTCGTTTAATTTTATTCTTAACGGAATTAAATAACCCTAAACAAAGATATTCATACCGTGCTTATTGCGGAGTGAGTGAAGCATCTCAAAAAACTTTAATAAATACTTACATATTCATTAATTAAAAACTATAGATGTTTACGTTTTGGTTGTTGGATTATTGATCCTCACTTAGAGGTTTTATTTTTGAATTAGTTCCATGAAATCATTTAAATATAAAACACTACATGCTGAAAAGTTATGTGTTTGTGAAAAGTAGTAATTATAATTGTTATTTTTTGTTTTTGCGTCATGCTAAAACTCTTAATAACTAGGAACGTGAACGTGAGACCAAACATAAAATAATCAGCCAAGTGCGAGTCGGACTCACGCACGAAATGTTCCGTACCGCATGGGAGCGAAAAACGGCTAAAATAATCGGCCAAGTACGAGTTGGACTCGCGCATGGAGGGTTCCGTACTGTATGAGAGCCCCCCTTAAATATGTATTTTATTTTAATTTTATTATTTTTTATTGAAGTGAATATAGAACTAAATATTCTGTAAAAATTTCAAGCATCTACCTGTTACCATTATTAATATAGAGCGAAAAACGTCTATAAATTCAGGTTTGTTGTATGGGAGCCCCCCTTAAATATTTATTTAATTCTCTTTTTAGTATTTGTTGTTATAGCGGCAACAGAAATACATCATATGTGATAATTTCAGCTGCCTAGCTATCATGGTTCATGAGATACAGCCCGGTGACAGACAGACAGACAGACAGACGGACGGACAGACAGACAGACAGACGGACATCGAAGTCTTAGTAATAGGATCCCGTTTTTCCCTTTAGGTACGGAACCCTAAAAATTAGGTTTGTTGTATGGGCTATTAACCATTATCATTTTCATGTGGCTCTACATTTTTCTTAGTTGTTCCTTACTTCCGCTGAGGCGACGTACAAAAATGTATATGTTATATATAACCTAGAGCCACACGGAAACAGATGTAGTTTCAATTCACGTGTGAACCTGGACTAACCCTTCAGTTCTTCCGATCTTCTACTGTTGGCATACTGGTAGTCACAAAGTTTAATACTCGTTAGCGTTCAGCCTTACCTTTACCTTTGTAATAGTCATACGTCATCGCTGGCTAATCTACAGTCGGTAGCGTGGAACGGAACATACCTGTAGGCTACTATTTTGACAGCAAAAACAACATGGCGGGCGGGTGATTGCGCGCGAAATCGATCGTCACGAGCGCATTCCACTCGCAGCACACGCGTGCCGGAACAAAAACTATGATACAAAGGTGCTCCTTCACCGGGAGCATTCGTGTCAAATGTTACATTACAGATTCCATCCATCCATCACTGCAGGACATATGCCTCCCCTATGGATCTCCAATAAGCGGCTTGCATCCAGCGCGATGCTGCGGTCTTAATGAGATCATCCAACCACAAGGTGGACAACCTACGCTACGCTTGCCTGTTCGTGGTCTCAAATCGTGAACTTTTCGACCCCATCGGTCATCAGTCCTCCGAGATATGTGACCTGCCCACTACCATTTCAACTTGCCAATCTCTTGGGCTATATCGGTAACTTTGGTTCTTGTACGGATCTCCTCATTTCCGAGTCGATCTCGCAGAGAGATTCCGAACATAGCCTTCTCCATAGCTCGGCGGGCTACAGATTAGAACATTATCAAACAATTCTTAGTAAGAGAATCTGGAATTTGGCAGAATCTTGAAAGAAGATCACGAACGGCATACCTAAGAAGTATGTTAAGTGATAATAGCAGCAAGATTCAAGCTGCGGACAACCGGTTCTGTTGGATGCCTATGCCCAACAATAGACGTTCTAGGGATGAATTAATGATGACAATGAGAGAAAATTACAGTGCTCAAGCTTCGAGCAAATATCTATAGACCCACAATCGTGCTACAAAAGTGTCCGAGCCAAAACTCTGCCCAATCCTACGTAGTAGACAGGCTTTTTAGTTAGTCGTAAGGCGAGCCGATTACAACGCCGCGCGATGTCAAAGTGCTCGGTTACAAGCACTAATTAGGTAACATAACGTCGAGATTCGAGAAAATGGGTTATTATGAATTATTTTAATGTAAATAAATAAGTCGGTAAGTATGACGGCGCTCGGACATTTTTTACTACGTTCACTTAGGGACTGTGGCTCTGAAGATATTTGCTCAAGACCAGCTATATAATATCACAATCTGTTTCATTTTAATTTACGAGGTGTTTATTTGCAAATTACAGGGAGTTTCTAATCTGTTATCATTATTATAAACTATCTGGCTGTCTTAGCTTCGCCCGGGTATGATTGGCTAAAGAAGGCAAATAGTAAGGATCCCTAACTATTTTGAAAACATATTATGGCCTATGTTCACCGGGGATACTGTAGCTTACCAACAGTGAAATAAATATTCAAATCGGTTCAGTAGTTTCGGAACCTATTCGATGCAAACAAAAAACCAATACATACCTCTACGAGTTGATAACTTTTACAACGAAACTCGTGATCGAATTGCGACAATTATCAGCCTCTTCATTAAAAAATATCATCGACTAGACAAATTATATGGAACAACTTGATCAGGGTTGGTCCTATAATAAACAACGGGCTGCACTCCGGGGTGTCAGCTGAAGTGAAAACTTCAACATTAACGTTGTGCATTTTTGAATATTTTGGAATGGTTAGGGAATAATTTCGAACTTTATTTATCAGTATAAAAAGAGAGGGGGGGATATTACTTCCTCTTCTACGCCGCGCTGGCGTCCTAATTTCCCTCCGTCTTACGAATTTTCGATCAGGCCACGTGTCCTGACGAGAGTTTAACATTTTTTACTCATCCCAAAAAGTACACAACGCCGCCAAAGAAGTTTTCACTTTAAAAATTGTTCATAAAAACGAAAATATATCATAGAGTAGCTCTGAAAGTCCCAGTACTTTGCAAAGCAATACCATGTGTAGTAGGATAGTGTTAAAAATTGTACTGTTGTAATATTACATTACACACAAACCTCCCAGTGTAGGAGCACCTTAAAAGTAATTTCCTCTGGATATTTCACACATGCGTATTATAAACGCATAAAGCCGCATGTTCACTTACGCTCGTGCTTAGATGCTTAGCCGGAGTGCTTAGAGCTGGAATTGTTAGAACATTACATGCATTCATCTCTTTATTACATTTTTGTTCCATTGTACGCATAGCATAGTTGAAGTAAGACTGGATTCCTTATTTTTTATCCGTCAAACTAATGTCATCATTATTTACGTTTGTTTGTGTGTCTACATACCTACTCGTAGTTTTCATTTACGAATTGGGGCAGTTCATCCAGAGAAATTAACTTATTAAAAATAACGTTCATGTGATACGTGAAAGAGTTGTTAGTGAAGTATAAATTAGCAACACTGACTTCCACCGTGTACAAAATTTGAATAGTTTGCACATATCGATGTGACATCCATGTACATTATTGTTGATTTATCAAAAACGACTCACTAAAAACGCGAGCTCACGGCTCGATAAAATTTAAGTGGGACTTATGAGTATACACCTAGGGAGTTTTAAAAAAGATTTTTTTTAATCGGTTAACAATTAGCGAAAATTTCGATGAACAAACACAAAAAAAACATACAGTTGAACATAGGTGGAGGCATCCACCTTTTTGGAAGTCGGTACAAATACATCCATAGTGTTAGGAAAACCGAAGACTCGATGCAGTAGAAACACCATTATTACAATAATACTTTGAAGCTTTATTTCTTCCATCACATTGTTCCTTAAGCTTTAAAAATTACTAATCTAGACTTCTAGACGGCTCGACCAGAATGGTCCTCAAACCCCATGCGAATTCTTTTTAAATTTATTTATTAATTTTTACGACTTCCTCTGTAATAGCCAACCACCGCTCGTTTCCTGTTGCATTTACTATTTAAATTCTGTGGTTGACAACCACCCTAGAACTTTTGTGTCCGTTCAAAAACTGCACTAAAATATGCAATTTTTGCCCAAAACCCAATAGGTAGACGTAGCTTTGTCGTGACAAAATGTTGATCTCGTTATTAGTATGAATCCAAGACGTAAATCACGACATTTTATTACCAAAATCTTGTTGCTTTATATTTTAATTAATATGAAACCTTTAAAATAGTTTAGAATAAAATAGAAAAAATATATTTCGCGTCGAATCAACAAAAAAATTCATGTGAAATCTACTACTGACTACAATTTGGACTACATATTGTTCGATCGAACAAAAAAACTACATTTTAAAACGAATTATATAAAAGTTTCAATTTCGCGTCTACCATACTTCTCTCAAATTGGATGTTTACTTTGTTGCGATGTATATTTAAATGTGACCTAAAATAGAATACAATGGAAAATATGCATGATTATTACCCTTAAGGCGCACAATCGCTTTCATTACGTACCTTCAAGTATCCCGCTCAGTTAAATCGTAGGGATAGTCAGATTTATTTAAACTAATTGACTAGGAATAATTGCATTCAATGTCTTATTTTATGGGGGATCTACTTACCTAAATAGTATCTAAATTATACCGTAATGCGGTTTAACCATGGACAAGAATGGAAAGCTGTAGGAGATAACCAAGAATGTGTAAGAAAATGATGAAGTTTTTCCCCGACTCAAAAAGTGCGTTTTAGTTATCCTTGTTAGTATTATAAATCCAGTGTGTTTTGCATTATTATTATACACTACAGGACTAATCGCGCACTAAAATTACGAGATAAATAATTACCTCATCATTCCAGTCTACCCGTGACCAAGATCGATGCAACTCGGTCGAAACGTCGGGATGATGAGGTATTTATTTATCTCGTAATTTTAGTACGCGATTAGTCCCATAGTGTATAATGATAATGTGTTCAAATTGCGAAAGTTTAAAAACGAGTGTGTTTTGACTTGTTGAATCATTTGCTTTGTTTCATAGTCTTTCACACAGAAACAGAGCAACGGATCAATTTGATTTTTGTCATGGATATGACTCAAATTTCGGCAAATGTCATAAGTAGAGAGTGAGTGTAGAGTTATTTTTTATGCAGGGAATAATTAAGGATCTTTTGAGAAGCCGCGGGTAAAGCTAGTTTGACAACTTAATAGAAAGCCACTTACTTAATTAACCACAAAAAATGTGCATCCGACATAGCTGTGTGCATAAAATTTATTTTAATTTGTTTGAACCCATGTTGCAAGTTAGAATCGATTTTAACAAGACGTTTTACCTTAATGAATAGTGATTGGTGAGTAACATCGTTACTAAAGCGCTATGTACTTATGTTTATATTATTTGAATACTAAATTACTTTGGTCACTGGTGAATTGTTCAAATTTCCACAATTTATTCAAGCTCATGCCAAAGTTCAAATTCCCTTTGCGCAAAAACAAAGGGAGGGAGAGGATCAGGGGAGTGCGGGGTCACTCACGAAATGGTAATTGTCGAGGAATGCCTGGAATCCGGCGGGCTTGTGTGAGATTTCGCAACACTAACCGAATAAATTGACACTCCCCTCGATTCGAACCGATCTTACAGAACTAAGGGCTTTTTATCCTGGCCGGGTTATACAAATAAGTATGGAAGTCGTGCTGGGCGCGCGCCTCGGGCTAACCGAACAGATGCGCGGAAGTCAACGCGATTTTTTCCTGGACGCTGTCCCCCGAAGGCTCAAAATCATTTCTTTAAAACAAACAATAAGGATATCGTGTACTCCGTCATTATTAAATTAAACGTAACATCCACAACGAATGGCCGAGACTGGAACGTCGTCTGACGTCAATTCCCATAAAATGTATGAGCGTGTGTGAAAAAACTATTGAGTAAACTATCAAAAAATTACCCGAATCCGGTCCTAAATTATTGTGTGATTTGTCTCGGCACCGACACACGTTAATTGTTTCATTTGGAACAGGTAACAATCAGGTAGAGCCTGTTCGAAACATCGGCAGACGGCGTCAGGGGGACATAAAACGATTACGTTTACTATTTCACACACTAAGGAACATATAGCTACTTATCTAGACATTATGTCAGTGTGCACAGTGGGTCACAGTCGACTACGGTAGAACCGCTCCTTAAAATTTTGCAACATGTTTATTCATGGGTAACGTTCAATATCAATACATATGTTATAAAGCAAAATCACTAATTTTCTGTCTCTATCTATGTTCCTGTGTATCTTAGAACTTTTGAACTACACAACAGATTGCAGCTCGGTTTTCGTTATCAGTTAGAATATTTTTTTAGAAGGTTTGTACTTATTCCTTGTTTTTAGTTGGACGAAACCTAGACTAGGGCACGATAAAAATAACATTTAAGTCTGCGAGCAAATATCTAATAGAGTCACAATGGTGCAAAAACAGTTTTCGAGCCAAAACTCTACCCAAACTACGTAGTGGGCAGGTTTTTTAGTTAGTCGTAAGGCGATTGCAAGCCGATTACAACGCCTCGCGATGCCAAAGTGCTCTGTTACAAGAAATTATTAGGTGACATAACGTCGAGATTCGAAAAAACGGGTCATTGTGAATTATTAAATATCTAAGTCAATATGTATGACGGACATTTTTTTCCTACTTTCACTTAGAGACTGTGTCTCTGTAGATATTTGCTCGAAGATCTAAGTTTAATACCACTGAACGTTGAAACTATGCAGAGCTTACGTCGATCGACTTTGCGGACGCTCTATAATTACTAGAGGGATGCTCCAAGCCCCAAACAATAAGAAAATAGGCGGAAAAAATAGACAAAAGGGTGACCGACGACCGCTCTTTATTTCTTTTTTATATTTTTTAAGCCCTTTATACCTGAGCCAGGTCGAGGGGCCGCTGAGTGCACATCGTTGTTTTACCATTTACGGTTCATATTGAAATAAAATATAGCTCTTTATAAGATTGATGCAGTATTTTGTGCATAAATTATCTGTTATTGATGATCTATTAAAATAATGCTTAAAACCGTTTTTGCATTTATGAAAAAATGAACTATTAAAATTACCTAATGCCTAAATAAACAGTTGGAATGTAGGTACTACAATACTTGGTTTTTGTATTTAATACTCGTATGGTATACCGAATAAACTTTGGCACCGTCACATGTTTCTGAGACTCATAGTAGGGCTGGAGAGGCGGCCAATTCGGTGGAGCAGCACAAACGGCGCAAATATGCTAACCTCGGTAGTGGTAACATATTGGAACGATTTGGAGTTGAGACATTAGGTCCGTGAGGGCCGGGAGCTCATTTTATTTTTAAAAATATTTCTGAGCGTCTGGTAGACGCGACGCGTGACCAAAATGCTGGTGTTTATTTGGCTCAACGTATAAGCATTGCCATTCAGCGTGGCAATGCAGCCAGCATGCTGGGTACGCTGCCAACTGGCAGTGGGCTTGAGCATTTGGATTATCTTTAGACTTTCAAATGTCTGTGGATGATCCAATGCTTTTTTATGTAGTAGGAATGTAGTTTTGTTGTAGTTAATAAAGGCACTATTGCCCGATAAAAAAAAATATGGGCAATACTTGGTTTTGACATTTCATCTTGTATACCGAATAAACTATGGATATCCCACTGTTGGGTTATAGGCTTCTTACATTCTGGTTCTGGTACGTGGCTCTGGATATCAGATCAGATCCGAAGATTGACTGTAGCGACGTCAACGTTAACGTAGCTTAATTTCGGTGATGTCAAACTATGTTTACTATGAGCTCTAGATACAGCTTTCTTACGATACATTCATACAAATACACAGAATTATAAAAAAATAAGTAGGTAAGGTAAGTGTAAGTTACTGAATTATAAACACGTAAACTTTTACACGCACGATGTGATCACGATCACGCGTCTTGTCATAAGATAGGAAGTCGAGTTCGTCCCGTGAATACACAATCGTTTCACAGAAAACACGACCCACAATCGTAATGTTTGTAGTTTCTAAGAAATACTCGTAACTTCAGGTTACTGGTACACCATATTCGGGATGAATAACAATAGGTTTCATTTATTTCCAAATAGTATTCGTGTTACTTTCTTACAGACATAGAAATTGTATGAAAAACTTTAAATCGTTACAGTGGATTTTTTATTGTTATTATACCAAAAAGTCACTTCTTTTTAAAAACATGTCATGCAAGTAGGTATGTATGTATAATCCAAGCTAATAAAAATATAATCACAACCGAAAAAAAATTAAACTTAATATTTCACCCAAATCGCCCACTATCATTCGATAAGTAGGTATTTACTTATTTTATAGCTGATGAAATGGCTGCATAGATAATTATACTCTAGCTAATTTATCACCCTTACGTATCTTAGGTGTTTGCCCTGATGCCAGGGCACTAGAAGACGGCATCCGTATCCTCTGCCTGTAGTAAAAGCCTACTAAAAGGGGACCCCTGGGCTCGTGGATGGTCAGAGTTGGGGCTCTGGCCATCCACTCAAACGGACCCGAGGAGAACGACAGCGTGTGTGGCAACGCTGTCGTAGAGGACCGCACAAGCCTGGTTCTTACCAGGCGAGTAGACACACAAAGTGCTAGGAGAACTGGTGCGTTCCTTTTGGAGATCCCGGATCTCCCAAGAAAGGCACAAAGGCTGCCCACTGAAGTCGTTTTTGTGTGTACCTTAGGTGTTTATCCCAAAATATTCTATCTCCATCTTGTCATAGGCCATATGCTAAGTAATAATAACGCTTTATAAATAACGTTTTAATTTACTCACTCATTTTTACATTTTAATTGATTTAGTACAACCACTGTGCATAAAAACATTCCTTTTCGACTTCTTTATAAGTATACAGGCATACAGTTTTAGCAATAAACGTTATTCTTATTAGCACTTACTGACAAGCCTGACAACGGCTCTCGAAAACGAAGAATAAAATCCTCCAAAATGAAGTTCACAAAGCGTTTCTGGGCGGTCCGTATTCAAAAGTAACGTTACAAGATAAATGAAAGATCGTTTCGAGAAAAAATAATTACCCAAAACATCCGCACGGGCGGTTATCAGGCGCCTCTTTAAACGAAATTTTAATAAAGCCAAAGAGGCTCGATTACGTTTCCCATAATTCAAAATGGCCGCAACAATCGATGGTCATTACATTGCTGATGGGATGCTGTTGGTGGCTTATCAATCAACCGACTTTTGGCTAAAAAGGAGGTGGTTCCGAATGTATGAAAACAGGCTTTTAATTACTGTGTAGAGACTACAAAGTGTAGAGAGTTACCTACATAATGTAGGTATATCATAATGAAGAACTATTCCTGTGAGAACAACTCCATAATCTCAGCAACACCTTGTAAGAATATTTTTTGTCGTATATTACGTAATGTGTCTGCTGTAATAGAATATTTTGTGATACTTACTTTATTATGAAGGAGATAATCGCGAAATAGTTTCATAATAATAACTTGCTACGACTTAGTTAGGTATTAAGGTAAAACTAGCTTCAATTATGTAAAAAATCAGGTTTCTAATATAGTATTCCCAAAATATCCCCTGTTTCCACAACACATGTCTTTTTGTCAATTATCACTATTATCGAAAATTCAGACAGAAAACTTGAAAAATATTTATTTAAAAATACTACATTGGTAATATAATTGGTACTTACTGAGATCGACTGACATTATTTTATTTAAATAAATATTTTTCAAGTTTTCTGTCTGAATTTTCGATAATAGTGATAATTGACAAAAAGACATGTGTTGTGGAAACAGGGGATATTTTGGGAATACTATATTAGAAACCTGATTTTAATGTCAGTCGATCTAAGTACCAATTATATTACCAATGTAGTATTTTTGCATCTACTTTGGCCAAAAAATTTGTATAGCAATCAGCGAGGCAATGTCGCCAGCATTCTGGTCTCGTTACCCTCTGACACGGGTCATTTAGATTAGTGTTATTTTTTTAGTAAATTTTTTAGTGTAAGTTTTTATTTTAAGTAGGTTAATTTTAATAGTGATAATTTATGAAATGTTTTTTTAAGTTTTGTTGGAATGTATTTTTTAAATTTCGATGTAGGTATATAAACCAAAATATTATTACGCTAGTATCATAAATAGTAACTTTCAAATTTAATAGCGTAAAATGTATGATTTTTGAACTGCACTGCATCATCCAACCCTCTCTTTAAAAGGATTTCTTATCGATTATTGCATGTACGAGTATGAGCAAATTAAACGATGCTGATGAGAAGTGAACTTCGCTGATCCAATCGCGGACTTCGACGTGGTAAAATGATCATACCTCATTTGAAACGAATATACTTGAGATCACATAACATCTTCTAAATGCTTATAAATTATGTCCAACAGCTCATAATGTCAACAAACGCGATTCAAATACGTTAAATCTTCTCACAAACATTTTATTATACGTGTTCACAAAATACCAAACAAGCATATCCAACCATCCATCATTGTTTCACCCACAACTACACAGGTCGCAGCATGCCATAGGTAAAAGGGCACTGGCGGCCTCAATATGAACAGTTATAAAAATCAAAGCATACGACTCATAATAACAGCAATGAATGCATTACGCGTCGAAGCCTTCTCAAATTATTTAAGTGCACTTCGTAAGCAATAATGTGTGCGCTTGAAACAGGAATGTCGATTGGCGGTGTATACATTACTCGCGTACGTGGAGAGTACTCTCAAATTAAGCTGTATGGAGCAACAATGTACTCGGTGTAAGGAAGAAAGTCGACCGCTTGTGGTGATGCCCGGGAATGCGGTTCGTGAGAAAAAAGAATACTCTCGCTTCCGATGCATTCGGCTAGATAGCAGGTGGTAAACGCCTCACGCCGTGTTGCCCGTTTCAAATAATTTAAAATGCCTTCGGTTTTAGGGTTCTGTATAGAAAATGAGATGCGTACGAATCAATTATTTGTTTTGATAACAATCAAGGAAGTATATACTTAGATTGTCTATTTCAAAGGAGAAAACGATATTAATAATTGCATAGGGGCTAACTACGTTAGGAAAGCTTACATTATGGCTTAGAAATAGACTGAGTCAAGAATTTAGCAAATGGAGCCCAAGATATTAAAATAGGTATATCATAAATTGTTAGTGCCACCTGCGGCCACCCTGACTGATTACTGACTAAGTTGCTCAGGGTGGATTTGGAAACACTTAGTCAAGATAGGATGTAAACTCATAAAAAAAAAATTAAAACACTGAAAATCTTCGGTGCATGTTGTCTACTTGTGAATGTCTTGTGATAATGATAACTTGATAACGTTGATAATTTACACAATTGAACCAAGGGGAGGAGGCGAAAAAATTAAATGCTATATGCGTTTGCTAGGAATATTTTCTAGGTATTATGCTATACAGGGATATCCAAAACTGGTGTACTACGCCGCAAGGAGGTTATTCAGTCCATAATTATGAACAACTTTTACTATGAAGCAGCCCGAAATTCGTGAAAACGAAATAGCTGTCTTTTATAATTTTTTTCGATTCAGAGTTGCTTCCGGACTGTTTCCATATTAAAAACTGTTCGCAATGAAAGTCTGAATCACTTTTTTTCGTCTTAGTACAGGACAAGCATATCACCCTGTAGTAAGGTGTATATCTCCTTGGAATCAGATTTGACATCATAAATATTTTTCAAGTTTTCTGTCTGAATTTTCGATAATAGTGATAATTGACAAAAAGACATGTGTTGTGGAAACAGGGGATATTTTGGGAATACTATATTAGAAACCTGATTTTAATGTCAGTCGATCTAAGTACCAATTATATTACCAATGTAGTATTTTTGCATCTACTTTGGCCAAAAAATTTGTATAGCAATCAGCGAGGCAATGTCGCCAGCATTCTGGTCTCGTTACCCTCTGACACGGGTCATTTAGATTAGTGTTATTTTTTTAGTAAATTTTTTAGTGTAAGTTTTTATTTTAAGTAGGTTAATTTTAATAGTGATAATTTATGAAATGTTTTTTTAAGTTTTGTTGGAATGTATTTTTTAAATTTCGATGTAGGTATATAAACCAAAATATTATTACGCTAGTATCATAAATAGTAACTTTCAAATTTAATAGCGTAAAATGTATGATTTTTGAACTGCACTGCATCATCCAACCCTCTCTTTAAAAGGATTTCTTATCGATTATTGCATGTACGAGTATGAGCAAATTAAACGATGCTGATGAGAAGTGAACTTCGCTGATCCAATCGCGGACTTCGACGTGGTAAAATGATCATACCTCATTTGAAACGAATATACTTGAGATCACATAACATCTTCTAAATGCTTATAAATTATGTCCAACAGCTCATAATGTCAACAAACGCGATTCAAATACGTTAAATCTTCTCACAAACATTTTATTATACGTGTTCACAAAATACCAAACAAGCATATCCAACCATCCATCATTGTTTCACCCACAACTACACAGGTCGCAGCATGCCATAGGTAAAAGGGCACTGGCGGCCTCAATATGAACAGTTATAAAAATCAAAGCATACGACTCATAATAACAGCAATGAATGCATTACGCGTCGAAGCCTTCTCAAATTATTTAAGTGCACTTCGTAAGCAATAATGTGTGCGCTTGAAACAGGAATGTCGATTGGCGGTGTATACATTACTCGCGTACGTGGAGAGTACTCTCAAATTAAGCTGTATGGAGCAACAATGTACTCGGTGTAAGGAAGAAAGTCGACCGCTTGTGGTGATGCCCGGGAATGCGGTTCGTGAGAAAAAAGAATACTCTCGCTTCCGATGCATTCGGCTAGATAGCAGGTGGTAAACGCCTCACGCCGTGTTGCCCGTTTCAAATAATTTAAAATGCCTTCGGTTTTAGGGTTCTGTATAGAAAATGAGATGCGTACGAATCAATTATTTGTTTTGATAACAATCAAGGAAGTATATACTTAGATTGTCTATTTCAAAGGAGAAAACGATATTAATAATTGCATAGGGGCTAACTACGTTAGGAAAGCTTACATTATGGCTTAGAAATAGACTGAGTCAAGAATTTAGCAAATGGAGCCCAAGATATTAAAATAGGTATATCATAAATTGTTAGTGCCACCTGCGGCCACCCTGACTGATTACTGACTAAGTTGCTCAGGGTGGATTTGGAAACACTTAGTCAAGATAGGATGTAAACTCATAAAAAAAAAATTAAAACACTGAAAATCTTCGGTGCATGTTGTCTACTTGTGAATGTCTTGTGATAATGATAACTTGATAACGTTGATAATTTACACAATTGAACCAAGGGGAGGAGGCGAAAAAATTAAATGCTATATGCGTTTGCTAGGAATATTTTCTAGGTATTATGCTATACAGGGATATCCAAAACTGGTGTACTACGCCGCAAGGAGGTTATTCAGTCCATAATTATGAACAACTTTTACTATGAAGCAGCCCGAAATTCGTGAAAACGAAATAGCTGTCTTTTATAATTTTTTTCGATTCCGAGTTGCTTCCGGACTGTTTCCATATTAAAAACTGTTCGCAATGAAAGTCTGAATCACTTTTTTTCGTCTTAGTACAGGACAAGCATATCACCCTGTAGTAAGGTGTATATCTCCTTGGAATCAGATTTGACATCCCTTAGTTTTTTATTATTATGACACAGAAATTTGAAATCATTCGAAACTAATAGTAATAGTAATAAACTAATATGTAGTACCCAACAATGGTATTCTTTGACGGAACACATTTCTCCACAAAAGGATCACGCCTTCCCAATCTATAAAGGAAGGGTTAAGAATTCAGTAGCAGGTTGTCATTTGTTGTTTTTTATCGTCATTATGTCCGTGACGAAGAACTCTTTTGTGTTTTTCATCGAGGTGAAATATTTTGATTTATTCATGAATTTACTGCCTTGTTTCTATTCTACTAAATACATTAAAGAAACGTGATGGTATTACGGTATTCATTTGTCTCGAAGATCTTATCGAAGCAGTATTTAAGTGTTGTTTTGTTCTGTTAACTTGCGAGTAAGTCATTGGAATCCGTTGACTTGGCATCTTTTTATTTTAAATTGGTGTTTCTATTATTTTTCGCGGTTACTGTTTTCTGTGGCTTTTGCTGAATGCTCATTTACTATGGTACTAGTTATACCTAACTCAAACTGCCCAGAAACCCTAGATTTTTCTTTGTATACAATTTACTACCAGATTTCAACGGAAAGCATTATCTCTCTCTATATCTAGATTTTCATAGTCCTCCTATAAACCCAAGCATCGTGAGGCAAACTGCATACGTTCGTAGACAAAAATTTGATGACTCCCAACCCGCACTGAACTAGCCTGGTGGATATAGCCCAATCGCCCTATGTTCAGCAGTAGACTATTAAAAATTGCAGTGCAGTACAGTACAGAACATAAGCCAACCCACAAGAAAGATAAAATAGATGTTGCTCATTCAAACCTTAACAAAAACGTTATTCTTTTTCGTGAGCTTTTCTTTTTATTTTTTGCCCAAAATAAAAGATATTTGTAATAATATATTTCACCACGATAGGTACTGTTATATACCTATTACGTATGGGATTCATGAAATTGGATGTGAAAGGTCGTCATTATACACCATAGTTATAAAAAATAATGTGGAAACAAATAACAGGGTAACGTAGCGGGCTTTAGTATTTTCTCAAGATGGCTTGATTAAAGTCTGGGACTTTTGGCCTTTGGGATTTTTTTAATCGAGAAGGGTTCGCGTTTTACCACAACGCATATGTATAATGTGCGAGAAAGAATTTAAGAGATACATTGTCACTGAACATGCTGTTAATTGCGGTAAAATAGTCAGGTGCATGTCAATTAATACAAATAAACGTGAGTATATAAAAATACTTTACAACGAGCGCAACAACTTTTTTCCCAACATTTTTTTTCCCTCACTGCGATATCGATCATAAAAATAACACAATAAAGTGTAACTTATTTTTAAAACCTAGTAAATTCGTTTGATAACAGCTCAAGTGAAAATTTCCAATAGATTTTGTCTCAAGCTACCGCTTGTTCAAACTAATTTAACTTCCTTTTGACACAACTTATATGTATAGTTATGGTTTAATGTTCCATTTAATCACCATAAGATGACAAAATATGGTATAATAACCACCCTATGCAATTATGACGTCATGAAGTGAAAATTTCCAACAGTTTTTAACTCATGGTACATTTTCCTGCGAAACTGTTTTCTTAGCTTGCATCTGCAAATTGCTGCCTCTACCGTCTTGTGATAGCTTTAATATCGTAATTACTCTCATAAAAACCCCTCTACAGAAAGTTGCTCTGTAGTAACGCTGGATTATAAGATATCCAGAGATAAACTTTCAAAAGAATTGCCTATATGGGCCATAAAACGATTCCCATGGGCTTCACTTCTGCAATAACCTCTACGTCTACGGAAACTATAGATACGAAAGAAATTACCCAGATAAGGCTCCGACTCTATCAAACTGGAGCGAAGGCGAAGATGGGTGGAGCTGGGCATTGTGCTGTAGTTCGTAAGTCGATTGAATAAGTGCTGTATTTGTTTATTTATCAAAAAACAATACAGCCTCGCTCTTCCTAAAACAGAGTTTTATTTTTTGAGCAAATATACCATTTGTGTAGTGGAATCATCGACTTGGCATTTTTTCTCAAACAAACAATAACTACAATGTGCGGAGCATTGCAGTTATTGTTTGTTCCTTTTTCTTATTATCAAGCAAGCTTCATTTCACTTTGGTAGAGTCTGGGTCGAAAACTTTGGTATAAAATTACTATATGTCTTTGACGATACGTATAAATAGCGTAAAATCGAAACATTTTCGGGTTGAAAAAATGTTGATTACGTATTGTATTTGCCAGACTACATAATTGGTATTTTAATGGTAAAAATTGGTCTAATGAGAGCCAACCAGTTTCTACCTAGTTGAAAGCATTAGTTGCTTAAGAGGGTAGCCTAGTAACGAAGAAATTGAGAAATAGGTATTTGGACTAAACTATTGCCGTCGCGATGCGCCCAAACCAGGGAGATTCAATGTGTGTGGTGATGCAATTGTATTTGTGTGCGTACTGCGCTCGAACTGTCCCCGCACCCCGCCCGCGCCCCATAAACCAGCGTGTCCGACCGATATTTTATTTTGAAATGTTTGTATGTGATACTATGATTTGGTATTTGTGAGCACGCAGGACTAATGAACTTTCTCGGAAAATTCTCAATTAGAGATCCCGCTACGCCAAGTGCAGCGTGTGATGTCCACCCTAAAAGCGCTCAACCGATGTCTTCATTATGACAGCAAGATTTCCAGCTAAAGTTGCAAGTTGCCAGTGTGACCGTTTGCAGTAGATTGCATTGCATACTGAAAAAGTTGATTTTCAATGTCAATTTAGTGGTGTAGTACATATTCAGTAGTGTTTGAAAAATCGGTAGATGTCAGTAGAATTCATAAATGTAATTTTCGCGCTCGGAACCTTTCCATTCCATTTTTAACCGACTTCCAAAAACCGTTTCTTTGTTCGTGAGTATGTTTTTTTTTTTGGGTGTGTTCATCGATAATTTTGCCAATGGTGAACCGAATCGAAAAATTATTTTTTTAATTCGAATATACTCCTGAGGTGGTCCCATTTAAATTTTATAGAAATCGGCTGAGCCGTTTTTGAAAAAAACAACAATAATGTAAGCAATCCTAGCGAAATATCCGAATTTTGTACACGATGAACACGGATAATTTTGCCAATCGTAAACCGAATCGTAAAATTATTTTTTAATTCGTAAGGGTATATTTCCAAGGTGGTCCTATTTAAATTTTACAGAAATCGGTTGAGCCGTTTTTGATAAATCAACATTAATGTAAACAATTCGAGCGAAATATTCGAATTTTGTACACGATGGAAGGCGGTTTTGCCATTTTTTGTGAAATTTAATTATGGAGGATAGTATGGTACTTTTGCTGAAGACAGAGGCTCTGCGCTGGGTACGTTTTTGGAAGACGGCGAGGTAGACAGAAGCCTATAGATATCCAACTCGAGTGGAGTATTAGAGACAGAAATAATGACAACGAATATTTGTAAACGTACGATTAAAATTTATAAGAGCCCTTATTTTCTTTCGTAGGTAGAGCCGACGGGGTCTGCGTCGCTGGGGGCGGCGTCTCGGGCGCTCTTCGTGGAGAAAGTCAGGGCTTCGAACGCGGCCTGCCAGGCCGGGGACTTCGCTACCGCAGTCGCTCTCTACACGGACGCGCTGACACTAGACCCGGCGAATCACATACTGTACAGTAATCGGTGAGCATTGACATGACGTATGCAATATAGACTATAGAATGTACTTAACTGGACCTCGAGAAAATGTGACAGCTGAGCATTTTTCGCAATATTGGAGTTGGTTATAGCAAAAGTTGATCATAATGACGAGCACAACTATATTCTAGACTCTATAGGACTACTAATTCTAGGTTCTAAAGTAATGCTAATGAATTCGCAGTCACTGCGTAGATTTGCTGTGTAACATTAGCCGTCTTACCATAAAAGTTTTACGCACACTTTAGACAATGTTTAACAGCACAAACTTCACGGTTAAGCAGTGTTTAAAGCGTCTTTAAATCCTTTGTGGTAAGGCGGTAAAACTTTAGCATGATACGCATGTCTAAAGCCGCTAATCGACGATCAAGCCGACGAGCTTTAAAACCTTGTTTTACATCTCGTCGACAAATTTAATCCTGTAGATCACTGCTAAAACCGACGAGCTTGGCTCGCGGCTCGTCAAACATATGGAAGTACGTCAAAACTGCTTGGCTCGGTAGTCGATCAGTGTCGACGAGCCAACGAGCCAAAATCGTCGAACTTTAAATCGAGTTTTCTAAGTTGTACGTCAATCAGCAGCTCAAAACACGTTCCTACATACCAACACAATATCAACAATCCGATTGTTAAATATAACTGTGGCAATTTAGCAGGCATTACCGAATAACCAGGTGTATCCACCCACTACAGCTTACCTTGTAAATCAAGATTAGGAATTCATGCTCGCCTTTAAATGTCTCGCTCGATAAATCATAATGCCTACCTACTCGGGGGAATTTATTGCATTAATAATGATAAAGTTTCATTATCATTATTTGCTGACAATTATTGCTGAACATAGGCCTCTATTGATCTCTAATAAGACCGGTTTGAAGCGGCTTGCATCTAGCGTGATCTGTATAATTATTATTGTATATTTGTTGGCTTATTTACTTGTTTGTATAAAATCCGGACTTCGCAAACGGCTTAAACGATTTCAATGAAAGAACTTAGTATTTAGATGAGCTTTTATTTATAATTTTATCTACAAAGATTATCGCCTATACCCATTTCCTAGAAAACGCCAATTTCATTTTTAAATTTTTGCACCGATCGATGATCGGGCGTCCAAATATTCTATGATATTGGTATGTTTTATAACGTTTTTTTGATTGTGTAGGTCAGCGGCCAGGCTGAAACAAGGACAGTTCGCAGCGGCTCTACAAGATGCGACCAGGGCAAGAGAACTCTGCCCTAATTGGCCCAAAGCTTACTATAGACAAGGTAAGAAATGAGTCGAAAATATTGTTCTCAAATGCTTTCGTACAAATGCGTTGTGTCTCAGCCTTTCAGGTATAATGGTTTTGACGATCAAAATTTTTGAGCGAAACAGCTCAATTTTACCATGTGATGGACTTTTTCTTGTCAGATCTTTGGAAAGCCTGATGAAAATGAGCTGTTTCGCTCAAAAATTCCTATCAGCAAATCAGAAAATGATAATTTTCTGGTTTTATGCATTTAATCATAAGAGTAGGCCTTTCCAAACATGTATAGGTTTAGGAAGAAATAGAAAGTACCTAACGAAAAGAACTCCAAAAATTGTAATTGTCATCTATATACTAGTTATAAATTGAGAAGAGGGACGTAATCATGATTATTTGTATCATTCTAACACTAACGCACACATCGCAAAAAATAAAAAGTATTTTCTAATCTCTAAACACATCAAACTGTATTAGGCTCAAATACAATTCAATACCGAGCTTCCAAAGACTTTGTCGTCGTAGAGACTGTGGGATCGGCCGATCTGCGAACTAGCACGGAAATCTCTTCTAGATACGTGTTCTAGCGTCGCGGATCCCGCTCGAATCCTTGCGGTCTCTGTATGGGAGTCCGGTCTTTGGTTGCAAGCTTTGCCCTCTTTCAATACTGGTAACCTTTTAGACCCAACTGCATTTCGTCTAGCTGTCGGCTTACGCTTGGGTGCAAAGTGTTGAGGCCCATCGCTGTCAGTTTGGTACTGCAGTTGACCAGCTCGGTTACCACGGTCTCACTTGCTCAAGAAGCGCTGGTCGGATTGGCCGCCACGCCAGCCTTAACGATCGATGTCATTCGCAGGGCTTTTTCCACCGCCAATATCGCAGCCGTACTTGAACCGCGTGGGCTCGCGCGTGGTGATGGCAAAAGGCCTGACGGCATGACGCTGGTCCCATGGAAGTGTGGGCAGCCCTTAGTATGGGACGCAACTTGCGTCGATACTTTGGCACCGTCACATCTTTCTGAGACTCAGAGTAGGGCTGGAGCGGCGGCCAATTCGGCGGAGCAGCACAAACGGCGCAAATATGCTAACCTCGGTAGTGGTTACATGTTTGAGCCATTTGGAGTTGAGACATTGGGTCCGTAGGGGTCGGGAGCTCATATCGTTTTCAAAAGTCTTTCTGAGCGTCTGGTGGACGTGACGAGACACCAAAATGCTGGTGTTTATTTGGCTCAATGCATAAGCATTGCCATTCAGCGTGGGAATGCAGCCAGCATGCTGGGCACGCTGCCAACTGGCAGTGGGCTTGAGCATTTGGATTATCTTTAGACCTTCAAAGGTCTGTGGATGATCCAATGCTTTTTATGTAGTAGTGTAGTTTTGTTGCAGTTTATAAAGGCACTTTTGCCCGATTAAAAAAAAAAAAACAATTCTATTTAGAATAAAATGTGCCAATTCGAGTTGTATCGACCAATTTTCCAGGAAGCATTCGAGATAGGAACAAAGAACTAGTTCTGTAACAATGAGCCCACCTTATCTCCATCCTATAAAGCAGTTCTATCTTAACGACAGGGTTCGAGATGTTCGCGCGATTTCTGCTACATTGTATCATCTGATCAGTGATTCCTCCCGTACACTAGATCAGGGATTCTCAAACTTATTGTTACTTGTTGAACCATTGAACTAATCTCGCCGTGTGGAACGCATATTTTTCATAATGTGTGTTCCATGATAAAAAGTAGGGTTTTGTACAACACAATTAATAGAGGACATTCATTAATCTAGCCATGTTATAGTTTGGTCTAACACTTCAGTACCTGACCTGACCTAGTCCACTAGTCTGACACCACCCGTTCTTGCTTTATGTAGTTCTTGCATTCGGGGCATTTTGGCATTTTTTTTTTGTTGTAAGCTCAAAACTCATCACAAATATCACGGTTTTACCGCTTTACGTACATTTGAATCAAAATATCCCTGTTTTTACAAGAAAAATTGCCGTAATTTTATTATTTTTCATTTAAATTCGTGTGCCAGTGATAGAGAAATGAGAGTCTACTAACTGTAAATGTGTTATTTTTATAGAGAGATCGCTTAATCTTTTTCAAAAACAATTTATTTTTAAGTATATTTAGAAATGGATTTACTATTCCAGATAGTATATATTATGTTAATCACCTCACAATGCTCCTAGGATAGTTCCGCTACGCCCTAGGGCAACGACAGTTTGGGAAACCCTGCCCTTTATCAACTATTATCCGACTCTACATATACTTATCAACATTCAAATATGATCCTTAAAGATTAAGCCATTACAGTCGGAACTCGAAGATGAAAGTTTTGAACTTATTAGCCTGATAGTACAGTTAAACTGGTGTATCATGATGATATCTACGTACTTGCCTTGCAAGTATGTATGGCCCAGATTCCACCAAAGCGGATGAAAGATGTGCAGGGCTGGGCAAAGCATTGTAGGCCGTAAGCCTATTGTAGAAATGCCATATTTGGTTAAAATAATAAATGTCATGGTTGTGTTTTGTTTGTCACCAAGAAAATATAGCATTTATGCAGTAGACATAAGACCAGAATCTTAGACTACAATAATAGTCTGCCCACAGACCTTGCAAAATGTGGTTTAGATCTAACGAGGATGTGATTTCAAATGAAACTGCCTAGTCGTAACGCTATTGGCATTACACAATTGTTGCTCATAGAGCACAATAAAACACTTATTCATATTATGCGCTACTCATAACACTGGATTCGTCGATGTGTGATTCGTAATCATGCATTATGCTGTGTATGACACATTTATGAATATCTTGCCTGCCGGTTAAAATGTAGGTCTCCATAGACCTCGGACTCTGCACATCTGCGATATATCCACCCCGCTTTGGTAGAGTTTTGGCCAGTATCGTTTACTATTGCGTGCGAAGCAAGCATTATGAGATGCAATGTTGTGTCTGTATTAGCTATTGTGTCGTACCTACGTTTTACACTTTCGCTATGTATTCCATTATGTTCATAGGTTTAACAAAATTTCACGTATGCTTCGCATAAAATGATAATAGGCTATCTGATTTAAAACTAAATCGATTTAATTAGTACTAAAATGTTAGCTATCAAGACTGTTATTTAAATAGATTTTATTTCTTCTTTTCTAAAAATATACGTATCGTACCAATCGCTTATTTATGTTTACAATCACAATATTTTCTTCCTACTTTTGAGTAGGCCATTTATATTTTTCTATGTCTAAACTTCGTACAAGTAATTTGATCAAAACTGTTAACGAATTGTGGTTTACACATAACATATTTTGATTAAGTACTTCTGATTTAAATACGGAATTTTAATGTAGACAGTAGTACCAAAATTGTAAAACTGGTAACACAGAGAGTTTGGTCATTATGTTCAATGCTTAAAACCAAGGTTTTGCTCACCAGGCGTGGCTCTACAATGCCTGGGCAGGCACGGCGAGGCCCTGGCCGCCTTCAGCTCGGGGCTGGGCGTGGAGCCTTCATCACGACAGCTGCTGGCGGCTCTCGTGGAAGCCTCGCTCAAGTCCCCCCTGCGCACCACCCTGGAGCCAACCTTCCGCCAGTTGGAGGCGATGAAGCTGGACCAGTCGCCGTTTGTACTGATATCGGTGAGTTTTTTGAAGAAAACCGGCTGTCAATATTTAATATACAATTGAGTGACAAATTTAAGCTTATATGCTGTTTAGAGTTACGCTTCTCATAGCAGGCCAGATGCCCAGAGTAATTAGCTATAAAAGTGGAAAACCCTGCGAAGAGCACATCGTTGCACTCGACACTCTGAAATATCAAGGCGTAAAATCTTGTGTTTCACTGAAATATAATACTGAAAAGTATGTTATCTATCACACTATAAGTATATTAAGTATCCTGTCGTGTCATTTACATTAATGAAGCTGGTTGAATAAAAGAAGTTTTCTATTTTATCATTCGTCCCATAATCTATATACATAGGTAATATTAGTAACCTACTTATTTAAATAAACATTTGAATGACAATGATAAAATTAAAAACATGAATCAAATTCATAACAGAGACAAAAAACCCTTTTGCACCGATTTCATCAGCTAATCGGTATAAATCTTTAAACTAACTTCTAAGCTATAGCAAAGAATATATAATAATACTACGTGATTTAGTACCACTATCAGCAAGACCAGTTCAACTTTATCTTTGTAGGTATGTGTAAAAATATACAATTTCTGCATTTATTTCTTGCAAACAGATAGAGACATTACAGATTAATGGCTCATTGTTAAATGTTTTAAAAGGCATTTACGATGCCATCAATGTAAATGCACTTTTAGTTCGTGGCACCAACTGTTAAGGATTGTCGATCGCAGAGATACGAGGGTCAAACTGAAAGTTCTTAGAAAATCAAAAACTGATTACATTAGCCAGTTATTAGTTTTATTATATCTTTTCAAAATATTGTCCATTCACGTCAATACACCGCTGCATGCGATGGAACCACTGGGAAAAGCACTTTGCCCACTCGTCCTTAGGGGTCTCTTCAATGGCATCGCGATACGCAGCCACCGCTTCTTCAGCATTCATAAACCGCTTTCCTTTAAGTTTTTCTTTAATTTTTGAAAATAAATAAAAATCACAAGGCGCGAGGTCGGGGCTATACGGCGGGTGACCCAGTAATTCAACGTTTGATGTCG
Source organism: Hypomecis atomaria (assembly GCA_964007245.1). Lineage (NCBI taxonomy): Eukaryota > Metazoa > Arthropoda > Insecta > Lepidoptera > Geometridae > Hypomecis > Hypomecis atomaria. The sequence continues at coordinate 11,835,176 of OZ023301.1, forward strand.
CCAAATAGTCGATCGTTCGCTTGGCGGTGTGCGATGAGGCGTTGTCGTGGTGAAGGAGGATCCTACTGCGAGGTCGTTTCTCTCGAACTTTTTCCAAGACAAGTGGCAAACAATTGGTAGTGTACCATTCTGCAGAAACTGTTTTTTGATCCTCTAACACAATTGTCGCGAAATGACCTATCCTTCCAAAGAACGAGGCCACCATTTTTTTCCCCGCACTTCGATCTCTCTTCACTTTAGTTGGCAACTCCTCGAAAGGAAACACCCACTGAGCAGATTGTCTTTTGGTTTCAGGATCATAACAGTAAATCCAGCTTTCGTCACCTGTTAGTATGTCGAACACAGCATTTGAGTCACCTCCGTTAAATCTTTCAATCATTTTACGGCACCAATCCACACGATGGAGTTTTTGAGCCTCAGTCAAATTATGAGGTATCCACCGGGCGCAAAGCTTCCTGACCGCTAAATGTTCGTGTAGGATTTTGTGCACTTGACTCATACCGATGCCTAAGCTTGTCCGAATCTGCTGATAGGTCACTCTTTTGTCAGTCTCTATCATACGCCGCACAACACAGATGTTATCTTCAGTCGTCGCCGTAGAAGGCCGTCCCTCACGTAAATCATCAGTGAGATTAGTGCGACCACGTTTAAACTCATTAAACCAGTTGTAAACAGTCGCACGAGATGGGGCTTCATCGTGAAAGGCCAATCGTAGTCTATCATAACTTTCTTGTTGACTTAAATGACATCGAAAGTCATAAAAAATCATTGCACGTAAATTTTCTCGTGTTAAATTCATGTTGACGTGACACAGACAATTTTCAATTTGCCGCCAAATCGTAAAACAAATGACAAATGAATGAAGTATATACTCAGTAATATTGGCAAAGAGTTCTATTTTCAAATTATAGAATTATTTTTTTATTATATTGTTTATAAGTGGCCAGTTCTAAGAACTTTCAGTTTGACCCTCGTATTATGTTTATGTCTACTAACCTATACAAAACTAGCGTTATCATAATTAATGAAAAAAAAAATCACTATTTGATCATCCGTTTGAGGATAGCTAGATTTTTTTTTCAGAGTTTTTTTTACCTGTGTCATCTCCATGAAACATTTTCTATTTGAGGGTTCAAATCTGTTTGAATTCAGAATTTCGTCTTTGTTTTTACGTTTCGTCCGTATTTATTGCCGTTAGTTTCAAACAGTGGCAGAATCTGCCCATTTGAGAGACTATGCGACTATCAACATGTAGGTTTTCACCAGCTGTTATGACTGCGACCAACCTATGATAATGCCCAGCAGTGGTACACAGTTATAGTGCCAGGTAAGGCATGCAGTTTTTCATATTAATATACGAGTATTTCTTAATATCTTCTTTTCTTCTTCCCAGCCATAGGACGTCCACTGCAGGCCATACAAAAAAAAAACGATTACGTGCCGTAAAACTACAGTAAGTTTGTCACAGCACTGTTATTCCCACGCACGCTGACTGTTACAAAGTGCGTGAACTAAAATAGTAAATAAACAAACAGAATTAGATTTTGAATATTGACAATATGCAAATACGTAATAACAGATTAAAAATGTAAAACTAGCATGCATCGATTCATCACATTTTCCTATCAGCCTAGTGAAGTATAGACTGCCACTATGACCAGGAAATAAATATGAATACGTTGAAAACGGCTTGCAACCAAAACACGACCCTGCGGTCTTATTGAGACCATTTTTGACCGACGATACAAACCGGAGGAGGTAATCAATTCGACGCGTATATATTATATTTATATTTTTTATGTATAACCACGCATAACTTTTTTTATATTATTATTGTCCGATTTCAATAATTCTTTTTTTATTAGAAAGAGTATACTTCGAAATTAGTCCCATTAAAATTTTATTGAAATCGGCTGAGCCATTTGTGATAAATCAACAATAATGTGAAAAATGCTACGTCGATCCGTGCGAAATATTCTCGAATTCTGTACACGGGTGAAGTCGGTCATGCTATTTTTTGCAAAAAATAATTACTGCACTATCAATTTTTTATTAGGTGGATGTCTTCTTAATGGTGGGTAAGTGGTCTCCACTCGAGAACTTTTCGACTGTTTATTTTAGATTTCGTAATAAATTATTAAATTTGTCTCCAATTAGCGAATTGTAATTTCGAGTAGGTACTTACATAATAACCACAGTCATAACGACCTACCAATTAGGAGTTTATACGATACATATCTCGTGCTGTCATCAAATCATCTTTTACAAATCTTACGAAAACAACAGCTTATTCAATGAATGTAAGTTTTATATGCAGAGTCGTTATTTTGCCGAAAAAGGCTAAGCAAATAGGCGATAAAGTTGCGTGAAACATTTTTGAAACTGGTAAGTTGTCGTGCGAGAAAGCTTCTTGTGTTTCAATGGACGAAATCGATTCTTAAAAAGTTTACATAACTTCACAGATTTCATATACGAGTTGTTGTCTTACAAAGTGAAAGATTTAAAGAATTGTATAGGTTAAAACAAATCAAACGCCTTGGTGCCTGTGAAGTTAGCTACAAGCTGCACAAAACCCAATCCTATCTGAAGCTCACATAAAAGCTGCACGAGGATTGGATTCTGCGGAGCTTGTAGCTACTTCACAGCCGCCAAGAATGTTGATTTGGCCTATATGTACTCTTCGTTATGAATAACTTTTAGTATGGAAACAACCCCGAAATCTTAAAATATAGCAGCACAAATTTATTAACAAAAGCATTAAATATCTGAACTTTGCAAAGCAACACAGGCACTATTGCTTAAAGCTATTTTACGGAATTAAGAACCCGTCTGTGTGTCAAATGAGTAAACAATTTACGGTTTCAGTTAGGTACTTTTCTACAGCAAACAGCATTTTAATAGAATGATAGTTGTTTGGATGAGATATGAGTTACCATACGCAAAAGTATGATAACAAATATTTTAAAACATTGCGTACAAACAAATTCTAACAGAGTAGTTTCTGAGTTCTGGCTGTCAAGGACAAGGACTATAATTTATGGACTCTTTTTGATGCCTCCAACAGCACAATAAATACATTTATCTACACTAATGTTGTAACATTCTACTTATGTTTCCAATACTTGACTTATAATGACTACTGTTATAGCGCAGACAACAAAACACTCAATGTAAGCAATTTCACATGATGTTATAATATCCACATCGATATCGTAAAATCTCATTATAACATCGCGCGCTCGCTCCTGATTGGCCCTGCGCGCGCAGCTGCGCTCTCATTGGTTAGATTTAAATGGCGTCAAGTTCACTGTGACAATACACGTACGCGTGAATGTAATGTTTCGCAATTTGTTTTTTTATTTTATTTTTATTAGTGAAGATAAAGTAGTGTATGCAACTGCATATAACACGGGTATTAAAGCACTCGTTACTATTATGAAACTCGCTGCGCTCGTTTCATAAACTCACACTCGTGTTTTAATACCCTTCATTATATGACAGTTGCATAAACTACTATTAAAATCTATTAAAATGTACTCGTCCACCAAACAAGGAATTATTTAAATTTTCTGCAATCACAATATTAAACTCCGTCGTCGCAGTATACCTACGGTGTACACGAGTCTTATTATGTTGATTCCTTCAGTCCTTAAACCGAAATAAAGCGGACTATTAACGTTTCGCCTCCGGAAATATGCGTATTGTCAGTCCATCGACAAGGCACGACTCGGCTCGTTTACATAAAAATCGGAGAAATGTCGCTGTGGCCCAGGCACTTACTTTGTCTGTAACAGCTTTACGGCGTTGCCTGCGTGGCGACTGTTATTATGGTGTCTTCTTTTTTGGCGTAATGAATGGGTTTATCGGCGGCTGCAGGAGGCTAAGCAATCTGGTGAAGAAGCGTTTTATTTGTGCGAAGTAAAATATACTAAATAAGCTCGTATAGGCTGAATGGTCCTGTTATTAGTTTTGAAGCCGCCTAAAGTCCTATGACGATATATGATAATATCCTATAGTACCTGTACACTAAAAAGTAGTAGTGGTCACGAATTAGCCTCCAAAAAACTTGGTTTTCTCGCTAAGGTGAGACGGTATTTCACACCTGAGCAACTGCTTAGTCTTTATAAAGCACAAGTCAGGTCTTGTATGGAATACTGCTCTCACCTTTGGGATGGCTCTGCCAAATATCAACTGGAGGCTCTGGAGTCGATTGAGAGGCGAGCCAGGAGGCTGATTGACAACGACACCTTGACTAAGTCGCAGCTGCAAAGTCTTGAGCATCGACGTAAGGTGGCGTGTTTGTCGGCCTTTTATCGGATACACTTCGGAGAGTGCGCTCAGGAGTTGCACAATCTGGTCCCACCTGCCCCTTTCTTCTATCGTACGGCTAGACAGACGCGACCAAAGCGCCACCCTTCTATGGTGGACACTCCGCGCGTTAGAACCAAGCGTTTCGAGTCCTCATTCCTCATACGAACAGCCAGAATGTGGAACGCTTTGCCTGGGTCTGTCTTCCCGCTAAAGTACGACGTGGGTGTCTTCAAATCCCGAGTAAATAGGTATCTTCTAGGTAAGCGTGCTACATCCTAGACCGCATATCTGCTCAACATCAGGCAGTATGTAGTCAAACGCAAACCTATATAGAATAAAAAAAAAAAAAAAAAAAAATTAAAATAATAGGACATTACGTTTGGAGAAATCTAGTTTTTTTTAAAACAAGTGTCTTTGATAACTACAACAAAATCAATACACGTAAAAAGCAATTGTACAAGACAAAAAATTCCGAAAATAAAAAGAACTCTAGATACTTAGTATGGTACTTAGTCTAATTAAGTTACCAGAAGTACTATAAAGAGATACGAATATCTTATGGAAATGCTCCAAGGAAATGTATGCTGAAAAAGTTAGTAAGGTACCTACTATCCGTGCAGATAAAAATACGCGGGGGTTGAAAAAAGAAAATGCGTTTTTTTTTTCAAATTAATTCACGACACGTACATTTGATTTGAATCGAAAAAAGGTGAAATATCAGAACAATTTATGACATTTTTTCTGTAATGGTGAAACAAACTCAATAGTTTTATATTTTTCTCTACATCCCTAAACATTCTTTTTCTTTCGACCCTATTTCGAAACATATTCTTAACACCATATAATAAAATAGTTACCTACAAAAACCCTGCGTAAGTACTTATTTCACAGGAACTCTCAATCTTTTACGTCACACGAAACTCTCACGAGAAAAACATTAAACAAGGACATTATATCAAAAACGTGGTAGCACTAAATCAACCAACTAAAAAGAAAACTACTGAAACTGGCAACATTAAGGAGCTCGAAGTCAGTAAGCGTTACATTTGCATACATTCCTCGATGCAGTAGTCTGGCAACATAATACAGTACATCAGTATGGAATCATCTGCGTAAGAGCATTACATCCTTGAATCAATCGACTATCTCAAGCTCGTAGTAACAAGTAGCGATCATTGCGTAATTTGACTAGGTTTTTCTTAGCGATCACAGAAGTTAATGATGATGATCGCGGATTGCATTTACAACTGAACGCTGCTGTGGCTCGGATGACAAGTTAAATTGTAGGTCCCGGTTGTTTTAACCGCTTAGCCATGTCAGAGGCCTTCAGACGGCCTAAAACCTCTGACACCAGGGCTAGCCACTCGGCCTACACGAACTTACTATTTTTTTTTAATGAATGAATGACTTTATTCAGTATCAATAATACCAATGTAAAATATCTTAAGCATTTCATCTAAAACTAACTTAAACATATTTTAATGTTATAATAGTAGCAACTTACTTTAGTAAAACTTACTTTTCTTTTCCAAATTGTTTCTGTACTTTGCCATGCAGGCCTTCCCATAAATGGCTTCAGCCAACGCAAAACATAACTCAAAATCTTTCATTTAAGTTTTTCAACGATGTGAAAAATGTGAAATATAATCGATATATCGTAACTCGTATCACCTTCTCCCACGCACTGTGCCACAGAGACTTAAAACTGACTATTGTCCTTATGGTATTATTTGACATACTGGTCGGTAGGTCTGTATTTTATGACGTACAGTTCGGGCCACGTAAGTTAAACTAGCATAAAATTTTATTCTTAGGTCTCCTTTGAGGTAGATTATTTAACTGCTTTTTGTAAAATTACAACCAGGCATACCATTTGTTAGCATTCGTGTTTTTGCACACCTCATAGCTTTTTATACTTCAATTATCGTAGAGTTTGGCACAAGTTAGATACTGTTTATTTATGTAGTGTGTAGTGACATTGAGCATTTTTGGGCGCATTTACCAGCAGACAATGGGGCTGAGTGATCAAAGGGCCATAAATACGCGGCCGAACGTGGATTTACATACAATCTGCGCGACAGTTGATCGGCAGGCCAAATGGCGTCCGCAACAAAATGGCTGCCGAAATCGTTCCAATTTAAAAACGAGTATGACATATATCTATTCTACCCTCATATACCCACGGGCGGTATCTAAAAATATATATTTTTAATTCTTTTATTAGAACTGCTTGAAAATTAGGATTAATTTTCTCTATTTTTTTTTTGTTTAGGTTCCGGTCTTGGGCTTATGACGGTTGTACCTATTGCTGTTTTTGAACTATCTACTAAGATTGAAACATATAGAAAAATAATCGGCCAAGTACGAGTAGGACTCGCGCACGCAGGGTTCCGTACTGTATGGGAGCCCCCTTAAATATTTATTTCATTTTAATTTAATTCATTATTTGTCATTAAATGAAATTGCATATACAACTAAACGTTCTGTGAATATTTCAAGCATCTACCTGTTACCATTATTAATATCGAGCGAAAAACAGTTAAAAAATCAGGTTTGTTGTATCGGAGCCCCCCTTAAATATTACTTTTATTCTGTGTTTAGTTCTTATTTGTTGTTATAGCGGCAACAAAAATACATCATCTGTGAAAATTTCAGCTTTCTAGCTATAATGGTTTATGAGATACAGCTTGGTGACAGACAGACAGACGGACAGCGTAGTCTTAGTAATAGGGTCCCGTTTTTACCCCTTGGGTTCGGAACCCTAAAAATCATCCATAGAAGAATAAAATATAGAGTGCACAACTAAAGCTATGTACCGAAAATAGCTAATTGCTTGTAACATTCATAATATTTCCATCTGGTTTCTATTTTTATGAAGTGTAGTAGTGTAGTGTTGTAGTTAATAAAGGTACTTTTGCCCAATAAAGTATCCTACATTTATGAATCTGAATTGCATGACACCGACTTTAACTAGCTTTAACATTTATGTACGAATTGTACAAGCTTTCAACGCAAGACTTCAAACATAATACTTAAGCTATACTAGCTGAGCAATAGCCTCTATCAAAATAGATTGATGCTCCAATGAAAATTGAAAGCGGCTTCACAAAAACTTAAAAACAAGTGGCGCCATTGACATTCTAGCACCCAATAAAACAACAAACGCTTCGTGGGTGTTCCACATAACAGTCACCGCTTTGTATTGAGAATACTTGTACGCCCAAATCTTTAAGTAAACGTTGCCGCCGTCGTAACAACAACCTTAATATTCTATTTAATGGCTTTTTAAAACTTGAGCGCAGTTGGTCTCGGTTTTTGTTTAAAGGAGCGATATTCAAAGTCTCATTTTGTGCATTAGTTTATGATTATTCGCAGTGGCAATGACATCAAAGTTGAGATTACGGGTTGTGATACCATACAGAATGCCGTGAGGATGAATCACAAGCCTAAGGCTCAGACTCTACCAAAACGGAGTCTTATAGGCTTCAGTATTTTTTAACATTAATATTGAGACAGTTTTGAATTGATAGATATTACTTTATGAACGTATATTATACTATTCCGTTTGCACTAGTTTAGATTTACAGGAACGTGCATTGAAAATCTAAGTACTACATAAATACAACTGGGATAGCACAGTATGCGATTCGGAAGTTATTTTTCTTATAATTGACAATCAAATTAAGAAAATCACCGACCGCATACTTGGCCTCACAAATTGAAAAAAAAAATTGTTGGCTTTGTTTTACTACGATTATTATATATTTTTTAATCACTTTTGAGCCTCTACAAAACATATTTTTAATCAGCAAAACTTTGTCTGAAAATGAAAACAAAACATGGAGTTACATCTCCAACTATATTTTATTTTTCGCTAAGAAAAGAGTATACCTATCTGCAATTGATCCATCGTGGTATACAACGCTAATAAAATGACGAAAGTCTGCCAGTCACGGGCTCTTAATCTATAAATTCTGCTTCGCATCGCTTTGGTGGAGTCTGTGAATAATTCTTTCTTTCATGTGCCGCTTCTAATAAATTCATCTGTTTGATAGAGCTCTATGTCAACGTGACGAAACGATACCTACTCGTGTCTGTTAAGTGGCCAATTAAACACTTAAAATGTGGCATTAATTTATTTCGCAGTAGCTTTACACCTCGACTTTGTGAGGATTATTATCAGTTTTATCATTTCGAATAATGGTGCTTTCAAATAGAGTGAAAATTTCAAATAGTTATAATCGTTTCGGAGATCATTTGCTCTCTTTGTGATATCAGTGTAGATTTGTAGGTAAACTGCATGGACATCTGATAAAATCCGTGGAGTAATTTCTATAAATCACAATAAATATGTACTCAGTGAAATTCTAGACTCTTTACCTTCTTTCCTTAACCTTCTTACCTTCTTTTTAGACTTTAGTCTGCCAGAATTTTCAAAAATTCTTAACTAGTACTACTGTCATTATTACTATTTTAACCGATATCATCCATTTTCTCCCCTCTTTCCATTTTTCTCGTTCGAGAGCTTCTGTGTTCCAACCACTGCAATGCGAATCAAGCTCGCTATCTTTTTTTTGGGGTCTCTTGATGTGAGTTACCCACATTGTTTTCAAGTTTTGGCCCACAAGTCTTCGTGCATGCGGTACATGTATCCGGCCCAATTCCATTTCAGACTTCCAGCCGCAACCTAACAATATCCAAATGAAAGAAATTGAAATTAGGATCTCGATCTCCATTGTGTCATTTGTGCCAAGCCTACATGGTTGTTATTTATCATACATCGTAAGGAGACCTTGATATTTTTTTACAATACGAGTAATGAGCTAATATTTAAGGACGCGGTAGTGTTCCACCAACTCGAGCCAAGCCAAGCAAAGCGCAACCTACAATTATAGGTACGACTACCTACCTTTTCTCGAAGCGCTTCATCGTTTTAAAACCCTCATAACTTGGGTTTGGATTAATGTATTATCTCACTTGCAGGTGGTGGGTCAAGAGCTGCTGGCAGCTGGCCACTACCAAGCTGCTGTGACGGTGCTCGAAGCTGCCTTGAGGATAGGCTCCTGCTCGCTAAAGTTGAGGTGAGTCTATAAATCAACGATAACTTTAGTAATATGCAATGCTTTTCACGTCAAATTGGGCTACGGCGACCAATTGTGACCAGTTGTGGTGTGCGCCTGGGTGGGTTACTGATGAATCCTTACATGGCTGATGTACCTAAATTTTAACAGTAAACGTTCTAGGACTGTGGCTACATGTTAGGGCTCCATGCATGCACATCAGAGGACTTCATTGATATCTTTATAGAAATACTTGATTTTGCCCGGGGCTTCGCCCCCATGATATTTCGAGGCCCTACCTTACCACCCTTAATAAAGGAGGTGGAAAATAAAAAAACAAAAAATAATCGATTTTACATTTCTTGGAGCGCACGCTAGAATAGCTCGCAGATGGCTGAATTTTTCCTACTTACTTAACACTTATTTTTATAATATGGAAAATTTACAAAATATCATTAAAATTTATAGCCTATGTGTTATTCTGATGTATAAGCTACATAATTGCAAAGTTTCATCTCAATCCGTTCTGTAGTTTTTGCGTGAAAGAGTAACAAACATCCATACATCCATCCATTCATCCATCCTTACAAACTTTCACGTTTATAATATTAGTAGGAAGAACCATGTGCTTCAAGGATCTTCTAAGACCAGATATAATACCAGAGATCTTCTGCTACTAGATGAAACTGAACTGGAACGTTAGTGAACATTAACGTATTTTTGATAAGGTTCAGTTCAGATTCATCCCATCTTATTGGAACTGGCCCGCTATACAGGTTACCAGAGACGAAAATGAACCTCACTTCGTGGAAGCTCTCATGAAACATCCGAACTACGATCGATAACGCAAAAATGTGTGTATGTTGACATTTATCAAGGTGGAAAAACAAATAAGGTTTAGTTCAGATTCATCTCATTTTTGCAAAATTGAGCTGCTGAAGTCCTGAAAGGATTAGTTTCAGCGCCACCCTAATCGAACTATTGGTATACATTCTCGTAAATATCTCGAGTTATAAGTTGGTACGCTTACATAATATTTAAGGAGCGAATTAAGTGTTAAAAATCAAATACTAAAAAAATGCTTTTATTTAGCAGATAAAAAGACAATTTATAGAAGTCATAAAATCATTATAATAACCAAATATCAAAGCTGATTACAGTTTAACACCTACACGTGTGTAAAAAGAGTAAAATAATAAAAGTAGTTTTTTTATATCATAGACCTACTAATATTTTTTACACATATTATTAAATAATTGCCAAGTATGATGCTAGATAGCTTAATAGCTGATATTACTTCGAGTCGGTATTACTCGTAAGAAGAATTTAGATCGACATTCAAAATATGACTAAATTCATGGAATTAGAACTAAAGTATTAGAATACTTACTAAATTTTGCTCAAATAAAAACTATGTTACAGCTATGTTATTCATATCTGTTATACAGCATACGCGAGAGTGAGTGGAACAAGAAAAACTCATTGTCTGTCGGCATACGTCAAAATCACAAGATGGAATGTCAAAATGGTTAAAAGTGGTTCCACTTTGTCTTTTGCGATATGATCGGAAATTTGAACCCTCTAGTTCCAGTAAGAAGGTTCAAATCTCTGATCATTTTACCTTCCTGCTTATTACCTTTTTGAATTTGGACAGCCGAGATTGCTCAATGGTGCCCTTCGAAATTACGTAAGTTCGAGTGTACGTGCATCTTTTTCTAACACCTTTTAAATTTCATATAGTGGGACAAAGTGATGCTCTTGCTATTTTAGTACGGTTTCTATTACTTTAGTTCTAATTCTATGACTATATTGCTATTACAAGTTGCATGACTGTCGAACAAGATTAAAATCACATGAACATTAAAAAAGGGCAGATATACACGAGTGGCTACATTTAACTACTAATCACATGAATAAATTTATCAATATCTCATTAGGCTAATAAGTTTGTCGGTGAAGATAGCCAGAACTTAGTAATATCTACTTTAAACACTACACAGTCTTTGGTCGTGTATGTAATACGACCAACGACCGTTTTTTAACCGACTTCAAAAAGTAAGTTCTGGTTTCGAATGTAGGTATTTCCTGACTGTACTGTAGCAGCTTTTTTGTAATAACTCCACTGCAGGATGTATAGGCTTAGCCACGAAAGGTAATTGGGCCATATTCACCTCGCTGGCCCAGTGTGGGTTGGAGGATTCTCATACGCCATCGAATTTCTGTAACGGACGTAAGCAGGTTGCCTCACGATGTTTTTCTTCACCGAAAAGCTAGTGGTGTGAAATTCCGTACATAAATTCCAAAGAACTCATTGATGCAGGATTGGGATTTGAACCCGCGACCTCACGATTGTAAGGCGGATGTTACTACCTCTAGGCTACCACGACTTATGTAGGTATGTAAGTATGTACGTTACAAGATAACTCCGCCAATTAATTAACCTATTTGGATGTTTTTTTTTTTTATAGACCATACTTTTGAAGTAGTCCCACTTCAATTTATCGAAATCGGCCGTGTCGTTTTTGATAAATTGACAATAATGTGAAAATAATCGATGATATATCGATCCGTGCGAACTTTTCGAATTGTGTACCGGTACACAAGTCGGTTAAGTATTAAGTCGGTTAGGTATGCCATTTTTTGCGAAAAATAATTATTAGGGTCCTGTATTTAAAAAGAGAAAACAAAAGTCAATAACATTCGAAAAAACAGAAAAAATGCCAAGTTGATGCGATCGAAATAAGAAGATCTTTCAACATCTGTTAGTCCATTTATGCTACGATGTAAATATATACTTACACGACTGGCTCATCTTATTTTCGTTATTTGATAGTATTTTTGTTTTCTTTTATATAATAATAAATACCTACCTATTACTTATTTTATTATTCATTCATGCTTAATAAACAACAAATAGAAACTTTTCACAGATGTTCTAGACTGTAGGTGGTACACATTTTATTTTTGAAGCAAATGGTTTTCCCATAGCAACATTGTGTACTGTAAGTTTCGCTGATAGCAGATTTTAGAATTGTTGCCCAACTCGCCCTTGATAGCCGGTTTTACCAACTTCCATTTATTTATACTGTGATGGTATCTAAAGTAAAATGTAAATCTTTAAATTACAAAAAACCGTACTCGCGCCGAGTTGTTAAAAAGTGTCATTTGTCCAAAGGTTAATTGCGATATATCCAGTGATATTACACGACATTAACACCTCCCGGCCGGCGCTCTTAATGAGAACAAGACAAATTACTTCGACCCGAAATATAAGTGAAAGACCGCTATTCATGTACGAGCAAGTTCGCAAACTTGTGCGGCAATTTTGTTTACCGTTTAAACGCCTATACGGACTCGCAGGGTGCTTAATTGTTTATCTACATATATGTATTATGATAGCGTGTGCGTTACGTGCCCTAAGATTGGTAAGTTTTGTTTACACAATTTTTGAGATTTATTTCTATTTCCCATGTTGTAACTTAAACTAGATTTTAATTTCATTTTGACGTCATAATTGACATTAGTATAAAACATTATTCCAAGCTACATTTTCGAAAATATAAAAGAACTTGACAAGTTACGGGTAGGTACGTTAATTTATATTTATGACAGCAAACCAGGTGGCAGACCGTGAATGTATAATGGATCGTGAACGCGTTTATCCAATTGCCCAATACAAAGTTTCAATCTAGTCAGACTAGCCACGGAACTTCAGACGAAAAACCGCGGCGGATTCCGCGTAGTACGTAGTATTTCAGTTACCTATAGTGGTAACGAATACCACGTACATCTGAGTAAACAATCAGGCTTAAATAATTTTTAAGCTTGAAATAAAGATTGTTTTTAATTGCTTTAAAACGTTTTTCACTTCTATTGAATGGACAATGTTACAAAAATAAATCGATCGGGCCTATAGGTACATAAAATATGCCTGAACTGCTGCAAAATTAATGTATTAATAGTTTTACTTAGTTTAGTCCGTAATCACTTCAAATATAATCTGTAATGTAGTAAAATCTGGAATTTTGATATTTTGATAGCATTCATTCTTATTTTTCATACCTATTTTAGTTGGTCAAATTTGTTAAGTTCGCCAATTTTGTTCGGGCGTGTATAGGACTACTAATGGCTTTTACAATAATATTTTAATCTCGAGCCATATGTAACATCTTGACGGTAAAATAATAAAAAATAGTAAACTGAACTGGTATCTTTCGCTGAATCCCGAGTGATTTATTCATTAAATGAATTCAAAGAATTAAAATGGGTTGAAGGTATTATTCAGGGGTGAGCTGTAATTATTTCAAACTAATCTACCTTTACCTGATTAGTACAGGAAAATAGACGTTTTTTGGTTAACTTTTCACTAAATTTCCGATCCAATTTTTTAATGAGGTTTAGGATCACTTACTGAGCGTAAAATCACAAAATTCTGACAGATCTAGGTGGAACTTCAAGCGCCATCTTGAAAAAACGTTTTTGGCCGACATCTCGGAAACTATGCACTTATGGTCTCGGTGACTTTTGCCCTAAAGTGCATAGTTTTCAAGACATCGGCCAAAGCGATCATTGTGATCATAAACCTTATAAAAAATGGATCTGAGATTTAGTGTTAAGTTACACTTTTTTTGCTGTACTATATAGTTTTCGTCGTTTGCTTCGCAAAATATAAGAATCGGTTAGACTTATGTTCAAAATTCAAAATTCAGTAGGTTGCATTTTACAGTTGTACTTCAGTATTCCATTAAAATAAGTAGGGAATGTTTATTATTATTACTCGATAAAATTAAGTAAAGTCCAGTAGCCTTGATGTCTCAGTTTATAGGTAGTCTGACATAGCTTAGTGGTTAAACTTCAACTCAAACTACCACTATTACGAGTAAGTGAGCTTCCTAATGAACTTAAGCAAGCATAAGTATGATTCTGTGATTTATTATGGAAAATACCGAGCTAGCTATAGTTCCAGCCCGCATTCTATGGCTATAAAAATATTTAGTAAACTGCCAAATAATCTAAAAGATATCGAAAAGGAAAACTGTTTTATAAAACAACTAAAAACTATTTTACCATCCAAATGTTGTTACACATTAGACGAATTTTTTAACGTTAATCTAGAAAATAAAATAATAAATCGTTCCAATATGAATCATACGAATAATTATTGCTATACCCTTATCAGGGTCATATGTATAACTATACAAAACATGTTAATTAAGAATCGCATGTAAATTTCATATGTTGCAATAAATGATTTGACTTTGACTTTAGCTTATAACGTTGTATGAAGCTAGACACGGTATAGTTCATAAATCGGTATTTCGATAGTAATTTCGAATCACCGTCATAATATGAGCCGTATAGTACGTCCATACTGTTGAATATAGTCGTCTAAATCGGTACAGATTTATTAAGTGGGCAGGAGTTCATAGATGTGTATTGTTTACTCACCATTATGAACACCTTTTGCAAGAGGACAAACACTGAAATATGAAATAATCAGCTTTAGAATCTATTTACTTTTTTTGCATAGAACAGCATTATTTGCTATTTTGGAATTGGTAATAAAGTAAAAGTTGTTCATAATGTTTAGTATTTTGTTATACAACTCTTTAAATTCCTTCACTTTTTTAAAGCTTAACTTTGTAGGAAATATATGAGATGAATCAAGAATTTACGTATTTCGACTAATTAAATGATAATGACAATATAAATGATAAATACTTGTGTGAAAATACACTGCTCTTATCATCACTCTGTGTCACAAAACGCTAAATCTTATTCTCTTTACGACTTCGAACAAATATCTGTAGAGTTACAATCGTGCAAAAAAAGTGTCCGAGCCAAAACTCTGCCCAAGTTATGTAGTAGGCAGGCTTTTAGTTAGTCTTAAGGCCATTGCAAGCCTACTACAACGCCGCGCGATGCCAAAGTGCTCGGTTACAAGCTCTAATTAGGTGACATAACGTCGAGCTTCGAGAAAACGGGTCATTGTGAATTATTTAATGTAAATATCTAAGTCGGTATGAATGACGGCGCTCGAAGCTTTACGACTAAAATTTTCACTAGAAAATTTCCCTCAACATGGCATCTCAAACTAGTTTGATATTAATACTTATCTGAGTGGCCCATCAGGCGGAGAAGTAGCTCTACACTCCCGTATATTATCAGGTGTCATGGTATAATTGCGGCCCTAATTAATGGACAAGCTCGTTGCTGTTCCAGAATAATTCATCTTCGTTTCAATTGATTTGCGTTATTTATGTCTGCGATTCCGTGGAAAGGAAAGGTGCCTCAGAAATATGCAGAGTTACACTTATAGGGAAACATGTCCGACTCGGTTGAAATGTTAAAACCTTGGAAGAAACGTGGAGTGGTAGGGCTGTGCACTGTGCCTGAGTCGGTCCTTCTTTCTCTGTTCTATGAAGTTCTGTGAGTACCGTAACGTGGTAGCCAAAACACTAACTAACCACATCTTGGCTCTAGCATGTAACCTATAAAGCTAGTTCGTATAGGGTATCTTACCGGGGGGCTAACCTTGGTCTCAAAACCTGCTTTACCTTCTGACTTGGCTAAATGGCTAATACAACTATGGCCTACAATTTATCGCGTAATTTAAGCATGGCAACGCTCATTAAAATTTGTAAATTCCACCCATGCGAAAACTGAGTGTTTCGAACATTACAACTTCGGTGATTGCTAGAATATACCTTGTCAAACTACGCTATGTTACGTCTCGATGGCGATGTTGTGATGGTCATAAACTTCTATTTGAATTTTCAACGCATCGCCGCACGTTACGTGGCTCAACGCATTGCTTCTCCGTAAAGGTTCCTAAGTTGCAGCCACCACCACTGATTTTGGCTTAAATTAACACACAGACTATTTTTTTCACTGAGTTAAAGGGGTAGGTAGTATCTACGGTACTGAAATGGTACCGCCTAAATAACGCATGCTTATGTGCGTTTTATTTATGCGTTACCATTTTCTTACAATAATGCCTTCCTCATAGAATTACCTAATGCGTTTAATAAGTTTAATTGTAATCACAAATCCATCGAAGGTGAAATTCAAACATCGCCGTACCATACTAGTGGGATTCACCCACGAACCTGCTGCTTAAGGGTCTATTATCCACCGTTAATGACCCCATACTCGTACATTCTCCATGTGAACCTTCCTAACTAACGCTTGTTGGCGGAGTGGTGCGAACTGATTACACGTACTGTTGATTAGCAGAATTAGTATGCTATTTTAATTTACGGCAATGAGAACTAAGTAAAAAATATACAGTAGAAAGTGAATCTCTGGATCTGTGACTCATTCTTTTCGGGATTCAAGAGTCTATACTATTAAAAAACTACAAGCGTAAAAATTTTGTTACCTCTTTTTTACCTGTAAAATTACTGGTGAACTGGTAAGGTAAATTCAAAAGAGGGAAGAGATTATTTTTAACCGACTTCCAAAAAGAAGGATGTTCTATGTTCGTCTGTATGTATTTTTTGTGTATATTCATCGATTATTTTGTCAATTGTGAACCAAATCGAAAATTATAGTTAAGTTATAAGTACGAAAGGGTATAATCCCGAAATGGTACCATTTGAATTTTACAGAAATCGGCTAAGCCGTTTTTTGAAAAATTAACAAAAATCATATTAACAAATCGAGCGAAATATTCGAATTTAGTACACGATGGAAGGCGGTTTTACCATTTTTTGCGAAAAATAATTATTATTTTGGTCCTTAGGTTATATATCTATACTACTACGTAAATAAATAAATCGTCATGGGAGCCAAAAATGCTAGTGTAACATTAAAATTTTGAAAAGCCCTGAAATATAACTGATACTCGTCTCACTGCTTATTCGAGATAAAATTAATATAATACTTTTTTGAACTATTCGGTTTTATCTACTAAATGATATAAAATAATGACTTAAAAATAAAATCGTGCTACCTTCGCCTGCATGATTTTATTGTGTACAATACGTTGCGCCCTACGATTTTATTTTTGAGATTTTGTAGTGGCGGCCATCTTAGATTTTGATTTTGTATTGTGCACTGTATTCTAATTTTCAAGCCCTTTCATTTAATGCCCATATTGATAAGATTAAAAAACAAATAACCATGGATAACCATCCACCATCTTGTAGCAGCGACCATCTTAGATTTACAATAACTTTGAATATAAATAATTGTATTGTCACCAGAACCAAAGGCCTTTAACAAATTTCAGATCAATCGGTTAACAGGAAAAGGGTGAAATTTCAATTAAGAAATTTGACCCAAGAAAATACACGGGGTAAACTAAATAAAACCGTTTAAAAATGTATAATAGATCCAGGATCTAAGTTTTTTATTAATTAATAATATCTTATTGTTGTATTTACTTAATTAATTTTCATTGCATTCAGCGTGCTAACGTCTTTTTAGTGTGCTTTATAGATCTTCAAGGTCATGTGGATGACAATTGATTTTAATGTAGGTAGTTAGGTAAATAGCTTATGTACCAACCTAGTATTGGCTTTAAAAAATTCGTTATATATATTTTAGATATCAATACATGACGGTGTACATGTATGTGTATGTCTGGACATCAAGAAGATTTTGATCTTATTTTACTAACTTTGTAATAGTTCAGCACTAAAAAGTTACACTTAATTAGCCCTTAAACTTAATGTTCAATACCATTAAGTTACGCACTTTGATGATAAAAATAATTTATAAAATTCCACAGTAATGGTTGTGACTAGTTTGAATTTATCCAAGCTGTTAATAACATAACTGCCCATGTTAAGTGCTAATTAAAAACTTCAATATTTGCAGTTTTATTGCACGACAAATTCTATTAATTAAAACATTCGAGTAAAATACTTAACGATACTTTTATTATCTTTAATTGAACCTTTATTGCAGGACTATTTAAAACAACTCAACTTTATCTAATAGAATTCGTACAAAGCTTTGGCGACAGCTATAGTATGACACTAAACGAAACTACATCTCAGTGTAAATAAAACTTTATTGTAAAATAGTCAGCGGAAAAAAATTTCATAATATTTTCTGAAAATCGCATACGTGGCTATAAAAACAGCTCAAAAACAAACATTTGCGATATTACTGCCCCTCTATTACTCTGAAATTTGAAATAGAAAAAGCTATTTTAAAATTTATACCAATTGTAGCCCAACGGATTGGCAAAATGAAATGGCAATGGGCAGGGCACATAGCGCGGAGGACTGAGGACCGATGGAGTCGTAAAGTTCTTTAGTGGAGGCCACGTACCGGCAAGCGCAGCGTAGGACGTCCACCCACAAGGTGGACGGATGACCTCATTAAGACCACAGGATCGCGCTGGATGCAGGCCGCTTCCAACCGGTCTTATTGGAGATCCATAGGGGAGGCCTATGTCCAGCAGTGGACTTCTTATGGCTGATGGATGGATGGATGGATGGATATTAAATTTAAATCTTATAGTCCATATTATATCTGTCCATATTATATTTAATCTTATATATCCATATAGACCATATTTAGGTACTATCTATATATGTATGTATTTAAAAATATGTCTATGTAGTATATCAGTCTCTGGCAGCCATATCACAAGCTTTGCTTAGTTTGGGGTCAGAGACCGTGTGTGTGTGTAAGATGTCCTCTAATATTCTTCAACACCTAAAATTATGTACCCCCATCCGATTTGTCTTGTAGTTTTTTTTATTATTGGAAAGACTAAAATGGCTGTAATGAAGATGTTTTGATGGAATTGAAGCGAAGGTCTTCGATTTAACACGTCGATTTTGCTTTCGTCTGTCCGGATGTTGGCTATCTCTACAGGTCACATTTTTCAACGAATCTCGACAAAACTTAGTTATACAGGTTCTTAATGAAATATTGTCGTCGATGATTTTTGATAGGGAGGGTATTTCCTTTAAAAAGGAGGGAAATTTGCTGTCGTGCTATTTATCAGCTGATTTCGATAATATTTGACAAGATTGTTCAACATCTAAATTTTAACAATATTTCCGAGTATGAACCAAATCGGTCAAGAGAGAGTTGAGATGGCTTATGAAGATACAGTTAAAGTAATGTGTCGCAAGGTCTACTGTTCGAAGAACTACTAGTGACTAAAACTGGTTAAAAAAATATATGCATGACATTTCTGCAATAAGCTAATTCCGCAACGCACTTCCCTCAGCTTCGTACATCTTGACTCGCTCTACTTTGGTAGAGTCTGGACCCGTAAGTATATATCTTGAGAATATTACTCGTTTAGCTCCCACTACTGCATTATTTTATGCCAATACAGTAGCACTATAGGTAACTAGTATTATTATAAACTATATTCCCTGACTATATACCTATAGAATGAACCGCCTTGCCCTTATCGTAAAACACACATACCGATTAAAATCAACCCCATCGCGATACATTTCAAGGCGTTAAGTGATTGCGATACCGACGCGAGTGTCACTTTAGTCGACCAAGTGTCGGGTGCAGGTCGAAACCCACACCTCCACCGATTTTATCTCGGTTGATGGATCGATCACTGCACACGGGCCTATTCTCCTCACTTAACGATAAAAACTCCCAAAGATATAAATAGGATTCGATCTTTATCGGGACCATCTCTGTTGACAGATGACGCGATTAAAATGGTATTATAATGATTGGAGTCGGTGTTGAAATATATATATACTTATAGGCTTAAACAAACGCGTTTGCTTGAGAATTGTCAGTCTCAATCTCAGTCTGAAACTAATGATCGGATGCAGCATTGAAACTTGGATAATCTTATCTATCTCGGAATATCCGGCACAGTAGAGTAACACTGGAGATAAGTTACCAGAGTTATTTAATGCTCGTAGTTTCTTACCCATTTACAAATGACTGTGTTTATGGAGCCTATTGTCCTAGTCAATGTGTTAATAAAGTTTGTAATAAGTCTATTTGGAGTGACAAACAATAGTATTGAGGATTTCAGAAAGTTTCTCCTTCTGGGTCCATAATCGGTAATCATAGAAATCATAATCGTATTACAAATTTTGCCTCAGGTTGTCAGAAAAGTAAAAAGATTTTCGCGTTAGCTTACACGCTTGCACAATATTTTGCCCCCTTGGTGAGCAGACTGAAATAAACGGGCAGCGGGTGTGTGATAAAATATTCAAGAAACCTCAGTTACAGTGTCATAAAAAGTGCGCACGACGCGTCATACCTGCATCAAAATATAGGGAGCTCCAAACAAATCAAAACCCGGAAAAATATGAAGAGATGGAATTTTAAAATTGTTAAACACCTCGATAGATAAAAATAAACAGCGAGATAGCCCAAAACAGTGAAAAACTATATCTTCATTACGAAATCAAAATTAAGCTAATCTCCAATCTACGTTATCTACATCGGGATCTCCGGATGACACAGAGCGATGACACTGGAGGTGTAAACCCCATGTCAAATTACATCGGCCCGTGATACATTACCCCGGTCACGAATTAAAATATTTATCTCAGATATCTCGGATTATTTTAATCGGTTTCACACGAGATATTTAATGGTAGTTGGCCACTTTAAGCGGTGCTACGTTTCTAGGTCAACTTTAAAATATCCGCTAAACTTTTGAGTTCTCAAATGACTTATTTGAAAATTAATATACTATTGCATAGTAAAATTTGTTCTATCGGTAAAAGGTCGTCCATCAAGCACATAATATTTTGGCATTTTCGGTGATACGTAGCGAGGTTTTAGACAACCCCCTCCCCAACGTAAGATCGCTAGCCGTTAAACTCATCAAAATTCGTTACTCGTGATACCTAATTTAACGTTTGTCAATAATTGGCTATTTTTCTAGATAGTGATAATTTGAACCTATCGTATTGACATGTTAACGAAATATAACATGAATAAATTGAACATTATGAATATGAACTCCTTGTTAAATGAAACTCAGCTTTTCGGCTCAACTTTCGACAAGCTTTATAATTTCAGCCGTTACGTCGTCTTCGAGGGTTAAAAGTTCTGCTTCACCTAGTAGAGGTTTAACTTTAAAAACCGGATCGATCCAGAAATATGAAGGTTCGGTGTTGATTTATCGGGCGCTTTCTATTTTTTACGGCTCAGTGTAGGGTCGTTATTTGTAGGTAATGTTACGGTTATGAAGTGCTCATTCGGTAGCGGTGCGGTGGGCAAATTCCACATTGAATTTATTTAATATGTGTGTTGAAATATCGATATTAAACCACTTTAATCGACCTATTTCGTGCCAAGCATACTAAGTAAATAAATTATGTTGTTGATACTGTTATACAGGATGTGTGTCAAGACGACGGACTAGACTTTAACTAGTACAATGATATTCTAGCTGCTTAGGTATCATTGTACTCATTAGTATTACTTATCTTAAATGTTAAAATATTAATATACTTTAATGGGAATATTTCTTGCCTTACATACCGGTACTTTTATACGAATAAGTTTTGTCTTTTTCATCAGTAATTGAACGATCCTACTGCCGAAATATATGGGCTACTTTTCATCATAATTCTGTATTTGGCCCCATATTACAAGTTATTTATAATGATTAGTAAATCTTTTTGCGAATTCCTTGCACGTTACAAAGCAACACCTACTGTGTGCGATAAGATGAGTGAGTAAAGAAAATCAGATGAGCCAGGAATCTTATAGCTTTGTGAAACATAATGCTTCTTTAAACATAGTGGAGATGTGACATCTCAGAACAGCTACACCGTGCATTCCTGTCGCTAGATAATTACCTATAAACACCTAGCATTTAGGTTCCCATCCCAAGACACAGATAAATTAATTCAAATTAACGTGCGTCCGTCCGATGAACAAGATTAAGGGGATTTTAAATGTCAAATTCCATCTCGCTCGCACAATTTCACATCAATAATGATGCAAATTTTCAAAAAAAAAAAACATGTATTTAGTAGATTTGTATTTGTATAAAACAATCTCTTTGGTATTTGTTTGTCATAAAATTACACACGCTTTGTAGTATTTGCTATAAATATCTTGATTTGACAAAGTAGATAGAAAAGAAACAAAAACGATAAGAATATTATTGATCTCCATCAAATCAATTCAAAAGATATCAAAACCGACTTATGTTTTTCCTTATATTATAATAAAACCAAAAGTGTGTGTTGTTGGGGTATTTGGCTTATTGGTTTTTTTGGTACTCTTTTACTCAGCAATGATGAGCAATGAAACGACGGATCGATCCGACCCTACTCTTTGCATGGAAATAGTTGTGTGGAAAGTGTCAAATAGGGAAGCCGCGGGTGAAGCCAAACACATTTTGCGTGTAAAGATTGATAGATACTGTATGGATTTTAGAAATTCAAAGCCTATGTACTCAAACTTGCCGATGTGAGAGAGAGATAGCTGTGGCCGGTTTAAAGGCCATTAACAAGCGTCTGTCTTCGCCGATGAACAAGATTAAGGCCGACACGCAGGAAATGTTCATTGCCTACTTAGCACTGAACAATTGCAAGTTAAATTATTTATTTATTTACACATTTGACATTTTCAAACCATACCTTATATGTAATAACTAAGTAATGACAATAAACTCTAATTCTAGCGATGGAATACTAAAATTTAAAGTTGACTCTTATAGTTCGGTCGTTCAGAGAATGCGTTCCTGACACGTCATCTTGAAAAAATGTTTTTGGCCGATATCTCGGAAACTATGTACTTAAGGGCAAAAAACATTATTGTAGAAAATAAAACTTCGCATCTTTTGGTTCCATTAAACTTTTTTGTAAAACTTACCGTTTACGATTTATGGATCATTTAATGAAATTTCATTAATTTTTTTTTCAAGATGACGTGTCAGGAACGCATTCTCTGAACGGCCGAACTTTAATTCTGCAACTTTTTTACGGGTGGCAAAAAATGTGTATTAAGACACCGAAAAGAGGTGATTCAGACAATCATCATCATGCTGAATGACTTTTACTAAAAACTTCTCTTAACAATAGACGTGTATAATTATTATACAATGAATAAATTAACTATGTAATACTAGTTATTGTATTATTTCTACATAACTTTTTAAACTAAAGAACCCAATTCCAATATGATACGAGTAGATCTAAACTAATTATAGGTTGTAGGTCAGAAGTTCAGAACACATTCTAAGTTATCGTGGGTAATTTCAATTAGAGATATTACATAATCGCCATACATATTAGATTTATCAAATATAAATAGTTATTTGCTTCCCATTTGGCTGTAAAATCATAGAAACAAAACCGCCCTGACAGGATCTAAACTTAAAGTGGCATAACAGAAAAGCTATAGTCACAGCATCATAGGACGTGTGTTCTATGTAAATGATATGACTCGTTTTGAATTTACGTAAGACTTTGTGCAATGCCTTTAGAGGTTGTCACTTGAATCTAACCGGTATCGGATAATATCAATGCGGAATTTTTGAATTGCAAAAATGTGTGCAGCTAGCTATTTCACCCATACTGGTTCTTTGGGATTGCCTTTTCTAGAAAGTCCTGGATTCTCCATATTTAATTATATTCTCGACATATTTCGATATTGTACTGTACCAGCCTTTTTAATAGTCTACTGCAAGACGTAGGCCTACCCAAGAAGAGTGATTGGGCCATATCCACCACGCTGATTCAGTGTGGGTTGGTGGATTCACATTTTCTCTTTCACATTCTTCTTTGTACGTTTACAAGTTGCCTCACGCACGATGTTTTCCTTCACCGAAAAGCCAGTGGTGTGATATTCCGTACATAAATTCCAAGGAATTCATTGGTACGGGACCGGGATTTAAACCCACGACCTCACGATTGTAAACCACAAGACCACCACGGCACGTATACGTATATTTCGATAGAATAGTACCGAATACTTCTTGGGAGACCATGTTTCTTGAAAAATATTTACGTATATTTAGAGCAGTGAGCTTATTCAATAGAGTATCTTCAAGTCATGATTGAATCGGCTCTTTCTTTGGATGTGCATTTGATAAAGTCTACTAGTTGTAGTCTACAAAACGTTGAAGGAGACACTTTTAGTTTACTTGAAAGTTGTCAACTTAGTTATCTTTCGCAGTACCTACGAGTATAGATAACATTATAGGCGATACAAAAAAAACTTACAGACAAATATTATAATATATCGGTAAACTACAACTGTGGCAATTGGGTAAATATTCTAGGTATAATACTGTAGAGATATAGATATTACTATAATTGTAATACAAAGTAACAAACTTCCTGGTGGTAAGAGATAACCATAACGTTCGTACTACTGCAACACTAGTCATTATCAGTGCTATGCCTACCCTCCAGGATGACAATTCTTTCTCATTTTCTTCATCATCATCATCCATCCATCAGCCATAGGACGTCCACTGCTTGACATAGGCCTCCCCTATAGATCTCCAATAAGACCGGTTGGTAGCGGCATGCATCCAGCGCGATCCTGCGGTCTTGTGGACGGATGACCTCATTAAGACGCATTAGTACACATTTTTTAATGACAATTATTAATAAGACTTTATTATGCAAGTGCTTTCCAAATTCCTTAGACGCGTAGCAAAAACAAACCGTTTAGAACTTGCACGCCTCTACACTTTCGTTGTAGTAACAAAAGTTTTCTTTAACCAACAGGGGCTCGGTGTTCAGTGCACTATCGTCAGCTCACTGGGCGCTGAGTCAGCTAGACGCAGCCATCAACTACATGCAGCAGGACCTGGCAGTCGCCAAGTCCCTGGGAGACACGGCCGGCGAGTGCAGGGCGCATGGCAACCTGGGCGCGGCGTACTTCAGCCAGGGCTCCTACAAAGACGCCCTGACTGCGCACCGGTACCAGCTCGTCCTGGCCATGAAATGCAAGGTGAGTGCTCTACTGGTTTCACGGTATCGGAGGATCTGGCAGTGACTAAACAACTAGCGAGAGTGTAAAACTGTGTGCTTCATCTGGGCGGTGACCTCAAATGACAGAAGTAATAATTGTACACAGATAGGAAACTACACACTCCCTAACAAAAACAAAGTTTTACGTGTAAAATTATCTGACTGTTACGCAAAACCAAAGAAGATATAATAATATATAATAATACTGCAAAACTTAAATGTGCAATTATGCACTACACATCGCTACATATTGGATCTCCTGGAAATTATTTATTTATTTATTTATTTACATAACTTATGAAACATTGTCATTCTACCTAAAATAAAATAAGTACTACACAAAATAAAATACCTACCTCAAATTATTTACAAAAACAACGGCTTAAAATCGAAAAAAGAATGTGGAAGGATGCCAAGCACGCTGGCTGCATTCCCGCGATGAACTGCCAAAGAAATTCTCTGCGCGAGGAATGAGCCAGCTTTCCTGTCACCAGCAGCGTCAATGTTATTATTTGTTTATATTATCAGTTTTGGATTATATTATCATTATCGTTTATATTTTTGTCCGACTGCCTAGATTTATGTAATTATGTTTTTCTTTTGTTTGTAAATTTGACGTAGGTACCTAATGTAACATACGTAGTTATAAGGTCAATAAAAAATTCTAATTCTAATTCTACTAATTCTAAGTTTAAAATATTTAAAAACTATATGAGATCATAACCATATAAGTCATTCGAGTAAGTCATTTATTGGTAAAATGGCATTTTACACGCCAAATTATATGTTTACATAAACATTCAATACAATGATGTAATCAATTTAGACCTACAAAAATTAATAACTGAACTTCGATAATAATTGAAAATTAAATAATAATAATGCAATAAACTGTATATGTCAAAAAAATATACCTAATCACTACATAGTATAAAACAAAGTCGCTTCCCGCTGTCTGTGCCTATGTATGCTTTTATATTTAAAACTTTTTTTTTATCCGCTGCGTAGTTTTATATTTAAAACTACGCAGCGGATTTTGATGCGGTTTTTTTAATGGATAGTGATTCAAGAGGAAGGTTTATATGTATAATACACCTGTGCGAAGGCTGGGGCGGGTCGCTAGTTTTAAATATACACATGCAACTTTTTCCTTGATAAAGTCATGTATCTACAAGCCACAAATCGCATTGACAACTGCCAGCTCTAAATACGGCACTCGACAAGTCCTTCCATTCGTTCGTACTAAAGAATTGCCTGTATTTTACATATTTCTTTACGCGAACACTTACACTGCCACACCATTACAAATCTTTGAAATACACAGTGACTGTTCGACTCGCGCGCAGAGCTAGTTTACAATGGGAATATTTACATAAAGAATGGTAGTAAACCATTTGATTTCTTTTACAAAATGAAATAACAAATGTTGTAACTTCTTATTTGCTATAATAACTTGTGCGGTTTACGCTCGCCACTGTAAAAAATTAATTTAATTTTTAGTACAGCGCCGCGGGCTCGATGACGCGCCGCTTTATTCTGTTTGTTGAAGTTTTATTGAACCTATGAAATATGCGATGATGGTCGCTTTCTAGTGCTATAACAATGCACATACGCATAGTAGAATTTATTTTTTGACTAATGTAGGATTTAGAAAAAGTTTTAAGTTACTAGCGTAGAACACGTTGTATTAGTACAGATAAAAGTTACATCATCTATCTTCTTCTAGCTTAGCTTACTTCCTGCATTTGATTCCTGACTGAGGAATTTAAACATTTTTCTCTGGGTTTATTTTTATTACATAGTTATTTATCATACATAGTAGGTTATCTTTGTAGAAATCAAAGGAGGAGAAATATTAAAGTTCTTTTAAAACATCATAGCGTTAGGTCTGAGCAATCATACCGAGTGCCAGTCTGTATCTCGGTAGACAGTTCCTTTTCATCTCAAAACAGTTTTTTATTTTATTTTAATAGATAAATGTAATTCCAATTATCAATTTAATACAATAATGATACAAAAACATATTTGATCACATCCTGTCTCATATCAGATACAATAAGAAGAAAAAGTTAACCTACCTATAGCGAACCCTAAGAAGTCGTGCCTGTAGTAAAACCAATTAACAATTTACAAAGTGCATTGTTCAATGAGCATATTATTGTCGTTTAAGACAGAGCAATAAATTTTCAACTACTTCCAAAGAAAAACGAGCAAAATTGAAATTGTCCACAATGCAGAACGCTCGCTCACCTTTTAACTGAATTGATAGAAATAATTAAATGTAGACATTGCAGTTTTTAATTCCTGTTCATAAAATAGATGTAGTAACGTAATATAAGTCAACTTAAGTCATCGTGTAGTATATCAGTATGACTGCAACATCTTATATCCCAAAATAATAGGCCGATTTTGATGTGTTTTTTGTTTGTTTTATTTAATCTTGACTTTAAGCCCGATTACAGAGGCGCCAGGGTAAATTTAATAGCAACGTAAAAAGCGTTCTCTCTATCGAATGCCTAAAGTGAAAAAGAAACAGAACTATGCTATTTAGATGGCGCCTCTGTAATCGGGCTTTATTTAAGAGTATCTAACCTTAGTCAAAACTAACCATACAAATTAACAAACTATTGATGGTTCTAAGCATAGAAATATTATGTTCGTGATGATGGTAATGATGATAGCTTGCTTAAGGAATACTTAGGTATTCTTTCTAAGGAAAAGGTTCTTCATATTTAAAAAAAAAAATTGGCGGAAGTTTTCAACGTTTTGCTTTCAAATTTCTTTTAAATATCTAAATTTTATTCAAATTTAATTTGCGGCACTTCTTCCAAAGTACCAACACATTGTCTGATTGGCTTTTGAACAAATTGTTCCAACGAATAAGGTCCGGAATGCACAATACGCGCCACTTCTGTAATTATTATCAACTCTACGGCCGAATCGTAGCTTATAAATGCCAAGAACCCGTATTACGCTAAAAGATCCCAACGAATAGTAAAGTGCAGTTTTTATTGAGTCTTTTGATGAGCGCCGACGGACTCACAGGAGGCCTAGATGCTAATTTGCTGTAAGCGAGAAACGAGAAATGTTGTAGCATGTGGAAAATAATATACCTTGCACAATCTGCTTTATAGTATCAACACTTAACAGCCTGTGCTTCAAACGCCCGTATCTGTTTCTAGTATTATAATTTCCGTCATTGTAAAAATAAATGATTAAATATGATTGCTCAAAAATAAAACATCAGAATCAAAATTATGTTTCTACATTTTAAACAAACATCGATCCTTTTTATCGTCTCTGAAAGAGAGATATTTTATTTGCTAGACTTGATAATGTTACTGTAAGATAGAATTGAGAAATGTTTAACAAGTGCAAAATAGCTATGACGTATCCTACATCTTAGAATTAAGACTCCAGAGATGAAACTTCCAGAGCCTTAAAAAAAATCCAATATAGAGTTTCAGCTATCAGATCATTAATCACATAACACTGCATTGTATGTAACAAATACAAACACAAAAATATTAATAAGCCTTAAAAATAGACAGATTTGAGCATGAAAATATGATCATAAAAATGTTAAAAGTATTTTACAGCGTCATTCATAAAAGTACTGCCTTTTAAAAAAATATATCTTAAAACCACTTGTACTACCATTGCTCTACCATCTTGTCAGGTACTATTGTTCTACCATCTTGTCAGGTAAAACTTAGCGAAATTATAAAGTCTAAAATATTGAGTAATTAGAACTACAAGAATATGTTTTTACAAAGCATAAAAGTCTAGTACCTACCGTACCTACCTGCATTTAAAATAGTATAGCCCTACCATAATAGATGCACTCCAAACATGGGCTCACACTTACATTAGCCTGTAAAGCTGACACACGCATTACCAGCTAATAGTAATTCTCAACTAGTAATTATATTATATTTTTAAAGCTTTGTACACATTTGCAACGCAACGTGCAATGCAATTCGAATATTTGGTAGGCCTGCGCGCATCGACTGTGAATCTCAGGTCTTAATATGAGATTTCACGGTAAAAGAAAACTAGTGTGGCGTAGCGTGCCTTGGCGGGGCTCCGTATAAAAATTTGTTTGGGGACCCTTATGAAGGGTAAAGATTTTTCGCAAAAGAAAAAAATGTTTGCATAAAATTAAAAGAAACATTTATTCATCAAAATCTATCATTTTTTCCAAATTGTTTACAAACAATTAAAGTTTTTTTGCAAACTGATTTACTAAATCATTTATAACTGATCATAGCTTTAGTTTTTCTAAAGCTTTATCAATTTTTAGAATTTTACTTACGCACGTCGGGGTCCCCTGCAGCCCGAGGGCCCCTATAATTGACACGGCTGATACTGCGGTAGCTACGCCCGTGTTACGTTTATGTGTGTTTTTATACAATTTAGTCAGTTTTCTTTGTTCCCAGAGGTGCTGTACGTTAATGTATGGAGAATAGAGATTCACTAAAACTAAAGGTCGAATCAAATTTCTGGGCGGCTGTGAAGCTAGCTACAAGATGCGCAAAACCCAATACTCGTGCAGTTTTTATATGTGCTTCAGTCAGTATTGGGAATGTATATTTTCTAATACTAACCCTGTACCCAGCTTATACTCAGCTTAAATTTTTTCGTTTAAAAGGAGCAGTAACACTGATGATACATCCCCAAGTAAAAAAACAAGAAGGTACTTGTTTAGTTTCCTAACTGTTTCTTGATTTTACGATCATTTGCGCAGACATTCATCCCAATAGGTTAGGATTAGGTTTTAGGCTTACTCGTAAATTTGCAAGTTTGTATATGTACGTTGGTTTGTTCATGTACATTGTACCTACTGAAATGGTTCATCCAATTTGAGTGAAAAACGAACGCAACGAAATACTTCAATATATTTGTGAGCAAAAAACTTAACACAATTATTTTTCGAATTCAAACAGAAAAAGTACAAAATAAATGTTTAGGTAAATTTTAATAACTTGAAGTTGAAGTTTGAACACCGAAGTTTCAGTCAACTATCCACCAATCAATTGTACTTAGTACTTACTATTTCTAAAAACAGTGGGGAAAAAGATGCAGTAAGTTGGTACCTATCTTTGATCTCTGAGATTTTTTGTGATTTTCTACAGAAATGCGAGTACTTCCACTCTGCCCCACCAAAGCGCCCCACTGGTGGGGCAGATTCCACTCCTTCATTTTTTGGAGTGGAATCTGCCCCACTTGTCTCATCTTGGTGGGGCAGATTCCACTCACTTTTTAGACCAGTAGAATCTGCCCCACCAGGGGTGTCGCGCGATTCTAAATTAAATTGGTAGTGCCATGAAGTGTGAAATTTGACTGCAAAATTTTAATCATTATAACGCCCCACCGAAAGAATAGATAAATGAAGACACTGAATGCAATATATTAAGAAGATTGTAAACTAAAAGCACAATAATCCAAAGTAAAAAATTACGGACTGTATGTAGTTATAGAATTTATGTCGCAAATATTTTCGAAGTCATTGGAAAGTAAAAGAAAATTATAAATTGAATATTTATTATCATTCAATTTATAATAATCCATTCATTGTTATGATCTTTAATAATCTATTCGAGATTTAATCTGTCAGTAAGTTACTTAACCCTTCACGGCGCAAGAGCATTAATTTTCGTATTTTTAATATGTTATGATACGTGGTGTATAGTAACAGGAAAAGTAATAAAAAAATCCTATGTGAAGAAAAGTATTTTTTACTATATTTTTAACATGTTGTAGAAATACAAAACTGCGTAAAAGCTAGATAATTTTGTAAAAAGCATCATAGATATGAGCAATGAAACATTTTGAAACAGTTATTATGCTTATTAACACAGTGCAACTCCACATTTTTCACAGGTCGTTTGCGTGTATGTCTTGTAGCCAGGAAATTTGCTTCTGGCTTGTTTGCCAGCTAGATAGGCTAGGGGGCCAGTATGGTCTAGTCTAATATCCTTGGTTGGAAGGTTCAAGCTGGACTTTTTGTCTTATTCAGCGGAATAGCACTTCCTAGGTCAGAGGTACTTTTCATTTGGTTTGCAGTTTTATATCAGCTTAAGGATTCAACAATAATACTCGTAAGTCTGAAGTCTGCTGAATTCAGACTTTTGCTAGGTCCGGTTTCAGCATTTATTTTTCTGTAGAGAAACTTATTTTCTTTTTCTTACGTTGTTTACTGGATGGAGAACTGACGCCAGCATTAAATAAAATGACATATTTGGCCTTCTAAATATAAAGCCTTCGACACATTTTGAATTTAATAAATAAACATATTTACTTAGTTATATACAATTTAATTTTCTTAAACAATATTTTGGTGCAACCTGTAACTAACTAAAATTAAATGATTTTGACATTAGTAAAAAATGCCATGATAGTTTGAATACCTAACTATTTAGATTAGTCTAATGTCAAAATATCTTGAATGAGTTTCTTTTAATTGTGTGATGTCTAATTACTTTTTTCTTATATTACTGCTTACTTGTACTACTTATGGATCAAATTAATATCGGTGGCAGCTCTCCAACCTATATATTAAATACATAAGTTGTGAAAACGTATTAATGCAGAAAATATAATTATACACATAAGAAAGACGGTTACAATTAAGATGGAAATGTTTATCATTTGTAATAGGAGCATATTTTAATTACCACTTAAGTAACTTGCTGACTGAGTTAAATCTCGAATAGATTATTAAAGATCATTACAATTAATGGATTATTATAAATTGAATGATAATATTCAATTTATAATTTTCGTTTACTTTACGATGACTTTAAAAATATTTGCGACATAAATACCATAATTAACTACATACGTAATTATTTCGTATCCGTAATTTTTTACTTCAGATAATTGTGCCTTTAGTTTGCAATCTTCTTAATATTTTGCATTCAATGTCTTAACTTATCTGTTCTTTTGGTGGGGCGCTATAATGATTAAAATTGTGCAGTCAAATTTCACACTTCATGGCACTACCAATTTAATTTAAAACCGCGTGACACCCCTGGTGGGGCAGATTCCACTGGTCTAAAAAGTGAATGGAATCTGCCCCACCAAGATGAGGCGAGTGGGGCAGATTCCACTCCAAAAAATGAAGGAGTGGAATCTGCCCCACCAGTGGGGCGCTTTGGTGGGGCAGAGTGGAAGTACTCAGAAATGCGTATTACATAAAGCTGAATGCAGCTTGTAAATCGTAAACTCCGAGAGTGCGTATCGAATAATTCAATAAAATTTTAATGAATACTTCGAGATGTTACTGCAGGCAATCTTTGAAAATTGGCAGCACTGTAGCATGCCTCACGTGCCTAGAAGAGTAATAAGTAACCTAGAAAGGTCATCATCATCTTCATATCAACCGTAAAGCGTCCACCACTGGAATAACGGATTTCCTATAGATGTCTAAACTGTCTAATAAATTGTGATAATTCCGGTTGAAAGCAGTGTTTTCCTGCGATCGTCTTTCCACCTTAATCTGTGGGCGACCTTTTTATAGCACTTTTATTCATGTAAATACTTTTTCGAAAACCTTATGTTATTACATGCTTTTTAGGGTTCCGTACCCAAAGGGTTAAAACGGGACCCTATTACTAAGACTCCGCTGTCCGTCTGTCTGTCTGTCCGTCTCCAGGCTGTATCTCATGAACCGCTATAGCTAGAAAGCTGAAATTTTCACAGATGATGTATTTCTGTTGCTGCTATAACACAAATACTACAAATAGAATAATAATAATATTTAAGGGGGGCTCCTTTACAAAAAATCTAATTTTTTTGCCGTTTTTCGCTCGATATCAATAATGGTAACAGGTAGATGCTTGAAATTTTCACAAAATATTTAGCTGCATGCCTACTTTAACAATAAATAATCAAATTAAAATAAAATAAATATTTAAGGGGGGCTCCCAATACAGTACGGAACCCTTCATGCGCGAGTCCGACTCGTACTTGGCAGATTATTTTAAATAAGTAGATTGTTTTAGTTCATTCTTGTGTTTTTCCTCGTTTTTAGGATTCCGCACCCAAAGGGTAAAAATGGGACCCTATTACTAAGACTTCGATGTCCGTCTGTCTGTCTGTCACCGGGCTGTATCTCATGAACCATGATAGCTAGGCAGCTGAAATTTTCACACATGATGTATTTCTGTTGCCGCTATAACAACAAATACTAATAACAGAATAAAATTAATATTTAAGGAAGGCTCCCATACAACAACGTGGTTTTCAGGAATTTTTTGCTCGCTATTAATAACGGCAAGAGGAATGAGGCTCCCATACGGTACGGAATCCTTCGTGCGCGAGTCCGACTCGCACTTGGCCGATTTTATTCACTTCTCTTTACAGTCCAATACAGTGATGATGGGAAAAAATCTCTTTGTGTTCTTTTTATTTAAATTAACTTCAGTTATCGTCTTCGAAGTAATTGTCAATAGATGCCCTACGCTGCGGTTTCCAGAACGCGGTCTTTATTCGAAAACTATAACATCTTAGAAAGCTGCCATAAAATAAATACATATAGCATATTTCCAGTATTTGTGCTATGAGTTTTTACTTCCAGTCAAACATGATTCTAGATCATTGGGAAGTTTTAATTACTTTTGCAGATTGTATGGAAAATTTGAGACAAAAAAATCTTTTGTGCTTTATAATGCTAAAAACATAAAAATAATTTAATTACATAATTAAGTCTAATAATTTCAAAAAACAAAAAAGTAACTTTCGCTAACAACCAAATTACCTCACTATTCAACGAAGCCCTTTTTGTTTTCACAATGCGTTGAACAGATATAAACGAATCTACAGGTATTTGTACATTTTCTATACTTAAAAGCTCAGCCTGAGCCACGACTCGTGCAATCATCGCCTCCAATTGCGAAACAATCTGACGAACAAATAGTCGTAAAAAATTATTTACTTTGCCCGCTCTGCGCCGATGGATTCCCACAAAAACTCGCCGGTCGATTTAAAATAACCGCGAAATGCTGGTAACACGGGCTCATTCTCGGGTAATCTGAGAACTGAAACCACGCGCCTTCTTTACTAAACTTTTACAATATACTCTTTATATTGCCGCGAAAAAAGCTCTACATTTAAGCACGGCTATGAATGGATCACCATCATCATATCAGCTGTAGGGAGTCTACTAGCAGACTGTTCTCTGCCACCTTGGATTTGTTAATCATTGAATTTTGTTGATAGCCATAGGTTCGTCTGATGCGGTCTCACTCTTCCTGATTCTTATTGAAGATCAAGCTTTTTTGCCTGAGCTTTCTAGTAAAATGTACGATTTGATTTGTTTCAAATAAAAACACGTAACTCCTTATTCTTGATTAGATCTCATGACAGAGAAACTCCTAGTATGGCTTTTGCTGGCTTAAGCTTTATATCTATTGAAGATCCGCGTTCGAACACATTTGACTAAGCTTTCTAATTTTGTCTGATTTATTATTAAAACTTATTAGATTTTGACAGATCTTCAGATGTTCTACATCTAATTTTTAAAATACATACACGTGAGATTTAGTAAATCGCCTAGCCACACATATTATTAATTCAGAGAGTCTTATCGTCATTAATCAGATCTTCAACACATACCTAAATTTCAAGCTGAAATGCCACAATTAAGAGTACGGTCTCGACAATCTGAGCAGTTGTCTCGTCCCGCCAACACGATTACTTTCAAAGAAATTACTTTGCGCGTGTAAAACGCTTACAAAGAATTATTGCATACCTACATGTGCCGCGTAGGCGTGTAAAATAAAGAAAAACATCTTAATCAGTTACGCGTGTCATGAAAAAATTGAATTAAAAAGTTATGCTCGTTCTTCTAAGCCTCTCAGGTATTTCTACTCGGAGGTACATTGGCACCTACTATTGTTTATTCTGGGAATCATTGTGCTAACTAAATAAAAGTTACCATTTCAAAACATTCATTTCAAAACAGTACCTAGCTGCTAGTATTTTGTGAATCGGAGCATTTTTTTTTTTTTTTTTTTTCTTCTCCACCTATTCCCCTGGTGTATATATATTTCAGGGTCTTTTTATAATGATTATTTAAATTTTTACTACAAACATTATGTCTCAGTGTTACAAATGGTCAAGTTACAATTTTCAGTCTAATTTTAATTGAATACATTAGTATTTTTGTCTTAAGAGCATTTATATTTAAGTAGAGGCGGAAGTACTAGTAGGACGCTTAATTACAAAGTAGATAGAAGACAAATCTACTTGTTTGTTTCTGAAACTGCGCTACATAATTTATAATTATTTTTCGCAAAAAAAGGCAAAATCGACTTCCATCGTATACAAAATTTGAATAAATGTCTCGAATCGATCTATACAATTTCTACATTATTGTTGCTTTTTCAAAAACGGCTCAGCCGATTTCGATAAAATTTAAATGTAACCTTAGGAGTATGCATATACCCTTTCGAACTAAAAAAAATGTTTGATTATGTTCACAATTGGCGAAAATATCGAAGAACAATTGAACATAGGTACATAAAAAAATACATACAGACAGACATAGAAACTCCTAGTTCTTTTTGGAAGTCGGTGAAAATAACGATTCACCACCAATAATATTATTTATACCTACGTCATATTTTATTCAAACTCGCTCTTATGCTCAACATTGTCTCAATTTAGTGATTTGTATCGGTACGCGAGTCATTCTTAGCTTATTATTGTAAAAACTGAAGATATAGCATAATAAATAATTTAAAAAAATTAAATACTTTTTCAACATTCGATTTCCTGTGGGATTCAAAATGTCGCTTAAATTAAATAATATTACGAACGTGTTAAATTTCAATAACAAATTCTCAAAAACCTCTCAACCTCAATTTAACGAACAAAGTCGGCTGGCGGGCCGCGTCGTCCTCCCGTCATCGACTTTTCCTTTTATCCCTCTTTTATATTAGACTCCACCAAAGCGTATAAGAGCGGATCGGATCAAAGAGCCGTACAATGCGTATGGTCATTGCAGATATATCTTTGAATTTTTTTTGGAAGTCCCACAATTTCATTCTCGTGGATGTACCTACTACCGTCACACGTAAAGTTATAACCCTCGTATGTCTCATCAAATTAATTTCATTTTCGAACACATTTTAAAAACTACCACGAGGGGATTGTTTATGCGCATTTTATTTCAATGATGGCCGCTTATAACAGTAGCGCTAAATCGCTAAATACGTCAATATGGCGCTAGAGACGTCGTAATTTTGCGTGTTTGTAAGAATACAATTTGAAACAGTGATTGAAAAATAGTTAATAAGCAATTCGATTAGCTCAGCATCAGCTTTCAAATAAAAAAAACAGCATTAGAATATGTATGTTCGTTGCCACAGACAGAATTCCGCATAGAGACACAAACACCTACCACAACTGTTTTGTTTCTCGCGAAGCGGACAAATTTATTTAGGTTTCAGCTGAAACATTTCACCCAGCTCTGCTCCGCTTTGGCGATATCTACGCCTTATCCCTCTTTTGTCCTCACTTCCTCAGTCAAAAGGATGCATTGCATTATATGCACGTCTTATTTTTATTTCATTCTCTTGTTTGTTTTATTATACGTACAGCTGGAATTTATTATAATGAATTTTTTAATATTAAAAACGCATTCTTATAATTGCTACGTGTCAAAAATCCGTAATTTTTGGATGCGAGTCAAGAATTTGTTTGTGAGGTAATATTTTTTTACGACGCATAAACTGGGAACAATACTCGTCGTAGATAATACAAGCTGTGCATTTTGAATAAAAACTTCAACCATTTTAGCATAAGCTGTACTTTATTCTGAAAATAAGGAAGAGAATGCAGATATTTTGTATATCATAACTTAGATGGAACCAGTCTTAGTAACTGTTTTTCATAACTTTGCTGAGCTTCTGAGGTTGAGATTTTGCATTTAATATCTCTCTGTACGACCTACAATGCTACGCCCTCATTTTAGTACTTGTCGATCTACTGTTACTTGCATTCTCTACTATTTTTATGTACATCTCGCGCTAGTATCACATTAATAATTCAAAAAATATTTACCTAATTAAATTTTAACCAAGTAAGCATTGAAGGATAGGATTCTAGGATAGCGCAAAGGTAGATTCTACGCCGAAATGAAGAAAGCAACCAAAAGAGCCAATCCCGCAATAAAAATAACATGAAATGTTTTGAATAATGTCTCGAACATTTTGTTAATTAGAAGGTTAGTCACGACAGAGGCCGCCATTACAGATCTGGGAATCGTAATTGGTTTGAAGCCGAATGTAAGGTAGATCGCAGTAGCACAAGAGCCCACGATGTTCAGACCTTCGTTATATTATAAAAGCTAAAAGTTTTTCTGTGTATGTTCCCAACACAGGTAAGATTCAGGGATTAGGGATTATAGATCCCCATATATCGGATACTGTTGTATGAACAAATGAATATGAATATATTATATATAAAAATCAGCTTTTATACCACAATGTACCCATAAGTTTATTATATGTAATTATAAAAAAAAAATAGAGTATTTGGTAGGAAGTTGAATCTATACTGTCTGGCAAAAATACCCTGTCCATATCTAATGTTGTTCTATAGAAAATATAAAAATAATCGGCCAAGAACGAGTTGGACTCGCGCACGGAGAGTTCCGTACTGTATGGGAGCCCACTTAAATATTTATTTTATTCAATTTTTTCATTTATTATTGAAGGGAATATAAAACTTATTATTCTGTGAAAATTTCAAGCATTTACCTGGTACTATTATTAAAATAGAGCGAAAAACGTCTAAAAATTAAGGTTTGTTGTATGGGAGCCCCCTTAAATATTTATTTTATTTTGTTTTTAGTATTTGTTGTTATAGCGGCAACAAAAATACATCATCTGTGAATATTTCAGCTGCCTAGCTATCATGGTTCATGAGACACAGCCTGGTGACAGACAGACAGATAGACGGACAGACGAACATCGAAGTCTTAGTAAAAGGGTCCCGTTTTTCCCTTTGGTTACGGAACCCTAAAAAGGTTTAAACAGTAAAGAAATTTGGGGTACTATTTTATACACGTTTACTACCTGTTACCTGCCCAAGTAACCAGAATCCATAGTCACTGATTGTTCTTACTTATGTTGGGGAAATGCTTAGATAAACTTGTAGCTTTTATAAAATGACGAAGGTCTGGCCGTCGCGGGCTCTTATGCTATAGCGAGTTGACTATCTCCGCGCGACGTGATTACACATCTACACGACTTCATGGAATTTATTCCACTCGCTTTGCTGTCGGTCGAGATGTACAATGATGGGAGAACTAGGTACCTATATACCTAATTGAATCTAGCAGCTGTCACAGACCAAGACCGTCAAGCTATTTTCTAGCTATAAACTAATAGTTTATTTACTGTAGAGCTGAGCTCGGAGCAAAGATATAAAAAAATTATTCATAATCCGCGGTTTCTCGATAATACCGCCTATACAGATAACCTTAAAATAAAAAACTCTTTCTGAATACAAATTTCATCAAAATCGTCGAAGCCTGTTCCGAGATCCCAATTTTGTACAAATAAATTTAAAGGTATTAAATTAACTATGTATGTAAACCGCCCTAGTTTCGCACATAAATGTTATAGGATAATTTATAACTACAAATATAATTTAGGTTCAACATAATAATTATACAAATCTTGCGTGTAAAAATTTCATTGCGTTATTGAAAACTTCATTAAAATCTATTGCGCAGTTTAAAAGATTTGAGCGGACACAGACCGACACAGCGAGTAGTGATTTTATTTTGTAGTATTTATACAGTTTCAATTTAAACTTAGGTATAAGTCAAAGATTTATAAAAGTTTAAATATAGCTTTTTAAAATAAACTCGAATTGTTCATCAACAACACATTTACTTCTAAAAAAGAAATACAACTGACTCGTAACTCATAAAGGAAGTAGGTGCTAGTTTCACTGAGAAAGCACCAAGTATTATAAAGATGTAAATCGTGTCAAAATAAACCTATAACTATGCCTATAACTATAAAGCCGCGCATTGAATCTCTTGAAAACAGCCGTTAGGCTAAGTCTCCACCTAAACGGAGAAGAGGGATGCAGACCAGCAGATCTTAGCATGCGACCACGAAAAGC
Organism: Hypomecis atomaria; assembly: GCA_964007245.1. Classification (NCBI taxonomy): domain Eukaryota; kingdom Metazoa; phylum Arthropoda; class Insecta; order Lepidoptera; family Geometridae; genus Hypomecis; species Hypomecis atomaria. Next base: position 11,874,594 of record OZ023301.1, read on the forward strand.
CACGAAAAGAAGTCTTTTCGACGTATGAAAAAGTGACAGATATGTATACATCGCCATATCTCTGTCTCGTTCACACGTAGAAATAAATATTACGTGGCGCACATCCTATCCCGGAAGAAGTGGGTTGTTGTCAATTTGTGTGAATGCGGCGCTGTTACCCAAACTATTGCACACCTCTTAGTTTGCCCCTTTTCCCCGAAAAACTGCACCCAAAGAGATCTTAACTTGGCTACCGAGGACGCGGTAGAGGTTGCCAGATTTTGGTCCCAAAAGATTTGATAACATATCCTAAGTAAATATTGTACATAATATTATCTAAACCTCTGAAAAAAAAAAACCTTTTATTAGCCATTGCCACGAAATGATGATGAATGGGTTGTAGATCACAAATCCATTGGTGAAAAGCTATATTTGCTTGGGAATGTATAAAACTCTGTTTTTTTCTCTCTCACCAGCCAAGTACGGCAAGTCAAGGTTCAATTTCGAGGGGTATTTTTAACTCTGAATGAGTTGCGGGAGTACCTAAATATTATAAGTATATGAGAGCAGAGAGCGCGATTTTTTTCTTATGCAATCAGATTTACTAAGCACGAAAATATTGAGACCTTTTCAATAATCTCATGTAGATTTCATTGAGCCCAATATTTCGAAAAGAATATAAATACCGTAAGTTCCGGAATTAGTGTCGATAATATTAGCTATATGCAGATGATATGGTGCTGCTGAGCGCCTCTGTTTGTGGACTATCGAGATTACTGGTCATTTGTAAAACCTATGAGCGGAGTCTTCACTTTGTGTCGTATGATTCATGTACTGACTAATAATGTATCATTAAGGCAAAATTAATGTTGTGTAATTTTTATTGTTTCAATCAATTTTTATTGTTTATTTTTTATATGCCTGCTATATACCTACGCCCGATGACATTTATATATACCGTGGGTTCACGAATTCCAACCCCCTGCACTCCACTCCGTCTTTGTGGAATTTGGTCCTTTATTCAGCTCATACGAGTATGTAATGTTGAATCATGCAGATGGCAATGCGCTAAACGTCTTTTAAACAATTTACGGCATAGTGCAGTACACATTCTGTTCGGAGTATGTCTATAAAAAGTTATTCCCAGTATGGTTCCATATAAAAGGAATAAATGGGGATCAAGACATCGCCTTGCTAGGCGTAGGCAGTCGGTGTTATTGTCCGGAAAGAACTGTTTTTTTTTAAATAAAAATATGCTTAAGACATTCCACTCCAATTTATACAAAATGTAACATGGCATTAATAAGATAATTGTACTCCTATTTTTACGTATTTTCTGATATCATCATTAAATGTGAAGAATTTACGAATTTTCTTTTCCATAGAAAAATCATGATGTTAAGTAACAACAAAGTCATAGTTATCAATTTTTTTTTAATTTTTGTTGTTTGTTTTTCTGACTTCAAAAAAAAACTTGCATATGAGGTTACATTGTGTCAAGATTAACAAAATTATTATTTACATTATAGCTGTAGCCCCTTATTTTAGGTAAGAAAAACGAAAGAAAATTCGTATATCCCTGCATAACTGGATAGGCTTGTCTTAAAAAGAACCAACATAAAAACCGCTATACACATAACTATTATCTCTTTACTATACACATAAGCATAAGATATTCATCTATTTGCCTTGTACGTTACACACATCTTCCATTCACGCGTCTGATGTGTCGAAGTCAAATCACCCAATTATACGAGGACGGGTCCTTATCTCGAGGATCTGCGGAGTCCACAGCGCAATTACAGGCAATTTAGACTTACCTTGGCAAAATTTGTAGGCATATCGCAAAACCCCGTACTTTGACTTGGCTCTTTAGTCAATTGACCCCGACCAAACTTATCCCGTGAGATGAGTTGACCCAATGAGTCTTGAATCAGGTAAACTGAACCTGTTTGTGGAGTTCACAGCGTAATTATGGTTAATTTAGGCTTACCTTTGCAAAATTCGTAGGCATACAGCAAAATCCTGTACTATGACTTGGGCTTTTTAGTCAACTGATCCCGCCCAAACTTATCCAGTAGATGGGTTGACCTAATGAGTAAATCTGGCAACTGATCCTATTACAGGCAATTTAGGCTTACATTTGCTAAATTCGTAGGCATACCAAAGAAGCTGTACTTTGAACGGCTTTTTAGCCAGTTTAACCACCCAAACTTATACCGTGGCATGAGCTCACAAAGCAAAAATGGAATAAAATGTATTTAGTCAACTCATCCTACGGGGTAACTTTAAAGCGGAATCACAGGACTAAATAATACTTTGAACGAGACATCAGATAGACAGGCGTAAACGTAGGAATACGTAATGATATAAAGGACAAGTGATTGTGGTGTTTAGAAACAGCTTGTGCGATTGCTTGGGTGCTCATTTTAAAATGAGGACGAAAGGAATACAGTTATGATCAAATCTCAATCTGTGTAGGTACTGTGTAATCAATACCTATGTGGGATATTTCAAGGCAGCTTTTCAAAGCCACATTTTAGTACGTTTGATCGAAAGTTTGATCGAAAACCGCCTTACCACAAAAGATTTAAACACGCTTTAAACATTGTTTATCCGTGCAATTTGTACTGTTAACGTTGTCTAAGGCGTGCTTAAAACTTTTGTGGTAGGACGGATTAAGTTTAAAATTCCGCTTTGAATATTTTACTGTTTTTCAAATCTAGTGTAAGCTTAAAGCAAACCGTACGAGTTTCTCTGTTCATATCTATCTGTGTAACATCGGAGAGGATCTGTTTAAACGCTTTTCTTTATGAATCTTGTCTGTGGATCTAATTGCTTATTGTGTAGGTAGTAGTAGCTTCTAGTTGTATTATGTTTTAGTTAATAAGGGCATATGGTCGATAATAAAATAAGAAAAAAACTGCTTACACGAAACAAAGACAAGAAATTAGTTTGCATGTGAGAGAAAGCATCGATGACATAATTATCGGCTTGCGACATTCCTTTCGATAGTTATCTCTGCAATTGCCCGTCGGCCGCGCTTCCGTTCTCGATATCCGACTAGATAAAGTAATCTCCAGTACAAGGTGTTATTTTGCAAATTGAGTTTACAGAAATGTATACTACTAATCATTATTTATTTTAAAACTAAAACGGCACAGTAGGTACCACTTACATTATTTACAACAATCAAGAAAACACAAATTATACAAATTAGAAATTCTTATAATAATAGTAATATTACATAAAATCAAATAAATGTCAATTAATTACAAAGATACAATTAGGTGCAGTCATAATTAGAACTAAATTTACATACATAATTATATACCTCATTCAAATTCATCTTCCACTTCGGTCACCTTACACGTCTTCTTCTCGCAGTAATTCAGACATGCAATCATTATGAACAACTTTTACAATGGGACAGGCTTCAGGAAAATTGTGAACAGTTTTTTTTGTTCTCCCTAAAAAGTAGGAGAATTAGTGATTTCCAGCTGTACGGCTGTGTTGTTTTGCAAACTAAATTTCAGATACGAATAATAGTACAGGAAAAAAAGAATTTAGCTTTGCACTAAATTTCCGATCCAATTTTTTTTAACAAAGTTTAGGATTACTAACTGAGCATAAAATCACAAAATGCTGACAGATCCAGGTGGAGCTTCAAGCGCCGTCTTGAAAAAACGTTTTTGGCCGATATCTCGGAAACTGTACACTGAAGGGCAAAAGTCATTTCAATTATTATTGTAGAAAATAAAATTTCGCATCTTTTGTTTCCTGTAAATTTTTATGTAAAACTTACCGTTTACGATTTGTTTCAGGAAAATGTGAACAGAATTTTTGATGATACTATGACGACAACCATAAAACAAATTGGATCAACAGAAATGCATACCTACTCATCAATATGAACAACATTTACACTTTGACCAATGACACCATGAAATCGCAAAAGAAAACTTAGTTCACTTAAGGAAAAATGTGTACAGAATATTCTCCGTAACTAAATAATTAGCAACGGAAAAGTTTAATAACATTACTCACCATTTTGAACAATTTTTACCATTGGATCAATCTTGAAATTCCAATAAAACTGCTGTGCCAAAAAAAAAAGTTTACCGCCTTACCACAAAATATTTAAACACGCTTTAAACACTGTTTTACTGTGCTATTTGTACTGTTAAACAATTACGAGGCGTATCCTCTTTTCTCCACTTACCGGGGACGATGGCACTTGATTTGTGTCATCTGGCCCAGTAAATATATCACCGGGCCAGTTAAAACTATTTTTCCCATGTGGCCCGGCGCCGGGCCAAGTCACCGGGCCAGATGGGATACACTCTGTCTAAACCGTGCGTAAAACTTTTGTGGTAAAACGGTTATTGACTTGCGGATAAATGCGTATGAAAGAATTGTTCATCGATCTTAAGACGCTGTTAATATCCCTGTGTACACTTTTGTAATTCTCTATAGATTGTAAAGGAACACCTTGTACACAACATCGTAATAACAAGTTGCGAATGGACAGAGAATCTGACGGAAGGCGACCAAGTGTGAATGTGAGATAGTAACTATACATGTTGATTAGCCATTATATCATCCGCATATTGAAGCCTTGAATTTTCTCTAAGCGCCAGTTACAGTAAGCGGCAGCAATGAGATATTTACCTCATTTTCGACTTAAAATTTATGTTAAAATACATTCCATTCCCAGTTGTTTAACTATCATTTGCAGTAGGTATATCGGGATTACATGTATGTAATTCAACAGTGCTCAAAATAATTTTCAGTTTTTTTAAATGTTCTATAATATTCATTCCATATAATACTCATGAAGTTTGAACATTCCTTTTTGTATATAGTTTAGAAATCAAAGACACTCTTTTTACAAATTTAGATACCTATATCTCACAAATTTTAGGTACATGTGACAAAAAATGGTTTACCACTAACACCTTACACTCATTTTAGAAACCCAATCTACGACAATCCACATGAGGGGGTGGGGTTGAAAAAAAATATTCATCCCCTCTTTACATGTATGGGAGCTATCCTTTAAATACACAGTTTTGAAAGTTTTAAGTATTTTACTTAAAATACTTAATCTATCATTTGTCATATAATTTTGTTCATAATTGTGGAAGTTGTAAGACTTTGTAATATTGGGACGGACGGACACAACGAAGTTAGAAGGGTTCCTCGTTTTACTACGGCACCCTTAAAAGTTGATTATAGAGGTGTACTTAAAATAACTTTTATGAGTATACTCACAATTTCGAACAATGTAGTACTGGATCTGATGAAATAATTCTTTCTTTTCCAGGACACCCAAGCTGCTGCTGCAGCCCTCACGTCACTAGGCCACGTGTATACTGCGATAGGAGACTACCCTAACGCCTTGGCCAGTCACAAACAATGCGTCCAGCTGGTCAAACAGATGGGTGACAGACTGCAAGAAGCTAGAGAAATCGGCAACGTTGGAGCTGTGTACTTGGCAATGGGGGAATTCGACTCGGCTGTGGACTGTCACACGCAACATTTGAGGCTAGCTAGAAGACTTAGCGATCAGGTAAATTGTTTTACTTTTTAACCGACTTCCAAAAAGGAGGAAGTTCTATGTTCGTCTGTACGATTTTTTTTTACGTAGGTATGTTCATCAATAATTTCGCCAATTGTTACCGAATCAAAAAAATATTTTTAGTTCGAAAAGTTATACTCCCAAGATGATCCCCTTTAAATTTTAAAGAAATCGGCTGAGCCGTTTTTAAAAAATCAGCAGTAATGTAAACGATTCGAGCGAAATATTCGAATTTTGTACATGATGGAAGGCAGTTTTGCCATTTTTTGCGAAAAATAACTATCCGGCTATGTTCTATGGCTATGTTCTCTTTAAGAAACTACCCCAACGTCTTACTTAGCCTGTCACAAGCAATGCGTTCAGCTGGTGAAACAGGAGACAGACTACAAGAGGATACGGAGGTCGGTAACATTGGAGCACTCATCATTATGAAAAATTTTTACGTTGAACCAACCTTGAAATCGCAGAAAAAACCAGCCATCGGAAGTCCATTAACTTTTGAGTGGATCAACGATATCATTTTTGGGTAGCGATGAACTAATTTATCTATCCATTTTGCTAAGCGACAACTTGCATAAAATATGTGGTTACAAAGCGGAAGGACATCTTAGAATTTTAGAAACGATCATATATTAAGTAACTTAATTGTTTTCTTAGGTGGAAGAAGCAAGAGCTTATTCAAATTTGGGGTCCTCATATCACTACAGGCGGAATTTCTCACAAGCCATCGCGTATCACGAGAATGTTCTACGAATAGCACAGAGTCTCGGCGACCGAGCCATAGAAGCCAGAGCTTACGCTGGACTGGGACACGCAGCTCGGTAAGCAAATAATAAAATAACCAAGGTTTCATACTTAGGTATAGCTCCTTACTGCAATTTCCTGTATTGAGGGATACAACGCCCAAAGATAAGAAAAAACAACATCCCAACCATCAACAAGTAAAAATCACTTTTTTGGCGTACAAAAAGACATGAATGTGACCTCTAAACGTAATGAACAGAAAGATGCATTTGACTTTAGCATGATTTTTTTTTTTTGGTCCTTCCATTTTGATAATTTGAAATGCAGAAAGGTCTTTCTTAAAAAATAATCGGCCACGGAGGGTTCCGTACTGTATGGGAAATATTTAAGGGGGGCCCCTTAAATATTTATTTTATTTTAATTTTATGATTTATTATTGAAGGGAATATAAAACTAAATATTCTGTGAAAATTTCAAGCATCTACCTGGTACCATTATTAATATAGAGCGAAAAACGTCTAAAAATTCAGGTTTGTTGTATGGGAGCCCCCCTTAAATACTTATTTTATTTTGTTTTTAGTATTTGTTGTTATAGTGGCAACCGAAATACATCATCTGTGAAAATTTCAGCTGCCTGGCTATCATGGTTCATGAGATACAGCCCGGTGACAGACGGACAGACAAACAGACAGACGGACATCGAAGTCTTAGTAATAGGGTCCCGTTTTTCCCTTTGGGTACGGAACCCTAAAAACAAACTCTTCTTACAGATGTGCTGGTGACTACGCCCAAGCTAAAAAGTGGCATGAGAGGCAGTTGGATGTAGCATTAGCAGCACGGGATAAAGTAAGTACCTGATAGTAGGTTCTTTTGTATATAAGAAAACAAAACATTTTTAAGTTACAAACTATACTCATTTTGTGCTAAGCGTAATTCATTGTTGACTTTGTTGCAATCTCCTATAATCCTACCGCTTAACTTAGTCCTCGCCTGCGCGGTACAGCGGCGCAGAGGGAGACGACAAAGGGGACTGAAACAGGTGCGGGCGGCGGGTCCCCGGCTAAGGCAGGACTCAAGTTAAGCGGTAGGATTATAGCTAGTTTAGCTTGACCAGGTGTTATAGATTACTGCAATCAGTAAGGTGAAGCTACCGTCAGTATATTTAAGGTTTTGGACTATGAATGCAGAAGACATCTACAACTGAGCGCTTCCGTAACGCGGATGTCACGACTGAATTAAACCATTGGTCCAAATTGAACTATTAGTGGCGATCATTTTAACTGTTTTGTGTGTTTTTAACTGTGTGGCAAAAGCCTTCAGGTTGTTTAAAAACTCTGACACCTAGCCACTCAAGTCTACTAATATACAAACTTCTGTGGCGAACCTTCACGGTTGCCAGCGCTACCGACCTCCGCGCGACGCGACCAACCTCCGTGGACCAAGCGCTACGACTGCGCGCGTGCTTTTCAAATTGAGAATGCGATCTTCTTTTGTTTTCACAATTAATTAAATGAAAATTTTCTCGTACGGTGAATTGAAGATTTTATTTTTACTTAAATCTAAGGTAGTGATTAATTCCTCTATGACTTAAATATTAGATGGTAAATTTAAATATTGTACATATTTGTAAATAGCCTCATGGTGTTCATTAATTTCCATGCCTACCTCTACTAAAAGTGAACCTGAGATAATATAACTTCTGTGCAATTATTAAAAGAACAATATTAGTGCAGTTACTTGTACTTCAGTAACTTTAGGAATAGTTTAACTATAACATCAATAATTTTTCTTGTTTGATTCCAGGTTGGTGAAGGAAGAGCGTGTTCAAACCTGGGCATCGTTTACCAACTGCTGGGAGAACATGACGCTGCCCTCAAGTTACATCAGGCTCATCTTTCCATTGCTAGACAACTACAAGTAAGTAACTTGACTTTACTTTTTGTTCCATCATAAAAATAGATAATGCATGTAATAAATCATCTGTGAAAATTTCAACTCTCTGGCTACGGTTCATGAGATTACAGCCTGGTGACAGACGGACAGCGTAGTCTTAGTAATAGGGTCCCGTTTTTACCCTTTGGTCACGGAACCCTAAAAATAACTGACAATATAACTGATATGTAACTACAATGGTTTGCAAATTCAACTATTAATTTCTTACAATGTGTCTTAAAATTGTAGTCAATTAGAGCTCTAATTACCGTTGTCTATTGTCCCAAGACTGTCAAAGTTGTCCCTCACAGTTTGATTTGCATGCCACACAATGTTAAGTAGTGGGAAAAGCATATCTTCCTGGGTTTCACCGATTATTTTACAATTATGAGTTCCCATTGCATGTCGCCGTATGCATGAAGCGTGAAATCACGCAAACCAAAGGTAAACTTGTGAAGACACTGTATTTGCTTGAGTAAGTCTTAATTATTATCAGGTATACTGTGGCGTTAGGCCACTGATTTCAATCTAGAACTATTATGGTCCGGCAATCTCGTGCGCGAACGTCCCGCGGGGTGACAGACGGTAGCGGGGACGAGGTACCCAAGATGTCAGCGGGTAGCGGGTGGTGTAGCGGGGAAGAGCAATAATGCTAGAATGACGCACAATGACACGTAGTGCTACTTCCTCGTCCCCTCCACCGTCTGTCACCCCCCGGGACGGTCGCGCACGAGATTGCTATTGCGACTTGCGATTGCGACTATAATATCAAGATAGTGTGATGATGCAACCTGAGGAACGGTTTGCATGACTGCAATGATTGAATAATCGTTCTCTCACAGTGTTTCGTCAAACAAGTTTTCTATTAAATTATTATTTTAAACTTGTTTAGTACAGGAAAAATAGACGTTCTTAATTCCGATCCAATTTTTTTTTAATAAGGTTTGGGATTACTTACTTAGCATAAAACTACAAAATGCTGACAGATCCAGGTGAAGCTTCAAGCGCCATCTTGATAAAACGTTTTTGGCTGATATCTCTGAAACTATGAACAAGGGTAAAAGTCATTAAGCTCAAGAAAGTGTTTCCAGTAAACTTTTTTGTAAAACTTTCCGTTTACGATTTATGGCCCATTTAATGAAATTTCATATACCCATATATGCTGTTAGTGAAAATACTTTTATTTTAAAAATAAAAATAAATATTTTATAGGATAAAGCTGGTATGGGTCGAGCATACGGCAACATTGGCAACGCATATTCAGCAGCGGGTTTCTACGAGCAAGCCATCAAGTACCACAAGCAAGAGCTGACGATATCCAAGGAAGTTCACGACCGAAGTTCCGAGGCTTCCACTCATGGGAACCTGGCTGTTGCCTACCAGGCTTTGGGGGCGCACGACATGGCTCTGTTCCATTATAGAGCCCATTTAGGTAAGAACAGAACTTTGTTTTGAAAGCTAAAACCAGTCAAGTTGAAACTTTAATGAAAAAAACATCAAACCACAAGCAAAAGCTGACGATATTCAAGGACGTCCATGATCGGAGCCTGGACGCATCCACTAATAGGAACATGGCTGTCGCTTATCAAGCCTTAGAGGCCAATGATATTCAATGATATGGATTTGTCCTCATTTTTAGAGCCCATTTAAGTAAGAATTGTGTAGGACTTTTGATTTAAAAGAAACAAAAACTGCAGATTCTTTATAGTACAAGCTATTAAGTACCATAATAAAAATATCCAAGGAGGTTCACGAATGGAGTTCTGAGCCCTTAGTCCAGATTTTGCGTAGTTTACTTAAACTTTCGCGTTCGCGTGTGGCTCCATACATTTTGGTTAGTTCTTCCTCGTTTTCGCCAGGGGCGCTGAACAAAAATGTATGGAGCCATACGGAAACAACTGGAGTTTCAATTTACGTGTAAACCTGGACTATCCCCTCTGAGGCTGCTACTCACGGAAATTTGTCTGTCACTTACCAGTCTCTGGGGGCGCATGATACGGCGGTTTTCCATTATAGGGCTCGTCTAGGTGAGTATTTGAGCTTTCTGACCACCTCCTAGCATATCGCCTACAAAAGGTTTTTTCTGATCCATCACAGATTCAAGGGGAATAAGGTATCCGCTGACTCACGTATGGAGCTTAGCTGTGAATCCAAGTAGAAAGAGTAGGTGGTGAAAAATACAAAATTGTGCTAAGTCTTCTAGCCTTGGTCACTTCTGTGGGTCCCAAAAAATTATAATCCATATTTTGTTCCAGAAATCGCGCGAGAGTTAAAAGATGCGGCAGGCGAAGCATGCGCACTCCTCAACCTTGGCAACTGCCTCTCGTCGCGCGGCGAATTTGCTCAAGCCGTGACTTATTACGTGCAGCATCTGATGCTGTCGCAGGAGTTGGGAGATGTCAACGCGGAAGCCAAGGCGTGCCATTTCTTAGGATACGCCCATTATTGCTTGGGGAATTATCGGGAGGCGGTCAGGTAAATATCAATCGTAATGTAAATATTCTGATGTAATAGGATGACTTAAAAAATATAATTAGTCCGTTAGATAGATTATTAAAAAATATTAGACATGTATTTTTTCTTTTGACAGTTAAACAAAAAATTATGAAGATACAGCCCGTAAAAGTTCCGCGTGACGTCACGAGTGTCATACAAATGCTAAATGTACATAAAGACTTTCGTGAGAGACGTGATGTCACGACCTCCACTCCCAAACTTTGACAAGGTTTATCTTTGCCATTTGTTGTATTACTGACAAAATAAAAAAACGTGTCCAATATTTTTTGATAACACGGACTAATTATAATAACGATTTTTTTACCCAGTTATTATGCCTATTCTGAAAGAGCTTCTGGTTCACGTTTCGAAGCAATTTTGGACAAGCTGACACAAGTTGGCTCAAGTGCTTGTGAGAATACTATTAATTATAATTATCGGTACGAGGCCTAAATCTAATCTATGAAGAGATATTTGAATGACGCATAATTTGTAAAGCTTGATGCTGATTTACTTTTAAAGTTTTGGTTTTAAAATATAATTGTAATCTGAATCAATGTGAAAGTGGCGACAATTATAATTACCGAGCACACACATTAATGCAACTATTTTGTTTTCAATACCTATCATCATCAGCATTTCAGGCATACAACTAACATGTTACTTCATAAATAAATCAAATGAAATAACAATTGTTTTTCACAAAAAAATGGCAATACCGCCTTCCATCGTGTACAAAATTTGAATATTTCGCTCGAATTGTTTACATTTTTGTTGATTTTTCAAATACGGCCCTTTCGAAATATGAAAGAATATTTCGATTCGGTTCCCAATCAGTAAATTTTCGATGAACATACACAAAAAAATACATACAGACAAACATAGAACCTCCTCCTTTTCGGAAGTCGGTTAAAGAATAGGTTTCTAATCGCAATAAATATTGTCCTCAGATATTACGACCAAGACCTCTCACTAGCCAAAGACCTCCAAGACAAAATGAACATGGGCCGTGCGTACTGCAACCTTGGCTTAGCTCACCTGGCCCTTGGGAACCTAGAAACAGCACTTGAATGCCAGAAGTGCTTCCTAACTATTGCCCACATGACCCAGCACTTGCAGGGCAAGTTCAGAGCTCTGGGCAACATTGGAGACGTACTGATCAAGATGGGAGATGTGGAAGAAGCTGTGAAGATGTATCAACGGCAATTGGGGTTTGCGAGACAGGTAAATACTAAGATAGCAATAAATTGTCAAGTGCGTGTCGAGACACGCGTGTGATGTGCTTCCGTAGTTGATGACGATGATTATAATATATGATGACAATAAAAACCAATTTTCATCATTTCATTAGATGGTTGACTAAATTAAGGAAGGGGCGACTCTTTTCGACTTTGGCAACCTATATCTCACAAATGATACAGCAGACAATAAATGTTCTATGAAACCTTACATATTAAAGCCCCTTTACAAACCCATAAGAACCATTTGAAGTTTTTAAGAATTTAAAATTGCTGTAGTAAAACCATCATAATAGTATCAAATTTCCAATAATTTAATTAAAAAATGCGGTAGTTAAGGTACTACTTTGTGACCCGATGACAGACGAATTTATAAGACCCCTCGTTTTACTACGGAACCCAAAAAACTACAAATACAGTAACAATTAGAATTCTAGGATAGTCAATCCCATTTAGCCAGCTTGGTGGAAATGGCCCAATCGCCCATCGCAGTAAGTTTACATAGCAGCGTACAGCAGTGGACTATCAAAAGGTCAGGTACAGTGATCTATGTTTTTTTCTATTTTTCAGGCTCGTGATCGTTCCTTAGAAGCTGCAGCCTGCGGTGCTCTCGGGTTGGCACGGAGACTTCAAAGAAGACTTGACGCGGCTTTGGGACATCATACTCAGGTACAAAAATATGAGATTTATTGCTTATCATCTGAATTTTACTCTAACTGGAAGTCGGAGCAATCAATCCTTTCATAAATTGATCTCGACTGTAGTATTTTTAACCGACTCCAAAAAAAGAAGCTCAATACGACTGTATGCTTTGTTGTTTTTGCATGTATCATATATCATGTTACGCGATTAGGTACTCCACAAATTATGAACCGATTTTGATGATTCTTTTTTGTTTAGTAGATCAAACTTCAGAGGAAGAACGCCTATTTAAATTTTTACCTCCAAAATTTACCGACTCAGTATTCGGTATAAGACTTGGTTGTTTTCCTTAGGAACTGACTTTGCGTCAAGAAGCGGGCGACTCAGCGGGCGAAGCAAGAGCACACTCACATCTCGGGGCAGTTCATATGGCTCTGGGGCACTACTCGCACGCAGCCAGGTGTTATAGAGTAAGTTGAATTTAAGTATTACTTATATTAAATTCATGTGTAAAATGTGTAATTTAAAAGTTGGTGATTGGGTTATATTGAATAACCAGCAATATGAAAAATTATAAGCTACTAGCTTCGAGCCCATGGGTGATGTTATGGTTTATGTTCTATCCGCACAGAATAGGCCCTACTATCCCATCCATCCATCCATCAGCCATAAGAAGTCCACTGCTGGACATAGGCCTCCCCTATGGATCTCCAATAAGACCGGTTGGAAGCGGCTTGCATCCAGCGCGATCCTGCGGTCTTCCGTCCACCTTGTGGGTGGACGTCCTACGCTGCGCTTGCCGGTACGTGCTTGCCGGTACGTTGCTACTATCCCATAGAATCATTTCATTTTTTCGGGATAAAAATGTTGTCTATGATAAATACTCTTTGACTGTTCAACTATATCCATGCAAAATATCAAGTCGATCCCTTCCTCTGTTGCTGCGTAAAAGAGTGACAAACAAACCAATAAACCAACAAACACAATTGCGGATTTAGGTATAATATTAGTAAAGATCAGCAAACTTATAAATTATTTATTTTCAGGAACAACTGGAAAGGGCGCAAGAACTGCAAGATTGTGCTTTGGAAGCGCAAGCATACGGTAATCTGGGTATTGCCAAACTCAACATGGGCCATTACGAAGATGCCATCGGATATCTGGAACAGGTATGATTTACCAACTAAAAAACATTTAACTGCCGATGAAAGAATGCATTAATGCATTGTTTCATCACTGAACATTGCTATCGCATCCTTTATTTCTGGATAAAAACTTTTCCAAAGGTAATCTAAACCTAAAGTTGGCATTTCCACGTTACTTTAGGTTCTTAAGAACCGAATTTCATTCAGTGTGTTCTTTGATCGAGTCCAAAAACTACTTGTAGCAAGTAAACTTTGTGGTGTGTGGTCTTTACTTGGAAACTTCGAAGCCAGCTATCATTTCTGAGCACTACTTTCCTTAGCTATTGAGCTTCAACTAGTTGCTCTTCCACTAGACTACATCGATAACTTGATACTGATGAAGATATTAACAGATTCATATTTTTTATATATTTTATCTGCCTTGGTGGCCCGGTGATTAGCAACCCTGACACCTGGGTCAAAGAGGCGTGGGTTCGATTCCCACCCAGGGCAAATATTTATTGACATTATTTATTAATCATTTACAAAAAATTTAAATACTAACAATAAACATAGGTGTTGCTCTATGACTGGATATTACCCTCTATATACCTATTTATTTACAAATATGTATCTAGTTAATCAGTCTCTGGCAACCATATCACAAGTTTTGCTTAGTTTGGGGTCAGAGACCATTGTGTAAGATGTCTCGTTATATTTATTATGTTTTCTCACATTTTTTACAGCAACTAGCCATCTTAGAACGCGTAAACACACCAACGTGCCAACTCGACAAGGCCCGAGCGCTAGGCTCGCTGGGGGACTGCTATGACGCCCTGGGGGACCCTGATGAGGCGGTCAAGTACCACGAACAGCATCTCGCTTCGGCTCTGAAGTTGGACAATGCGAGGGAGCAGGAGAGAGCGTATCGAGGACTAGGGCTTAGTCACAAGTTAGTACTTATATTTGTATATTTTTTAGTCTCTTACCAAGTTATAAGGTTGAGCCTATGACCACCATGCTTCATTTTTAGGGTTCCATACTCAAAGGTTAAAAACGGGACCCTATTACTAAGACTTCGATGTCCGTCTGTCTGTCTGTCTGTCACCGGGCTGTATCTCATGAACCGGGATAGCTGGGCAGCTGAAATTTTCACAGACGATGTATTTCTGTTGCCGCTTTAACAACAAATACTAAAAACAGAATAAAATAAATATTCAAGGGGGGGCTCCCATACAACAAACGTGATTTTTATGAGTTTTTTGCTCGTTATTAATAACGACATGAGGAATATGGCTCCCATACGGTACGGAACCCTTCTGCGCGAGTCCAACTCGCACTTGGCCGATTTTTTTAAATAAAATTGTGGAGCCAAGTTTTTTTGACAACTGTAGAAATCATTGGCGCCTGGAAATTCTGATCAAAATAATATAGGAAAAGGTAACTGTTGCGGTCAAAAGTATAACGGAAAGCTGATGTATTCACACATTCCATCGAATTTCTTTCGTAAACCATGATGAAGAAGAAACATAGCGAGGACGCTTGTATTGTGCATGCTTTCTTATTAATATTAGACTATAGTAATTGTTAAATAACTTAACTTACTGTTTCAGATCTGTTGGAAATCTCCAACAAGCCCTAGTGTGTCTGGAGAAAAGACTAGTGGTATCCCACGAGCTTGGAGTCCCGGAAGCCAAAGCTCAAGCGTACGGCGAACTCGGCGCTTTACACATAGCTCTCAACAACTTGGAACAGGCTGTCCTCTGTCTAGATCATCAGAAAAACATTGCCAAGTAAGTTGTAAATATATAAAACTAGATTTTGCCCGCGGCTTCGCCCGTATGATATTTCGAGGCCCGTACCTTACCACCCTTAATAAAGGAGGTGGAAAATAAAAAAAAAAAACAAAAAAATCGATTTGACATTTGTTCGATTCGACAGTTCTTTTTTGACATTTCTTGAAGCGCACGCTAGAATAGCTCGCAGATGGCAGATTTTTTTCTACTTAGTTAACACTTATTGTTATAATATGGAAAATTTACGCAATATCATTATAATTTATAGCCTATGTGTTATTCTGATATATAAGCTATATAATTGCAAAGTTTCATCTCAATCTGTTCAGTAGTTTTCACGTGAAAGAGTAACAAATATCCATACATCCATCCATCCATCCTCACAAACTTTTACGTTTATAATATTAGTAGGATTAAGCCAAAGCTCATGCGTACGGTGAGCGCGGTGCTCCCAGGCTGTTTCTCATGAACCGCAATAGCTAGACAGTTGAAATATTCACAGATGATGTATTTTTGTTGCCACTATGACAATAAATATTTAAGGGGGGCTCCCTTACAACAAACGTGAGTCTTTAGCCGTTTTTTTTTGCTCGATAATAATAACGGCAAGTGGTAGACGCTTGAAATATTCACAGAATATTTAGTTGTATAGTATAGTAGAACAATTAAATTAAAATAAATTAAGGGGGCTCCCATACGGTACGGAACCGTTCGTGCGCGAGTCCAACTCGTACATGGTAGATTTCATGTTATGCTTATCATATTGCCTATCTTTTTTACGCCTGTTAAACTTCCAAGCCTAGTTAAAGGGAATCGGATATGTCAAATCTAGCATTTAAATGTTATTTTCGCTTTGTCCTAGGGAACTGAACAACCAGATTATGGAAGCTGAAGCTTGTCATTCATTGGGAGTGGCTCAGCAAGCACTAGGAGACCACGCGGCCGCCATCAGGCATCACCGAGCGGAGCTGGAGCTGGCACATCGATTGGGTCTCACACACCTCCAGGTGCGTTTTGTTTTACACCCTCACATGTGTAAGACCACATTTTGAAGACATTATAATGAAATTTTATTGGAAATTTCCCAATTCTACAGTATCTTCTATGTATCGTAAATAATGATAGAAGAGATCCGCAGACAAATTGAAGTACTGACCGATATAGTACAACGAAAGAATAAATAGTGGCAGTGGTCGGGACAAACCTATAGCCAATGGGCACATAAAATTCCCGACTCACCATCATACCTGCAAATGCATCATAATTATGTCGTCTTCCGATATCTAACTAACTAGTACATTAAGCCACACATGTCGACGGATGAGAAGTTAGCCGCAGATGACACTTCGCTGTAATTCGCTAATTATTGCGCATGTGTGCACAATGCCGACACAAGTGACGTAGTGATGAGCACGGGCGTAGGGAGCGCGCGGGAGGCATGAGGTTGGCGGGCGGGTGTGCCCCGACGTCTCGTATCTCTGGCTCCCGCGCATACCTATATTTCGGCTTTTGCGCAGCGTTCTGCGCATAACTTCCCATCCGCCGGCTTGTGTGACGCTTAGTATAATTACAGCAGAAAGACATTGAATTCAAATTGCTTCAAACCTGTATCATTATGGGAGGCCTATATCCAGCCATGGATGTCATACGGCTAATATAATGACGATACCCATTTGTATTTGTTTATTTCATTAGTACGGCATTAAACCAATTACACTAATTACTATGACATGTCGTTCTATTTCATGTAATGTGTAATAGGGTATTATAGTCATTTTTGAAAAGTATCTCAATTAGATTCTGCAGGGCTAATAAACCACTAAAAAAAAACAAAAAAAAGAAATTCAGGCTTTAAGTGCTTTAAAACTGCATTTTAATTTTACAGTTTCAAAATTTCGCGCGTAATTTACGAAAACGATTGATGTCAATATTTTACTCTGTGGTTACGAATGACGTCACGATGCTATGTAAATATTTCTCACGACAGTGTCTTTGACAGCTGACATTGACACTGCCATTCTATAGTTTTCAATGTTTACATAGCATCATGACGTCATCACATAGCTGCGCCTATTTTATGTACAGATTAAAGAAACGGAATATTTTGTATTGATTTTTAAAATTTATTTTGATGTTTTGTGATCTAAAACTAACATTTTCCGATTGCTTTTTGCCTAAGCTATCTCAAAAATACATTTACAGATTTTTTCTCGTCCATAGTAAAATACCCTATTGTTGGTAGGCACGAGCGTGCGGCGGGCTGGGCGCGGCGCACGCGTCGATGGGAGCGCAGGCGGAGGCGGCGCGCTGGCACGAGTCCCGCCTACGACACGCTACTGCTGCTGGTATTTATAACTTGTTTTGGAAATCAATCAGCTCTATGTGCTCTTAGTATTTACAAATATGAGTCGTTGGACAGAATGTTGGACGCTCTGTTACTAGGTATATACCTAAAGACGTCGCCAGACAGTTGGTAGAGGTGACGCGTGGCCAGAATGCTGGTATACTAATCGCCACACAAATCGGCGGATGGGAAGTTATGCGCAGAACGCTGCGCAAAAGCCGAAATATAGGTATGCGCAGGAGCCAGAGAGACTCTCGCTGGGGCACACCCGCCCGCCAACCTGCGGGAGGCATGCCGCACGCTCTCTACGCATTGTGCTACACATGCGCAATAATTAGCAAATCACGGCGAAGTGTCATCTGTGGCTAACTTCTCATCCGCCGATTTGTGTGGCGCTTAGTATATCTACTTTGGTCAAAAGCTAATTATTACCATTTAGCGAGGCCACGTTCTGTGCTGTTATTTAAATTTTGTGAATAAAATGTGTAATAATAATACGCTTATTACCACTACTGACTGCATCGGTGGCTCAATGGTTAGTGACCCTGACTTCTGGATCAAAGAGGCGTGGGTTCGTTAGTTTGGTGTCAGAGACCGTGTGGAAGATGTCCCCTATTATTTTTTTATTTATTTCCTATTTTAGGTGATGCTAGAGGCCGAGCACAAGCCCTAGCAGAGCTGGGGCGCGCGCATTTGGCGATGGGTGCTTGTGGCAGCGCCGTGTCGTACCTACGCCAGGCACTCGCCGCCACCGAGTCTTTAGCTGACGCAGACGAGGAGGTAACCACATCTTTTGAGACGTTTACGTTTACCCCGAATACTTGTGCGACTAGGTGGAGCGACGATATAATTGAGATTAATGTGGAGACCATGTAGGACGTCCACTCAGAAGGTGGACGGGTGACCTCATCAAGATTGCAGGAACGCGCTGGATGCAAGCTTCCAATCGGGCTTATTGGAAATAGAAAGAGGAAGCCTATGTCCAGCAGTCGACGTCCTAAGGCAGATAACGATGATGTTAGCTGCTACGGCAACATTGACGCAAGATAGCGTACACGCTTCGCCTTCGTAGTACTACGGAGCAAGCAACGACAGCAGCATAAGCAGTGGCAGCGCGAATAAATTTTAAATACTCGAGTACTATGTACATGTAATGAATTATATATACTCATTCTGTCCACTTTCCAGTTCCCTTCTCTGTCCAATAAAGCTGAATGGTGATGTAGGTATACATTGTCGTGGAAGATCTGACTGTCACCAATAAGCTACAATCAGATCAGATTCCGACATGGATACCTGACGCGCCTGCATTTAAAAATAATTCTGGTCTTCAACCATGATGACCAGCACACACAATCAGCTACTTATCAGTTGGAAAATAACTTCAATTGTATAATTCTGACACAAGGAAAAGAATCCTCGTCAAATCCTGTATCTGTGCTTTTATAGGCTCGAGTGCGCCACCGACTCGGCTTCGCTCTGTGGGCGTCAGGCGAGCTGGAAGAAGCAAAGGATCAGCTACAGGCAGCCCTCACCGTGCTGGAGTCCACCCCGGACAAACACAGAGACAAGAAGATGGCCGCCCTATATACGTCTACACAGCACGCACTGCAACGAGTGCTTGTTGGTAAGTTTCATTTCACTGGGCGATAACACCTAAGATAAACTTTCAGTTGTCCTTCAATCCGCCGTCTAATCCGCCTTATAATCGCCCCAGTATTACTTATATGTATTTTAAAAGTCTCAAATATTAAATTATTTTAGTTTACCCATTTCTCCTCGAAAAGTAAGTTGGTTATGAACGATAAATCACGATTTACCCAAATTTCCTTGCTATAGTTAGGAATGGGACAGGGCAAAGTCATTTAAACATACCATGTCCACAATAAGCTGTGACACACATGCTTAAGACAGCCTCCATTAGAATTATGGCTCCAAAATGTTTCTGTGACCTTTCCTAAGCAATGGTTCAAATAAAATTACCAAATATTTTTACAACGAAACACTTCAAAATTGATTTGTGAAACAATCTATGATATTTCATATTGCAAATAAACCTGAGTTTGATCATCTCGTCCGATGGTGACGTGATTGAAGGTACGGTGACCAAATGTTATATTTCTTATTAATCCTACTTCCTACTAATATTATAAACGCGAAAGTTTGTAAGGATGGATGGATGGATGTTTGTGACTGTTTCACGCAAAAACTACTGAACGGATTGAGATGAATCTTTGCAATGATATAGCTTATATATCAGAACAACACATAGGCTATAAATTATAATGATAGTGCGTAAATTTTCCATAATATAACGATAAGTGTAAGTAAGTAGGAAAAATTCTGCTGCCCGCGAGCTATTCTAGAGTGCGCTTCAAGAAATGTCAAAAAAACAACTGTTTGTTTTTAAAAGGTCTTTATTTAATTTCAAAGTATTACAAATTGTATACATCTCTAGTGTACATTAAATCCTAGAGGTAACAAGAAAATACAATAGGTACGTTTGCAAGCTAGAACAATTAACTTATATAAACTTATGTCAGGAGACTAAACAAGATTTTAATTAACATTGGAAAGTGAATAAATTGTTTTTTAATTAAACATGTACTTAGGATTTTATGCAATCTTTAGAATTAGAATTGCATTAATTGCGGCAGAATTTTTGACAAAAATATATTAAAAAGCTATTTAAACGAGGGTAAGCACTTAAAATAAACAGCGGTTGGCGCATCAACAACAGCAGAATAACACATAGTAAGCGAGCCAAGCATGTCGAGCGTGAGGCGCAAGCGCACGCCGCCCGCGCCGCGTCGTACGCACCACTTCGCTCCGCATATCCCAGGATAATACGGGCGATAGTGGCGCGCGCAGCGGCGACCAGCGGCGGCGCGCGCTTGCGCTGCGCACTGTACCTATTCATCGCAGTCGAGGAACCAGTGATGTGGTAACTTATATCGGCTATATTTATCGATATAACTTAAATTTTCTTTGCGAGTTTTGCAGATGTTTTTAACTAGATTGTTTTTATTCATGGGATTTTTATATAAGTAGAATGATTTAGATAATTTATAAATGTATTGTTTTATGTTGGGTAATCCTATATTGGAATGAATTTTATTGAGATTTGTGTATAAGGGTGTATTAAATGCGTATTTTACGGCTTTATTTTGGAGAACTTGAAGTTTATTTAAGTTTGAAGGGCACGTACTACTCCAGACAGGACACGCGTAAGTTATGCACGGTCTTACAAGGGTGCGGTAAATATTCAGTTTAGTCATGCTGCTGAGGCAAGATTTTCTGTTGAGAACTGAACTTAGTGCATTAAGGGCCTTAGTGCCTTTTAGTCGCAGTTTATCAGTATTTTCTGACCAGTTGAGTTTGTTATCTAACATTAAACCTAAATATTTGACCGACCGACTCCATGGGATGTGATAACCATCAATTTGTAGCTTACGGGTTGGTAGAGAGCGCTGCCTAGTAAATAATATTGCTTCAGTTTTGGATGAATTGATTTTTAGTTTCCATTTCTGGAAATATGATAAGAGAAGTTCAATAGATAACTGCAGCCTTCCTATTATCAAATCAGTGTCTTCCGACGATGTGAATGACGCAGTATCGTCTGCAAAACAAGCGATATTTGTACGTGGTTGTATTGGGATATCGTTAATATAATACAAAAATAATCGGGGCCCGAGGATGGAACCTTGGGGTACTCCTGCAGGCATGATTATTGGGGACGAACAGCATTTGTTTATATAGACCCTGAAAGGTCGATCGGAAATATAGGATTTTATAATTTTTACTAATTTTATCGGAGTGGTTGAGTGAATCATTTTGTGCAGTAACGCATCATGCCATACTGTATCGAATGCTTTTTCTATGTCGAGCAGGAACATGCCAGTAGATCGTTTTAGATTTAGGTTATGCAACACTGCTTCCGCGACTCTAGCTAATTGCTGAACTGTAGAATGCCATGCTCGAAAACCGAACTGTTCATTAATTAGGGTATCATCAGAGAAACGAGCCAATCGTATATAAATAATCTTTTCAAATAGTTTTCCCAAGCATGGAAGCAAACTAATAGGGCGATAAGACTTAGGGTCCGTAGGATCTTTGCCAGGTTTAAGTATAGGGATCACTTTAGCAATTTTCCAAGCCTTTGGGAAGTAATTGAAGGTTAAGCAAGCATTAAATATTTTTGTTATCATAACTATTCCCTTCTGAGGAAGGTTACTGATAAGTGCGTTAGAAATTTCGTCTGCTCCGGGAGCTTTGCGAATTTTCAACTTATTTATCACTTTTTTAACTTCAGTAGGTCGGACTAACAAGGACTTATCACTATCTACGCTAGTGTCAATCTCCAAGGCTGTCAGTGAGCTCTCGACTGCTTCCTTCTCATCACTATTCCATTGCTGTGTCAAGAGCATATTACCTAAGAATGCGTTGGCGAGAACATCGCATTGTTCCTGTATCGTATTTGTTAGATCTCCATTGCTAGTTTTAAGTGCAGGTATAGTAGCAGATGGATTAGATCGTAGGCCTTTGACTATGCGCCATAAGTCTGCACTAGGGTTATCAACTGACTTTAATTTAGAGTACCATTTTTTATCATTATTTATTTTGACGGCTGAGTTAATCTCGACTTGCAATTTATGCACTTTTTGATTTAGCTGCTTACGTATCAAGGGTACAGGTTCAGTGGCAGCATAGCGCCGAAGTTTATTTTTACTTTTAATTAGCCTCTTAATACGTCGGGGTAATAATAGAGAATTATTCCAAGGTTTAAGCTCTGTTGTGGGAATGCATGCGTTTCTGCTCTCCAATATGGAACTTTGCAGGTGAGCCACAGCCGAGTCGATTGCATCTATCGTGTTGTAGGTTTGAGTTGTAAGGCAGATCCGATTATTTACATCTTGCCGGTATTGTCCCCAATTGGCCTTCGAGTAATTAAATTTGATAATCGGTTTTCGTAAAATCTTTGCGTCAAAGTTTACAAGAACTGGTAGATGATTAGATGATAAAGATTTTACCGTTACAATCTGATTTAATGTGTGAACGTTTTTTGTTAGTAAGAGATCTGGAGTAGATGGTTTAAAATTAGGACAATAGTGAACTAGAGTTGGATTTTGTGGGCCATGGACAAAGTATTCACTGTTCAACATATGTTCATACAGGCGCTTTCCGTGTTCATTTGGAGACCCAGGTGACCAGTAAGGATGCTTAGCGTTTAAGTCGCCCATCGCTAGCACTGAGCTACCTGTTGACATTAGCAAGTTAAGATCATTTATTAAGAGAGGTATATTCGGTGACTGGTAGACAGCATAAATAAGAGTATTAGTATTAAAAAGTTTAATACTGACACCTACAGTTTCAAGGTTGGTGGTGGCTGGAGCAGGAATAGGGCTATGGACTAAGTCTGATCTGACTAATATCGCCACTCCCTGACCAGTACCATTTGATCGATTATCTTTTCGATAGCATGCAAAACCCGCAATATGGAATTTAGTGCGAACAGACAATTTGGTTTCGCAAATCGCGATAACATCAATGCTTTGCTCCCTTACCAAAATGCTAAGTTCCTGTAGTTTGTTACGAACGCCGTCCGCGTTCCAATAAAGCACTCGGAGTCCAGTAGGGTTGCTAGACATAATGACCCAAGTGTGTGAGAATGAGAATAACTTTATCCATAAAAGTTTTACATCCTGAGAATTCTTGTTTGAGTGACTTGATGGTATTTAGTATCTCCAACATTTCGGCTGTAGCCAAGTCATGTGTGATTGTTTTCTCTACAGATTTACTTTTAGATAAATCCTCGGTTCGAGTAGTATCTATCTTGGTTTGTAAAGGATTTTGATATTTTTTAGGCTCTTTAGAGTCCATGATGTCTTGTGAATCTTCTTTTTGTCTCGGGGTCGGTGTTTGTCGCTTGCTCTTGCTGGTAATTTCAGGCCAATTAGATTTTGATTGAATGGGGGGCAGTGTGGCTTCAACTCTAGTGGTTTTATGCGAGGTCTCGCGCTTCGTCTGAATGCGTTCCAGATATTTTAACCTCGCCGTACATTGACCGTAGTTTGCTGGGTGGTTTTGCTGGCAGTTGCAACAAAGAGCTGGCTCCTCTCTATCTTTCTTCTGACATTCCCAGGTAGGATGTGCCAAGGCACATTTGACGCACCTTGGCGACCTGTTGCAATTTTTAGAGGCGTGTCCAAATCCTTGGCACCGGAAACACTGTGTGCCGACCTTGGTGTTTGGTTTGAATTTTTCAACATCGACCACACAATTCAAGAGATATTTAATTTGTTTAAACTTGCCCATATCAGTTCCGCAGGGTAGCTGGATCAGCAGAGGAGGGCACTCAGTGATGTTCAACGTCTTGAGTTGGGTTACTATTGCTCCCTCAAAGCCAATCGCGGCCAGTTCAGCTGGGATCTCGTCTTGAAGAAATTTAGGCATTCCTTTTATTACAGCTTTCGGCAATTTCTCGTCCTTACGAGAGTATGTATGAAAGAGTACATTTTCTTTTAGCAGTCCTTCTTTAACTGATTGGTGGCCTTTGGACGAGTAGCACTGTACCTTGACTCGGTTGCGGCCTCGGTACTGTAGATGAAATCCTTTCTCATACTTCTCAATAACGTCTTTGATCTTCTGATGGCTCCAATCTCCCAGCAGATCAACTAAGATTGGCGGGATTTGGTTGTAGCGCATCTTCTTTGTAGCCTTCTTGAAAGTGTCCGTGATAATATCGTCAACTGGCAGGACATGAAACGACAATAAACAACTGTCGAATCGAACAATCGTCAGATCGTTTTTTTTCACCTGCTTTATCATGGTGGTAAGGTAGGGCCTCGGGTTTAAAAGACGAAAAGTGACATAGTCTACATTTTATCCGGTATAAATAAAGGGCTCCCATGGGATAGCACAAAAATCAACATATCATGCAGGCCAAGCCGCGGGTAAAAACTAGTGCAGTAAAATCCCTCTTTTACTTTCAGAATTGGGTCGTCACCCCGAAGCACTAGTAGTGGCTGAGAGAGGACGTTGTCGGTCTTTAGATGCTGTCACTGATAAGTCGTTGTCAGGAATCTTGAGTCAAACTAACTTGGAACTGCACGCTGCTCAGAGGTAAGTTAGATTATTCAAGCCTTGTCAGCCTAAACTTGCATCTTGCCAACCTTATGTACCTATGTGGTGTAAGATTTTATTTACAGAAAGTATTGTGAACCACTTTTAAAATTAAATTCAATTTAAAAATAAAACATTACACATTTTTTGAGATTAAGATTTTGCAATAAATAAATCAGATAGTCCTGTTGTTGCGGAAAATATTACACCTGCACTTTGAAAATTTACTGATGCCAATTTTCGATATAAATTCCAAGATAAAACTAGTGAGATTTAAATCTTTAACACTCAAATTATTACTCCCGAGACTTGCCAAGCATAAAATAATTACACTAAGAAAAAAAGAAAATCAATCTACCTATTTTCTTAACATTTAGGAATCCGGGGGAGCCAATCAAAGAACGGTCGGAACCCTGGACGCCGGCCAACGTGGAGCAAGTTCTAGAAGTGGTAAACAAACAGAAGGCTCCCGTACTCTACTACAGTTTGGCTGCCGGACGACTGTATGCTTGGTTGTTGCAACCACATAAAGGTATGTTTATTAAAACCCACTATACTATGTAGGTTCATATTGTGTTGTATGTTGTCGCCCGAAGAGTGTTTGAGTTTGAAGTTTGAAGTGAACACTACTGTTAAACATAAATCTACCTTCGAACATTGCCATATACCAGAATCAAGTTTTGGACTTTATATGGCAAGGGCGAAATTACAGGAACACCCACCGGGCAATCATAAGACTATTTAGTTTCAGAACTTATTCTCTGAGTTCAATTAGGGCGATCATATCGAGTTAGTAAATTAATATACTTTATATGGCAAGGGCGAAATTACAGGAACACCCACCGGGCACACATAAGACTATTTAGTTTTTTTTTTTTTTTCAATTTAAATCAATGATCCACAGACTCCAAGGTCTGTGCCATTTGTTAACTAAGTTACAATTGATAGAATGCGACTGTACAATAGAGATGGGTTAGTTTAAATCTTAGTCTAAGTTAGTAGTTTCAGTGCATTGCGTAAATGCCGCAAGCAAACCGGCGACCCGCATGCAGCACCCGATCACGAGTGTGACGCATGTGCCAGCCATCGCTCTCCTCGACCATATTTGAGGGACTATTTAGTTTCAGAACTTATTCTCTAAGTTCAATTAGGGCGATCATATCTACCATGCTGCCCCAACTGCGAGTTAGTAAATTAATATAGATACGCCAGCAAAATTCGTATCCGGACATTTGCAGATTTCCTCACTGATGTTTTCCATCACTGAAAGTAGAGTTATGTTAAAGTCTGTACGTATATACCTACATTCCACAGACCTCATCGATACGGATCCGGGATTGAAACTAGGCTTAAGACGAGCTTTCTCCTATTACCACTATGGACCACTATGGCTTTTGAAATATGAAAATGATTTACAAATGTTGAACGGTATCAAAAGCCTCAATTTCTATGTATTAGGTATCCTGAGGTTCCATCAAGTTTCGCTCGTGGACGAAGCCGAAGACAGCGACAACAGTTTGCCAGACATCGGTCCAGATGACTTACAACCTGCTAACGGTAAATTGCAAAACAATTTTAAAGGTTTGGAACTTCATATGGACAAGAATTTCCATAGCGTAACAAAAGAAATGTTGCTTTTTAAGTGTGTACTGTGTGTACTTTTATCCGAACTGTTTTAAAAAATATCTGGAGAAGCCAGTAGTCGTCTCGTTTCATTCGACATTATATATGTTTCATACTCATGTTTTTCTAAAATTTTGCAGTCTTTTTTATGTGGAAATACATAGAAAGAATGCATTATACGCACTGATGCTAGATTTCATTCATTCAAAATTTAAGAGCATGGCTTTTGTCGGTAGAGCAACATAAATAATGATTTGACTTCCTAAAAAATTGCTTACTTTTTAGATGGCCTAGGAAAACTGGAACGTTGTATCGGAGAATGGGCGTCTTGGTTGAAGTCAGCCGCAGAGAGGAGAGACGAAGACCAGTGGGACCCTGACGAGAGACCGAGCACGGGACTTGCTCGAATGGTAAGCTTCAAACTTAACTTTGCCGTACTGTGTTGGCATTTCAATAGATCATTTCTGGACATGTTCCTAGCTTCTAAAGATGATATCCGCCATATCCATCACGTTGGGCTTGTGTGCGTTGGTTTAAACCATCGAATTTATTTTACGAATGTATGAAGGCTTCCTCTCAACATTATGCTTTACCAAGAATCCAGAGGTGTATAAATAAGTTTGAAAATTCTAAAAAACTCTAGGTGTAAGATCAAGATACCCATGTAACATATTCTTCATAAAACTTGCAGCTTAATGGAAGCCTTTTTCTTTTTGGAAGTAATTACCAACGTCTCGTATACATACTAATAATGTTTATTCTTTTCTGCGTAATTAAGTATTTTGTGGTTTACTTGCAGGTGAGTCGCAACCATCTGCTGAATTCGAGCAACTATTCCTTGAGTTCTTTGTTCAGCGTTGGTTCGGTCGGAGGCTCCGTGGCTGGCTCCGTGGCTAGTCTTCAGGGATCCACAAGGTAAGTTTCGTATTTATGCGCTACCGTACCTTATTTATTTCATATCACTATTTAAGTAGGTAATATTTTTTTAAATCTTATGTCTAAATGGTACGTCACATATAGAAAAGATTTGTCACAAGTTTCTTGAACTGAAACTTAGCCTTGAATTCCTCAAGGCCTGATTACACCTACCGAATAGGGTAGGGCATGAGTAGGTAGGTATTATAGGGTAGCTTAGACAAAAATTTTGACTTTCTGCAGAAGTGATGGTCATGATAAAAATGCAAGTCTAGGTAACTTAATTGTTGATAATATACCAAATACATATTAATTTTTTGTACACAGATCCAGTGTCCACATACCGCGAAAGAAGCAGCCGTCTTGGCAGGGCCCACCGTGCCTCAACACATTCTATCAAATGTTGCTCGCGCCGTTCGAAGATCTGCTGCCCGCTTCCTGCAATAACAATCACGGTAAGTTAGGCCAAGTTTTCAGCCAGCGCTTACTGTTTATGTTTTTTTGATACGAGTATATGTGTGAAATAATTCAAAAGACAGGGTTGAGTGTAGGAATGTTTTAGGACTACATTTGGTACCTGTCAATAATGAATGATATCATATTGTGCAATCCCTTACAATAACGCATGGATTGCCTTAAATAATAAAGAACCCGCTAAGTGCCTGCTGTCTTATTACAGTTTGGACTAAACGTTCGGATTTCATAAATTAGCATGATTTAAAATTTGACCGATAGTATCACATTTCCACGATACAAGCTTAGACTATTGCAGAAGTCACGGTACTATAACCCGTTTGTAGACTGTCATAATTATACATAAGGCAATGTTATTGTTTTATAGGCTGTAAGTAAAATTATTTTAAGTTTATGTGTTATGGTTAAAAATATTTCATTTTTCACTTTATTTCTCGAAACTTATGATTGTTAATTTACCTTGGTTTGTTATATTGTATAACAGCATCCCACGGGCGCCGAGGCTGCGGCGGTCGTCGCGAGTTGATCGTGGTGGTAGAAGGCGCACTATACGCATGTCCGTGGGGCGCGCTCCGCGGCGGCGCCGAAACGGAACCGCTGTGCGAGCGGTACGCGCTGCTGGCCGCGCCGGCTCTGCGGCCTCTGCGGCACCAGCGGCATCTGAAGCCGAAGACGCAACATGATCACGGTAAGCATAGTACCTACTTCCATAGTAATGATGACTAGGTCAAAAAATCATCAAAATAATTTTATTAGTCCATGAGCTAGATTATCAAAAAATACTGGACAAGTATTTTTTCTTTTGTCAATAAAACAACAAATGGGAAAGGTAAACCTTGTCAAAATTTGGGAGTGGGGGGAGTGGGGGTGACGTTACGTCTCTTATTCTTATATATGTTTTTATCTTTATCCTTTGCTTATTTTTGATGACGTGGGGGGGCCTAGATGGTGATTACGTCAGCAATAGTTATTTATTTTTTTACGCATATGTGTGTTAAGTCCACTATCCTAAATCTATTTTCTTATTTCTAGAATTAAATCTGCAGCTCATTAATAAATCAAAAAATAAAAATGCATACAGGTACCAATCCAATGTTTACGAAATAATGGAGGGGGGAGGGGTAAGAGCTTTAGTTACTTTTGCTGACAAGGGGGGTAAATAATTGTAATAAATCCGCTTACGTAATACTTGAACGGCCCCAAAGTTGCTTGTAATTATGGTCTAGTCTACCTTTTTTTTAACTCAGTACACCTTTTCTAAATAACCTTGTATAACTATGCATAACAAATTATACCTTATGTAAATGGAAATTAACACTTTATTATTATCATTTAATTTTTACAGTGGCAGGACCCTCGTCTGCAGCCAACAATAATGCTGAAACAGGCATGCGTTGCCTGGTGGTGGGCGCACCAAGAGTAGGATCCAAGTGGAGCGGAGCTCACGCGCAACTCAAGGAAGCAGAACTGGTAGCAGACATGCTGCGAGTCACACCTCTAACTGACTATCAGGTGAATAACATTTTACAATTTAGCGTGCCAAGCTTTTTCCCGCGGTTTCACCAGCATGATTATTGTTTTTGTGCTATCTCATAAGAACCTTCTATTTTTCCGAGAATAGCCAATCTTAAAAATAATGATGTCGATGATGAATATGATGAAAAATCTATAAAAAACCTATACCGAAATAACAGTGCAATTTTTTTCTTACCACAGGCGTCAAAAGAAACAGTGATGTCCCAGTTGCCTCAAGCAGAATGTATACATTTTGCTACACACATTTGCTGGAGAACCCCAGCGATCGTTTTGAGTCCTGGAGAAGTCGTAAGTTCAAACGTGATAACAGCTTATTTAAAGTTTACCTAATTGGTAACGTTTTCATATCTAAGCATTGTATGACATTGTGTATATTATTTCATAGAATTAAACCTCTTTGCAATGCCCGTGTTACGATTTTTATCTAAGCATTATTTTGACCATATCATTTTCAGGTTGATTCTCAAGCCAAGCGACTACTTAATACAAGCGTTGGAAACGTCGCGGATACGTCTACCGAAAACGAAGAAGAAAGTAAGTCAAAAGTCTGGAACTATAAAAATGTCATCTATATAAGGAAAGTTTCTATCTTCATTTCAAATGACTATTTTTAGATGCAGAGTTGTCTCAGAGCAACGAAGAGTTGCCTCCAGCGTCAGAATTCATGCTCACGGCATCTGAAATCATGAGTATGAAGATCACAGCCAGATTGGTAAGAACATTGTTCTACATTCTAACATGAAAAAGGCCACTACGAAATCAATTCTCTTTGATAACTTTGCCGTTGTCACATTTGTGATCAATTCTTTTAAATTTATTCATAGGCCGAATCAAACTTCTTGATGGCTGTAAAGTTAGTTACACGCAGCGCAAAACCCAATCCTCGCGAAGAGGCTACGTGAACTTCAGTCAGGATTGAGTTTTGCGCAGCATTACAGCCACTGAGAAGTTTGATTCGGTCTGTAGTTTATTCGTACTTTTCACTTTGTAGGTCGTGATATCTTGTGCTCCAACCAGTGCAGCTTTGCAAGGTTCCACGAGCGATGAATCTGAAGATATAGGCCTGGCTGGGGAAGGAGTCTCCAAGCTATGCCGTGCTCTATTAGCGGCGGGCGCTCAAGCTATTCTGCTGACTTTGTGGCCCGCGCCTCAGGATACTGCTACTAAGATCTTGTATAGGGCGTTATATTCGGCGTTACTGCAAGGAAGTAGAGTTGCCAAGTAAGTATTTTAAGATGGTATTATACCTATAATTATATCGTCACCGTTTTGATCGTATGACTAACTTTCACTACAGGACTAATACAGATTTGTAACGAAATCAGTTATTCTATACGACCTTCGACAACATGAAGGTCGATGGTTTTTTGTGAGCAATAGCTGTTTTTTTTAGATTTTAGGATTAGTACTTCAATAAAAGTTAATCATAACGATGAAGAAACAACAATTACATTCTAAACTAGAGTTTAAGAGCCCTGGTGATCTGTAATTTTCCATACAAACGTATTACGCTGTTTTCTTCCTGGAAAATACCTATAGAGCTTCAATTTTTTGTCATAAAATTAAATTTAGCTGTTTAGACTACGCTGTCTTTTCTTTTTCTTGATAAATTAATTATGAGGCAAACTATGACCCTTCAAAATCACAAAAATATTCACCATTATTACCGACGTCTTTAGAGACCTACCAGAAGAGACAAAATAATATCTAACAAAATATAAAATGACAGTATCATGAGCACATATTTTTTTTAAATTTTGACATAAAAAAATACTTGATTGAAAAAGTTTTTGAAGAAGAAAACTGCGTAATACGAAACGTTGTCTCGCCAAGTTTTTTGTAGGTATAAATCGCTCTGAGCTGCAATTGTCCCTATCGCACGATGCGGGGGTAGGGTCGAGGTAAGGGAGGTTCAAACCTATACGTACACAAGCACTAGGGATGTAGTAATAGTCGATATTTTTGTCGATGCTCTAGTGATGTCCATCGATATCGATGTTTATTAAAAATATAGTTAACTTTTCCAATCTTGTGATTTGACCGTTGTATGTTTGTTACTTTTGAAGAAAAGATTCTATGTATGGAATATAGGCGTTTAGTTGCTGCGACATATTGCAGCAATTATACAGAATATCGTGTGGTATCCGCAGGCATCTAACTAAATGAGTTAGGCGCAGAATAACCAATTCGCATAGTGCCCAAGTAATCCGGGAATGCTCAATTCTACGAAAGCATAATTATATGAAGGTCCAATTCTCAAAATGGCAACATAATTTTGATTAGGAATTTAAAAAAAAAATCTCACATTTAAAATACATATAAGGGCTTACCGGTACCTAAAACAACAGGCTTTGGCGAGTTAGGTACATCATAAATTTTACTATACTATCACACATTTTCATTTAAAAAAATCACCTTATTATTAATTATTTTGCCATTTTGAGAATTGAGCATTGTTAGACCTGGCCATTGTGAAAATTGGGCATTCTTAAAACTGAGCTTTCTTAGAACTATGTGCCATTATTAGAATTCTGCGCCTAAAGCGAAATAATGATTCTAATCAGGAAAATCACATGCTCTCTAAAATCGTGTAATAACTGTAACGTATAAATATAATTATCCTTAGTCCACCTACCTAAGTGAAAAACGTTCTATTAAATTATTCAAGTATCAAAGACTCAACATTAAATAATTAAAAAACACATAATCAGTCACATTACAAACACAACAAAATAAATAAATCTAGATCTAATAAAATAAATAAGTTCTATGTTGCGCTTGCCAGTATAGGTAGCACCACTCAAGTCGGCGGATGAGATGTTAGCCGCAGATGAAACTTCGCCGTAATTCGCTAATTATTGCGCATGTGTGCACAATGCCGACGCCGCGTGGCGTAGTGGTAAGCACAGGCGTGCACGCGGGAGGCATGAGGTTGGCGGGTGTGTTCGGCGTCTTGTCTCTCAAACTCAATTCATTTATTGCAACATATGAAATTTACATGCGGTTCTTAGTTAAAATGTTTTGTATAGTTATATAGTTAGTTAGTTATATGACCCTATAAGGGTATGGCAATTTTATTATTTATATTGGAACGATTTATTATTACGTTTTCTAGATTATCGTTAAAAAAATCGTCTAATGTATGATAGCTTTCAGATAATAGGATAATTTTCAGTTGTTTTATGAAGCAGTTTTCTCTTTCGATATCTTTTAAATTACTTGGCAATTTATTAAATATTTTTATAGCCATATAATTTGGGCTAGAACTGTGCATTGTTCTCTCTGGCCCCTGCGCATACCTATATTTTGCCTTTTGCACAGCATTCTGCGCCTAACTTTCCATCCGCCGACTTGTGTGGCGCGGATTATACGTGAGATTCATTCAAGAAAACAGCCCCATTGGCTATCCGTTCATTGAACTATGTGCCTTGCCCTGTGTCATTTTAACTTACCAATCCACTGAGTTTGGAGAGAGCTGAAAAGTTCAATTAGAAGTACTTTAAATGCTTTAATCAGTTCATATCTACCTACTTGGTAGATGTTCTATCCTGTATTACCTACTATGGTGTATGTCCTACCCACTGCTGCTTTAATTTGCTATTTTTTTTCAATTTTTTTAAACGTGTTCAAGGTATAACAAGCAGTTCTCTAAACAGTAAACCTCGCATCTGTTTTATTGAATCCTCTATAATTTTTGTACTATGGGACTAATAGCGGAATGAAAATATGGTAGGTACCATATAAAAGGCAAGAAGTTTATAATGTGCAGGTATACAGTAATATAACGAGACCCTATTACTAAGACTCCTCTGTCCGTCTGTCTGTTGGTCACTAGGCTGTACCTATCTCATGAACCGTAATAGCTAAACAGTTAAAATTTGCACAGATGATATATTTCTGTTTCCATTATAACAACAAATACTTACTAAAATAGAATGAAATAAATATCGACTTCAACTGTGAACAGAATTTGCACGGATCGATGTAGCATTTTTCACATTATTGCTGATTTATGAAAAATGGCTCAGCCGATTTCAATAAAATTTAAATGGGACCAACTTTGACGTATACCCTTTCCAATAAAAAAAATATACGCGTTGAATTGCGTACCTCCTCCATTTCATCGGTCAAAAAATAGAATAAAATAAATATTTATTCATACCATACAACAGATGTGAGTTTTTGCAAAATAATTATTAATAATCACAACAGGTAGACGCTTGAAATATATTTAGAGTATTTAGTAATATAATATTTCAATTTAAAAAACAAATAATTGAATTGAATTACATAATAGGCTCCCATACGGTACGAATCATTTCAAGCGCGAGTCCATATTTATTTTAGTCTGAAAAACTATGTAAGATATTTCCATAAAAATAATTAACTTAAAATTAGAAAGAAGTTATTTCAGTCAAAATATACAATGTAAACTGCAACGCCTACAGAAATCAAATAGCGCGCAGAGTTATCTTGTGCGCACTCTACGTAATATCATACTTTGCTACAATTCAAAATAAAATATCGGTCGACCACGCTGGTTCTTTGGGGCGCGGGTGGGGTGCGACACACACACACGGACAGTTCGAGCGCAGTATGCACACAAATACAATTGCATCACCGCACACATTGAAGCACCCTGGTTTGGACGCATCGCGACGGCAATAGTTTAGTCCAAATACCTATTTCTCAATTTCTTTGTCACTAGGCGATGCTCTTAATGAAACTGTGTTATTTATTTATTTATATTCGTTTATTGCACAATGCACTGTTACAACAAATGTTCTTAAAAACTAGAGTCTTAACTAAGTGACATTGACCCCGTTATGTTTAATTGAGAATTTTCTGGGTTCTTTATGCACGATTTCCCAAAATATCACTTATGTTTTGAATAATCCTACTAACAACTATCTTAACAGTACTTTATTTAAAAAGAAATATAGTTGTTAATGATTATGATATAATTTTAATCTTTTAACTTTCACAGAGCTTTGGGAGATGCAATGCAGACAGTCCGCCACACAAAACATTTCGCTCATCCGGCTCATTGGTCCGGCTTGCTGTTGCTGGGAGCTAATGTGCGGCTCAGCAATAAAGTAGCTTTGATGGGCCAAGCTTTGTGTGAACTGCTTGCAGCTCCTGATAAATGCCGGTGTGTACTTAATCCTCAATTTGACCTCTTATTGTTTATATCTTTAACATTATATTATACAAAGTATTCCTTTGCAAAGTCCAGAGACTTTCAGTTGCATGACCCTAATCATTACGAACTACTGTTGCTGTCAAGAAATAACTACGAATACGAAACCGCTAAAATAAATCTGCTCATACAAAAAACTTGTGAACTTACTTGAGGGATCATGCACTTTGCAAAGCCCTACCAGCCTTGCCTTGCAAGGCAATACCTTGGCAATAATTGCCAATACAAGGTGCAAAACTGCGCTTCTCCCGTATTGTGTTCGCGTTCTGACAATCGGCTTCGCTTTTTCTCCTTGCTCCAGTTACTCGCTCCACGAGAGCAAAGTTGTGATGATGATGATATGATTCGATATAAAAGTCTAGTCCCGTCTTACTGTGGTATTTAATCTTATCCAAACACGCACTAAAATTTTTATTTTATTTCAGTGACGCCTTACGAGTATGCCTACATTTGGTAGAGAAATCTCTGCAAAGGATAGTACGAGGACAGAAGAATGCGATGTACACCACTCAAAAGAGCATTGAGAATAAAGCGGGCAACGCTGCGGGCTGGCGGGAGCTTCTAATGAGTGTCGGGTTTAGGTGAGACGCAAAACACATTTTAACTAAATAATATAACTATAGACCGAATCAAACTCAACGTACGTACGTAACGGAGTACGTGATGTTAGCTACAAGCTGCTCAGATCTCCACTCCTAACGCAGCTGACATGTGAATAGATTGCTATTGCGAAATATTTGGTAATCTGTATGTTTGTACTAAATAAAAGGTAAAGTAATATCTCAAAGTGACAAGAGAAATACTGGTAGGCACTGGTAGGCACAGGCCAAAATTCTAGGTAATAGCATAGATTAAAGTAGGTATATGTTATGCTTAATCTATGGTGATGGTGACGTATGATGCGTGAAACTTCACATCTTATTTTATTATTGTATAAATATAAAAAAGGATTTCTATATTTTGTTCACACATAAGTTTACACTCTTTTCATTTCGACTTATTAAATATTGTCTTTCTTCCAGGTTTGAACCAGCAGCGAACGGTATACCATCCAGCGTATTCTTCCCACAAAGCGACCCTGAAGAACGCCTCACCCAATGTTCCGCCAGTCTACAAGCACTGCTTGGACTGTCTCCTACAACTCTACTAGCCCTATCCAAACTCATATCCAATGGAGATGTAGCTGACGATATTATAGGAGTGATTCGATCAGTGATATCGCAGTTCTCGGTGAAAAACTGTGAGACTGATACTATTGAAGTTGCAGTCAATGTCAGGTCAGTACTATAAAAGGTGCAATTGCGTAGCCGATTATAGGTAGCAGTAGAATACAGTGTTGGTCAGTAATACAAACATAGGTGCTATAGCAAACAATGTGTCACTAGCTACGGAATTTATTTCATAGAAATACAAAGAAACTAGTATTTAGTATTTTCAAATGTTTAGCAATTTGTTATGCAATAGGAAAAGTGACAGTGCTGTGGTTTGAACTGGGGCAGTCAGTAGTCTAGTTTTGAAACGGTGAAATAGTTTACTGCTGCTGCGTACAGTTGGCTAGGGGATTGTGCATTAGGTGATTAAATTCATCACTCGCTTAAAGTATATTTTTTATGGCTTACTTTATGCTACTTCCTATCAGATAAGGAAAAAAATCCATTCATACTAATATTTATTATACTGCAGGTTATGGAGGGTAAACGGATGCCACGAACTTTTGGCGTCCTTAGGTTTCGACCTTGCAGAAGTGGGACAAGACGAGGTCACGCTTCGCACCGGAAAGGCAGCCAACAGGCGCCACATACAATTTGTGCTCCAAGCCTTACTAGCTCTTTTCGGTAAGTTTACTTTAAAAATACTACTGAGGGGTTAGTCCAGGTTTACATGTAAATTGAAACTACAGCTGTTTCCGTATGGCTACATACATTTTTGTACAGCGCTCCTGGCGGAAACGAGGAAGAACTAACCAAAATGTATGGAGCCACACGTGAACGCGAAAGTTTAATTAAACTATGCAAAACCTGGACTAAGGGCTCTGAAATCTCTGATTTGAACAAATTATTAGTAAATCTTTTGACTTGATAAAAACTTTAAAGGTCTTTACTTCATTTTACTCAAATTTTGCAATAGTGTATATTGTTAAATAGTTAAAGCAATAACTCTCTTAAAAAACTTTGTTGTTCCAACAGACACCCAAGAAGCACCGCGAAGCCTGAGTTTAGAATCCAGCTCCAGCGTGGAATCTCTGGCGTCTATAGACGATGGCGACCTCGAGCCGCACTCGGATGGAGAGCATCCGCCGCCGCAGCACCCGCGGCAACATCGACGTAAGTTGAATCAATCGAACAGAAGTACATGTTATGTTTTGTTGGCATTTTTTTTGTTAATTTATGCATTATTTTTCGAAAAAGTAACAATCTATTTGATAACCTATATTTGAAACACTACCACATTTTTTTAATAGTTTTACTTTCATGGTCTTATTAATTATGCGTATACACACTCCTAAGAGTTCTTTTTTGTCCATACAGAAGAAAGCGCATCATCTATCCCGCCACCGCCACTCCCACTGGGCTCTTGCGGCGGAGCCTTCACCATGTACGTGCGGGGGTCCACGGCTTCCACCGAAGCGGGACGAGGAGAGCCCGACGGCAGAACTGCCCCGCCCCCCGCACCCCCTCCGCCCAGGTACCGTGGCGAGAGCGACGCTGCCTTCACCCCCTCCCCGCCTGCAGCTCCGCCCCCACCCACCACAGCACCCCCGCGAGACGTCTCCCTAGCCCTCGCGCACCAGACCAAAATCCGAACACTATACACACAACGACGCCCGCCATCCGACGACTCCGACTGGGAGAGCTCCGGACATGACACGGTGCTCCGTCGCCGGCCAGAACACGCTCACACCAGATACCTTGACGCCTTCTACGAACTAGCTTCGGCTCAGCCGAGGCGGTCCGAGGAAGAGAAGACCGACCAATCCATGGTCCAACCCTCCACTTCCAAGAGAGCGCCGCGCCCGAAGATGGGCACGAGCAGCCGAGACTCCATGGCGCAAGTCAGACATATGAGCGGAGAACTCACACCGACTATATCGGAGGTCTACCACGAACGAAACATCGGCTTGGGCTTGGCTCCTCCATTATCGGAGCTGCTCTTAGCCGAAGATTCTAAAACGGAAATGAGAGCAGCCAGCTCCAGTGAAAATCTTCTTTTACAAAACCTTGAAAAGTTAGGTCTTTTGGGAGACCCGGCGGAAGCGGAAGAGAGATGGTGCGGAAACAACTCCCGACCGTGGCTGTCCGCTCCTCCTTTAGAAACCGACGTTCAAGGCTCCGACCTTACGACAGCAGAAATAATAGAACGACAGAATAAGTTTAAGAAAGACGCTGAACCGAAGCGGAAAGAGGAAAACGCTTACGATTTGAAGCCCAAAGAAGAGACGCCCGGTCCAAGTGGGATCGAGAAGCGTTCCGTCTCACCGTTTTCCGAGCTTTCACGAAGGGATGAAGGAGACGGCAGGAGTATCGCCGACTCCCACTCGTCGTACAAAGCTTTGGTGCTGAGTCCGCGAGCACCGTATTTGCCCGAAGAAGGAGAGACGAGTCTGAGTGTAAGTGTCGAAGGAGGTAAGACCCACCCGCGGCCGCGGCGGCCTCCCGTACCGCGGACGCGGCCTGCCTACACTACTTTAGACTTTCCACCGAACAAATGATTAGGACGTCCTGTACATTTCCGTCTAGTTATAATAGGATCCTTTTAATTTTACTGCATAATTTATTCTGTAGAAAGAGGTTATTGTTACGGCTATGAATAATTTAATTGTAATTATTATTAAGTAGGTACTCCTGTTATAGTATTTAGGGATTTGATTACGACATTCTAAACTAATTTATAATGAACGAAATGGTCTTTGCTTGTTAGAACCACCTATATTCCTGTATTTTTTTAACGGTTTAAAGGCAGTAAATGATTCGTTAGCCTAACTATTAGACAATACAACACAATTGCACAAATCAATATAATTCGTTTTTACTAAAGTAAGTAAAAAAGAGTGTAGTTTTTACTGATTATATTTCTACTCACATGGTTGTACAATGTTTTAGATTTATAATGTTTTTCTATCTACATACTTTTATAATTATTTTCAGTATTTATTTAACTTGTGACTACTATTACTTTAGATAACGTAGAAGTAAGATGTATTTTATAAGTTACTTGTGCCTATACTCGATCGAAATCCTTGCCATTGTAAAATATTATCTTGATGTACTCACTAGACTGTAAAATATGCTAAGTTTATACAAATGAGTAAAGAAGCTAAATTAAATATCATGGATTTTAGTTAACTCGAATCCCTCTACCTATAAATTAAGACTTGCTATACATATTATGTTTGGATCGTCACAATTTATCCAACGACAAATCCAAAGCATCTACTACATACGTTCGGCATAATTCGGCTGGTGCTGATCGAGTGGTTCCTGTGTAGCCCCAAGAAAATAAAATAGGGCATCGCAAAATGTAAATTGCACACGATAAATTTTGGTCTTGCTCCGCCACTGGGGTCACACGTTTCTCCGTGCGTCGAGACATGTATCTACATGGTACATGTTTCTACATTAGGATTTGCGCTGGTCCACACATCTACGATTTTACCGCCCGGCAGTGCTGTTCGAGGCTGGCCCGGTTATATTTTATAGCAAGCTTAAATCCGTTACATAGTAAACAATTAATTGCTCCGTAACCGTAATTGATCATTGTTATTTTTAGGGCCTCGAACTAGCATTCTCCGGCATTCAAACCCATCGTTGGTACTAACAGCACTAAAAGTTTCACAATACATATATAGGGTCAAAGTGATTATAATCAGCTAGAGCATTCTTCAGTAGGTATATATGGAATAGGTGTTGCTTTCAGTCTTTTATTATTTCACGATTTTGAAGGTGATATCATAACCAAGAAGTAATTATTATGACGGTCTATGTATTTTTTCAATTGAAATCCTACTCTGGATTTGATCGCTGAACAGTTGTAATGTAAACCAATAATTATTAATACATTTTGATGTAACTTTTGTAAACAGCAAATACTGATTGTAATACACGTTAGGAAACCTCAATAAGCAATTGCTCAGCTCCATTGGCATTTAGGTCCGCACTCGTTACCAGGTGAAACAACCGGAACTGTTAATAAAACTAAATAAATAGGTACTTACAAGAAACCCCAGTACGGCTACTGCAGAATTATTGAAAGAGTAAAAGGTTAACTCTGAAATATCCGTGAAACCAATTATTTTCATTATTTTAATTATTTTTATTAGAACCTTTCACAACTCATGGGTTCTTATGCCCTTGATCTTTTAAAGGCATTGGAGGGGCCGAAATCCACACCAAGAGACCCTTTTACGAACATAAAATCTTATATATTAAAGGTGGCTGTTTTAGTGGGGGTCATTGGGAGTAAACCGGGAGTTTTATCTTAACACACTGCTTCTCTATACATCCCAACTCCGGTAAATACTCCTAACGCTTAACTTAGTCGTCGCCTGCGCGGTACAGGGGCGCCGGGGGAGACGACAAAGGGGACTAAGACACCGCACGTGTCTCAGACCCTTTAATCCGTGGATATGCAGCTATATGGCTTAGATTTCAACAAAACAGAGTTGGACAGAGCGTTGCAATTTGTTAGCCCCTATATCGCTCTGCCCTGCTCTTCCCAGCTCCTCTCTTCTCCACACAGGTCAGTTGTTCCCTGATCTGTGCTTCTCCACTTTGGCTCTTGATTTATTTTTTCCTCCGGTGTTTCCAATCTGCGTATTCTTTATTCTGCTGTCGTAGTGAAAACCATTCGGCGAGATAATGTTAATGACCTTGACCCGGCAGGTTTGTCGATACCTACTTACTGATAGCTGCTGGTTACGCATGCGTTTTATTCCACCGGGGGAAGTGGTCTACAGTTCCGCATTCAGATGTTTTTCAGCGTGAAGTAATTTTGATCACTTACCTTTAGATATAGACCACCAGCCCGATGGGTCGACGACATCAGATCCATCGCGGGACACGCGTGGATAAGATCAGCCCGAGACAGGGAAAACTGGCACGAGGGCGAGGAGGCCTATACCCAGTAGTGGGTCGATACAGGCTGATGATGATGATTATGATGACCTATAGATGATACAAGAACATGTTTTGTTTGTTACATATGTGGGTTATGGGTAAACTATATAAAAAGCCAGTTCTTTTTCGAAAACTCATATGACCACAATCCTGCCTGATGTAAAGTAGAGATGCTGTCTGGGATGTAGCACGCTTACCAAGGAAATGACTACTTCCGGACGTTTCTTTCTAAAAATAGATAATGAAGAGAACACTAAAAAAGAAAATCAACTGATATTTCTCTTTTTACCATACATTGTACACCAGTTTTCATCTCCTAAAGATCTAGCAGTAAGCATAAAAGTACTATAATTATTATAATATAGATACTTACAGAGCTAAACTTATGCTCTGCGCTCTTCCTGAGGAGAGGACGGAGGAGGTTCACAAGTCGACGAGTATATACAATATTATATATTTTTATTTTTTTACCGGGCAAAAGTGTCTTTATTAACTACAACAAAACTACACTACCTACTAATACATTAAAAGCATTGGATCATCCACAGACCTTTGAAGGTCTAAAGATAATCTAAATGATCAATCCCACTGCCAGTTGGCAGCGTGCCCAGCATGCTGGCTGCATATTTTTTATGTATAACCACGCATACCGTTACAGAGTAGTCCGATTTCAATTTTTTTTTTTGATAGATCATACTTTAAAGATGGTCCTATTTAAATTTTATTGAAATCGGCTGAGCCATATTTGATAAATCATTAATAATAATGTGAAAAATTGAATACGGTTGAAGTCGGTTGTTTGTTCCATTTTTTCCTAAAAAATATTATTTTAGCAAATTACTTCTCTAACAGACATGCCCACAATAGCCCACGTGTAATGTTTCGCTACCAAACACAAAGCTACTACCATAATTGCGAATTTAAATGTAGGCTTGTTGTGGTCACGATTTCAGGCTTAGTCCAACAATGACCGAAAGAAGTCCAAACAATGCCTGAGGACCTAGATTTATGTCCAGACTAGCATGTTTCATCATTTATTATACAGGCTGCTGCCGTTTTGCATTGTTCCCAAATTATTCAGTAATATTCATTTACTGAAGAAGACATATGCAACTTTGCACTGTGCCCCGATTTATAGAAGTAGTTATCACTACATAGTATAAAACAAAGTCGCTTCCCGCTTAGTCTGTCCCTATGTATGCTTATGTTCTCTAAAACTACGCAACGGATTTTGATGCGGTTTTTTTAATAGATAGAATGATTCAAGAGGAAGGTTTTTATGTATAATACACCTGTGCGAAGCCGGGGGCGGATCGCTAGTAATTATATAAGTACTTACACATCGTGATGAACAATTTATACTATGGGACCAACCCGGAGATCGCAAAAAAAAGCTCGTCGTCAGAACAGTTTATGAATTTTCAGTATTGGTCCTATGGAAAAAGTTTCTCGTAATGAAAAGTATATGTACCTATCTATATTAGCAGTATTTGTTATAAATAAATAAAATAAAATAAATTAAAATATTTTGGATAGAATGTAATAGGTACAACACCTTATATAAAAGATATATATGCAGTAAGTATTAGTGCTGGTTAAGTGCCTACGTTACTAATCTTATTTTTGATTGATTTGGTGCGGGTCACGACACTAGGTTATTATCCAAGTTTACTGATTCATGTTTCAGAAGCTTGTTCTTATGACAGATTTTGGCTATTTGTAAAGTCCTCGTATTAGGAAATACGAGTATTCGTCACTGACCTGTTTTTGTAATTTGATAAACTTTTTGTTGGGGAAATCTTTTGCAGGAAAAATGCAACTTTTGTGACATAATACAGTGTATTTAAAGTGAGCACATTTGTGAATAACAGATGAAATAAATAACAAAATAAGAAAGGGGTGGGAAATAAAAGTTATTTTAGTATTGTAGTACCTTTTGTTCTAATTTTTCGGACCACCAAGGTCCGAAAAAGATAATATTCACATGCTCTTAAGGAGTTTTGTGTCCTAAGTAGATAGACTCGAGTAAATAAATTACCAAGTTCATTACTTCAGTAATAATTATTGTTATCTGTACTGTTGCAATTGTTAAACAAATCTAAATTTAATTATCAAATAGTAAAACTGCAGCGGTCACGTGAAACGTGAAACAAACAATTATCATATCAAATTAAGTAAGAACGACCTAGTTCGCGTGCTGTGCAACTCCTATCACTTCGCCTTTTGCCAGGTGGGCGTACTCAGGACAGGGCGGCGCCAAGTTCATTAGCCGCTGCAAATAGGTATTGAATAGGATCTCATTCGAAGTTTGAAATTAGTTACCTAGTGGCAAACATCGAAAAAAAATTAATTTAATGGTATATCGTGTCTCAACCATCAAAGTTGTTCTTATCTTTTTGACGTGATAACGTCTTATAAATCGAAAAACGCCGGCTGCACGCACGAAAAAGTGTCACGTTCCGCATAAACCGAGAGTGCATGCGAGAGCACGGAACGATAGAAGGCACGATCGGCCTAAGCGTAAGGCTTGTTTCAGTTGTTGATTCAACAATGTTTTCTTGTGACGTTATCAAGTAAAATTATCTGAATCGACTTTACAGACAACCATTTTTTTTTCAAAGACGTAGGTAATAATAAATAAATAGAAAGTATTTTTTCTTTACCTATGTATAGCTTAGATTATGCAATGTGAATCACTGAGATCTATCCTTAACTCTCTGTTACCAGTATTTCTCAATATGTAAATTATGCTCACTTCCTTGCACGCCACTTGGACGTAATTTTTTTCTGCTAACATTGCCTTATAATACATATTATGAATACTTTTTTCGGTATGTTCCCTTCTAAAATCTTTATTCTTAAAGTTAAACAAGTAATCGCAAACAAAAATTATTATTATTTTCAATGAAAATTCACATCAAACAAACCCCAATTTCACAACATTCTGAGTACGGCCACTTGACCAAATATTTCTAAGTGTGTACTTGGCACGATTATTATTTATGACCATTGTATTCAAATTCTCATGTAAGTATTTCCTACTTGTAGTGGGTACATTGAATACCAAGATTA
The DNA here is from genome assembly GCA_964007245.1 of Hypomecis atomaria. Taxonomy (NCBI): domain Eukaryota; kingdom Metazoa; phylum Arthropoda; class Insecta; order Lepidoptera; family Geometridae; genus Hypomecis; species Hypomecis atomaria. Next base: position 11,918,525 of record OZ023301.1, read on the forward strand.
TTAGATTACGCTATTTAGTAAGGACAAGCTCATGCTTAGTATGTAATTAGTCTGAAATGCTCTAATAGTAATTAATAGTTTAATCTGATTGAGGTACAATTTACGTCTTGTCCCTATTAGTATTTAAATTGTACGTGGTGATGGAGGCATTTGTAGATTTAATTTTGTTGTAAGTCAAGATAAGGCACGTTATGCTGTAGCGTAGTAACTACTTGTTCAGCAACTATTTAAAGTGAACAGTTAATTTTGTTATTATTGAAAGCAAAACAATATTAACTTATGTTGTTTGAATAAAAATAAAAGGTAACGATTAGATTTTACTCCTAGTACTCCTACCACTAATTGGTCTTTATGCTATTTTTTTCTAGTCATGCATATAAAGTTCACAGAAACTCAAATACTTAGAAGCAGAAAACTTAAGAGAAGAGTTGTTTTTATTTGGCGTTGTAACATAATTAATATTATGTAACCTATAAGTAGAACCTGGGCATTTATAGACAAAATACTATATAATATATAAAATTCTAAGTAAATTTAAATAAAGTGAGTTTTGATTTTTGGCCCCATTATTTGTACGAGTAGGTATATCATTATCAATATCATTTTAGATATATTAAGATACTTTATTTTGTATATATGTTAGATTGTAGTGCACGACAGATTTTAACAATAATACTTTTTAAGTTTCTTGTAAAATATATACAATGCATTCTTTTCAATAAATTTTTACATCTCCCATACATATATGTTTTTGTACACTTACTAAAGATTAAATCCAGTAATTGACTTGATTTATTGCCTCCTAATAAATCATTCTTTGCGAAGTTCACGCTTCGTTTACACTCAATTAATATCAGCTTTTATGAAGAATTCTCAGTTCTCAAAGATTAAGGTCGAAGACGAATAAAACATGTATTTAAACAAATTATAGTAAATAAAGCATCGGCGTCAAATTACGACTTCACCAAAGTTATTGAGGAATAATAATATTTTAAAGGGCAATTAATGACTGTCTCGATTTAAAATATTGATTTTATCTGGTGTATGATCCTGACATAGCTTGCTTTTTATTGGTTGCACGACCACTAAAGTTTTTCAATTTTAAAGTACATACTGGATATTTTTCCAGACGAAGGTCATATTTTATTTACTTATCATAATAACCAATTTTATCTATGGACCAAAATCAAAATCGCAAAATAAAACAAAAAAAATCACCGACTTTGGAACAAATGTATGGTAAGTATAGAGGATTTTTTTTTTTTTTTAAATTAGGAACACATAGTAAAAGTTGTTCATCTACAATGTGCTAAAGCCATCTTTGTGAAGTCGTGCGTAAGTAACCCAGCATAAAAGAAAAGGGTTTAAACTTTGTTATGGTTTAGCTTTTGCGTTACCCATTGTGCGGTCTAAGGATCATGCAATAGTACATTGTTCACCGAGAGGAGAAAGTGACCGATTACCGTCGAGGGTGTCGTTTAAAACACCCGAGATCGGGAATCGCACTTTCTCTCGAGTGATACATAGTGCTTTATTTTACACCTACGAGGAAAATAAAAAACTAAATCTTTACCAATTGAAATTTATATTGAAATTGTTGCAGTTAGTGAAGCTTAATGTAACACTTGAAAATGGCGCCAATGGCGTCTGCAATTTTCACATGTTCTTTTTTCAAATTGTTTGACACCATCCAACACAGTAGTGGCCAGTGTCATTTTGCGAACTTGGAGTTAAAAACTCACACACAAAACTTTTTGGCTTTTGATATTTAGGTTACCAGCGCATAGTCTTACCCAAAATTAAAAAAGAAAAACCACGTAAGAAATGGATTTTCGTACACTTTTCTCTCCCGCTCAGATGCGTTTTCTCCCCGCATATTTGTTCGATATGCAATGACGTACTTTCTACCGTAAATTTGATAAAGTATCAAGGTACTTTCCGAGCAGGTGTAGTATAAAAGATATTTACCTATGTATGTTTGATTACTCTATAATAGAGTTAAGTCGTAGCAGTGTACGTTTAGAGGGTTTAGTATTATTCGGCAAACAAAAACTGCTGCATAATGTTCATATGGCTCCAAATACTTCTGTTAGTTTCTCGTTCCAGTCAGGGGCGCTTTACAAATAAGTATGTATAGAACCACACGGAAACTACTGCAGCTTTACCGTTGCCGTATAATCTCATAATATTACCGGTTATACTTTATTTATTGAAAGTCTTCATAAATGACACCTGCCTTCAAATTCAAAGCAACCAAGCAATTCCTGAAATGTTGCATAATACTACAAAAAATTACTATCCTGCAAATAACTTTAATATCTTAAATACCTTAAGACTTATTGTAAAATATTTTTTTAAAGTGAACGGCAAAGCAGAAGCTTTTTGAGTGATTTTATTTTTAAGTTTGCCTTGCAAAATATGCAGACTTAATGGACAAGGACTACATACCAACTTTGTAGTAAAATCGTATGACGACGGCGACACTGGATATTGCGTGAGCACCTGTTTCTTCAATGAGACTGATTGCTTGTATCTAGGTAACTCGATTTTTCGTATAATCGTCTGCCTTCTCTGTTGGTAGACGTCCTACGCTACGCTTGTCTATGCATCGTTTCTACTCATAAACTTCATCTTCATCATCAGTATAATTTTTCGACTTAGATTACTAAACTTGTCCTTGGTAGAAGTATCATGCGTCGACTTCGATAACCAAATGTTTTTTTTTAATCTAGAAAACATACCTCTCTTTGTCTCTTTCACTACTATAGTCGTTTGGGCTTAGCTACAAAAAGATTAAGCATTTGTTACCTCATATCCTACTTATATACGGGGTTATCAGCATACCCTGTTCCAAAGAAGATATTATAATACTACGTACCTGTACTAAGCCAATAAGGGGTGATTAAGACCATCATTATGAACAATTTTTACTGTGGGGCCAACCCAAAAATCGAGAAAAAAACAGCTTTTCTATATAAAACAACTCGGAATCGACAAAATGTATGATAGAAGGTGTTTTTTTCTCGAATTCGGGGTTGTCCCATAAATAAAATAATAAACAGTCAAAGTTGTTTATGATGATAGCCTGAATCGCCTCCTTTTGGCTTAGTACATCAGTTCTGGATAACCTTGTATAAGTATGTTTGAAAGCGTAAACTAAACCATGAACTAGAATCAGATGCTCCAAAGACAATGACGAATCCAAAAGCGTTCAATCAAAAGCGCCAATAAAATCTGAGAAATTGCTACCAACGGTTGACAACTTACGCCCGAGGCGCATAAAGCATTAAATATAATTGTACGTACATAATAGTTTAATTACAACACGGCCTCGCCGAATCCGCGGCTGTAATTACCAACATGGCTATTTATTGGGCGCTATATATCTTCCGTTACGCTTACCGATAAGTAGCTATTAAAATATATTAACCTTCGACATGGAAATGAAAACGGAATTGGTATTGATTGACAAGTGTGCCACAATTCTAGTTGTTTTTTAGGTAATTGTAAGAGTAAACGATATGTCAAAAGTAATTAACCTGGTGACCAGACCTTACCGGATATACAATTCTAAATATTACAATTATTGTACCTATTGCCTGACATAAACGATCATTTCAATAACAACATTTGCCAGCCAGTGCATAATGCCGAAATAGAAACTACTAAATTAGACAAAGCTCAAAGACCTGTGTCAGGAAATTTATTGCAAATGCTAGGTTTGCTTTGCATTTTAAGTTGCATCTCAAAATCCTGTTATAAATAAGGAAAAAAATTAAAGACATATTCATCTATAATGTAATTTTATATAAACGTAGACAAACTAGGCAGTCTTTGAGTATGGTACCTGAGAGAAACATGAAGACAGAGGCAGACCGCTAACCCAACTTTCTGATGTTATTATAAAATATGTTGGATTACTAACTCGATTTTATTTTGCTATTCAAGAATAGCACAATAAAATCGGTCAAGTGCGAGTCGGACTCACGCACGAAGGGTCCCGTACCGTAACGGCATGAGAGCACTCCATAATTTATTTTAATTTAATCACTTATTTTTTGAAATGTCGACATACTCTGTTTATATTTCAAGCGCTCACCTGTTGCCTTTAATAATATCGAGCAAAAAATGGCAAGAAAATCACATTTGTTGTAGGGTAGGACTCCCCTTAAGTATTTATATTTTTCTATTTTTAGTATTTGTTGCTATAGAAGCAACAAAAATACATCATCTGTGTAAATTTTAACTGTCTATAGCTATAACCATTTATGAGATAAAGCCTGCTGACAGACAGATGGACAACGGTGTGTTAGTAATAAGGTCTCGATTTTACTCTTTGAGTTCGGAACACTATAAAAAAGGTAGAACATAGCATTTGGCAGAAACAAGTGGATAGATCTGCATTTTGGTTTATACAAGTACTGTATTCTTCTATACCTTCTTAATTGTAATATTCTAAAACATCATTTATTTTCGGTAAGGAAATTACATTCAATAGTACTACGAGCTTAAAAAACACTACAAAAAAATAAATGTTTACAACTATTTACAAATTAAACTACATTATGTACAATATAATTATAAAGAAATAAGATATTAAGAAAACTGTAAAAATATATATTTACAAAACAAACACGCCGTCCAGACCAGCAGCGTGCGGGAAGGTCCCCAGAACACTGGTTGCGTTACCTCGCTGAATTGCATCTTCTAAAATAATTGTCTAAAAAGTAGAATATAACTGCTGTTTTCTAATAACAGCAACAAAGTTACTTTAATACCGCTTTTTATATCAATAACTATTACATTAACGCAATCGATGAACAATAATAAAGCAAACAAAATTGAAATTAATGGTTACAACGAAAGAACTCGCATCTCCATGATATATGGCCACCGTTCACTACACTAAAACGTAATTGTATCAAAGCAATTGACCATTATGTCTATTTGTTCATTCGTGTATTGATTTAGATAATATTTATGACCGCCCTAGGTTGCTTACTTGATCAAGCTACACATGAATAATTACATAACATACGTACATGAACGTAAATGTATAATTATCTTGCTTCGGATAGCGATAACAAATTAGTTTCATGACTATTTCGCGAATAAATCTAAATAATATGTTTGTAAATAGACATTACATGTTTAGTTTTGCACGTTTGCTAAATAAAGTAATATGTCTCAATTAAATAGTGACTTTGACATCTTTATCGTTACGTTTTTGTTATTGAGTTGCGCAATAAATACTTCAATGTTAAGTACATTTTATTTTGAAACTAATTATTATTCGAAAAAATGGCATAACCGCCTTCCATCGTGTACAATATTCGAATATTTCGCTCGAATTGTTTACATTATTGTTGATTTATCAAAAACAGCTCAGCCGATTTCTGTTAAATTTAAATGGTACCACCTTGGGAGTATACCCTTTCGAACTAAAAAATATTTTTTTGATTTGGTTCACAATTGGCGAAATTATCGATGTTCTCGTGTACAAAATTCGGATATTTCGCTCGAACAGCTTACATTATTGTTGGTTTTATCAATAACGGCTCTGCCGATTTCTATTAAATTTAAATGGTACCACCTCGGGAGTATATCCTTCCGAACTAAAAAGAATTTTTCGATTCGGTTCACAATTGGCGAAATTATCGATGAACATACACAAAAAAAATACATACACACGAACATAGAACCTCCTCCTTTTTGGAAGTCGGTTAATGAAATTTTACGAGCATCGGATTCATATTGAACTAAGTCAATTCACATAGGCTTAGTTACTTATTTAAAAGTGCCTAAAGGCTTACTCCCTTCGCACACGTAGCTCGTTAGCGCGCGTATTACATACGATACGCTTATGATACGACTACGCTACGCCTACGTGTGCGAAGGGCCTAAAAGGCCCGTATTATGGCGCGAAATGATTAAACATCCCACAATTTATTCATATATTTGCTACTAAGTGTACAAATAGGTCTTATAATTATCTTAAAGCTCTTAAGACTTAGTTGCCCTTGCCGGACATTGCAAATACAGGGCGCTTTCTGTAGTAGGACATACTTAGATAATTAATTATTATCTCTTTTAATAAACTTATAAATTTTTTAAATAAGGCATCTCTTAACACCTTAATAATATTAGCTTAAAATAGACTACTAGTTTAGTTACCTAGATATAGTAAAAAATGAAATAAACGAAAATATGTAATATGTATGTACCTATTGGGAACAGATTTTTATACGTATTTTATGTTTTAATTTACAATCAACTAACTATTTTTTTGTTTATAAAGGTAATCATTTTTTGTAGCTGGTAGCTTTCATCAATTTAACATTTCATCTGAGCCACGGTTGGTCTTCCCTATAGGTACATATCATCCGTGGTTACTCCCAAACGTGGCGAAACAAAATAAAATAGATTATTTATCAAGAACGTCATAATGTTACGTACGTAACTACGAGCATGTAGGATGAAAAGACTTCAACGCGCGCGCTACGTCGTAGCATGTCCCTTATTATAACTTTATTTTATTGCAAAAATATAACATTGGGTAATGCGGAGGCTAGTTTTATTTACAAATAATATAATAACTTGTTTTATTAACTTTGCTTTGCTTGCATAGTGAAGTCAATCTACCCTAATAAATTGTACCTACAGTCCTACATATTGTCTCGTCTCTGTACTTCTGTAGCGCTCATAGCGTAGTTTGACTAGATGTTTATCAGCGATTACCGAGGTTAAGCAACGTGCGGCACGGTCAGTCTTCTATGGGTGACAACGTGGCATTTTCAACTGAGCGCTACCGTGGCTCGGTTGACACGTTAAATTGTAGGCCCCGGTTGTTTTAACCACGTCAGAGGCCTTCAGAGAGCTTTAAAAACTGACACCAGGGCTAGCCAATCAGCCTATATGAACTTACTTTACTTGCATAAAAAAACGAAAGTGCTTTTAAATAATACCATTTCAGTTCCATAAAAACTGATAGAATTGCACTAATAAGATTAAAACCATTTTTTTTTTCAAATCAGGAGAACTGTATCTAACCAACATCATCACTTTCGCTAAATCTCTAACTAAGGTGTTTTTATTTTTAAGTTTTATAAAGTACGGCTTCGAAATTTAGCTAAGTTTGATAAGGTGTTTACTCTTTTAAAAGAGCAAAAATTGTACCGCTGTTTAAGAAATGTTGCAATCATTGACACATTAAAGCTGAATTATTTACTCTAATTGTGATTACTACAAGTCTTATAATTACAAAATACATAGCATGCGTGCTAGCTTTATTATTCAATTCTACTAACCTCAGGCCTACAACAGTTTTTGCTCCCCACATAAGCAAGACATAAATCATTCTGCGCCTATACTCGTAGATTGAATTACCGACATAAACACCGTACTGTAATTAAATCTTCTAATAGAAAACAAGTTAAGAGGCCATGTTTCAATGTTGTCTCGGAGACTGTTCAAAATCCTTTAAAATAAGTAATTTTGTAGTTTTCTTTTTTTCTCAAGGGAGATATAGTAGAGGCACTGGTTTTGGCCATTTCATTTCAAAATTATTGCATAAATCCTGCACCCTACAAATATTATAAACACGAAAGTTTGTGAGTATGTATGGATGTTTGTTACTCTTTCACACCTAAACGGCAGAACCGATTTGAATGAAATTCGGTATGAAGGTAGCTTAAATAATTCTATCAAATGGAAGGCTTGTAGGTTTTAGAAATGGGCATTTGCTCGCGGCATGTTGACCTTTGAAATTTATTTGCAATTTTTATCTTGACACTTAACATTAAGATAATTTTGATTGCTTTTAAAGTTCTTTAAAAGTGGTTGTCCTAAAATTACAAGTTTGTCTGTAAAAGGCGGGATACTAATATTGCATAATTTATCTAAGGACGAATTTGCCAAATATCGGCCAGTCTACATAAAATGACAATTATGAAACCAAAGGGGCTTAATGTTTTGTTTTATTACATTAATAGTACCTATTCAGTAGCAAGTAAAAACCGTGAATTATGCCGTATTTCTTATTTAATGTATATGCGACATACCTAATTAATTATTTTCCTGTTACAGTGATAGTGTCATCGACAGCTTGTTTCTGTCAACTCCTAGGCATAAACCTATTTACTAAACATCCCTATGATGAGTAATTCTCGTCCAGATAGGCATTGAAGTATAACACTTCAATGCAGATAGTTACGAGTATCTCAGCAAAATAAATTCAATTGGTAATTATGCAAGTAGTTATTATTTAATGCAACTATCGCGCACCATTTACTTAGTTAATTTTTTGTTATTGCTCCTTTTTTGTGGTGAGAACACAGTTTCATATAACTTAGAATACCTACATACATTTTAAAATAACTCAGGATGTAATCTAGAGGCCAAAATTTGTAGGCAATTTTATTAAAATTATATTCTTAATATTTCCGGTAAATCGAATTATATCGAGAATTCAAGATGTTTCCGTCATCGATTTTACACAGATGTATCATGCCGGAAGTGTATGTGAGACATACAGTCATACAAGTACCGTAAGGTTTCTTCAGTTTCATTGTCTGGTAAAATCGTGACTATCCGTGACATACCAATCGCACCCAAGTCAGATTCAAATAAATAAATGTTCAATGTCTCATAAACCGCAAGCAAAAAATTGTGTTCAAAAAACAATACATGTGAATGAATACACCGAAATAGGCACTTATCTCATGATACCAGGAATAAGGCTGCAGTTTTTCTTAACCGCTATACGCTGCGTACGGTGACGTCTATATGTCGAAGAATAGTACCTACATTATCTAAAGTAGACAGTCCACCTATTCCTTCTCTTTCAACATTTTGAAAGGTACTACTAGACAAGAGGCTAAAATTAGTATTATAGATTTAAAAAAGCTTTGGGAAAAGGTTACATACTTACTAAAGTGGGTCAAAAGTGAATATCGTGCGAACAAATTAGCGGGCAGTAGCAATAATGATACGTCAAACAATTCAATTCAATTCATTTATTTTTCAACATAGATACACATAGTGTATACTTGTGAATGTCCAACAAAATACATTTATTTCAAGATTACAATTGAAATAAAACTTAATAAAACTTAAAAAACAACTCGACATATCACTTGTTTACTATCAAATCTCACAAAGATTGATCACAAAATCTGTTATAGCTACGAAACAATGAATGAGAAAGGGGTACTTATGTTTTAAAATGTAGGAATCCGTGAAGAAATGCCTTTATCCCTCTGTCACAAACCTTTACACTGGTATAAAGTCACAGACAATAACTAGTATGTAGAAGGGTTGCCAAATTCATGAATGCTTTACAACAGTGGTGACTATGCCTATGGTGGTGGTGGTGGCAATATTACATTTATGAACTTGAACATACTCGTAGCGTGCTGACGACAACGTATCGTCGTGTAACGATCCCGCTGCTCGTGACAGATCGTCGCTCGCCGCGTGTAGCGGATCAGAGAAACCGCTGGCTAAGATTCCTTTCACACTCGCCCGGTAAGGCAGTTGGCATTCCAGTGCTCTGTCAAGTTCATGCGACGACAGGTCGTCCTTCTTGCGTTGCGCAAATTGATACATTTCTATACACAGGAGGTGAAGCTTGTGTGGTCTTGCCCGAGGCGAATTACTGGCTAGTCTTTATGACAAAATATTCGTTCTAGATAAGATTAATCGTTTTCTTATGTTCTCATCATTCATAGGATTTCTCTTTACTTTTACATTTTGCTATTTTTTAGAAAGGAATATGTTTTAGCAAAAATGCGATATTTCATAATAAGCATTACTTGAAAAGAGAAAGGTTAGTAACAAAAAGTTCCTTCGAGTTCATATAGTAGTTAATAGTTCCCAGTAGTTTAGTTGTCCAGTTTAGGTCCACCCTTTGAATTTCTTTTTCTAATAAAGTAATTGAGTTTATTTGAGACAGTTAAAAAAAGTATAGATTGTAGTTTACCATAAAAAAAGTTCAGAGTCCTGGTGTCAGAGTTTTTAGGCCACCTGAAGGTCTCTGATATGGCTAAACGGTAAAAAAACCGGGAGCTACAATTCAACGTGTCATCCGAGCCACGTTAGCGGTCTGTTGGAAAATTCCACCCGCGGTCACCCATCCAAATACTGACCGTGCGGAACGTTGCTTAATTTCGGTGATCGCTGACAAACACCTAATCAAACTACGCTACGAGCGCTACATTTTTTTATGCAATGAAACTTATCTTAACGATATCGACCATTATCAGTGATCTGATTACAAGTTTTATAATATCGCGATTTATGAGCAAATGTGCAGATTACTTAGTTTTCAACACCTACTTCTTAGTTGCATTAATGGCCGATAAAATGATAAGCTTAGTAAAACCACAGAATATGTATGACTAACAACTATGCAAAATATTAATCGGTTAGTTTATTGCTTATGCGGAAGGCTCCTTCCTGAGGAAATCATACGCCACAAATATAATACCACAAGAACAGGAATAATAATGTAATTATACGACGTGTACTAAAGTTTATCAATAAATTAGTATGAGTATTAAACTTCATGGGTACTATAGGTCTATTAAAAGTAAATGGATCATCCATAGACCCTTGAAGTTATTGATTCAATAAAGTTTTCTTACGGTGTTATCACGTAACATTATCGTCCGTAAACTGACTTTACAGACATCCAACTTTTTTTTGTCAAAATATGTATAATAGTCATGATGACTAAAAAAATATACTAGTCCATCAGATAGACTATCAAAAAATATTAGACACGTATTTTTTCTTTTGTCAATTAAACCAAAATTGATGAAGATATAACTAGTCCGTTAAAGTTCCGCGTCACGTCACAAGTGCAATACAAATATATCACGTCGTATATAGTGTCGTCACGACCCCCACCCAAAAATTTTAACAACGTTTATCTGTGTCATTTATTGATTGATTGACAACTACGTATCCTCATAGTCTACCTCAAGGACTAATAATGATTATTGTTTTACCCAGGCATAATGCCTATTCTCTAGTGACTTGTGCATTTGTACATTGCTGCACCGCGCAGGTTTTGCTGTAGCCCAAATAGTTATTTTTCGTAGTAGACTGACCCTTCATAGATATGTGACGTTTGACATTAGGCAACCATACTGCTCATTTTGTCTCTCAATAATAATTATGTGTAGATAAAATCACTATTTTCTTTCTCTCTGACAGGACCTTGGCAAAGTAAGTAAACTTTTTGCATAACTTATAAAAGTTAATTTTCCAATTTTAAAAAAAATAATCGGTAAGACAGTCACGATCAAGCCCAAAATCGCGCAGTAAAGTGATGGGGGTAATTTACTAGCTTTTATAGTGTTTTGCAAACAACACAACAAAAACTCGTTGCACCATAATAAATTCTCAAACGTAATTCAGAACCTATAATGACAAAAACACCATCATTTCTACACTAGAATATAAGAAAAAATTACCATGAAAATTATTGTGGTTTCTTTAATCCCAGCAATATGATACAGTGACGCAACATGGTCCATGGAGTCATATCACAAAGAGTTCCACTCAATGGAAATAGTTTCGTTTTTAGAGGGTAATTATTGAGTAGGTCTACTTGAAATCTGAAAAAACTCCAGTTGTGAGCAAATATACCATTTACGGATACTATCATTTAAATGCACTCAAATTTGCCTAATTTAATTTAAAAACTGCATTAAAATATTATTTTATGCATTGTGTAATGCACAATTTGTATATATGCAGTGCGACCGACATAAAAATATTTCATTTGTTTATTTTATTTTTTCTTATTCAGCCTAGTTAGGACATAGGGATATGAACACTGGCTTTATAAGGGCTCGAGGAAGCTTAGCACTTGCTCTACTTATTCAGGCAAACTATCCTTTTATCGCCTGAGTGAGTTTCCTCCCATCTCATTTTATATTGATGTAATTGGAAATACTTGTTTCATTTATTTATCTCTGTAATATAATGTATTAGAATACTGTTGTGTATTATAATTTTACTAGCTGACCTGGCAAACGTTGTTTTGCCAAGGCTGCAGAAACACGCTGGATGTAAGCCAACTGGCCTTATTCGAAATCCATAGAAAAGGCCTATTTCCTGCAGTACGTGCTATGGTTGAAAAAAAAAAAAGGTAGAGTACTAAAGTGCCACAAAGATGGCGCAACTTCGAGATATAATTATTTTTTCCAAAAAATTACATAACCGACTTCAACCGTATACAGAATTCGAATAGTTTGCACGGATCGATGTAGTTTATTGTTGATTTATCCAAAATGGCTCAGCTAATTTTAATAAAATTTTAATGGGACCACTTTTGAAGTAAAATCTACCAAACAAAAAAAAACATTAAAATCGGACAACTCAGTAAAAAGTTATGCGTGGTCAAACATTTAAGAAAAAATGCGTCGATGTAAACCTCCTCCGTTTTGTCGGTTAAAAAGAAGTCACAATGTAACACACTTATACCATTAGTAACACACTTATATTTCTATGATAAATAAAATTACAAAATTCTTATCTCCGTATGAGGTTAAAGTAAGAGTAATGTAGTTTTGCACCCAAGTGTAGACGTGACCAGCGCCGAGGGCAGCAGGTCAAGTTTCTAGGGTTGCCGCCGTCTCGAGCTCTTACAACAGTGGTGACTATGCCCATGGTGGTGGTGGTGGCAATATTACATTTATGAACTTGAACATACTCGTAGCGTGCTGACGACAACGTATCGTCGTGTAACGATCCCGCTGCTCGTGACAGATCGTCGCTCGCCGCGTGTAGCGGATCAGAGAAACCGCTGGCTAAGATTCCTTTCACACTCGCCCGGTAAGGCAGTTGGCATTCCAGTGCTCTGTCAAGTTCATGCGACGACAGGTCGTCCTTCTTGCGTTGCGCAAATTGATACATTTCTATACACAGGAGGTGAAGCTTGTGTGGTCTTGCCCGAGGCGAGTTACTGGCTAGACTTTATGACAAAATATTCGTTCTAGATAAGATTAATCGTTTTCTTATGTTCTCATCATTCATAGGATTTCTCTTTACTTTTACATTTTGCTATTTTTTAGAAAGGAATATGTTTTAGCAAAAAGTGCGATATTTCATAATAAGCATTACTTGAAAAGAGAAAGGTTAGTAACAAAAAGTTCCTTCGAGTTCATATAGTAGTTAATAGTTCCCAGTAGTTTAGTTGTCCAGTTTAGGTCCATCCTTTGCATTTCTTTTTCTAATAAAGTAATTGAGTTTATTTGAGACAGTTAAAAAAAGTATAGATTGTAGTTTACCATAAAAAAAGTTCTCCAGATCTGCTTGCCTCGTTTGTTGCTCGCAAATGAAAATATATACTTTAACCCCAAAAATATAACGTATTAACAATTTTATTCTACGCATGTCATATAGCACCGTTTGTATATTTTTTGCAATAAGTAAGTTCGTATAGCCCGGGTGGCTAGCCCTGGTGTCAGAGTTTTTAGGCCGCCTGAAGGTCTCTGACATGGCTAAACGGTAAAACAAACGGGAACTACAATTCAACGTGTCATCCGAGCCACGGTAGCGGTCTGTTGGAAAATTCCACCCGCGGTCACCCATCCAAATACTGACCGTGCGGAACGTTGCTTAATTTCGGTGATCGCTGACAAACACCTAATCAAACTACGCTACGAGCGCTACATTTTTTTATGCAATGAAACTTATCTTAACGATATCGACCATTATCAGTGATCTGATTACAAGTTTTATAATATCGCGATTTATGAGCAAATGTGCAGATTACTTAGTTTTCAACACCTACTTCTTAGTTGCATTAATGGCCGATAAAATGATAAGCTTAGTAAAACCACAGAATATGTATGACTAACAACTATGCAAAATATTAATCGGTTAGTTTATTGCTTATGCGGAAGGCTCCTTCCTGAGGAAATCATACGCCACAAATATAATACCACAAGAACAGGAATAATAATGTAATTATACGACGTGTACTAAAGTTTATCAATAAATTAGTATGAGTATTAAACTTCATGGGTACTATAGGTCTATTAAAAGTAAATGGATCATCCATAGACCCTTGAAGTTATTGATTCAATAAAGTTTTCTTACGGTGTTATCACGTAACATTATCGTCCGTAAACTGACTTTACAGACATCCAACTTTTTTTTGTCAAAATATGTATAATAGTCATGATGACTAAAAAAATATACTAGTCCATCAGATAGACTATCAAAAAATATTAGACACGTATTTTTTCTTTTGTCAATTAAACCAAAATTGATGAAGATATAACTAGTCCGTTAAAGTTCCGCGTCACGTCACAAGTGCAATACAAATATATCACGTCGTATATAGTGTCGTCACGACCCCCACCCAAAAATTTTAACAACGTTTATCTGTGTCATTTATTGATTGATTGACAACTACGTATCCTCATAGTCTACCTCAAGGACTAATAATGATTATTGTTTTACCCAGGCATAATGCCTATTCTCTAGTGACTTGTGCATTTGTACATTGCTGCACCGCGCAGGTTTTGCTGTAGCCCAAATAGTTATTTTTCGTAGTAGACTGACCCTTCATAGATATGTGACGTTTGACATTAGGCAACCATACTGCTCATTTTGTCTCTCAATAATAATTATGTGTAGATAAAATCACTATTTTCTTTCTCTCTGACAGGACCTTGGCAAAGTAAGTAAACTTTTTGCATAACTTATAAAAGTTAATTTTCCAATTTTAAAAAAAATAATCGGTAAGACAGTCACGATCAAGCCCAAAATCGCGCAGTAAAGTGATGGGGGTAATTTACTAGCTTTTATAGTGTTTTGCAAACAACACAACAAAAACTCGTTGCACCATAATAAATTCTCAAACGTAATTCAGAACCTATAATGACAAAAACACCATCATTTCTACACTAGAATATAAGAAAAAATTACCATGAAAATTATTGTGGTTTCTTTAATCCCAGCAATATGATACAGTGACGCAACATGGTCCATGGAGTCATATCACAAAGAGTTCCACTCAATGGAAATAGTTTCGTTTTTAGAGGGTAATTATTGAGTAGGTCTACTTGAAATCTGAAAAAACTCCAGTTGTGAGCAAATATACCATTTACGGATACTATCATTTAAATGCACTCAAATTTGCCTAATTTAATTTAAAAACTGCATTAAAATATTATTTTATGCATTGTGTAATGCACAATTTGTATATATGCAGTGCGACCGACATAAAAATATTTCATTTGTTTATTTTATTTTTTCTTATTCAGCCTAGTTAGGACATAGGGATATGAACACTGGCTTTATAAGGGCTCGAGGAAGCTTAGCACTTGCTCTACTTATTCAGGCAAACTATCCTTTTATCGCCTGAGTGAGTTTCCTCCCATCTCATTTTATATTGATGTAATTGGAAATACTTGTTTCATTTATTTATCTCTGTAATATAATGTATTAGAATACTGTTGTGTATTATAATTTTACTAGCTGACCTGGCAAACGTTGTTTTGCCAAGGCTGCAGAAACACGCTGGATGTAAGCCAACTGGCCTTATTCGAAATCCATAGAAAAGGCCTATTTCCTGCAGTACGTGCTATGGTTGAAAAAAAAAAAAGGTAGAGTACTAAAGTGCCACAAAGATGGCGCAACTTCGAGATATAATTATTTTTTCCAAAAAATTACATAACCGACTTCAACCGTATACAGAATTCGAATAGTTTGCACGGATCGATGTAGTTTATTGTTGATTTATCCAAAATGGCTCAGCTAATTTTAATAAAATTTTAATGGGACCACTTTTGAAGTAAAATCTACCAAACAAAAAAAAACATTAAAATCGGACAACTCAGTAAAAAGTTATGCGTGGTCAAACATTTAAGAAAAAATGCGTCGATGTAAACCTCCTCCGTTTTGTCGGTTAAAAAGAAGTCACAATGTAACACACTTATACCATTAGTAACACACTTATATTTCTATGATAAATAAAATTACAAAATTCTTATCTCCGTATGAGGTTAAAGTAAGAGTAATGTAGTTTTGCACCCAAGTGTAGACGTGACCAGCGCCGAGGGCAGCAGGTCAAGTTTCTAGGGTTGCCGCCGTCTCGAGCTCTAGATCGAGATTGAGCTTGGATTGCTTTACGGAATGGCCGTAAAAATAATTTCACAACACCGTAGCCGGGGTTAGGAAACTTTGGTTTAATGAATGTGAGAAGCTAAGTGTTACGGTGGGAATGATTGGTAATTTGTCTGTCTGTGTCTGTCTACCCGCCCATGTATCAGCTTATATTTTCCAAACTACACAACAGATCCGAATGCGGTTTTCACTATATTTTAGTTTAGAGTGTTTCAACAAGACGGTTTGCAGCTATAAAACAATTGTACCTGGACAAAGCCGGGACAGGCAGCAAGTAGTTCATATTTTTGGTAATAAACATTATTATTATTATTATTAAAATATTATAAAGTACTTTTTATCAAAGTACCTATAATATTAGGTACCGTAAATACAGAAGTTATTTATGTGTTTTTGGTTTGTAATGAATAGGCTCTAAATCTGTTGACCAATTTAAAATTTAATTTCACTTATTTTCCGCTATTTGTGAGTAGGACTCATACGCTATATTTTTTATTACTCTGAACAGGGTGTTTTTAGACAGGGAAAACTGGCACAAGGGAGAGGAGGCCTTTACCCAGCAGTGGGTCGATACAGGCTGATGATGATGATGAGGGTGTTTTTCAATTATTTAATTTACGGTCTGGGGAGATACAACGAACTCGAAAATGCTACAAATATTAGTCGCGAAGTCAACTGTTTGTTGAATTACTAATTATTATTATTGTTATTTAGGTCGTCCATAAACCTACGAGTACCTAACCTAGGTGTTACCTACGTTGTGCCGCCCGGTGTCATACGCCCAACATCGGTGATATAATAACATATCCGTTATCTAGGCCGCGGGACCGCCCATTTCGCCTACCAGAAATATTTTTTCATATTTTGGCACCGTGTTTGTCACCTTAAAATGTTAAATCTCAAAAATCTTTAATTTTAACCAAAAACAATTATAGTCAGTTTCTAAGCCGTTTAAGGGGAGGCCGAAGTTGATAATGATGAATTTTGAAAGATACTTCATGACTCCAAAATTAACCCATAGATTTTTAATTAAAATTAATAAATATTATTATTATTGATATCTCAGTCGACCACTAACCTACCTAACCTAGGTGTTATCTACGTCGTGCCGCCCGGCGTCACGCGCCCAACATCGGTGATAAAACACATCCGTGACGAGTGCGGAGTGACAGCAACGCTAGTCTACGAAGGCGCTGGACCGCCCATTTCGCCTACCAGAAATATGTTAAGCTATAATTATTTACAAGTGTATATACCAGCAGAATGTGTGAACGTGTTCTTCACCTACAGTGAAAAAATTAAATGACAATAATCTGAACTGACTTTAAAAAACCGATCAATAGATTTGACCTATTATATTTAGATGTCAACTCAAAACATACCACTAAAGCCTTTAGTTCTTATTCTATGCTAAGTCATCACAAAATTAAAGGCCCGTTTTGACAGTTCACGCCCATGAAGTTCTCTATTTTTTACCGATCGAAATGTTCTGAATGTAAATACATTTTTCATTGACGGGTACCGCCCACTCGGCTAAGTGCTGTGCATAACGATTTTTTCATATTGTCCACAGACTATTAATAATCGGTTAAGGAAAAAAATAAATCGATCCAGATATATTTATTAAGCCGACTCGCACTTAGCCGGTATTATTTATTTAAATACTAGAGTTTAGATCTATTAATTTCTGAATTTCACCAGTTCCATTTTGATCTTTATTTAAAATTATAAGCTTGGAGCTCAAAGCCGTAAATAATGGCAACATTGATTTCTATACAATAGCTCTCAGAATCAATGACAAGTAATGGAAACCGTACTAAAATAGCGAGAGAATACATAACTTTGTCCCATTTTAATTATGAAATTTAAAAGCTGTTAGAAAAAGATGCACATACACTTGAACTTTCGTAATTTCGAAAGGTATCATTCGGCTGTCCAAATTCAAAAAGGTAGTAAGTAGGTAGGTAAAATGATCAGAGATTTGAATCTTCTGATGGAACTAGAAGGTTTAAATTTTCGATCATGTCGAAAAAGACAAAGTAGACCAAATTACAACCATTATGACGTTCCAACTTGTAACTTTGATGTTAGACGACAGACAATGCGATTTTTGACTGATGAGATTGCCAAATGAAGCTTGTGCCAAAATTACTAAAGAAGACTGGGCAAAAGTGGTAGAAAAAACTCGAAAAATAATAAAGACAATGACAGAGATGTCAATATCGACAACATAATTGAAAAAGAAATAATTATTGAAACGGGTGACGATAGCCAACTGACAATTTGGGATCATCATCTGAAGAAAATGATTGACAGCATATTCACTTTTTCTCGTTTTTTTTTTTTTGATTGAGTGAATGTTATTTTAACCAAAATATTAAATGAAACAAAATTGACTCTTACAATATATATTCAAATCGATCAAATACTCAAGCAAACTTGAATCGATTTATCGTACGAGTATGTATCGAGTACCGAGTCGTATGGTTACATCACTAGTTACGTCGCGAAGGCAAATGTCAAAACGGGCCTATTATTTTGTGACGAGTATAAAGCCGTACCTGAGATACGTGGTCCATGACATATTATGTCATTTATTATTATAAAATATGCATGTGAATGCTGCCTGCTGCCACAAAACATTAAGCGGATAGAAGTGAAGCTTTATTTGAATGATAAAATTTTCACTTGTTTTCCTTGGTGCAGTTGGGGTAGTACAGTTGACTGGACCACGTTTAAACAAAATTAACAGTCGTACAGTTAGCCGGACTAGGCTTTGTTTTCTATTAACCGTGGTACAGTTAACTGGACCACGGAAAACGGATCTTGTAACGAAATTACCTGAATTTCGAAACATTCAACACAAGTTATCCAAAGCTAGAAATGACAATTTAGGAGTGCAAAGACTTGAGTGTAAAGATCCAAAAAGTATAGAAGTACCTAGAAAGTTCGGAGATGTTATATTAGCTGATTGTTTTGAAGAAGAAAACAGAATTATAATATTTTGCTCAAAAGAAGCCAAAACATTCCTAAGATAAAATATTATTTTTTTGACGCAACTTACAAAAGCTGTTCTCTACCATTTATACACAGTTATTCACTATTTACGGTGAAATTGGTAGTTCGGCCGAAACTACAAATGTAATTCCCCTAATATATGTGTTAATGTGCGATAAAAAGAAACTAGTTATGATATAATATTTTATTTGATTAAAACAAAAGCAAAATGGAATCCCTCAAAATTGCATTGTGACTACGAAGTAGCTGCCATAAACTCAATTAGAAGAATATTCCCGGAAGTAGTAGTGATCGGGTGCTATTACCATTGGTCACGATGTGTATGGCGAAAGGCCAAGAGTCTAGGGCACACTGAAATGAGAATGGGGAGGCGAATTATTTCCTAGTGTGCTGTTTTACCACTTTTGCCGAAGGATACCATAACCGAGGCATGGCAATATATTAAAGGAGAAGCCCTGTCCGATATGGATAAATTATTTAATTACTTTGAAAAGTACTGGATATATGGTAAATTATGCGAATTTATTAGTGTGTTTAGTGAACGGACCAATAATACAGGCGAGGGGTGGTTTCGAAGTTAAATCGCACACTAAAAAACATAAATTTAAAATTTAAAAAACCCCCGACACATTGACAACCATTTTGGGCACATTTGTAGAATTTTGGTTCTTCCATCCCCACTTTAACCCACCATAACTCTTAAACGGCTCAATCGATTTTTATAAAACATAGCTAAGAACACTCTCGATTAAGTCTCCTTTCATCCAAAAAAACTAAACTGAAATCGGTTCAGTGGTTCGGGCGCTATGATGCCACAGACAGACAGACACACAGACAAACATACACGTCAAACTTATAACACCCCTCTTTTGCGTCGGGGGTTATAAGAATTCAGTTAATATATTGCGACTACTAAACTCTTTACATGTTATTCACAAGGAAATGCAAATAAGAGTTGCAAAATTCCAAATTAAAAAAATATCTCGGAAACGTCAACTAGAGCACATAATGAGAGATAATGTGACAGGTTCAGTTACAACTCATAAGGTGGGCATACACGATGCGATGATTTGATCTAATTTTCGCTTCATGCCAACTGGGAGCTCATTCGTTAATTCAAAGGTAGGAATTGGTAGTTAACGATTTGTACTACTACCTGAAACTGGGCGCACAGAACGCGACGATCGCATCAATTCATCAGATCAGTCCAGTGGAGGCCAAATTTAGGTAGTTAACTATAGCTGGTTAGTAGTTATTGAGGTAACAAAATGGTAGGTACACCTCCTACCTTTGAATTAATTGAATGAGCTCCCAGTTGGAATGAAGCGAAAATTTGATCAAATCATCGCATCGTGTATGCTCACCTATAGAGACAACAGACAAAAATCACATTGGGCCATGCCTTGGAAAAGCTTCGCTAGTAATTGATGGATTTATTTTTATTTTTTGTAAATTCGTGGATTGAAAGTGTTAATTTTTTTTTTGAGCAAGTACAAAATACAATATACGAAAATCCTTTCAATTATGTATTGATTGGAGTCTCCTTATAAGGCTCGAGAGCTGTGGTCCAGTTAACTGTACCACGGTTAATAGAAAACAAAGCCTAGTCCGGTTAACTGTACGACTGTTAATTTTGTTTAAACGTGGTCCGGTCAACTGTACTACCCAACTGCACCAAGGAAAACAAGTGAAAATTTTGTATGAATAAATAATACAAAATCTCAAAATACTCAATCAAAACTACTGCCGTAGACGCTTTGTCGTATTCTCGTAATCTTAGGGCCACAATTAATACATAGCGAATATCCGCGCTAAGTATTACGATCTATCATCGACCAACGTAAAACATTTTCTTGGAAGGAAGCAACGGTGCTTCGCCATGATATTTGCGAAAATTTTACTCGTGAGATCTCCCAAGAGTGAGAGAAGGTTATGAGTGCCTGACTGCAACGAACGTTATGTCAACCTAGTCTTCTATATCCTAGGTGCTCTGCGCTGCCATGTTCTAACCCGGAACGCCGGGTCAACCGCACGAACCTGCTGAAAAATTAAAACTAAAACATTTACTCGTAGTAATAGTACTAAAATATGTTCCAGCACCAATCACAAATACATCACTCAGTGTTATCTAACTTTTTACAGTGGGTTCCGAGACAGGAGATATAATATCGTATGTATGTATTGTATGCCATGCACGCACCTTTGTATGTATTAATTTTAACATTTCATTTTTCATTTCATTTCATTTATTTCTCAACATAGATACAATTATGTATACTTGTGAATGTCCAACAAAATACATTAAATATTACAATTGAAATTAAAACTTATAGTTAATTATAAAATTACATTGAAATAGGAATTAAAAAATGTGAGAATATAAGTACAAAAAATCCCGTCTTCCCGTAACTTCTATGCCCTAGGAGTTCTGTGCTGCTATGCTGTCAAACCCGATACTGTACATCAGTACCTAACCATAACATAGCGCGGTCGCGGGTCAGTCGAGATGCTGCGATGATGTCCGATGCAACGGCTACTTGCAATTTATGAAGTCAAACTACCGCAAAATATTTTTCAGAAAAACTCGTGCTTCAAGGTGTCATTTGCTGAGAGTAATAATTTTCTCGCAAGATCGCGATATGTGTAGCCCTAGAGAGAGATACTCACGCGTGCGTTCCTCCTCCTCGAGTCGAATTCCTCATGTCTGAGAGTCGTGACCACCACCTCCCAAAAGCTTATCTTTAACAATCCTGCGCCATCGTCCTCTACCCTCGGCGCTGTAACGCGTACGTTACATGAACCTTATTTTCTGTACTCTAAGTTTTATGTGCTGCTATGCCGTCAAACCCGATACTGTACAGCAGTAACCATGACATAGCTCGCGGGTCGGCCTAGTCGCTGCATTGTCCGATGCAGCGGCCACCTGGCGCGACAAGGACGCCGGGTCAGCCGTCGCCCGCCGAAAAATGCAAGCCAATCTAGCACTTTTGGCTCAGGAAACGTTCAAATACTACTTTCCAATTGTTATTAATGTTTTAAGGTCTTTATGAGTCGGAACTCTGACAAGTAAGTTGAGTTTATTCTTTGATAGGGCTGGAGAGTTGGCATTGATGACGGGAACTGAAATAAGTCTCTCACAAAATGGTAAACACGTAAAGGTAAAGAATAACATCTAAAAATTTGTGGAAACACGACTCCATCTACTAGCCTGGGGGCTGGTTTAGTTTCATACCCTATCATGGCTTTCTTGTTCGCATAATGCAATTTCTCACAAAGTTTTCCGTCATTGACAAGAAAACAAATTCCTAATAACTCATAGGGATGGGAGTCGATTGCTAGATCGATAGTCGTAAATGTAAATTTATTTATAAATTTGGAACTTTATATAATAATATTAAGCACAGACAGTAGATATTCAATTAATTAGTTACATGAGAAAGTGAATATTCTATCAGGAATGATTGAATCAGTACAAAAAGCTACAAAAATCTAAATAAAAATATTCTCTATCAATTCTAAAATCCTAATTTCTCTAATTAATATCTCTAATCATAATAAATTATAGGTATAGGCACCTACATAATTTCACGACCGCGTTATCAATACCTTATCTAAAATGATTTCATGAATTCTCACTTCATGCTCTTCTATTCTCATTTAGCAACATAACGTTTTACTTCCAGTAAACAAGAGTAATGCATTCAATATTCAATCGTTTATTGCAACACAAATTTTAATACATACGTCTTATTGTCATTTGCGTGGTTAAAACAAGGTTAAAACATTACAATCATACATTTCCTTCTCGGCAATGCATTCCGCTTCGGCACAAACCTCTAGCTGCGTAATATGACCTGTCACCTAAAATGATGTTGACGCATGACTTGTGCTTAGCTGGGGCGAGACCACACGGCGCGAAGTGATTATATCCTCAGTGAGTGCGAGGCTAAACAATACCTACTTACAGGGTGATTTACTACACGACGGACCTTTTCTATACCGTTTTACCCAATACCATGGCAAACTTTTCTTATGGGACTACGAAATCGCGAAAAAACAGCTAAAAAATAATTGATTTAATAATATTAGATACATACTCGTATAGGTAGTTGAAAAAAGAGAAACTTGCGAATTAGAATTAAAATTACAAGTAAACATATACAGGGTTCGAAAGGGGGTCATTTAGACCATCATTGCGAAAAACTTTTTTACTAAAGGGCCAACAAAAAATTTGAGAAATAATATCAGCTGTTTCCTATAAAATTGCAATTAAGAATCGACAAAATGTTTGAAACAGCTATATTTTTTTCGATTTTTTTGTTGGCCCCAAACAGCTGTTTTTTTTCCTCAAATTTTTTGTTGGCCCCATATTAGATGGTCTGAATCACCCCCTTTCGGCTTAGAACAGGGTAAGTAAATATCCCTGTATTCATATACCTACACACCTAGGCCTACGGGTGTAGTAAAAAAATCTGAAAACAATGATTTATTGGATTCAGTAAAAATCGCCGCTGTAAAACTAGAAATATTTTTATCTATATAAAAAATGATTGTGTAACTTAATATAATAGATTATTTTTGTCTTTAGATGGTATAATAATAGATACCAAGAATAGAATCTTGTTCAAAAAATGTTCCATAATGGACAATATAACCCACCTAGATAAAGATCACGAAGACTGGACGCGCACCAGACCGCACCGCATTCATCCACAGAACAGCAAAATTAGATTATCTTCTGTGCATTCATTAATATTTGAACGAAATTATATGCAATCGCATCCTACGCCTGTTAGCGCCGCACGACTCGCATTTACGTGTGGCAAATTCTGTTGGCACTTGAAGTTTCCGCAGCGATTCGGCTCCTGCGGCGCGGACCGGTGGGCGTTCAGCCTAAGATACCTTATCCCTGACATTTACGTTACAGTGTCTGATATTTTGACACTTTATTTATTCACACCAATACCATGGCCTAAGACACTTAAAACATTTGTTTAGGTAAGTCCAATAAAAGCAGACTTTACCATTTATGGTATCAGAACGACTCGCAAAATAGCTCTACATTTTGTATGTTATTTTATCTAAGAATTTATTTTATTATTGTATCCAAAACATTTCACTATAATTATACTATATACCTACCTACATACTGTAAACGAGAGCGCGCACAATGTATATTTCGGCAAATCTCCACTTCATGGGTTACCAAAAACAGGCCTAGCCGAGTTTAGAACCCACTGTAAAGTCCAAAACTCTTGTTTATAATTTCCTTTATGGCATATCATCCAACAGCTTTGTAACAATTTTCGTCAAATATATAGATTTCAATTTCAATATTTTTTTTACGAAAATTCTAAGTGTACCTGAGCCTGAGTACAATACTCAAGGCAAAACTATTTTCAATTTTTTTTTCTCATTTTATTGGATTACCATCCTGGCCCAGTGCACATAGGCTATCAAATTACTTCTACGGTTATACCTCTCCAGGTTGTCTCACGATGTTTTCCTATTCAAAGTTTTTTTTTTTTAAATTAATTAAAATTTACTAACCACAGACTCCAGGGTATGTGCCCTTTGTTAACTAAAATTTACAATTATTAGATTATACTATACAAAGAGAACCTATTCAAAGTTTGCATAGAGCTTATCAGTGCGAGACCGGGAGTTGAACCTGCGACATTACGATTGTAAGGTGGGCGTACTTAACTACCTCTAGACCAGTATCATATACTATCAGTTTTAAAACACCACCCGCAGTCACCTAATCAAAAACTGACTCTGTCGTATTTCATGTCGTCAATGATAATAATTGATGTAACTCGATTTACCTACTTGGACTACGGTAAAAGCGCTACATCAAAGGAATCAATGTTACCTTCCACTTATCGGTAACGTTGCATATTGTCCTTAATTACTTACCTATACCTACTCATTCCAAAAGGTTGTAATAAAAAAAAAACTCAAATATGTCACTACGAAACGGAAGCACGAAGTATGCAAGTGGAAAATGCAAGCAAGGTCGAATCCGACAGCTAAAATTAAATAACTCCGCGATCCTACCAATTTGTACCCCACCCATTGCTGTATTAATTGATCGAGAAATATCGCAAATCGCATTAAAACAGTAATGTGTTATACCTTAATCGTAGATAATTCATCGCAGGGATGTAGTAGTACAGGCATTGGGTTAGTAACCGGAGCAGCTTTTTCGCCAGTCGAGTTCCAGTGACTTAATTACTTTAGCAAAAACTGAAACAAAAGTAAATGAATGATTAGATACCTATTCATTTATATTTAACTGAGTGCATAAAGCGAGCAAAGTGTCTCTGCAGTGACCAGTACTGTTCTCTAAAAAACTTATAGGCCGTATATTTTCGCTAATAGCAGATTTCTTACTTTCTATTTCGGAGGTTATTTTTTTCAATGAGGAAGATGCTTGCGGTCTGTTTGGACTGAATCTTATTTTATACTGCGCTCAATTTAAGTGTACTGTGGGACAATTTAATGGAAATTTTTATTACTTAATATTTACCACAAATATTCGGTATTCAATTTTCAAAGATACCTATTTAATCGAATAAAACATTTTCGAAATAACAGGTTAGTAAAATAAAATTTGAGGTACCTAATTATATAAAATAATTTAAAGATAACAAGTACAAAGAGAACACAATTTTGAAATACTTAGGTGCATATCTAAACATAGGGATGTAACATGATGAAAGCTGAAATCCATTAGTTTTCTCACATCAGCATAACATAGATGTACCTACATGTATGGCATCATTAAAACATTTTTTGATAATAATTCTCAAACCAAAAAAAAAACTTTTATTTTTCCAATAATATCAATTAACGCGTTGAGTAAATACAAAATGTGTGTCTCATTAAAGTAGAATTCACGAAAATAAAAAAACAAAGTGAGCAATTTTCGGCGGTACTGATGCGTACTTAATTAATACGTTGGGCAACGCTGTTACAAAACGCACGTCCAATGTAATGAAAGGTAAAACTCTAAACTTATAATGTCCGATTCTTAACTACGAGTATAAGCACCGTTTTCGTCTATGATAAGCACTGTCGCTAATATTTATAAGAGTTTATTTTATTCATAAAAAAATGTAGTGACCACAAGATTTGAACCTGCATACGATACTCGGGATTCCGTCCCGTTTAGGCACACTTTCAAAATGAATATTCATTTTGAAAGTGTACACAGAGAAACCAATAGACAAAGGTACTCTGTAACCGCGACTGAGACAAAGATAGTTTGTCAACGTATGCGATGAATGTTGCCACAGTATCCGAACTCCCGGACGTTTTGGATGTTACAGGGAAAGGGTAAATATTTTAGGATCAATTAAATAAAACCAGATATGAGATTTTTCTTTTGTCTTTATAATCAATGTAGTTGATACAAAAATATAATTAATTATTGATTGCGGAACAATGTTAATTTCGTGTACAAATTTCTTACTTTTTCTTTGGGCTCCAATAGCTGTTTTGTGTACTTGTAAATTCGAATTTGAAGGTATTTCATGGTAATTGCTTTCATTAATAGAACTTTATGATCATCTAGAGGAGAATGATCATAAGAAATACCATGTTCTTTAAATAACTCTTTCCCTATACATTGGCGAATACATTGATTCATTAATTGTAGCAAAAGATTTTTCGTGTAAGTATTTATGATGTTGTGTTGATTTTGATTGTGTTAAATTGCTCCTAAAAACTTTTTCAGCAATTTCACAAAGAACGATTACATCAGCGGAAGGATAATGCAGACCGCCTTTATCCTTTTTTACAATTAATTTGTAACTGTTTTTGGAGGCAGTGTTAATCATTGACATCAAACAATTTTCACATTTCACCATCTTTGCTACTTTTGTTATAATGAAACCAGAAATATATATAATTATCTGCTTAGAAAATTCTGTAAGTCGTGAAGGATCGGCAAGGTAGTCATGATCAGTATCAATGTTAAAATACTCGGTTTCAGTTGGACTTTCGCTTTCTAAACTAGTGGAATGTTCCAAAAGGGGTAAAGTAGCATTTATTGATTTTTCATAACGCGAGTTAGTGTATGTTAAAATGCTTATATTTTCGAGAGATGTACAATTTCCTGTATCAATGTTTTTGAGTTCTCCATGAACGACTTATCTTTTGTACGCGGCTCGAAACTGTACCGCCGAGGGATTATTATTGAAACCGCCTTTAGATCGAATTGCACTAAAAAACGATTCCAAGTGATCCTGACTTAATTTATATGTAGGTAAGAATATCAACTCTGAGCTGGAGATAAGTTTTTTATATAAAAATTGCAAACCACGAATGCAGCACCTTAGTCCGATTATACACACCTTCCTATTACTTTGAACAACGTTTTGGCCATTTTCTAGTTTAAGACTACTTAAATAATCGAAGACTTCATTTAAGAACACATTGATATTCACAAAATTTTTCATATTTAGAGGTTTTTTATAACCATATGCATTGATAGTTCGGCTATTTAAAATATCGAACAGATTATTTACTTTTCTAATAAAATCAACGGTGGGTGATGACCCTTGGAACTGTTCGAAATGATTTTCTTCACAAAACTCAATGCAATCAGCAACTGAATTGCTAAACGTCTGAACTGCCAGTTTAACTTTCATTATCTGTTTTACGAAGTTAATATGTGCTTTTCTTAATTTATTTGCTAGATGGAGACCTTCTTGTTCCTGCAAATCATGCAAAGATGTTATAAATGACCACTTTATGATTTTATCATCCCTAGTTTTTAAAACGTGTTTATTGCCGAGCAGATTTCTAATTAATTTCACCATATGTGGTGGATCAGGAAAGAAACACACTTCTTTATTAACACCCTCTATTTCAATGTTAAATACAGGGTTAACTTCGACATCATGTTCTATTTTGCAGCCTAATATTTTCGCCATCGCAAAATTTGAGGGACATCCATCACAAGTTATTGAAATAACATTTACGTTACAGGAATACAACAACTTAATGCAATCTGTTACAAGCTGTGACTTCTGTTCCGCAGTAACGCTTTCGATTAGAAAATACCCAACAGGTATTTTCTAAGAATCGTTTAGGGCTGTTACCATAAAAACTAGAGCCTGAGTAGCCATTCTAATATTATAGCCATCTAAATTGGCACCAATATTTATTGCGCCAATACATTCCCCACCATCTAGAGTCATAGCTTTTCTTATTGACATTTCATCAAATGAAAGGCACACATGAATATTTTTACCTGGTGCATTTACTTTTGACTTTATTGCATGCAATGCCTCTTGGGTAAATCCGGGATTACCATCAACTGATCGATACCAACTAACCAATGTTTGCGGGTGTGGAAGGCAAGTATTAAATTGTTCTCTAACGTAAGTACACGTGGACTAATGAAATGCAAACATAATGCAAACTTTCTCAATGCAGGAGAAAATTTTTCAGTTTTTCCAACAACACCCAAAAACCGTTTAAGGAAATCTTTGTTACCGCTATCAATTGTGCTTAATATGTCAGCATCTTCATATGATATCAAGGATTTGAATTGTAGCTCTGAAATAATATCTGATAACTTAGCATTTCGTTTCATTAGACGCCTGTTTGTTTGCCGGACAGCACGTATTTTTTTTCGAAGATTTGCAACAGCCTCAGTTTTCTTCATTAAAGCCACTTTAAGTTTTTTCTTTCTTGGCGAATCTTCCTCTTCAGGTAATTGCAATTTTCTTTTGATAACCTTTTTAGTGCCTTTTATTTTTGTGTCATCTTGAAAATTGGCACTTGTAGATGTGGACGGTGCTGGATCAACACACTCCTCGGGTATTGAAATCTAAAACATTCAATCAAATAATAAAAAAACATATCCACAAGTACCACATTAATTTTTGTGAATATGTTAATCTATTGGATCAGAATTTATACGAGTTTGTAATAACAAAAGGTTGTGATTTTCCATGCACTAATTACTGTCTGACAATATGTTTTAAAATAAAAACGAAAGATGACAAATGAGTCTAAAATCTGCTTGAAAAAACCTGTCTAAATAGTTTGCTGCTAATTATTTACCTACTTCTTAATGCTAGCAACACAAAATCTCGTTTAAACTTATTTTTGCCAAATGTGGTACAAGTTGAAATAAATTTAATTCTTGAAGGCAGCAAATCATATTTAATCAACGAAACTGTTTTCTTAGGAGCTGTGGTTGAATGTATGTTCTAATAAATTCTTACCGCTATTGGTACAGCATCAGGATACAGAACTGTATTTTTGTTCTTTTTTATAAGTTGTTTTTGTGGGAAATGATTGCTACATATTTTACAATATTTTGTGGGAATCCAATCTTTTCTCCCAGTTGCTTCGATCCATTTATTACGTAGGTCTGGATCAGCTGGAAACCTATCGATAAACATAGGTTAATGATTAATACTCGCAGTTAGTTCAGTTCTCTAAAATTATAAGTGTAATTTTATGTCAATCAAAATTACTATGAGAAATAATAAATCAAAATATGTTTTCGATGCCGAAGTCTTCCCGAAACACTGGATTATTATGGTATTTCGTATTTATTCACTTTCGAGTTTCGCCATATTGTCAAATAAATATTTTTTTATCGATGATCGGGGTATTATTTTTACAAAAGCTGGCAACACTTACTTGTTGATGTTTATAGGTTATTGAATGATAAAACTCGATTTTACGCTAATATTTTCCTTGTTTTAACGCGACTTGTTGTTACACTATGCTAATATATAAATAATCATCACTGAGAAACTATAGATTAGGACAATAAAGTCGTACTTACGCGTGAAAAGACACACCGGCCATTTTCTTCTCACTGTCGCTTAAACATGAAATAACACGACAACGCACCATTATATTTACTTCGATGTCTATATTAGGATAATTTCACCGTCTTTTCAATGGGCTGAAATCTATTTTTAACTAAATAACACACAAAATTCGAACACCAAACACGATGAAGGCACGAACTGTCAAAGTTTGTTTCGCAATTCAAGTTGCCGACCTTGAAAAACCGGTTACACAATAAGGGACAAAAAAAGAGTATTTGTGTCTTTGTCTTATGCATTCGTAATTGTATTATCACTCTCTTTCTTGTGTAAGTGAGAAAGGTATCGTTATTGGGTCTATTGGTTTCTCTGTCTACGATGAATATGGAATTTACAATACTACTATAGCAGTGTGTAATAACACATTCTTGTTTTTCAAAAGTTTTCCAGTGTCATCGACAAAAATGCCATAAAAAGAAGAGAAGCATTTCAATTTTACTTTAATCATCATTTTTCATACTACGAGTATAAACGCCTTGACGCAGGATTAAACCAACACAACACGATATACGCATCTTGAATTACACACATTAACGCCAAATGAGTCATTCACATTTAAATCCATAACGATAATGATCCATTCAATACCCAGAAAGGGATAAGCGGAATACATTAAACTAAAATCACTAGTGTCCGCAGAGAAGGGATAAGAAAAAACCTTCGAATCGAATTATGAAGATCTCGAGCGTCCTTATTAAGTGAAGTGATTCAACTCAACGAGTACGAAATTGATTAATAATTGGACAATACGTTTAATGATTGTGCGTCAGATATTTCAAGAGTGATCGTTTTTCAATAATTATATTTAATGAGCTTTTTTATTTTTATGACACGTTCTTTCACTCAGATTATTTTTCATTAGAGTAGGGTTTTCAATCTTTAAACTATTTCCTAGGGACGTCCCTAGAGCCAACATCAAACAAATCAATTAACAATAGGCATGATGACTGGGTAAAACAACATAATTATAATTCGTCCGTGAGTTAGATTATCAAAAAACATTGGACATATTATATTTTTTCTATTGGCAATCAAACAATAAATGACAAAGATATATTGTTATAGTTCGGGAGGGGGGTTTCGGGGGGGTCGTGTCGTTCACCTTCCCTTTCAGAAGTCATACATTTACATGACACTTGTGACGTCACATGGAACTTTGACGCTCTATATGTTCATCAATTTTGGTTAAATTGACGAAAAAAATGTATTGTGAATATATTGGACTTTAACAAAAAATGTACTCTAAAAGGATTCATGTCAACTTGACCTAAAAAGCAAACACGAATCGATCGAATTACTCAATTTAACTAAATGGTACACCGAAACTCGAACCCACAACCATGACCTCAAATCTCGCCGCAATTGGTTCAACAATACCAGTTATATCACAATTACCGACTTGTTTCTATCCCTGAATAAACCAACTACCGCTTGGAGCCTTTAATTCAAGTAAGTTTACATGGTACATGGTTCATTGTTGTTGGTATGGCTCTGAGGTGGCCTACTACAGCACCCTTAGCATTAACCACTAAATTAAACCACAGAATTAAAACATTGTATCCACTTTGAATGTCAGTTGTCAATGTCAATCCACATTTTTTTATAATACGTGTCAGTAGTAAATTGGTGGAAAGTCATTTTGTCTATTTGCCATGATAGAAGTGCTGGTTAAGAAGATAGTCTTCACACCAATTTCTTTCTCCTTTTGTACGTTGCTTATTTGTGTTTTATTTTTATTCTTAATTTATTTTTTAGTTTAGTTGCGTTGAGCACAGGCATATTTTCACTTAATTTGTTTTATACATAGGTATCTATCGTACTTGCTGACGTCCTAACCAAAACTAGATAATCATCTACCTACCTCTATTATGTAGTAGTGGTAAAATTAACCTAAACCTTCAATTTCCCGAGGAGAGAAATTACAATGTATATAGTGGTAGTAATGGTAGTGGTGACAAACTGACTGCATTCTAGAAATATTTCCTAATACCTAATCTCCAAATCGAAGGCAAATACAACTAGGGATAGGCCGTTAAATGGTTGAATCTTTAAAATTCATGATCTCTAAAGATATTGATATCTTGTAATTTGTACCATCTGTGAGACTTAATAAACATAAGAAGATGAATCATACACGACGGGTGTAATTCAATCCATGTCAATGATTACACGAATCCAACTCAGAATAGTTATTAAGCCACATAACCTTAAATTGATGTATTGAACAGGAATCTATATATCAGGTTAAGACATTTACATCGTGTAATTTTTTGTCATCTGTAAACAAGACAGACAGAAGACAAATTATAAAATGCATAATTCAGTCCGTGTAAATAACTACCCATAAAAACTTCCATTTATTATGTATTTAACAAGAATACATCAATCCACTTTCAGTTTGTCAACAAAGTTAATGCTTATTCGCAAAATTAATAAACAATTTGTAATATTTTATGACCTTAAGTAAATAAAAAGCCCTGTCGACTTTTCATGGTCGCCATTGCTCTGGGTGAAGACGTTTTATGCTGACATTATTTTTTATGTAGGACAATGAGAAGACAATACCTACTTATGTAGATAGGTATGAAAGGTTAATTCTTTTTGGCAGTACATATACTTTATGGAATTTTCTCAAAGAGAAGATTGGAAATAGCTTACGTTACAATTTTACAATCCTAAAATTATTGATAGGGTAGGTAGTTAATATATGGCTGGTTTAGATTTCTGTCTAATTCCCAATAACTCGCCATTTTTTGTAAATTTGGCTATCATATTGCAAACGCGTAATTGTTTCAGAACTAGACCAGGATGATACCAAAAAAAACTTTACCTTACCAAAGGATTTTTATGAAAGTTGATTAAATCAAGATGATTCTTGGATAAACATTAGTAATTTCAATTAAATCTACTACTAAATACCATCCCTGCATAGTCGACGTACCACGTCGTACTAAGCGATTCGATTCTTCCTTCATAATGCGGACCGCCAGGGATTGGAATGCCCTGCCTCTGTCATTGTTTCCTGACAATTACAATTTGGATATCTTGGAAGTCAAGAGTAAATAAATATCTTCTAGCTCTACATACTCCAACTTCGGCTACAACTTCGCTTTCCTTCAGAAGTTGGTGGCCAAATGTAGTGCTATTCTGCATAAGAAAAGAAAAAAAAGATAAACATTAGCTTGCGTATTAATCATCGACTTACATATTTTTCTATTTATTTAGTTCCCATGTTTCGTATAACAAGTACCTACCTACAATATCTTAACTTGCTACAGTATCAATTGTTTTGAACAATTGAAACCTTGTCATACATTTTGATTTAATCACTTGCCCAATCTTTATAAGCAGTTTTAATTAAAAATTAGTATTCACTAATACAAATAGTTAATTACAACTTTTACGACTTAGGTAAAGTGGACATGGATTGATTACCGATGAATGTGATCTAATAAAATTCTAATTAACTATTATACCTAATTTGCATGACACGGTGTTATGAACCGTTTCACTGCTGAGGTACTTTTGTAAGCTTTTTGCAAATTCACGCACACGCTAGGCGCAGACAGACGCCATCGCGTCGAGACACCACCAGTGGAGCAACGCGAGTACTTGCTAACACGCACGGTAAGATAACGCGCCAGGCGCTTATAGTCGCACTGGCCATTACACCGAGTAGCGCCAGTGCGACTTTTCACGCGCGGCGTGTTTACGCGCCTATTTCTATGCCTGTATGACAGTGGATATTTGTGGAAATCTTCATATTTTCAGGACAACAATGCATAGTCAATGCTTTAATACCTAATAATATAGTTTAATTTATGAATTAAAAATAACTGGATTAAAAATGTGCCAGCATGTTATATTTGATAGAGTAGCATAAAAACTGTGTTATTTTCTACATTTTAAAGTTTAAAAAAAAAATGTCGCACACGCCTCGCACGTTTGCACGCATTGGCATTACTTCTGATAAAACACACACGCGTGTGGGTTGTCGCACCGTCCTATGGAATTCGGTGCAGGTTTGCTGTGTAGGTACAGCAAACAGCAAACCTGACAAAATTAATAAAAACTAGCAACATTCTGTTACGTAACTTGATAGTATCTATTAAATAATTATTTTTTGTAAAAAATAGCATGACCGACTTCACCCGTGTACAGAATTCGCGAATATTTCGCACGGATCGATGTAGCATTTTTCACATTAGGTATTGTTGATTTATCAAAAATGGCTAAAAAAATATAGAGCTACACGCGTCGAATTAAGTACCTCCTCCGGTTTGTCGGTCAATTACTGTAAAAATAAGGTTTTTAGCGAGTATTTTATGAGCGATTCTGCATCCGGATCTCGTACTAAGTCACCTCGTCTGTTGTTCTTGAGATTACCGAGACCTGCCATCTTGTTTGTTACTTTACCAAATAATAAACTCCCGCATTCAAAAGTTCAAAAACATAACGAAACCTAACTATGAACACATAATGAACTCTAAATTAAAATTTACTTTGCAATGAAACAACTAAAAAGCATTGCCTGTTGTTATCTAGAAACAATCTAAATATATTGTTTCTTCACTATGTTGCGTTAGTGTAAGAGATATCTTTCAGAGTGTAATCTAGGCCTTGTCCTGTCGACTTGGTTATATTTAAGTTTTTTTGCTTATTCAAAGTAGGCTTTTGTTATCACATCTTACTAATGATATGATTAAATTGTAGGCCCCGGTTGTTTCAACCGTTTAGCCATGTCAGAGGCCTTCAGGCGGCCTAAAAACTCTGACACCAGGGCTAGCCACCCGGCCTATACGAACTTACTTTTTTAATGATATGATCAGCAGTAATCTTGAAGGCAGCACACTTTTCTAGAAGACATTTTAATTCTTTGAAAATATATGTAACGTAACCGTCAATCACTTGTCTTGTGACTTATCCAAGAAAAACTATTCCATAACTAACTAGTTAATTATACCCATTTTATTCCCAAATCGCGCTGGATGCAAAACACTTTCAAAGGGTCTAGCCCAGTCGATTTAGTCAAAAAAAGGGCCTGAAATTGCAAAAATTCCCGGCAGCAATTTTTTTGCTGCAACCTTTAAGGAGGATCACAGGTAGTCTAAATCCAAAATGGCGATCAAATTCCGCCGTTGCGTTAGCCGCCATCTTAAAGAAGGATGTCGACAGCTCATACATACGAATACCTGTTGTGTACGAATACACTC
Source organism: Hypomecis atomaria (assembly GCA_964007245.1). Classification (NCBI taxonomy): domain Eukaryota; kingdom Metazoa; phylum Arthropoda; class Insecta; order Lepidoptera; family Geometridae; genus Hypomecis; species Hypomecis atomaria. The sequence goes on from OZ023301.1 coordinate 11,953,764, forward strand.
AGTTTCTCCCAAGCTCATTTATAAAAATGTTATCTTCACCAGAGTAATTTATGACGCTTCTAAAACTGTTCTGATATGTACAAGTTTGTTTAAAATGAAGTTAAAATAAGAAAAACCGAAAACAATTTTCAAGCTATAGGTACCTACTTTGATATAGAGAATTATAGACCATAGCAGTGCTGCCAACTCCTTTTGGCAAAAATTCGCTATCAGCACGTCAAAAACGCGCCAGAAGCGCTAAATGGTAACTACGACGACTGGTACTACGAAAAAATGAATGATAATGAATTTCGGTATTCATACACTTCATTAGCAATAGTATAAGAACCACAACTTGCTGCTATTCGAACTTCGGCCGCAGCCTGCGGATGCAGGTCGCGATTGCAGGTAACACACATCTGAAATGCAGCCACTGCCTGCTTCCGCAGTCGAGAGTGATTCCGAGGTTGGCTACACGTGCTGCGACAGGCAGCACGTCGGACTTGTCTAAACAGGTGAACAACACTCGCAGCTGAGGCTCGGTAGCACGTGCTGCCGGAGCCGCAATCGGAATCTTTTTTGCAGAAATTCATACTACTACATAGATAACCAGAGCCCTTACTCGTAGTCCAGGCTTTGCGAAGTTTACTCAAACTTTCGCGTTCGCGTGTGGCTCCATACATTTTTGTTAGTTCTTCCTCGTTTCTGCTAGGGGCGCTGTACAAAAATGTATAGGGCCATACCGAAAAAGCTGTAGTTTCAATTTACGTGTTAACCTGGATTAACCCCTCAGTTGTGCAGCCACAGCAGGTTTCGTGCAGCTGCTGCAATGCTGTTTGTAGCTGTAGCCTGCTGCCGAGATTCGAATAGCACCTTTAAGGATTATTACGAGTAATATCAAAATAATCAGGAATATCTCGGATAATTTCAACTGCAGCTTTTTGTTAGTAGTAAAGTGAGTGAAACCTAAAAATATAAGTATTCTTTCTTTTTGATAATCTTTTAGTATACAAAAATGTATGTTTCTATAAAATATGTAAAAAGACACCTCAGTTCGTAAAATTACTAGTTGAAACACTTAAAACGAGTTAAGGAAGGAGCATGTACCAACTGTTGAAAAAGAAAATAATTATATCAACCCCTCCAAAAAAATTGCCAAGTCGGAACACCGAAAACGAAATCTGGCAATACTGAATACATCATCTGATCGACTGAATTTGACATTTCCTTTTTTTTTTGACAGCAACAGTAATAAAATAGTGATTTTTTTAAATAATGTGCCCATTTTTGGACAGGCTAAAGCCTTTAAGGTCATACCGCCACTTCTTATGTATGTAATCTATAACGTTAAAACAATAAAAAATCATTGTAATTTTTCTGGTGGTCTAATATTAATTTTAATTAGTGATATGAAAACAGCAAAAAATCACTAAATTTTTGAAGCACATATCATTATTATAAATGATGTTTTATTTTCTACCTACTTGCAAAAAAAAAAAACAAAACTACAGGTCCATTCGCTGCATCCTTCTTTGTTTTTGCTTAATACCTATCTCGGTAATTTTCAACTTTTCAACAAAAATGGTCAATCAAAGGATGCAGCAAAAAACATGCTGCCGGGAATTTTTGCAATTTAAAATGCTAATCCGACTGGGCTAGTCTTATAGGAGATGTATAGGGGAGGCCTGTTTCCAACAGTGAACCTCCTATGGCTGAAAAGAAGAAAAAAAGAGATGATGTCATAATATTATACCTACAAACAAAAAATATTATAGAATCACATCTCAATTAAAGAAACTGTGGTAGTGTAGTGGTAGTAGCGCTGGCCCTGCAATCTTAAGGTCACGGTTTTATACTAATGAGTGATAAATAGAACAATGATGATGATGAAATTGATATAAGCAGAATAAAACAAGTCGCAAAATCTATAAATGTATTAGGTAAATTCTAATTCCGTCGGATTAGTTCGTTTTAGTGAGTCATACATTAGAATTATCGTCACATTGTGCGTAGCAGCAAGAGTGGTAAGGAACGCGAGGTCGAGAGGAGTGGCTCTCAACTCTTCTTACCCCAGTAATATAATACCGTTTTTATTACGATAATCTTGAATTGTTCGACTGTTGCTTGAAGTAAAATACGGGGTGTATTTCTAGACGACGATCATACTGCAGTCCCTACATTATTGGTACTTACAATTATTTATACCCATTTTTTACAGTGAGACCATTAAGATCGTGCGGACTAGGTCTGACATATCCGTTGTCTAAAAATATTTTCTGTACGTATGTATAGTTAGTATACAGTGTAGTGTAGGTAAAAACGGTGTCTACTCCGTTTGTGCGAATCCTATTATTATCATTCATCACCATTTCGTTTCAATGGCTAATTTGTGTATTTTTTTTGTTATCATTGATAACAATGTTGATTACTTATCAAAATTATATGTAACATTGTATTGTTATTTTTAATTACTTATCAACATTGCATCCTTCTTTTTTCGAATTTGAATTCGCATTCGCATGTCGCATACGACAAAAACCTAACCACCTACGAAGCTGACCACCTTAATAGTACATTCTGAAACGGTAGAAGGGCTTTTACCGGAGATAATTTAATAATAACATTTGTGTACTTGAATCTCGTGCTCTTGAATGATCAAAATCTTGAGCTCTCGAGTGCTATCAAAATATTAATTTATAAAAAATGTTAAAACCTATTAGAATGTTGTAAACACGATTGGCATTACCTACCGTACATAGTTTGCGACTACTTTTTGTGAGCAACGGACATGCTTACGGCTAATAGGAAATGGTAACCTTGCCCGAGAGTGTACACTTACAAAATTGTATGACATAACGTACTTTAGGTACAAAGAGTAATAAGCTCTATCCGAGCTCATAATGAAGTAATCATATGGATAACACTTTGACAGTTCCCAACATGATAGAAAAGAAACGTAGTATCTTTTTGGTTCTATACTTTTATCATTGCGGTCTTTGCCCAACGAAGTCAGTGAAGTAGTTAGGCCCGTATGTGATACCCTGACTAGTGCGGCATAACGAAGCTTCAGACTACCTACGCTATAATATAATAGCATACCTATGGCATTTAGTTTATAGTACAACAATATCGCGCACCATATAGTATTATTTATAGATAAGTTCACAATGTGTCCATAATAATAATTATTGTATGGTCCGCGATATTCTTATGCTATGGATTATAATTATGCTTTATGCTATAATATTGTAGCGTAGTCTGAAGCCTCCTTTATGTTACGGGACCCATATGTCGTGGTACACGTTACTACAATAGCTACCCGCTGCCAGAATCTACCAACTAGACCAGGAAAGTCGTTAAAAACCTCTATAATTGGTAGAACAGCTGATACAAACCCCTATTAAAATGGAATATAATGGAATGTTTTTCTACACTACGGACATATTCTATTCTTCTGTCAATACCAACTTTTACATGGGAACGTGAAAAAAATTATATAGTTACATTTCCTCGACGGTAAATTATTTTATTCTGTGGAACAGTTGATTTTTTTGCATTTACTGTGGGAATGTCTAGAGCAATAAAAAAAATACATAGTTGGTCACAGTAATGGTAATGATATCCTAGAATGTGTCCGTCACTACACTATAATTGTACACTTCGCATAAACAGAAGAAGTAATAAACCAAACCAATAGTATTGAGGTAGGTGAACGTTATGCGATGATTATTTGGCATTTTGTAGGTCAATTGAAATAAGATTTAAGTGATAAAGTTATTACGTGTTGTGGACTTAATTCTATGGTTGCTACTATATTAATAGCCTCAGGGTCGGCCGATGAGAGCTCGCAAATTTAAGGCGCCTGCGCTTCTAATGCGGGTATTGTAATGACTGATGAAATTAAATAATCGGCTAAGTGCTAGTCGGACTCGCGCATGAAGCGTTCCGTACCGTATGGAAGCCCTCCTTAATATATTTTATTTTAATTTCATTATTTATTTTTGAATATCCTGTGAATATATCAAGCATAATAATATTCCTATTGCACCCTTAAATATTTGTATTATTTTAAGAATCTATTTCTGAAGTATATATTTTACTAAATATTCTGTAAATATTTCAAGCATCTACCTATTACCGTTATTAATATCGAGCGAAGAACGGCAAAAAAATAAGGTTTGTTCCCGTTTTTACCCTTTGGGTACGGAACCCTAAAAAGATAGGTGGTTAGAGTAGCTAAACCCAATCTTAGTCATCATCAGTTATGATATGAGTTATGACGGCTGTTAAGCCGTAGAAAGTTCACTATCACTGCATAGTATAAAACAAAGTCGTTTCCCGCTGTCTGTCCCCATGTATGCTTTTATCTTTAAAACTACGCAACGGATTTTGATGCAGTTTTTTTAATAGATAGAGTGATTCAAGGAGGAAGGTTTACATCTGTGCGAAGCCGGGGCGGATCGCTAGTTAGATATAAGCCTCCCCTAAGGATTTATGATATGATCGGGTAGCGCTTATAACGTAGTTTGATTGTATTTTAGTAATTATAGAGGTTAAGCGACATTTAGTACATGTAGTGTTCGGATGAGTGGCGGCATTCACAACTGAGCGCTGCCGTGACTCGGGTGACACGGTGAGTTAATTTGTGGGTTCCAGTGTTTCAGCCGTTTATCTGATTGGTGTGAACATCAGCTATCATAGTTTTTACAACGTATGGCTGAAGGAGCCGTAAATTCGTACGGGCTAGCTCAGCGTACGACTTCCATCAATGGTCTAATTTTGACAAAAATAGCACTTTTAGACATCAATTACTACTAAACGTAATCGTAGATCTAGAAGATTGGTCTAGAGGTGATATACAAATCACGTGGCAACTCACTGTACCACCCCTCTCTCTGGTAATATTTTTAAAGCCCCTCTACTCTTATAAGCCTTACGTGACAATCCGGAAAGTATTTCATTTCAATTATTTTTCAACATAGATACAATTTTGTACACTGTACCAAAGAATACGAGTAAATATAAAATTACAATTACAAAAGCACCGAGAAATAGGAACTCACAAAGTTCGGTACCTTGTATCTTGGTGCAAACCTTACTTATCGATCCGATAATCTTTTTCTAAAGTAATAGAAGCAGGCACTGTATAATTTCTCGATCAATGAACATTGTTGGATACCTGTAAAGTTAATCTCACAACGATCGATCGCTATCCGATCGGATGCTGGCAATAAGTCAGTTTGCCTTCGGATACGATCTAAACATAGCTTACCTACTAAGGTTGAAAGCTATTTTACTAATAATAATATGTATGTTTGTGATTTCTTCACGCTTTAATCGTAGAGTATACCTTGAAGTATTGTTTTTTAAACGGCACGTGGTGTTTCTCTAGCCCCTAGAAAAGTGATGTGTTCTACGATTTAAGTGAACTCATCGTAATAACTAACTTTTTCTATGAGGCTAACTGTGATATTAACGAAAAAAGCGGGCCATTCCCGTAAGTTCTAATAGTAGAACTACCGGGATAAAATTGTCCCGATTGTCCTACCGTAGAACTACCGGGACACTTTCAGCCGTTTCCTAATGTGTCATAATATAGAGGTATTTTTGGAACTCATTGAATATTTGATTAAGGAATGCATGGAATACCTAGACCATGAGCGTTCGAACTGCCTCGGTGGCTCTAGTGCCCTTAAAGGCGTGGGTTCGATTCCCACCCAGGGCAAATATTTATGTGAAGAACATAGGTGTTGCTCGGTGTCTGGGTGTTATTTAGGTATTTTCTATGTAAGTATGTATTTAAAAATATCTATATGTAGTGTATCAGTCACTGGCAGCCTTATCACAAGCTTTGCTTAGTTTGGGGTCAGAGAGAAACCGTGTGTAAGATGTCCCCTTACATTTATTTATATTTTTTTATTTGTTTATTTTTTAATAACGTGATATGTATTACTTTTACTCTGTGATACTCGTACTATATTATAATGAGCTTGTCATGTCAATGCTAGAACGATATAGGAATATTTAATTATTATTCGAAGAAAAGAGCGTTTGGTTTGTTTTTGACGTTGAATTTGAGGTATTTCTGTACATCTATGTACCTGTGTCTGTATGTCTATCTGTTACATAATAGCAGATATAGGAGAGGCCTTCGTTCGACCTTGTGTAATAATCATGCACTAATACACAAATGTCTTAATGCCAATAGGTGTGTCCTTCTCTCGTATTCTACTTTCTTCGTGATCTAGGCAAATCGTGTAGCGCTCATTACGTAGTTTGACTAGGTGTTTGCCACGATCACCGAAGTGAAGCAACCGATCAATCTTTGGATGGGTGACCGCAAGCGACATTTACAACTGAGCGCTACCGTGGCTCGGACGACACGTTGTAGGCTCCGGTTGTTTTAACCGTTTAGTCATGTTAGCGGCCTTCAGATGCTTAAAACTTCTGACATCAGGGTTAGTTATACCGTTACCCGGGCTATACGAATTTAGTTAGGTACCAAGAAAATCGTGAAATTGGCAGACTATGTATTATAACATACTCATAACACTTTTAAAGGAAATGAGTATATTTGAATATAGAGTAACGAGGTCCCTTCTAGGTAAGCGTGCCAAATTCTAGACGACATTTTTGGTTTGCACAAAGCAGAACGTAAGCAAACCCAAAATTATTATTATATGAAATAATAGTTCCCTCTAAAAAACATAAATAAACAACCCAATAAATTTAAACTAGAAAACCACTAAGTAACTAAACATGAATACGAAATGTACTATTTCGAAAATAAGATAATCTCCATCAAATAACCACTAGTGAGAAAGTAATCTACCTCAGAAAAAACCGTTTTTTTTTTCTAATTACGCACCACCTTTTCACCATCGCACAAATCCTCCTTCCAAGACAAATATTAATCCTAGTCTCTAATTTCAATGGTATACAAAAAATCGACATCGACACGATACGAATGGTGTTAAAAACCAAATTAGGTTGTAACCTAAATAATCAGATGACTTTAAAAATAAGTATAAAACCCAAATTAGCAAAGGGCACGAGCCCTGAAGTTCATGGAGCCACACAAATAAAATAAAAACAAATAGGAAAAAAGTAGATTTACGTTGTATAGTTCTAAGATATAGAGTCAGTTTAGAATTGATATGCTCTTAGTTTCAAACACAAGGAAGCACATAAGGGACATAAATCTGCACAAGTGATAGATCCGAAAAGTACCGGCGCACTGTCGAAGTCCACACACTGGATCGCGCCGGGCACACACTTTGCCATTGAAATGTGTATGATATTCGCCTATCAATGGTATGTCCCAATACTTTCACGCGGCGCACAGCCCAGCACCACACTATAAACTAACACAGTAGCGCACGTCGCATGAAATGTATGCTCCACCAATACTATAGAATCGGAAAGGTATTAACGCTTTCCGTGTATAGGCTTAGAATGTTTTAATACCTTACATGGAACACAAAATAAACCACCTATCATAACCGTATAGATATTGTAGTTCATCTATTACGTAGCTATAATACAACATTTATGAAGCAACTTGGACGATCATATACTTAGGTTACCTTACCTATACATATTAGGAGGTTCGTATATTGTGCATAGAGATTATAGTTTATCACACTGACCTGTGTGCGAAGAGTTTCTTTTCTTCGCTTCGATCAAGAATTCCTGATCGAAGTTTCTTCGACAGTAAAGTAAAAGGAATGACATTTCATTATTTAAATCAGAATCAGCGATAGCCATGAAAAAACTAGACCGGTAAGTCAGCAATGCCCATACTGCGCGCAATGCACGCCAGCACAGAGTGCGCGCGCGCACCCCCCACCCCCCACGCCCTCGCCCCACGTCGTCGTATAAAAGCCCACTCCCGCCCTCATTTCGATCAGACGCAAGTTGCACTCCAAACATAGCGAGTCCTGGAAGATACATCTTCCAGCAGCGCTATTAATCGACACATTACTAAAAAAACTATTTCCTATTCTTTCTTTCTTTCACCTCTGTGCTAACTTCTATACACAATGAAATCCATGGTGAGTACTCTTATCTAAATATTTGCAATGATGTGTGTGTGAAATGTGCTAAAGGATATTGTCGCAAAAGATCATCAAAAGTTGGAATAAGTGTCTTAATATCATTCATACAATTGGACTTGTTTTCAATTCTGTGAGGTCGCGAGGGTGTACCTTTATTCGATTTAGAAACTGACAGTAAGAACTAGTTTTACTCTGTTCTTGCTCAATACACCACCGCAGGACACCTGACCTCCGCAAACTGTAACAAGCTAAGAACACTGTTTCTTTCATAACCGTTTAGTCCAACAATCAAATGATAAGCATCTGACAAAGGTTCCGCTGAGTGCCTAATAGAAAACTGTGGGAAACAAGATAAGATTATCAATTTTTAATTGAATTAAGAAGCGTGAAACGAGCAATTTGACATTGTTGCTTAACGCATCATAACGAAACCCCTTTTCGATAACGTGTAATTCGTAAATCGTTGGCGTAGCAGATGAGCCGTAGCCATCCGTAGTCGCGTAGCGCGCGTGTAGCATCTTCACTTTCAATGTGCAAATCGATCAACTGTGAACTATTCGAATTTAGCTTTACTATTTTTTGCATACTTTTCATAAACAACACTTGTGATTTTAAAAGCATTGCTTGAATTGCAATAATTATGAAATTGCATTATATGTATAAAAAATCAATTACAGAACTTACACAAGTCTTTAGTAAAATTATGAATTATGGCGAGTATGAGGAGCGGTTTGTTTATAACTGTCTTTTTTCTATTTTCAAATGTTCCGTATCTTAGAATCGTATGAGTTGTGGTCAAACGAATAGTCTAGTAACACCAATAATGGTACGTAAAATAAAGTTCTTCAATATTATTATAATATAATGTAGTATGCCAAAACTTGCTAAAAGCTACACAAGAATAAGAATATGGATTGTTGCATCATCATACACTAAGACGTTCTTACTAATAAATATGTGTGTAAATCAGTGGTCAATCAAATATAAAATATGATCTCTATTTTAATTTATTCCTATAAAGCATATTCGATAAAATATAAAACACGATCTTTCCTTCAGTTGCTTCACTTAAAATAACTTAGCTAAGCAACTAATAACGATTAAGTTGATTGGCGTGAAAATATGTGTCGAAAAATGTACACACGTCAGTCGCAATGCGCTTACAGGGTCAGTGTCAGAATGCTCGGTTTAGTTGATACGTCGCACAGACTTTGCCAGATAGGACATGTCGTTTCGATCAGAACCTAATTTTGCTCGAAGTTCTCTGATGAAAATCACAGCTACGCTTAGCGTCAACATCATCCTCATCTTCTTGCCTTTATCCATCGTCGGTCGGGTCAGCATTGGCTTTTGCCACTTCAACAACACTCTATCATATGTCATTTCGTCAACATCTCCGTGTCGTTATAATTACACAATTATTGCTCTCAAAGCACATAAAATCACTTATTCACATACGAAGACACTGCATTTCGCAATATAATATAATTTGTATATGTACATGCATTTTGCGGTGCGGGTATTTGATATTTGCTATATATGAGTGTCGAGCGCCGCGCCGGGTAAAGATAAAACCTCTCTGTAGAACTCTATGGTCGCGATATCGCGTGTGTAAGAAAGATAAGAAACACTTCCGAAACTGCGCACCCATTTCGTTTCTATTCGAATTTTGGTATTTGTAATCAGTAGAAAGTTACCGCGATTCTTATTATTTTGGCTTTATTGACTTATTTATGATTTGCTTTGTTATTGTATTACAAAATATTGCTAATTATATTCTAAAAGTAATAAAATGTGTTCATTATGTTGCAAAACACAAGTCATTGTCACGAGAGCTTCGTAATTAATCAAATTTTTATGTTTAACATAAAAACAATAAATACTAAAAGCTGTTTGTTAGCTTTTCTCTAAAGTAAAACTTAATGGGTTCTTTGGATTGGAAATTATTCTATGCTGTCCAATAAGTAGAGCCAAGTTTTACATCACTCGTCAAGTATACATTAATAGTATTGTAGCCAATTTTAATTCGAAAGTAGACAATAGAATTGCGAGGTATTGTTATATTTTGTTAGGTATTGTACATGAGTTCGAAAAAAAATACTAACTTGCTATTCATTACTTGTAAAATTCGTCAAAATTATTTTCAAAAAACGACATAAAAAGACGAAGCCCGTAAGGTATACCTAATACACAGGGTTATTTCTAATCAATTAGCATCCTTTTAGGGGCTTATTCTGTACATCAAAACTAACAAACTTTGTTCTACCACTTTTATTAATAGGTACTCGAAAAAAAAGTTGTTGTTCCATAGAAAAATATCGTTCACCCTGGATAAAATGTACGAACAGCTGATTTTTTTTTTGAGTTTTGACAAAAGTCGCAGAACATCTGTTGTTAGTTTTGATGTACAGAATAAGCCCCTAAAAGGATGCTAATTGATTAGAAATAACCCTGTATATGTTATGTCATTACATCATATATTAAATTGCGAAAGTAATTACAATATCATGCATGTTGTTTTCCTCAATAGTGTTACTGTGATCTCACGCATCATTGGCTATGCGGTTACGATGTAACTCTTTCACATGCATTGATACGGACATTGTAACTTTACTTAAACATTCAACATGGAAAAAATAATGATTTTAAATTAGTGCAAAGCGTTAAGAAGGACTAATGGGCAATGGCAGCGTCATAGATATTAATGTCACATAAGTAGTTTTGGAGAAAAACGGTAACATAGGTTTGCACAAACATCCTCTCACCCCAAACGCATATACCGTCTCCGTTCCGTCGTAAATAAAAAGAACATCGTATTTTTCTGAATTGAGCTATTTACCTGTGACACATGGAAAATACATTGAAAAAGATACATTGATTTATCACTTGAATGGTTTAAATAAGTACCTATGCAATGCTTTCAATAGAACTTTTATCCGCTTATGCATTTTGTGTTTAAATTAAAAAACTGCATGTACTTATGTAACGTTCTTATCAATAAAATCTTATTAGATGAAAATCATGTTACGCTGGAACAATTTCAATTTGTTCGCTTCACTCAGACAATGAACAAAGCGCTTTCACTTCATTTGTACCTGATATTTTGCGAACCGAACTTTGTTTGTTGTTGTCTAGACAGCACGCGTAACGATTCATATTGCATGACAGATCAAGCACGGAAAAATTCTGAAAAGCCATATAATCGTAACCTAATTCAGCTCGATTTAATTAAAAATATTTGCATTATTTCACTACATGCATGTACTCCATTCTGCTCCTATTCACTTTTTTCTACAGATCAATAACTTATTAAGGATCTCCCTGAGATACAGATTTTTCTTTTACTTAAAGTAAATGTAGAAATTGACGCTTACAGTCAGCCAGTTACGGCTCAAACCCTATACCTATAAATACGCTGAAAATCTCATCGTGTTAAGCGCAGAATTGTTTGCAACAAAAAATGTACATCGGAGACAAAGTAGGTCCATACCAGATACAAAATCTGGGCTTGCATTGTCATTCATCAGTGGCCCGCATTTCTGTTGCAAGTGTTAAATCTCGAGATCGATCTGTAGATTGATGGCGGCGCACCTGATCCATCATTCTCACGCCATTTAATCTTAAATCTCGCACGAAACTGCTTCATCATGACCGTTCATTCAACTATTGGATTTCATATCGCAGGTCAATGAAAATCTGATCAAAATGTTTTGACAGATCAGTCACTTTCGCTTTGTCTTTGTTCAATTATGTTTTATCCACCATCATCATCCGTAGTTTTTGTAGTTGGTTGCTAGAATTTCTCGTTCTGTGCCATCTACAGTAGTCCATTATCAGTCAGGTGCAGATTGCACAGGAATTTATCTTTTTATTTCGCAAAAATGTTATCTGCAATTGTTTTATATAACTTGATAAAATGAATCCTGTAAAACAAAAAAAGGTATGTCAATAGTGAGCATTAAAAGTAACGTTTGAAATGGAACTGCGCTGATTCCTGAAATTTAATACCTACTCGATAATTGCTGAAGAGCGTCAGAATTATCGAGTAGGTAACATCAATCCCGCACACTGCATTGTAAAAACCGTTACACATCACAGATCGCGTGCGCAAAACTACTCAATATATCTAGCCACAGTATGTGCGAAATACTTGCATATTTGTGCAACCAAACGCCTCGGTTAAGGTTGTGCACGGTCCGAGCGCGGTGAATCAGAGCACGAATACTAGATGTCAATGTCACTGAAAGTTGACCGGTGGAAAAATTATCTGTTACTTGACACTTCCTTTCAATGCCTATTGATTAATGTGCAACACTCTTAACACTACAATGTGGTTATAGTACATTACTGAGTACAATTTCAGTTTATACATTTTCTGCAACTAGTTTTGCTTTTCGCGATTTTCTGTTGTAAAAAAACCTTACGTAGAATTAACTCGCAAATTGCATAGGGATCCATCCTATGTCCGTATATTCTTGTCAAAATCTATCGATTACAGTAGATGTTCACATTCGAGATACCTGTTTTTATTTATTTTCTCATAGTGAGGATTACCAAAAAAATGTCGAAAATTGCTAAAGACGTTTCAGAGTTAAATGCATCGAAACATAGATAGAAAATCATTTCGCATAAATCGTTTAAATGTCACTTAAATCAATCTGAAATTCTCCGTGATTCAAATTATTGGCATAGAAACAAGACACCTCGATGCGTCAACGTTATCTATTCAATACAAATGTTTGTTACTGACATTCACAAATCGTCCTAGATCCAGATAACTATTTTGAAATAGCCTGCTTGAACCTTTGTGGATATTGTTAATATTAAATTTATTAAGGCCGAAATTTGCGTGGCAGGTGTCTCTTATTGTATCGAAATATTGGCCTCATTATTGTGATATCGATCTTTATTAACTTATTACATGGTAGGTTCACCACAATTCCTTTGTAACACTAATAAATTGGTAATTAATACGTAGTAAGACAACACATGCATATCTGAGGCGTTCACTTTGACATTTTCATAAATTTTGATTTAAAGATTCCGACATGAAATTTTCTGATCATTGTACTTATTAAAAAAAATGACTGGTTAGGTATAATTTTAGGAAAGCTAAAGTGGATTAATAGAAGTTTTGTGTTTATTATAAGAAGCTTCTAAAGCCATAGGTACAAATAAAATATACGACTGCAGTACCAACGTAATCTTCATCAGATCCATAATTCATGTAATGCACTTGCCCTTCTAGCTAATAGATCATGTCGCGTCCGATCGATCAACGATTAAAGCTATTCAATTACAGTCCAATAACTTTGAATAGCTGCCAACAATGTTGAGGTTGTCGAGTGCTCTACTTATACGCAATGTCAACAGCAAGAGTACATCTCTGCGATCGTCTTTGAATCGATGCGCTTCGTTTCTTTTGAGGGCAGTTTTGTAGATTTTTTTTTAATTACTTAGTAGCCAATTCTTTTTTATTTCCGAGATTTGGATAGTTTTAGCGTGGTAATACTAACAAAGAAAAACCTTTACTACATTTTTTTGTATTACAAATTATTTTCTTATTTTCTGATGAAAATAAATAAATATTTTCTGAACAATAATTTTCCTTGAACTGTTTTTAAATAGTCACAAGCTTATAGATAAATCGTAATTTTGGTAGATAAGGTCTTGTTCCTTGATAATCAAAAATATCGATATCGATAAAATGACTGCAAAAAGGGCATCCCTAGCACTTCGTCAATGGAAGGCGCACCCAGGCCGCTGGCGTTGTCGCTAGTGTCGCTCGCCTCGTCGACTCGCCGCTCACCCGAGCTTTTTGTCTGCATTCCGGCGCGTACCGATTTAGAAGGGCATGCCCACGCACCTCGCGCCTGACACTCATTAATTGATATCCCTAATTACAATGATAATAACGCCCAACACTAATCATTTCCCTATCTATTGACTCCAATACCCTTGCAAAATGTCTAACACGCACTAAACCAAATACAAATCTGATTAACGGAAGATAAAAGATTAAAAGTAGATTAAAATAACGGAATGCAAAACTTTTAATTCAAGCAAGAAATTATTTTAAGAATATGTACTTTAAATGTTTAAAAAAAGTAATTGCTTCTCATTGCACATTATTCTAAATGTTGTCAAGTTACGTCAGCCAACCCTTTTTTTAAATGCTAGAATACTTTTCCTGAAGGTCTATTTTTTACATTTTTTAGCTGAAATGTCAATCTTTAATTGTGTACGGTTTTAAACAAAGCTCTATATTGTTGAAAATAGCGTGGTTCGTAAATATTCATTGCCCAATCATTAAAGGCAAGTAATTAGCCTTTTGAGTTTGATTTAAGGTAATAAAAGCGTTTCTGTAAGAATTAATGGCAAAATTAAATGACATTAATTTCGATTGAAATCGAATGTCGCTAATTAATTACATTAATTTTACACGGAAAATATATCCTTAAGAAAAAAATTGACACTAGCTTAATAATATACAAAAATAAGCACGATCTTCTGATGGTGCAAAAAAACGCAATTCATCGAAGGCGTTGTAAAGCAGAGATAAGTTCTATTGTAACTTTCGCGTTTAACTTGGTAAAAATATATAAAAAAAGCTGTACAAAGCTAAAATAAGCTATCAAGACAACTACACCAAAACGCAGTTGCAAATCTTATGCGTCCAAGTAGATCTGCCCAGCAGGGCAATGCGAGATCTACGCGAAACTTCTCACTGAATAATATGCATAAATAGTCAAAGGACGTTATTTCACATGATATTTGACTAGATCTGTATCCAACGGAGTAGGACAAAGAAAAGTCTAGTTTTCCAAACTCTATATGACAAGTAATGGAAAACGCAAAAGTGTGTTTGACAGGCGAGGGTAACCGGTCTCTGAATGTGGCTGGGCAGGTCCGGAAGGCTCACTTCCTGATCCCTGACCTTCGGGCAGCCTTGAGCCGTGCCGCCGTTCACTCATTGCTCTCAATTGCTTTTTATTTTTAACATATTAAGAGCGAAAGCGTGGGCGCGCCTTATACAGGCAACCTAAACGACGAAGGGTGACAGTACAGGAAAATTGTTTAAGCTTTATTAATATTGAGTCAAGATCACGTGATGAATAATATTGTGTCTTCTTGAAAGGCAATAATATGAAATTCTTCTAGGTTTCGGAAGATTCAATGATGAGGAAGATTTTAAGGGAAAGCCTATAGATAGGTATCTATGATGATCTATCTATAGCTTTCGGTTACGTTTAATTTTTCAGTAAAACAAATGAAAGAGAAAATAATACAGAATAGTAATGCAAAAAGAATCATTGTTTATCGACACGAAACTAAATATCAGGTCCAGTTATCTACTTTAAAGAATATTAGCGTGTGTTCTTAATTAAAAGTTAACTAGTATTTCAATACAATTACTTAAAATAATATCAGACATTAAATCGCGTATTAAACGCCATGTCATTGACACGGAACAAACATTTTTTTTTCTAATTCAATTATTCGGTCGCAGTCGAGTAGGCACATAAATAAAGTTATCTTGCTGGTTTTGTAAATCTATAACTCGATTGCGGAATTTGTCTGAATAACATAAATTACAACATGTAACGCGTGCTAACAGCTCTCAAGGGCGTAGCTTTAAGTACTTATTGCAAAAAAAATAGATATTGATCGAGAAATATCAGTGGAAAGTCTATTAGGTAACTCTATTGCTGAGTTTGATAATAGCCAAGCACTTTTCTAGTTTCGAAATTGAATAGCATTCAAAATGTCGATTTTATTGTTTGATCGTGTTATCATATGCGCTTTTCTAGTTTCGAAAAGTTGAATAGGTAGGTAACATTCAAAAAGTTGATTTTAATATGTAATCGTTTCATTTTAAGCATCATCCATCAGCCATAAGAAGTCCACTGCTGAACATAGGCCTCCCCTATGGATCTCCAATAAGACCGGTTGGAAGCGGCTTGCATCCAGCGCGATCCTGCGGTCTTAATGAGGTCATCCGTCCCCCTTGTGGTTGGACGTTGATTTTAAGCATATTTTGTTGCAATTAAGCTTATCATTTTCAAGAAATTTGACGACATTTTTTGATGGCAAATAATTGATTGTTTTATTCGTCTAATTACTTACCTTATATGGCTAAATAGCTGCTTAATTAATGATGTAGATATTTTTGCCATAATTTACATTTTACATAGAAAAATGCACTATACAAGCAAAAATATTGCTTTCGTGCATGTGTAAAAAATAATTCAAATATATTATATTTTCTCGCAAGATTACGACATCGGGTAGTTTTAAAAGCTGAACAAATAGTACATTGGTTCCTACTAATTTATTGTACTATCTCAAATAATCGCAATACCTATCTCTGATTGGAATCCTTGAAGTCATAGTGCAACACCGGACGTTGTGCAGTTATCTGCTCAGGTAAAAATGTGTACCTACTTATGCAAAATTGCTATGCAAATAATCTAAAAGTAATTAATTAGAATTTATGGCTTACTTTACGAGCAAAAACTTTAAATTAGTTAAGTAATACCGAAATATTTGCATAAAGTTGCTGTAATTTAAATAATATTTCCGTGCTATTTTCACGACGTAAATAAATTTTAAATTCTGAAATATATTTAAACACTTTTTTCAATCCAATTACCTGAATTTGTTTTATCGATGATTCGATGGCTTCGCTCATCCATCCCATCCCTATAACGAACTACATCAGCTATCTGTCAGCTAGTACAATTACGAGTACTAACTATAAGCTGACATTATAAATATTATATATTCGTTTATTGCACAATGCACTGTTATAACAAAAGTTCTTACAAACTAGATTCTTAACTTAGTGACATTGACCCCGTAAGGGCGTCGCAATTTAAGGAGGGAACATCTACACGACAGCACTAAGAATCCTTACTATAACTTTGTGTTTCAATTCGTAAAGGACCGCAATAACTTAGTTTAAAATTAACTATAATTAGTGTCAGTATTCAGTTGCTTAGTGCTTAGTACCAAAACTGGATCGCTCTCAGGCCCTGACATCGTTGAACCTAAGAATACTTAGATCGTGAATTCCTTACTTATTCACTCATCTTGTTATGTTATTTATGAATATTAATAAACGTTTATGTTTCTAGCTAGGCATTTATTATTTGTTTCTAATTTACATGTTGTTTTAAGAATGATATAAAAAGTAAATATAAAAATATTGCCTTTTATTATAATTTAATGTCAATATTGTAATTATTTAATATGTTAATAGAATATACATCAGAAACAACAATTTAATGAATTTGTATTATCTAGGTCAGTTAATTAGTACATTTATACAGGGTGTTCAGCAAAGAGCGGATAACACTTCACTTCATCGTAAGTTTATTTATATACTTGAGATTAAAAGTACAAATGTTAGTAAATGATTGACCTTATCTACTCGTTAGCCATACATACATTTTTTTCTAGAAATATCTAAATACTAATATGACCTAAGTAGATACCTAATTCTCTTTTTTCTATCTATCAATATGACCTAAGTAGATACTTACCTAATTCTCTTTTTTGGTCAACACGTTTGGCTACAGGTCCACGAATCTTAAATGATAAATGGTGTATGGTTTTTAATGGTAAATGGTGACCAACGCATTATAAAAACACAGAAATTCCTGGAACTTGGTTATACTAACTATACAAATCAATTTTGATAATAATAGAGACGTAAAATTAACTTGGCTCTATTTACGAGTATAAACGCAGCTGCGTAATTTACTTACAATTTGTCAATCACAGTAAAACAAATTAAATCCAGATTCCAATCCGACTCAATAAAATTGTTTTCGTTTAATATTTTGTCTTACAATAATTAGGCATTTTAACCAGAAATAAGGAACCGTTCTAAAATACTGTTGAATTGATAAAAAAAGACGTTATTATGGCCATAAATATTATTGTAAGGAACGATCGAAATTTAAATGTACTCGTATATGGCGGTACTGGCATATAGTTTTGTTGATTTTCATTATTTTATTGAGTTGAACATACTAGTACTTTCAGTATAAATATAGCAAAACAGTTTGTAACTTTTAATGTTCCAATTATTACATTTTATAGTAAGTATGATGTGTGTTTACACATGACGTCAAATCAAATCATAGGCCTCGATAGCTTGTAGGTCTATACTAAATTACTTTTTATTTACTGTAAACCAACTACAGATCTTATTAATACTACTATAATAATATTACAAGCGCGAAAGTTTGTACCTATGTATGGATGTTTGTTCCTTTTTCAGGCAAAAACTACTGAACGGATTGAGATGAAACTTTTCAATAGTAATGTTTATACATCAGAATAACACATTGGCTATAATTTATGAAAATATTACGTGAAACGAAGTTTGTAGGGTCAGCTAGTATATTATATACTTAATAAATTATTTAACACGGTCAACAAGATGTTCTACATCCCTAAAAAATAAACCGAACACACGTATTTCCTTACTCAGTCACCGATGCCCTTTTTTGAATTCTATATTAACAATTTAAGGCCTCAGCAATCTGAACATCGAGTTTAAATCGAATGGAAGTAATCGAAAAAGTAACAGCATTCCTTATCGATTCTGTCACCTCTGCAAACTTGCTCGGACGCATTGCCATAATTTACATTGACCTTTGTTCACTGCGAACTACTAGGTAATAAAATTATTTAAAGATTATGTACCGTAATGGACTATTAAAGTGAAGTTTCACATGCCTTGTACGGCATACGGCCGTCATACTTAGGTCTCTCTTGAGATAGCATCTAGATGCTTAAGTAGGTCAGCTTTGTCTGGAGGTTGGAGTTGCGCAATCGGTATATTTAGCCTTAAATACAATGAAATAGTGGTCATATTATTTTCGATTTTGGTAAATAGAGCCAATACCTGTCTAGGGTACAAACAAAGCATCTATTTTGCATAATGTGGACAAGACAGCGACATTAGGTATTGATAACTGACCGCCCACTACCCGCGCCAAGCCCTTGCACGACTTTGCATATAGAGCACTGATAGAGCCTTAAATCAGTGAATAATGCTTCATACATATTTCTATGGAAAGTGCGGTATCGACAAATTATGTAAAGATTATTGAAACGACAAATGCTCAAAAATATTAATGCTATAAATTTAGTGGTACTTGTTCCATTTGAAATTATTACCAAAATAACGACGCAGCGCATTTACTTAAGCGATTACTGATACGGACGATAATATCTCAGTAGGTATGAAGAATTTGAATACATACAAAATGTCGGTAGCCGCAATTAAACTTAGGTTGCACAGACACAGCGAACCTTAATTTAGCAATAGGCACCGAAGTAAAACGAGGGCGAGTTATCACAACTGGAATTATAAATATCTTATCGACCAGTCGGACCGTAATTAGAGGGCTGGGAGCAACGTCGCCGCAATCAACTTTGAACAGTCCAATGTCATAGCTTTGAATTTTATCTCGTTAATGCAGGATATGCACCGCCCGCAGCTAGCCTTCTGTCTAATTCTAGTCACAATATCCGATACTGATCACAAATGAGACCCTTGTCAAAGCAAATCATACCGCAAATGTTACTTTGTCTTTTATCAGTATCAGTAGATTAACTTGGTTTCCTTTGTCCGCAGATCGCATTGGCTTGCTTGGCGTTCGCGTGCGGCGCCCACGCTTCTCAAGGCTGGGCCGGCCCGCCCGCCAACATTGCCCTCTCACAGGACGGGCGCAACATCCTCGACACCCCCGAGGTAGCGCAGGCCCGCGCCGCCCACCTCTCCGCGCTCCAGCAGGCGTCCCAGAACAACCCCAACCCCAACGACGACGGCTCCTACAACCCTCAATGGGACAACGAAGAGTACTGGCAGGGACAGCAGCAGAACAAGTGGAACGGCGCCCCCGCTCAGCAGTGGAACGCTGCCCCCGCTCCCAACCAGTGGAACGCCCCCGCCGCTCAGCAGTGGAACGCCGCTCCCGCCCACAACCAGTGGTCCGGTGCCCCCGCCCCCGTCGCCGAGACCCCTGAGGTCGCCCAGGCCCGCGCCGCCCACCTCGCCGCTCTCTCTGCCGCCAAGCCCGCCCAGCAGTGGAACGCTCCCGCCCAGAACCAGTGGGACTCCCCCGCTCAAAACCAGTGGAACGCCCCCGCTCAGCAGTGGAACGGTGCTCCCTCATGGCAGTCCGGCAACCACGGCCAGCACCAGCCCGCCCAGATCAGGCTAGCTAACGACGGCTCCGGCATCCTGGACACGCCTGAGGTCGCCGCTGCGCGCGCCGCTCACTTGGCCGCGCACGCGCAGGTCGCGCACAACGCCCCCGCCCACCCCCAGCAACAGCGCTGGTGAAGCCTTCCTCCTCCCTCTTCCTCTTCTCTGCCGGGTCCCGCGTCATGAGCCGGCCCGTAGCTGCGTCGAGTAGGTCCCGGTGACCGCGCGTCTACGTGCTCGACTCACGGCGAAGCGTCCGTTCTTTTCCTCCGATCTCTTCTTCTTTTAGGATTTTTCTGAGTGCAAGTGCGTCAGCCTATTCTTTCTCTGTGGCTTTTTGTTACTTTTATAAGAAATTTTTATTGAACGAACTTTTGTACATAATAAATAATTTGTATGTATGCGTAATTAACGAATTATATAAAAACGGAAAGTATCTTTGTTGTTTTAATTGAACCATTTTAAGGTGTCAAGGACAGAACTTGAACTAGGCGAGTGACTGTTTGCTTGGACTATGATAACACTGACAAGGCTATCAAGTGGAATTCCAAACCAATAAAAAGGTGTCTGCAAGCAATAAAAAGAGCAAACAAACAGTAGCATATTAGGGAAAAAGAGTTCGATAAATTGATAGCAAACAACTGAAAGGTAATTCATTCCAAAATGGGTAATTGTCAACATGTAACCGGTCTAACTATAACAGAATTACGACTTTAAAAACAATGTTGTGAAGTCAAATGTCTTTATTACACTTGACTGTGATCATCATTTTCAACATTAGGTACATCGAACCTGACTTTTACGACTAAGCAGGCACCAACACTCATTTGAATCTTTAGGTAAATGATACAAAATAGAGATGTACGTGGACATGTGTTTTACATCTAAGAAATCCGGAAATACTTGTCTATAAATTCATAAAAACAAAACACAAAATCTAACCGTTATTAGCTCAGAAATTAAAACAGTAGTACAATACCCACAAGGTCACCGTTCTGACATCATGCAGTGAGAATGCCCATTAACGAAATTAAATTTAATCCAAGAGAGTAGTCAAAGGGCTCGTGCTCGATTTACGAGCGAGCTAACTAATAATTACGTAGTTAAGCAATTCAGGACGACAAATAACATGGAAATGTATAATTTGTATGGAAAGCAAAGCGGGAGGCGGCCCGAGGTCGATCTATTAAACTGGAAGCACAGAGGCAATCAGTTATTCTACAAACATTTGCCAACCGATATTAGGTCGATCAGAACCATCAATTGGAACTCCTCAAATGAGTTTTATAACACAAACTCTACTTTGTGAGGGGTCATTTCGTTGCGACACCTAAACAACGTCGGGTTAGTTTAAAAAAGTCGTGCAATGGTGTTGCCTCATAACTCGAGTGGTTTGCGACCCCGAAAAACTTCTATGGAAACTTTTAGAAAGGTATTTATTGCAACTAAACTTTCTATTGTCTTTTAACAAAAAAAAAAAATTACATCCAAATTTTTCCCAAAAGCAAAACTACTGGATGACGCAAAGTGGCCAAGACCCTCCTCCTTGGTATGTTTGGGACCACATGACTTCTACTTCTCGAGGAATGAATGAGGTAGGAACCTAATACTTTGTTATATGAAAACGACTGATAATAAAATGGTCTCTCTAGAGATTGAAAAGCGCTTTTGTTCCCAGGATAAACAATCCCATAACAAAAACAAAAGAGATGCAAAAAGTATCTTCAAGGAAGACTTTAGAAATTATCTTCTGACTTCTACTTTGCACGGGCTGCGCTACATAGGAGAGAAAAAGCTTACTTGGTTTGAAAGGTTATGTTAAATCAAATTAATTAAATACTTAGAAGCTTAAAGTCGTCTTTAAAGCCAACACTAAAACGGAATAGAATATAATATAGACTACCTAATATCTGTCCCCGTATTTTGTTGAAACTGAAATACTACTTACCTATGAATATGATATTTATTTTTGTCATTTTGAGCACGCACTGCTTTCATATATATCTAGGTACTTGCTACCTCTTGCTCTTTACTAACTAAAGATGCAATTTTACAAAAGATCCTGAGATTGCCTGTACGATACAAATACTAAATACTATACTAAGTTCGTATAGGCCTGGTTAACAAAGTTAACCAGGTTCAGTTGTTTGTTATCAAAGTTTTATAGTCGCCTAATTTAATGTATCATCCGAGTCACGGCCGCTCTCAATTGTAAAAGCCACCTACGGTCACCCATTCGAAGACTGCTCAAGCCGAACGTTGCTTATCTTCGGTGATCGCTAAGAAACATCTAATCAAACTACGCTATGAGCGCTACGTTTCATACTAAATTAACTACACGGAAACTTGACAAATTCCCACAGATTTTTCTGGTTGGCTGCGTTCATCAGCTCAGTGATTTGCGCAGCATTCTTCATTCTGAATGTGTATGCAAAGTGGCGTCAATCACCGATGATCGTGAGCATTAACCCTGAGAACATGCCTCTGACGAGCCTGCCCTTCCCCGCGATTACCATTTGCAATGTTAACCAAGCTAAGAAGTCTGTCGCGGAACGATATAGGCACGATGGGTGAGACAGTCACTTGAATTTTAATTCTTCAGAATTTTAATTATTTTCTCGATCCAACCTATCCCTATGGGGAGGCCTATGAATGTCCAGCAGTAAATTTTCTATGGCTGATGGATGGATGGAGAACTTAACCCAAAAGTAGAGTCAAAAAATTCGGTAACAAAAAGTTAAATAGAAAATTCTAAAGAGGTTGAAGAATCTCCCAAGCTTGGACGTGTAACAAAAGTTTAAGCGAGACCCATTTTTAGCATGGACGACTAGGGTCTTGCTAAAATGTCTACTTAATCGTCTTAAACAAACGTAAACCAAGATGCTAAATAAGTTCGTATAGGCCGGGTGGCTAGCCCTGATGTGAGAGTTTTTAGACCGCTTGAATGCATTTGACAGGGCTAAACGGTGAAAACAACGGGGCCCTACAATTTAACCAAGATGCTTTTTAACATACTTATTCAAAAGATAGTCTTTCAAATTACAAGTAGATTTATTTCAGTTACTACCTACCTATATATTTTTTATCGAATTCGGGCTTTGAGTTAGCCTGAGTGAAAACATAACTCAGAAAAGATGAGTCGATAGTGCTTGTAACAAAGTTGAAGCAATCTTGCGACTAGTGCCTAGTGCAATAGACTGACAAACCATCGTCTCCACATAGCCGAGAAATTGCGGGTCTAGGCCGATGCTAATCTCCCGTCGCATTCCAGAGACAACGTCGATAAGAAGTTGCTTCAGAGCCTCTGCTCGTCCCGCGATGACTCCGAGATTTTCGAGAACGACATCGCGGATAGTGCCGATTGGGATCACACGCGTACCTTCCTTATTAACGTAATGTTACCACCACAGTTAGCATAAAAGCATAATACACCACATAGTTTTGTCGACATGCTGAAATTTGACAGACACATTTTACCTACTATAACTTTATCATTTGTTGGATGGACATAAAAGAGTCGATAAGTATTTAAAATGACGCGCATGCTAGCCCCGGTGGCGCATCATTTATGTGAAATGCACTTTTACCCGTAGCACTACCAGTAGTGTCCCGGGAAAGTAAAATTTCCCTTCACTCTACCTACTACTCTACACTCTACTAGTCGTGCAATGCAGTAGTGTCACGGGGAATAAATGGTGACGGGCAATCAAAGGTGGCCCTGGGTAATCTTGGAGCCCATAATATTATAATACCCAAATAATTGATTAAAAGTACTTCCCACAGTAATTATCTACAAAAACCACTGCAGAAACTGAAACAAATTTTTCACACGATTTAAAATACCCTTTGGGATATTACGGATTTAAAACCAATATAGGGGCCGCTAGGCAGTTTGCTTACACTGCCTATTGGATATTGCCGACTACATTAACTGAATAGTACACAATAACACATCTTACTGTAGGTCTATCATTAATATTATCTAGTCGAATCACAAACAAGTATGAAATCACAAAGCACAGATATTTCTCCTCCACAATAATTATTTGAAAATTAATGCTTGAAAACACATGAAAAATTATATTACAAAATAGTATTACAAAATCGAGCACCAATCCAACTCATCTGTAGCATAATATGTATACCTAGACAAAGACATGTTTTCTTTCTCCTGAGCAGACTGAGCAGTAAGATATTATGTTGTCAATGAATACTCCGTAAATCAAGTCATTGTTGACAGAGCTGATTTATGAAAATACCTACCTAGCTAACAAGTAGTTTGACGAAACCTAGGAAGTTATCGCCCAACTCAGGAATGCTGAAACACAGATTACCTTCGCTCCGCACCTTTGTACGCGATGCATTTTGAAACCAATATAAGTACAGATAAACGTCCTCTTTATTCAATAAAAAGTCGATACTTTGAAATGTGGAACGTAAGTCAATGAAATACGAAAAAGATTTTCTGCAGAGTACTGTGACGCGCTTGGTAGGCAAATACCGAAATCTTGGGACGTACTCGAGCTCAATTCAGAGTGACTTCATTCGACTATACTTAGTTCTATTACTATCAGATATGTATATAAGAGATAGCGCAACAAAATGTCAAATAAGTTGGATTAGTTTTCCATACAAGTATAGATAGTTTAGTCTGGCTCAATCCGTTGCTCCTAGCTCTGTACTAACTTAGCTAGCTTAGCTTTTGTACCTGTTTTCTGTAGGTGACACAACCTTGCGCTGAGATGCTAGCGATGTGCATCTGGGACTCTCAAAACATGAACTGCCAAGACCTGTTCAACGCTCAGTTGACAGACGAGGGCCTTTGCTGCACTTTCAACGTCGTGCATCGGAACAAAATGTTCCGGAACCCGTAAGGCCTTTTTTGATTTTTCGAGCACATTTTGTTTAAGAGTACCAGCCTGTTTTTTTTTATTTCAGTGTTGGTTCCTCAGAGAAAGTTGTTCATAGTGCTGTACTGAAGTCGCCTTTAAGAGGTTTTTGTAGAAACAGCCGTTTCATAAAAGTTATCCAGAGTCAAATACTTTTTGCAGGAATCAACTATTTTTTGCGATAATTCATGGTTGATCCACTATACACGTTCATCTAAATATAGGTACTCGTACTAGTAGCTCTTAAAAGGTTGTGCGTAAATTACCAGTAACCTATTATTGAATACAGCTCAATTACAGGCCACGCCATGCAAGTTGGCGGATGTGAAGTTAGCTACAAGCTGCGCTGTGGCCAATCTGCGTGCGGCTTTATGTGAGTTTAAGGCAGGATTGGATAGTGCGCAGCTTGTAGCTATCTTCACATTCGCCAACTTGTGCGGCGTGGCCTATACTAACCGTTGCCGTTGGTAAATTTTATTTTGCAGGAGAGATTTGAATGACCTGAATTTGACATTTCCTCTGCCAGCGGTTGACTGGACGCCTGAAGATGGCTACCCTGCCGATGCGCCTCCAGATGGATTCCCTTGGAGGCCTAAAGGTGAGTAACAATTCTATGGAAAACGTGCATAAATATTAATTTTGACAAAACGTTACACATACCTACAGGTGTAAAAATCGCGTGCTACGGACCTAATGAAGAGTAAATTGTATATGGGGAAAAAACTAAGTAAATTGGTCCACAAATAGGGAAAAATAACGATGTCTCGGTAGGGATAAGTGTACCAGCCGGTAAAAAGCCGAATTTAAAATTTTCCTTTTGAAAGGCTGCAGAAAATAAAACAGGCACTTGTTTCAGTTCATAGATAAACGATTTATAAATCTCTCTTCCATTAGGGATTGGCACTCAACACGGCTTGACTCTTGCCTTGGACGCCAACGTTGAAGAATATTACTGTGCATCAACTAAAAGTGCTGGATTCAAGGTAACAATTTAATTTAGAGACTTAATATTTTTTACGCAATCCTTTTAAATTGGTAGCATATTCGGGTGCAGCCTTCGAGGGCTCATTGAATTTGACGACATAAATCTATAGGGTCGACGATATCTTCAACATCGCGGGACACGATTGGCAAAGGACCGAGGCAGGGTCGACGATATCGTTAACATCGCGGGTTGAACCTGGACACGATTGGCAAATGACCGAGGCAGATGGCACTATAAGAGAGATGCCTATACCCAGCAGGGGGATTAAGAAGTCTGTGGATAATGATGATGCTGACGATGATATAATCAAAATCAAACCACTCGCTTTGGTTTTGTAGATTCTCCTCCACAACCCCACAGAGACTCCTAAGATAAGAAACCTAGGAGAAATCTATGGGCCAGGCGTCGAAGTGAGGGTGGTGGTACGACCGAGGATCTTGGATTCTAAATCAGCTCTCCGATCCATCGACGTCAGCAAGCGACTTTGCTTGTTTTCTAGTGAGAAAGCGTTGGTGTTCTTTAGGTATTTATCGAAACATTCATACAGACTTTTTTCTAAGTTTCCTGGATAAAGCATTCATTTACTCATGATAATCATGATGGAGATAAATTGGGCTTTTCCATAAATAATGCATAATTTTGCCAATTATTTAATGAGATCTATGCCCTTGCCGATACCTACCTTGTTGATTTTTTTGCTCTGGGGCTCAATTTTCGAAACTATAGTTATTACTTAAAATAGCATACCATGCTATTCTTTTTGCATGCTCGTTCCTCACTCGGTGACCGCGTGAGAAGAGCCTAGGCGATCCTTAGTCGTCATAAGACCAATCTTGTTCACGCTTAGTTGATTACACTCAGCGACTAATCAATAACCGTAATTCAAACGAAACTTTGTCTACTATTTCTACAGATCAACGTACACAATATCATTACCTACACCCAATTACATAACCATATTGAATAATAATCAGTAATATATGGGTGGTATGGCAGCCAGCCATGCTAAACTATCATATATCTCATTTCAACAGGACTTACACGTTGAAAAACTGCGAAATGGAGTGTGAAGCGCGCGCCATGTTGGACATATGCAAATGCGTATATTACTACATGCCAAGTAAGTGATGCGCCAATAATGTGGTGATTGATGGGCAGATAATTATGGTTGCATTGTTTCAGAAAACAAATCTACGCGCATATGCGGAAAAGGTGACGCCAAATGTTACACTAATCTGAGTCGAATTATGCCGGAAGGTGAGTTTTGACCAAATATACCAAGGAAGAAAGGAGTACGAAATCTCTGAAACAACTAGGAACACAAGATCCTAAATACCCCAGTAGTTCCATTCGCTAATTCTCTCATGGAATACTTATAATGCTTACAATATCATCGCTAACTCTATGGAATGACTTATATCACAGGTCGAGATGTCACTTGCCAAGAATGTCTGCCGGCGTGCACAGAAATAGCGTACCAAGAGCGGGCCAGCTCAGCTCCATTCAAGAAAGCCCTAGTGGAGCACCTTGCCTTCCAACTGGGAAACAAAAGCGTGGAATATTTCATGTAAGGCTGATCGCAAACGAGCGTATCGCCAAAGTCATAAACGCTGACCCGAGAAAAACCTTTTGTTTTTGGCCACTACCAAAGAATGTACACAGATTTTCAGAAAGTTTTTTGCCTTTTGAGTGGTACCGATATAAATTTTTGTCTGAATCACTCCCATTCTGTTTAGTACACCTTCTCTGAATAAACCTGTACAATATCTAATCACTACTGTATACGGTATGTTCAGCATTTGTAGTTGTGGAGACACGTTCATTTGCGATCCTAATAAGACAAGTAGGTATCTCTTTCATTAATCTTTAGGTTTTTGTTTTGAAAAACTTTTTATTTTTACAAGCTTTTATTTAACTTGCAATGGATGTACGTATGTATGTAAGTTTGGGTGGAATCTTGCAAGTTTAATTTGACCAACTTTCCGGTTTCCGATTGAGCTGAAATTTTGCACGCATATGTATATCGCGTGACAATTCAATAACATGGTACCATGGAGCTGATCTGATTATGGAGTCGGAAGATGGTCATAGGAATTCCTGTATTAAACAAGATAAAACTGTCGTATTTGGGCTCGTTTTATTTGTCTTGGCTAGCACTCTGCTGCTACATGATTCCCAGGTTCTCTAAAGGCTTGTACCTATTTTTAAAAAGCAATATTTTATAATATATTAACATAAATCTTAACTACTAACAATATAGACACAAATACAGATCGTTAGGTAAATCTAGAAATATCTATAACATATTAATTATGATGCTATTTTGAGAAATCGGCAGCATGTACGGAAAAAACAAAATAAAATTATTTCCTTTATTATCAAAGTAATTTCGTGCTGCGCTAGCTCCATTCACTTTTCGATAAAGGAAAACATCGTGAGGAAACCTGCATACTTATCTACGTTCAGAGAAATTCGGAGGCATCTATGAACTAACCGACCTGCAACTGGGCCAGATAGTAAACAGTAAAATTTTAATTTTTCAGAGAAAACATGGTGCTAATGCACTTTTATTTCGAAGACAACACCTTTTTGCGATTCACCAAGGGAGAAATCTTTGGTCTTACGGAATTTTTGTGTAAGTATTTTCTTATAATTTAGTAAGCTCATTATCAGAGTTATAATAGATACTATAGTTCAGCCGTTCAGAGAATGCGTTCCTGACACGTCATCTTGAAAAAATGTTTTTGGCCGATATCTCGGAACGGACGCATTCTCTGAACGGCCGAACTATAGTAGCATTTTTTTATCAGATTGAAAACCTATTATATGGCTACTACCATAGACGAACATTGTTCGTCTATGCTACTACTAATAACACATTTCTGTTATTTTTAAACTTTCGCGATTTGAACACAATACATTATTATTATATACTTACTACGGGACTAATCGCGCACTAAAATTAATAGATAAATAAATACATAATTATCCCGAGGCATCGATCGATGCAACTCGGTCGAAATGTCGGGATGATGAGGTATTTATTTATCTATTAATTTTAGAAGAAGAGTCCCGTAGTATATAATAATAACACATATCTACTATGCAAGCATCACTAATAGTGTATAAGCTACTATCGTATGTTTGTTGGTGGTTTATCCATTGCTACTATGGAGATACCTAAAACTCTACAAATCCGAAATCAATCCAATAAGACCGGATAGAAACGGCGTACATACAGCGCGATCCGGTGGTCTTAATGAGGTCGTTTGTCCACCTCATGGGTGGACGTTCTACACTGCACTTGCCTGTAGGTACGTGGTCTCCATTCGAGAACTTTTTGACCCCATCGGTCATCAGTTCGCCGTGCTATTTGCCATGCCCGCAGCCCTTTCAACTTGGCTATCCGCTGGGCTATGTCGATCATTTCATATTTTTTTTATACATAAGAAGTTCGTATAGGCTCGGTGGCTAGCACTCAAGAGTTTTTAAGCCGCCTGAAGGCCATATTAGGGATACATTCAGCCACAAGCACGTCTCATGGAAAGCTATGTTGTAGCCGAGGATGGAGTACGAAGGCCTCGAAGATGCCAATTCTCTCTTACCTTAAAGATATCCATATTGTAATTGTCAGGAAACAATGACGAGGGAAGGGCATCATCTCTTTCCAAATGTCGATGTTTATCATAGCTACTATATTTTTAGGGTTCCGTACCCAAAGGGTAAAAACGGGACCCTATTCTGTCTGTCTGTTTGTCTGTCACCATCTCTTCAACCGTGATAGCTAGGCAACTGAAATTTTCACAGATGTATTTCTGTAGCCGCTATAACAACAAATACTAAAAACAGAACAAAAAAAATACATATTTAAGGGGGGCTCCCATACAATAAACGTAATAACGTTTTGTGACGTTTTTTGCTCCATATTAATAATAGCAACAGGTAGACACTTGAAATACAGGCTAATGAGGTTCCCATTGGGTACGGAACCCTTCGTGCGCGAGTCCAACTCGCACGTGGACGATTTTTTCTTTTTGCAGCAAACACGGGCGGTCTCCTGGGTTTATGCATGGGCTTCAGTATGATGAGTGCCGTGGAACTGCTCTACTACCTGACTCTTCGCGCCTTCTGCAACGCTAGAAAACGGCGACCACTGCACTCTTTTGTTAAATAAGATTATATTAAGATTTGCAGTCTTATTCCTAAGTAAACATTCAATGATACACTTAACATGGAAATAATGTAACTGTCGTCATGCACCGCCTTAGATTTGCCCAACGAACTAAGGATACACTACACTGTTGTAACTAAACTGTTATATGATCGCATGGGTACTAAAAAGTAGGTAATAAGTAGGTATAATAATTATTTTTCGCAAAAAATGGCATGACCGACTTCGACCGTGTACTGAATTCGCGAATAGTACGCACGGATCGATGTAGCAATTTCACATTATTGTTGATTTATCAAAAATGGCTCAGCCGATCTAGATAAAATTTAAACGGGACCAATCTCGAAGTATATTCTTTCCAATAAAAAAGGAATTATCGAAATCGGACCACTACGTAAAATATGAAAAAAAAAATTAGCGTCGAATTGAGTACCTCCTCCGTTTCGTCGGTGAAAAAAAAACAAAAGTGTTACATACTTACAACATTTAATAACATTTAACTTACAACTTCAGTCTGCAGTCTTTGTGAAGATCACAACATTATCGCAACCTAATTATAGATTTACTGATGCGTTACAATGGTACTTAATTTGTTTTATTTCATAAAGTATTTATTTATCTACCTTATACAATGAATTATGTACTTCTATAGAAGTAGTGACGCTGAGAGCACGGAAATCTCGTACTTCTATCCTCCTCCTTGAGTCGAATTCCTCATGTCTGAGGGTCGTGACCACCACCTCCCAAAAGCTTCTCTTTAACAATCGTGCGCCATCGACCTCTATCCTCGGCGGCGTGGAGCGCCTCGTAAACTGACGTGTCCAGCGTGGTGCGGATCTGATCGGACCAACGCATCGGGCTCCGACCTCGTGACCGCCTGCCGTCGACTTTCTCCGTAACCATTAGCTTTTCTAAGTTGTCTCCGTCCTTCCTAGCTATATGGCCAAAATACTCAAGGACACGTCTAAGGCAGATGGTCGAGAGTCTATCCGTGACCCTGAGCTGTTTAAGAATTGATACGTTGGTCTGATGAGCTGTCCATGGTATTCTAAGCATCTTCCTCCAGCACCACATCTCAAAAGCATCAATTCTTCTACGGTCCGCTGCTTTCAGGGTCCAGGTCTCCGCGCCATAAAGAAAAATAGAGAAGACCAGAGTCTGGACCAGTCTCATCTTCGTTTTCAGACTTATCCCTCTATTCTTCCAGATCTTATCGAGCTGAGACATAGCATTCTTCGCCATCCCGATACGTCTTCGGACATCACGCTCGCAGGAGCCATTGCTACTGATGTTGGATCCAAGATAGAGGAAATCGTCGACAGTTTCTAAATTGGGTATTCCACTGAAGTTCAGTACCTTCGCTCGATCTACTACCATGAGTTTTGTCTTAGACCGGTTAATAGAGAGCCCTAGGTTGTTACTGATCTGCTCCATTCTATTAAGTAGATTAACCATTTCAGATTCGTCTGCAGCTAGAAGTGTCGTGTCATCAGCGTAGCGGAGGTTTGTAATTTTGACACCGCCTATGCTCACGCCTCCATCCCAGTTGTCACACGTATGACGCATTATAAACTCTCCATATGCATTGAATAAGATGGGAGACGCAATGCAGCCCTGACGAACACCTTTGCCAAAACAGAAAGGCTGTGACTCCACTTCATCAACCCTGACCACACCCTCACTACTATGGTAAAGAGCTTGAAGTAACGTACTTCTATAGACGACGTTGTTAGCGGTGAAGTTAAGCAGAAAGACTATAAAAATAAACTTGAGTGCATATTAATGAAAATGTGTGAAAACCACGTCAGTTTCCATAATAAAATAGTAAAAGTTATTCATAATGATGGTCTGAATCACCTTTCGTCTTACCCTATACAACTAGGCTGCGACATATTCAGACGAGATTATTACATACATCTAAGACTGTTGAAACCATAGTTTTAAAAACGCCGACGTTTTGACGTTCCATTTGACGTTTTCCTGTTTTGCAGTTTACCTTTTCTTTTAGAATAGCCGTGTTTAGTACAATAGCGTTGCGTGAAAATGATAATTTTAATTGTTGGAAAGAATTATCTTTTTCACGCAACACTTTAGTACTGGACACGGCTACTTTTTATAATTTTTTTCGCAAAAAATGGTCAAACCGCCTGCCATCGTGTTCAAAATTCGAATATTTTGCTCGAATTGTATACATTATTGTTGATTTTTCAAAAACGGCTCAGCTGATTTCTGTAAAATTTAAATGGGAACACCTTGGGATTGTTAGAATGTAGTATTTTAACATAGCAACACACATCTCATCTATAGTAGTCTGTGCTCCACGGCATGGTGTTTTTCTATCGTTTAATTGTTAAAAATCTTAATTGTTAAAACTCTTAACTTTGGCTCTTACATAGAGTCAAAGGCCCAATTAGCCTCCAAAAAACTTGGTGTTCTCTCTAAGGTAAGACGGTATTTCACACCTGAGCAACTGCTTAGTCTTTATAAAGCTCAAGTCAGGTCTTGCATGGAATACTGCTCTCACCTTTGGGATGGCTCTGCCAAATATCAAATGGAGACTCTGGAGTCGATTGAGAGGCGAGCCAGGAGGCTGATCGACAACGACACCTTGACTATGTCGCAGCTGCAAAGTCTCGAGCATCGACGTAAGGTAGCGTGTTTTTCAGCCTTTTACCGGATTCACTTCGGAGAGTGCGCCCAGGAGTTGCACAATCTGGTCCCAACTGCCCCTTTTTTCTATCGTACGGCTAGACAGACGCGACCAAGGCTCCACCCTTTTATGGTGGACATTCCGCGCATTAGAACCAAGTGTTTCGAATCCTCATTCCTCATACGAACAGCCGGAAAGTGGAACGCTTTACCTGGGTCTGTCTTCCCGCTAAAGTACAATGTAGGCGTCTTCAAATCCCGAGTAAATAAGTATCTTCTAGGTAAGCGTGCTACAACCTAGACCGCTTATCTGCTTAACATCGGGCAATATGTGGTCAAACGCAAACCTGAATATTAATATAATCATATACTATAAACAACATTGGATATGTTAATTTATGAACAATAAACGAATTCAATGTAGGTACTCAGTGATGTTATTTCCTTCGATCCACGACCTGAAATTCTAACAGGTTATAATGCCCAGATTTGGCTAATTGGAAATAACAAGTACATTGATTTGAGTTTCAACAAGACTTAAGAAAGGAAAAACCAAAATCTGTTTGATCTGCGTGAGTTTTACGCCGTACTGCTCGTCGTGACTTGTGATGTCTATGCCTACAGCGATTTCGACCGCGTGCGATGTTGCCGCAGCGACTATTTCATCCAGTGGGACATCGACTTTCCACTATGGAGCTAATTTCAATGTGGAGACTCTCGAAGGGATGAGTAACTACAGTTCGTGGACATTTTCTATGAAGATGGCGTTGTTTTTGGAAGATTTGTGGTCCAGTGTTTTGGGAAATGATGTGTACCAACACAAAGACCAATGCGCCTTGGCGAGAATCTGCCTTTCAATCAAACCTCATTGCTACCAGTATGTAGTGAACAAGTAAGGAAGCCTGGGATAACCTAGCAAACACCTCCTCAACCTCTTTGGGAAAAAAGGCTTGTATCGACGAGTCCTGCTACTTAGACAGCTACACAGGATCGATCTAAAATCGTTTTCGTCAATCACACATTATATAGAAGCTGTTATGAACATAGTTCATCAACTGGCTGACATAGGAAAACCAATTGAGGATGGTGAAGTTGCCGAAATATTATTGACCGGATTGCCAAGTGACTACGATGTCATCGTGTCTGGTCTTGAAACCTTCTGTATAACTGGTTCGCTAACTACTGAAATGGTAAGATCCAGACTTATTCAAGACTACAAAAAGAAGAATGGAACTTCTATGGCTTTTTTTAATGAAGCAGAAGAATCATTCAACCAAAGTGTGTAGTTATTGCTTGAAGAAAGAACATATTCGGAACAAATGCTTCAAACTGATACGCGACAAGAAGGAAAACACAAAGAAAAATCTCTTGACGCTACTGCATTCTTCGCTCAAGATCAAGATTGGGTAATTGATTCCGGGTGCTCGAACCATATGAGGAATAGCAAACATTGGATGAACAACTTCAAGCAATCTACGAGTGATATAAAAATTGCGAATAATGATAGTATTCAAAGCCTAGGATCTGGAGATATATTACTGAATATCAATAACTTGAATACCAATAAGGAGGACTTGAAAAGCTGCATAACGTGAATGGAGGAAAAGATGACCGCTAAGCCGTTTCCCACCAGCAGCTCCTCCCGGGCCAGTAGACCATTGGAACTGATCCACTCCGACGTTTGTGGTCCATTTTCACAAACAAGTTGGGGCGGGGCAAGATACCTAGTCACATACACAGACGACTTTACTCGGAAGACATTTGGATACTTACTTAAAGAGAAAAAAGAGATGCTGATGACGAGTACTACCGCACTGGCAGTGAGGACGAGGCAGGCTCTTCGTGTCCGCCAATACGAGACGCGCTCCTTGAGCAAGTCGCATCTCGTGGCACCTCTAGGGGAAGTTTCTGCTTCACCTGGCCTCTGCCACAGCCCTCTACTAGCCGTCCAGTTCGTACTACTCGCTCTAAGCCGCCTGTCAGGTATGAGGATTATGAAACTGATTTCTCTCTTATAGCGATCCTCAAACTTATGAGGAAGCCATGTCCTGTACTGACAGCCATCAAAGGCAAGCTGCCATGCAAAGCGAATATGATTCGCTTATCGCTAATAATGTGTGGGAAATTGTAGACCGACCACTTGACAAAAATGTCATAAAATGCAAATTTATTTACAAACGCAAACACAATGCATCTGGTAAGTTTGATAGATATAAGGATCGTTTGGTTGCCAGAGGTTTCACACATATTAGAGGAATAGATTATAGTGACCAGTTGTTAGACATTGTACTATGAAAATATTGTTTAGTTTAGCAAATGAGTTAGATTTAAGCATTGATCATGTAGATGTCGCCACTGCATTCCTCAATGGTAAATTATGTAAAACAATTTATATGGAGCAATCTCCAGGTTTTTTAGATAATGATAATAATAGTAAAGTACTTACTTACTTTTAAAAGGAATTAATGACCTAAAACAAGCCAGTCGTATTTGGAATGAGAAAGTTCATACATTATTTCCAGAAAATGATTATTAACAGAGTAAATGTGAACCTTGTGTTTATATCAAAAATATAGGTAAAGATATTATTATTGTGGTTCTTTATGTGGACGATTTCTACATATTTTACTCACGTAACAATGAACTGTGCTAGAAAATAACTTTGATATTAAAAATTTAGGTTCAGTTACAAACTGTTTAGGTATGAATGTATTTAGAGATAAGTCTAATCATATTATAAAACTTGACCAGTCTGAATATATTCATAAGTTATTAACTAAGTTCGGTATACAAAATTGTAAGCCGGTGTCCACTCCAATGGTACTAAACTTTAAATTTGAAAATGATGAGAGTGAACACCTGGATGATGTCTTTAAGTATAGGAACTTTTAGGTAGCCTAATGTGGCTATCTGCTACTACGCGTCCCGATATATCGTATGCACGTAATCATCTGAGCCAGTTTAATAACAATTTTAACCGGACACATTGGTTGGCTTTGAAGCGCATCCTTAGGTATCTAGCCGGTACAAAAAATATTGTCTATGTTTTTATAGATCTAATAATTTAAGTGTAACTGCTTTCTGTGATACTAGCTGGGCAAATAATTTAGACCGTAGGTCCTATTCAGATTTTATAATTAAACTTGGCTCTAACATGATCAGCTGGGAATCACATAGGCAGCGTTGTTTATCTCTATCTAGTACAGAATCAGAGTATGTCTCAATAGCAGAACTGTGCAAAGATATTTGTTTTGTTTTATTTTTTATCTGAAATTAATGTTTTGAAATATTGATATAGCATTATATAATGACAATCAGAGTGCACACAAGCTTTTGGAATGTAAAGAATACTGTCACAAAAGGACGAAACATATTGATCTTCGTTATTATTTAAAATCGGCCAAGTGCGAGTCGGACTCGCGCACGAAGGGTTCCGTACCATATGGGAGCCCCTTTCCTCTTGCCGTTTATTAATAGCGAGCAAAATCTCCTAAAAATCAGGTTTTTTGCATGGGAGCCCCCCTTAAATATTTATTTTATTCTGTTTTTAGTATTTGTTGTTATAGCGGCAACAGAAATACAGAATCTGTGAAAATTTCAGCTGCCTAGCTATCGTGGTTTATGAGATACAGCCTGGTGACAGACAGACGGACATCGAAGTCTTAGTAATAGAGTCCCATTTTTACCCTTTGGGTACGGAACCCTAATAAAAGATCTGATTAAAAGAGGTTTCATATCCATTAGGTATTTAACTATAGAGCTGATATACTTACAAAAGCTTTGAGCCCAAATAAGCACAAAACTTTTATGCATGAAATGAATGTAATTCCTAAGTAGGCATGGGTATTATTATTTTAGGTTCATGTAATGCTAAGATAAGATAGTTTTGTTTTATTTCTTGAACTATGCACACTCTTTGCAATATAGATAATATACCTATACATCTTGTTCTCTTATTGGTTTGTGACATGCATGTATAAAAATAATGTAATTTTTTGTTTTTTACATAATAATGACATACTATAATTTGATTTTGTTATGAATGTTGAATCAAATAATATGTGTGTTAAATGTTACTTTTGTTTGAGCATATTAAAATCCTAAGGGGAAGTGTTAGAATGTAATATTTTAACATATCAACACACATCTCATCTATTGTAGTATGTGCTCCACGGTATGGTGTGTTTTTCTATTGTTTAATTGTTAAAAGATTATCTGTTAATTTTAATATAATCATATACTATGAACAACATTGGATATGTTAATTTATTAAGAGGGTAGCCTAGTGACGAAGAAATTGAGAAATAGGTATTTGGACTAAACTATTGCCGTCGCGATGCCCCCAAACCAGGGAGCTTCAATGTGTGTGTGATGCAATTGTATTTGTGTGCGTACTGCGCTCGAACTGTCGCCGCACCCCGCCCGCGCCTCAAAGAACCAGCCGTGGCCGACCGAAATTTGATTTTGAATTGTAGCAAAATATGATATTCGTAGAGTGCGCACAAGATAACTCTGCGCGCGAGTTGTGGCGCCACGTACGTTATTTCACTAGCATTCCGTATTCCCTGGCAGCATAGAATTTGTTCCTGATTTTGGCCGTACGTAGAGCTTTCTTACGCGTATTCTACGTATAATCTAGTTTCCTAGTAGGTATGGCGGAAAGCAAACAAAAATAATCCTGCCAATGATTATTTATTTTTCTGCCATTAGGAAGCGACATTATTTGTGACATAGGTTATTTTTTTATAGGCTTGTTTATTTTCTTTCAAATTATTGTATTATTGTTGTACAAAAACATAAAATGTACCCAACTAACATCATAAACCCAAACCAGGGAGATCTTGAACCCAAAGCAGGGAGTAAAAGTAGCAATTTGGCTATTTGATTTCTGTAGGCGTTGCAGTTTACATTATATATTTTGACTGAAATCACTTCTTTCTAATTTTAAGTTAATTATTTTTTATTTAAATATCTAACATAGTTCTTCTACAAACTAAAATAAATATGGACTCGCGCTTAAAAGGGTTCGTACCGTATGGGAGCCAATTATGTACTCCTATTTCAATTATTTGTTTTTTAAATTGATATATTATATTACTAAATACTCTGAGAATATGTTAAACGTCTACCTGTTGTGATTATTAATAATTATCGTGCAAAAACTCACATCTGTTGTATGAATAAATATTTATTTTATTCTATTTTTTGACCGATGAAACGGAG
Organism: Hypomecis atomaria; assembly: GCA_964007245.1. Classification (NCBI taxonomy): domain Eukaryota; kingdom Metazoa; phylum Arthropoda; class Insecta; order Lepidoptera; family Geometridae; genus Hypomecis; species Hypomecis atomaria. Next base: position 11,991,943 of record OZ023301.1, read on the forward strand.
GAGGTACGCAATTTGACGCGTATATTTTTTTATTGGAAAGGGTATACGTCGAAGTTGGTCCCATTTAAATTTTCTTGAAATCGGCTGAGCCATATTTGATAAATCAACAATAATGTGAAAAATGCTACATCGATCCGCGCAAATTCTGTACACAGTTGAAGTCGATATTTATTTCATTCTATTTTTAGTAAGTATTTGTTGTTATAATGGAAACGGAAATACATCATCTGTGCAAATTTTAACTGTTTAGCTATTACGGTTCATGAGATAGGTACAGCCTAGTGACCAACAGACAGACGGACAGAGGAGTCTTAGTAATAGGGTCTCGTTATATTACTGTATACCTGCACATCTAAAACGTCTGGCCTTTTATATGGTACCTACTCGTACCATATTTTCATTCCGCTATTAGTTCCATGGTATAAAAAATAATAGAGGATTCAATAAAACAGATGCGAGGTTTACTGTTTAGAGAACGGCTTGTCATAGCTTGGTAATACTTTAAACACGTTTAAAAAAACTAAAACAATTAGCAAATTAAAGCAGCAGTGGGTAGGACACACACCATAGTAGGTAATACAGGATAGAACATCTACAAAGTAGGTAGATATGAACTGATTAAAGCATTTAAAGCACTCATTCAATTACTTTTTCTGTGTACACATATATTTGAATTACAATCCAGACCATAATATAATTATATTTAAGTTGAACTTTTGTAACGATTGTGATTTGTTTTGTGTATGAATAAATAAAATAAAATAAAATTTAAAGCAATCCTAATTGAACTTTTTAGCTCTCTCCAAACTCAGTGGATTGGCAAGTTAAAATGACAGAGGGCAAGGCACATAGTTCAATGAACGGATAGCCAATGGGGCTGTTTTCTCGAATGAATCTCACGTATAATCCGCGCCACACAAGTCGGCGGATGGAAAGTTAGGCGCAGAACGCCGCGCAAAAGGCAAAATGTAGGTATGCGCGGGAGCCAGAAAGGGACACACTCGCCCGCCAAACTCATGCCTCCTGCGCGCTCCCTGCGTCCGTGCACTCCACTAGGCCACGCAGCGTCGGCATGGTGCACATATGCACAATAATTAGCGCATCACAGCGAAGTGTACTCGTACCTCGCATCTGTTTAATTGAATTGAGAATTTAATTAAACAGATCAGATGCTAGGCTTACTGTCTGGAGAACTGCTTGTCATACTTTGGTTCTAATTTAAATACGTTAAAAAAAAGTTATAACAATTAGCAAATTAAAGCAGCAGTGGATAGGGCACACACCATAGAAATACAGGATAGAATATCTACAAAATAGGTAGAGACAAACTGATTGAAACACTTCTAAGTATTTGAACTTTTCAGCAAAACTCAGTGGATTGGCAAGTTAAAATGACAGAGGGCAAGGCACGTAGTTCAATGGACGGATAGCCGATGGGGCTGTTTTCTCGAATGGATCTCACCTACGATCCGCGCCACACAAGTCGGCGGATGAAAAGTTAGGCGCAGAATGCTGTGCAAAAGGCAAAATATAGGTATGCGCAGGGGCCAGAGAGAACAATGCACAAGTTCTAGCCCAAATTCTATGGCTATAAAAATATTTAGTAAATTGCCAAATAATTTAAAAGATATCGAAAGATAAAACTGTTTCATAAAACAACTAAAAATTTTCCTATTATCGAAATGTTATTATACATTGGACGAATTTTTTAACGTTAATCTAGAAAACGTAATAATAAATCGTTCTAATACAAATAATAAAATTGCCATACCCTTATAGGGTCATATGTATAACTATACAAAACATGTTAACTAAAAACCGCATGTAAATTTCATATGTTGCAATATATAAATTGAGTTTGAGAGACAAGATGCCGGGGCACAGCCGCCCGCCAACCTCATGCCTCCTACGTGCACGCCTGTGCTTACCACTACGCCACGCGGCGTCGGCATTGTGCACACATGCGCAATAATTAGCGATTGTTAAGGTTTAAAAAGAACAACTTTTACTATGGGAGCAACTAACTCCGAATTGGCGATAAAAACCAGCTGTTCCATACACTTTGTCCATTATCAACGGACTTTTTCTATGGTATAGTTGATATTTCTCGCGGATTCGGCTCTGGTCGGTCCCATAGTAAAAGTTATGATGTACTTAACTCGCCAAAGGAGGTTGTTTTAGGTACCGGTAAGCTCTTATTAGTATTTAATATGTGTGATTTTTTTAGAAAATTTCTAATCAAAATTATGTTGCCTTCATAGAATTATGCTTTCGTAGAATTGAGCCTTACCGGATTACTTGGGCACTATGCTAATTGGTTATTCTGTGCCTAACTCATTTAGATGTCTGCGGATACAACACGATGTTCTGTATAATCGCTGCTATATGTCGTAGCAACTAAACGTCTATATTCCATAGATAAAATCTTATCTTCAAAAGTAACAAACATACTGCGGTCAAATCATAAGATTGAAAAAAATAACTAATATTTTTAATAAACATCGATATCGATGGACATCACTAGAGCATCGACAAAAATATCGACTATTACTACATCCCTAGTGCTTGTGTACGTATAGGTTTGAACCTCCCTTACCTCGACCCTACCCCCGCATCGTGCGATAGGGACAATTGCAGCTCAGAGCTATTTATACCTACAAAAAACTTGGCGAGACAACGTTTCGTATTACGCTGTTTTCTTCTTCAAAAACTATTTCAATCAAGTACTTTTTTATGTCAAAATTTAAAAAAAAAATGTGTTCATGATTCTGTCATTTTATATTTTGTTAGATATTATTTAGTCTCTTCTGGTAGGTCTCTAAAGACGTCAGTAATAATGGTGAATTTTTTTGTGGTTTTGAAGGGTCATATTTTACCTGCTAATTAATTTATCAAGAAAAAGAAAAGACAGAGTAGTCTAAACAGCAAAATTTAATTTTATGACAAAAAATTGAAGCTCTATAAGTATTTTCCAGGAAGAAAACAGCGTAATACATTTGTATGGAAAATTACAGACCAACCAGGCTCTTAAGTAATTTTAGAATTGAATGTATATGTTTTATAAGTTTTAGTAGTTCTAAATAAATTTGACGATAAATTAAAAAAAAAAAAAAATAACAATACACGTATTCAATGTACTCAGTGATCCTTCGATCCACGACCTGAAATTCTAACAGGGATTACAACCTTTCCAACTAAAAAAAAATCGATTCCCTTCACAATTGACGAAATTATCGTTTAACATACACAAAAAAAATACATTCAGACGAACATAGAACCTCCTCCTTTTTGGAAGTCGGTAAAAAAGAAAAGGTAAACTGCAACAGAGGAAAACGTCAAATGTAACATCAAAAAGTCATCAATTTTAAAACCGCACACCCACACCGGATGCGTTCTGCGGTCAGCGGTCAGGTGAAACTGAACGCAACCCGCATTATGTATGAACAACGTTGTCGGTCGGAGCAATCGACCGGCGCCCGCCGCCGCGTCTTTCCATTCCAAGGAGCATAATAACCAGCAACTGATATGCTCCTTGTTCTATTATATATATATTCAGTAACTAATCACGTTTAGATTGGAAATGAGTTTTTACTAAGTTCTTCCAAACCATACAAGAGCAGTACGCTAATACAAATAGTAGGTACGCAAATAGTATGTTCCATAATGTACAGCGCCATACGGACTAATCGTGTATGTTCGGAAGGAGTACGCTAAACATCCACGAAACAAACTATACACAATTTAAAATCTGTCATTACAAACCATACAAGAATTTTGCGTACTGAAAGTCTTGTATGGTTTGTAATGACAGATTTTAAAACAACATTACAATATATACGCGAGCAGTTTCCTATGGCTGCGTGCTGGCGTTGTATAGAATGGAAAGACGCCACCCGCTGCCCAACCTTGCGTTCCTTCCGCGTGACCAGACGGTCAGATCGCATATCCATACAAAATATACAGAGACCGACACCGCTGTTCATACATAATGCGGGCTGCGTTCAATTTGACCTGACCGCTGACCGCAGAACGCATCCAGTGTGCCAAATCCTTTAAAGTCGAAGACTTTATACACGTCGATCAGCGGCTCAAGAGTATCGCCTGGTCGTTTATGAATCTTAAAGTAACGATGTTCTTACATCTAGGGCTGTTGTCTGTTCTTACATCAAGGGCTGTGGCCTGTTCTTACATCCAGGGCGGGGTGCCCGGGCGCGTCCGGCGGTGCCAGAACTACGGGTCGCCTGGTCATTTATAAATATTATACTAACAAGTAGGTTGTTACATCTAGGGCTGTTGCCTGGGCGCGGGGTGTTGCGCGGAAGGTGCGGAGGGCGCGGGGGGCGCGGGCGCGTCGGGCGGCTGCAGCGTGCGCGTGCGCCGCCGCGTGTAGTGCTGCCATAACAGGATCGCCTGGTCGTCCATGAACTTGCAGACCTGTGGGAACATGTATTAATGTAGACAAAGCTTGTATGATTAAAAAACTCGCATAACTAGTATGTAGTTCTCAAAACAGTAGACCCTGTGGTCCTTCCTGTTTGTGGTGTGTGGATCTTCATAAGCCTATATCTCGACTCGCTCTTGAGCGATTTGGTTCATACTCGCAAATCTTGTTGGGATTTAGATAATAAACAATCTTGCCAACTATTACCAAAATCAACTCATAAATAGCGCTGCGAATTGTGCCCAAGCACACTGGATATGTCATAGAACCTGAGTACTAAGTTTTGTTGAAATTTCTTGAAAAATGCGACCTGTGGATAATCAACATCTAAACAGGGGTTTTTAGTCACTAAGAGGTGGGGAGGAGTGTCAAATTTGAAAAAAAATTGGTCACATAGTATGGGAACATAGACTTAAAATCTTAAGATTACCTGTGCCGAGACACATTCCCTCCTGAAAGCCTCATGTTGAAGAAGCTCCAAGAAGTGCAAGGACATGGGGTACTTGAGGTAGCGGGCGTACTCCGGCTCTCTCCAGTACTGCAGGTATTTGAGGTAGTTAACAAACGTCTGCTCTTTTAGGTACCCACGTTGAGCCAAAACTGGAAATGGAAGATAGTTCATGACAAATAAATAATATAATGTGTATTTGAAAAAGTGAAGCAAGGATAGGACATACATACCAAACATTACGGTTTGTTAAAGTGTAGTAAAGCATGGACAATTTTCTGGTTTCATATACCGTACCATTTGCCGTAACCATACCATACTGTAGATACAGTATGGTATGATACATGAAATTACAAAATTTTGCTTTGGATACATACATTACTATTAAAATTACTGTTTATTGATGTAGACCGCATTAAAATCCATAGAGTAGTAGTTGCATATAACACTGACAGTAGGAAGGAACATTAGATGTTTCTATAGGTGCATTCAGTTCGGTTTGGGAAATATGATCATTTCGCCAATAATGCTACTTGTGCTTACTACCCAAAACAAATGCTAAAACATCAAACTATATATATTTATGTCAGAAAACAATCACATAGAACCCACCTCTGTGCAGATAGGTCAAGTGGCAGTTCACGATGGCATTTTTAACTGTTTTTGAGCTATCCAAATGGTGAATGAAAACAGTTAAAAATTTCACTTATGCTCACACATCCTCAAAATGAACGCTGAATGGGATTGTTGTTACCGTTATTAACTGTTAATTTTGCCATCAGTAAGCTACCCAAATGCACCTTATTTAGAGAAGTTTTAAGTCACTTTCTACAAAAAAATAACCAAAGCAGAGCTTCATCAATAGGTTAAGCAGACATTCTACACCGATTATAAATAAAATTAATGTGCAAGACATTTGGCTAGACGGGATGTTAACAAGTGGTACTCAAGTAATTAATGCTTTAAATATTGATGTAATTCAAATTTTACTTACAATGTATGTAATTAGGGTTAGCCAAGCATTGGACAAACTCAAGTTCAACTTGAAATCTTATTCTGTTCTGCTCCTCTGTTTCTGCAATACCTAGTAGTAAAAAACGTTGCATTAGGTGATGAATTTGTTTGTTATTGCTTATTTGATGTAAGTAATATACCGAAAAGTTTTCATTGCTTACCTTTACCAGTCATCATTTTTGCAATTTCTAGTCTGCTCTAAATCTGTTTTCGATACAATACTTTAATTCAATTGCCCAGTTACCATTTTCATGAGTCCATATCACAAATAAATTCAAAAAAAAGTATCTAATTCACTATTTTCGGATGGATTTATTATTTTTTATTTTGACTAAAATAGGTAGTAATTTTGTTGACAAATTTTTTTTTTTTTTAAATTTATTCATGACCATGGATACAGAGTCCTTCAGTCGAAGTCTTAAATAATAAAAAATTTACAAACATAGAAGAGAAATAAAAAATTAAACTTAACTAAATCTTTTCAACAGTATTTAAAATATACTTATAAATAGGTTTGTAAAAAACTTCACTTTTTAGTAAATCCTCAATACGGCGGGGAACACTAATTGAGTTACGAGCTGCTATGTCACTAATGTCACTGGCTAAAATTAATCGTTGTAAATGGAATTGGGGACATTGAAAAATTATATGGTTTATATCAGCATGCGGTCGGAAACAATACGTACAGTTATCTTCTGGGACTATATTAATTCTGTGTAAATGAGCTGGAACCAAGCAATGTCCAAATCTCAGGCGATTTATAACTGTTATAAACTTTCTGCCACAATATTCAAATTTGTTGTACCAAGGAGTAGTAGGTAAGTCTTTCTGTATTTCTGCATACCACCTTCCCTTATATTCTGTTGTAACGTGCCAATATTCTTTCCAAATTCTGAGTAAATCCTTATTAATTGCACAATAGTAATCTGTGAAAGGTACTTTTAATATATCTGTGTGATCTAGATCATGCTCTTGCCGAGTAGCCAAATCTACTGTTTCATTGCCATGGATGCCACAATGTGAAGGAACCCATACCAATTCTACATGTTTTGATTTACTAATCATTTCTATAAGTTCTCTAATACTATATATAATATAATTTAACTTATATGAGAAATTACTGTTGTTCAAAACAGACAGAACACTTTTAGAATCACTTACTATTAGTATATTTACATTTTTTACAGAGTTATTTACAAATGTTAAAGCGGTTAAAATTGCATACGCTTCTGCAGTAAACACACTGCAATTATTATCTAACTTTATACAGTGGGTTTTATTCATTTGTGGATCATAATATGCGGCTTTAACCCCTTCATCACTTTTAGAACCATCTGTATATAAAATATAAAAGTCTGGTTTATTCTCTATAAATTCTAGAAAATCAAATTTGTTATTTATTACATCTAAATGACAATCTATACTTAAGCAATTAATCAAGGCATTATATGGACATTTATATGTTGGCCAGATATCATGAGAACAAATGTTTTTACTGATATTTTTTAAAAATGACATTATTGTTGTGATTTCAGGCAAAACTCCCGAAACAAGAGATGTGGCTGATAAGCTAGATGTTTCAACTGATTGTGATATCTGTGGATGACATAAAACATTATTCAGCACTATAACATTATTGGAAGTCAACTCTTTCAAACAGAATCTATCAGCCAAAAGTAAACGTCTCAGGATTAATGGAGGTATACAGTTTTCAATTTCCATAGCATTAATAGGAGTGGAACGCATAGCTCCGCTAATAATTCTTAAAGCCATATTTTGTATTACATCGAGTTTTCGTAATAAGGTGCTACTTGCATTCATATAAGCTAAACTACTATAATCAAAATGACTTCTTACTATACTTTTATACAGCATGATCAAGGTTTTAGGATCAGAGCCCCAAAAAGTACCAACTAAACATCTTAAAACATTAATACTTTTCATTGCATTGCTGCAGATATACTTAATATGCTCTTCAAATTTTAACTTGTTATCTATTATTACTCCTAAAAATTGATGTTGATTACTTACAGGAATGATTTCATTATTGTATTTAATTTTAACAAAAGATTGTGCAAAAGGATCTTTACTAAAAACAATAACAGAACTTTTATCAGAACTAATATCTAATTTTAATACATTGATGTAATAATGGTGTAGCTGCAGCAGTGCAGAATTCAAGTGATTTAAACCATATTTAAATTTTGACTTTCAGAGTATAAAAGTAAGTCATCGGCAAATTGTAAAATCTTAACATGTGATGTGTTAACATACTTTAAAATTTGAGATGTATATAGAATATACAAGAGAGAAGATAAGATAGCTCCTTGCATAGTTCCTTTACTGACGGATTTTGGTCCATGTAGCTTATTATTAAATTTAACATACAAGGTTCTGTTATTCAGAAAATTAAATATCCATTTCAATAATTTTGTTGGCAGACCTAACTCATTCAAAACTAGAAGAAGGCTCTTAATGTTGACATTATCGAAAGCACCTTTTACATCAAGAAAGACGCAGATCACATTAGAGTGGCTGAGCTTTGCTTTTTTCAATGTTGAGATTAATGATACAAAACTTTCAGAGCAACTTTTACCCTTTCTGAATCCAAATTGTGTGTTAGGTATTTTAGAGTTGGTTTCAACAAAATAATCTAAACGTAATTTTAACATGTTTTCAAAAAGTTTACCCAGACAGGATGACAAAGATATGGGTCTGTACGATGACGGATTATTTGCAGGCTTATTGGGTTTTAAAATTGGTATTACACATTGAGTCTTCCAAGATTCAGGAATAACTGATGCATTCCAAAGTCTGTTATAAATTGCCAATAAAATGTTCAGAGCATTTGAATGTAAAGGAGATATTGCAAATATGCATAGAAATTGGGCCAATAAAAGGTACAGTATTTCATAATTTGCTTTGTTTCTTTTGGAAAATGATTTTCCCGTTATTTTTTACAATAACAGTGTCCATTAAAAGTAATTTCGTGTATTCGGGTATTAAGGTTACATGTGACCAAAATGACAGTAATTCAATGACTGAACAAAAATCAAATTGGAAAATGTGAAATTACTCCTAAATTAAGCATTTGATGGCGTTGTTTTACTCTGCGCATTTATTTATCATAGTTTAACGGATTTTTTGAGCTACTGTACCTAGTCAGAGCCCATTTTGCATTATCTTCTTTTTAATAAGTTTATATGGAATGTTATCCATACCTGGTGTAGTATCCCTACGACTATCTAAAGAAATGCGAAGCTCATTCAGTGTATAAGGCTCATTTAAGAAGGAAACGCTATTGTCAGACCTGTCTAAAATATTTAAAGTGGTAAAATCGGTTTATGTTGAATCTGCTAATTTTTCTAGAAAACTTGGTACCCATTCGTCATTTAGAGTTTTGTTACTACAATTACTGTTAATCCTTTTAAATTTTTTAACATAATTCCATATTCTAGTAACTGGTGTCATTCTGTTGAAAGAAGTACACAATTCATGCCATGATTTTCCCCGTTCCTCAATTAATATCTTTTTCTTTTTAGCATCAAGACGCTTGTAATTAATAAAATTGGAAATTGTTGGAGAGTGATGATATGTCTTAAGAGCTTCTTTCGACTTTTGAACTGCATCCTCACATAGTGTGTTCCACCATGGAGCTGGTTTTCTCAGAATTTTTGGAGTGTGATTAGATTTCTGCTTAGGAATACATTCATCTCTGATTTGATACAAGATATTTATAAAACTATTGTATAATTCATCTAGATCTGTATTTTCCAAATCTAATTGCGAAAAGCAGGTTTCAGATAAATTTTTAAATTTAGACCAGTCTGATTTGTTGTACAAATATTTTTCTTCTACAGGACGAACATCATACACCGATGGCTTCACATTTACATCCAGTAGAGTCGGAAAATGATAACTACCCATTGCATCATCATGGACTTGCCATTCACAGAGAGGAGCTAACGAGCAACTTACTAAGGCTAAATCAATTGCTGAAGAATTCTTGTTTGGATATTTAATTGTAGTATGATTACCATCATTTAAAACACACAAGTCAAACTCATCTATGAGATTGTACAAAGAATTACCTCTACTATTATTTTTTAGACAACCAAATAAAATGTGATGGGCATTGAAATCTCCCATTATGAGACATGGCTTAGGAGTTTCAGTGAATACTTTTTTTAATTTATTAGTATTAAATTTAGTAAATTCGCTGTTTGGGGGACAATAAATACACAACACATGTAATTTACCTAATGATGTATCAAGTGCAATGCAAATGTTCTGAATTGATTCGTAATATGAGGTATGAACAACTTCATATTTAAAATTTTGTTTAATTAATATAGCTACCCCATTATGTTCGTTTACAGACAGTTTGTGAATCAAATTATAGAATGGAAAATTTGGAATTTTACTGTTTTTCTTAAGCCACGTTTCATTTAGTAAACATATATCTACATTTTGTTCAGTTAAAAACTTTAACAATAGCGTTTTTTTACTATGTAAACTTTGAATATTGAATTGTGCTATACGAATATATGTGTCCATATAATGAAATTAAATTAAATTAAATTTGACAACAAAATTTCTTTAATTCTTTTATTTGTAATGGGTTCATTCTTGCTATTTGCAAGGGCAACAACGGACTTCACAAGGGCATTTATAATTACATCGTTATCAACAATTTCTTTGGCATTGAGATCTTGGAAGGTTTTTTGTCTCGGCTTTGGTGTTAGAGCTGGGAAGGATGTTCTATCAGAGATTTGTGGCAGACTTACCGCATTGGCATAAGACATTTTTTGTTGTTGTTTAATTTTCTTCTCTTCTATTTTTTTCTGCTTAACAGGGCAGTCTTTCGACACGGCAAGGTGAGGGCCAGAACAATTGACACACATTATTTCTTCCACATCACATTCCTTGTAGGAGTGCCGTCCTGCACAGGATGAACACATCTGCTCTGCTCTGCAGTTCTTAGCTGAGTGGTTGAATCGGAGGCAACGGTAGCATTGCATGAGTGGTGGAAAGTATTTATGAACCTGGTATCTGAATAGCTTGATGTATACATACTGAGGTAATGTGGTGGCTGCAAAAGTGACAGCCACTGTTCCAAGAGGAGTCAAATTTCCGTCTACTTTTCGCATAAAGCGTTTGATTGAAACAACATCAGCATCACAAGTAATATTTTTGTAAATTTCTTCATTAGACATTGTCAGCGGAATATGCCTGATGACTCCTATAACTTCAGTCATGTAAGCAGGAATGAAAGCTTTCAGCTTATATCTGTTCAGGAAGCTATCCATCTTTAAAAAATTGTTAGCTGGAGCTGGCTTTTTGAAAGTGACGCCAACCTTATAAGCATTTATTCGGTGCACACCTACAATGCCTTTAACATTTTCAATGAAAAGATTTGTCAATATTATGGGGTTTTTATTACCAACCTTTTCTTCTTCTGTGGATTCAACGTAAACCACGCAGTCCCCACTGTGATTTTCGGGGAATAGCCTCTTGTAGAGGGGCTTCTGAAATACTTTGTAGCCATCATTGTTCGTTGAGGATTTTGCAAGTTTTCTCTTCTTTCTCTCTGCTGTAATGACGGGGTCCTCCCCGTCACTAGCAACGCTCATGACGTTATTGTTGCGCCGCAACACCCAACACAAATCTCAGAGAATTGCAAAATTAAAATTTATGAATAATTGAATATTAAAAACGCCCGCTTCTTTCGACTTCCCGCCAAAAAGTCCATTTTGTTGACAATTTTTGAAAGTGTAGCCAGATTAAAAATACCGAAGCGCCTCAAAAACTACTTTTCGTAATACAAAAAATTCTGCGTAAATCGCAAATCCTACGGGGGAGTGCCAGCGTATCTCTTTAGTTTGTGCAGCGTACCCTATTGATAACCCAAATATACTCAAAAAATACCTTTTTACGACAATTTATCGAAATATTCTCAAAAATACCATTTCACAACACTTTTTTCCAAAATAAATCCAAAAACACTGAACTTCAGTATTTCTGTTTGCCTACAAATTTTCTCTGTGCGTTTACGCACTCCAGACAATTTTTATGCTGGTTAAAAAATATTCTGAGGGAACGGTGTCATATCTCTTGGATCTACTACAAACGAATCACCAGCAACACTGTATCTGCATTAATTTCTTTAATGTCTTCTTAAACTGCATTTAATTAATAAAATTCTTTTAGTACAGTTTTTTGCAAAAAGTTGCAAGATTCCTACATTGTCTCACCGTGGTAATAGCTCTGCGGAAAAATTAGTGTATTAAACACGAAGTTTTAGGTAAAGGTGGAGAGTGCACTCCTAATGCCTATTTGAGTCAAATACCTACACATTGCTATCTCACTCTCTGTGGTCGAAACTCTCTTTCTAGTGTGGTGTATGGTATTTCTATATATACACTAAAAATTCCCGAAAATGGGTAAAGGGCATGTTCTTTTTTGTATGGGACTTTGGCTCAATGACGGGCTCTAAACTATAATAGGGAGAAAAAACAACTTAATTCGATGAGGCATAGTGTTTTTTAATCGAACAGTCAATTAAAAAGCAAACAATTTTGTTTGCTTTGCGTTATTGCCATATTAACCGCTATTAAAGTCATCCACCATGTTGTGGATCATGGATGTAAGAAAGGAGTCAATCGGCAACAAGATTCAAAATCTGCAGATTTAAATGTCACGGTTGTCCAAAAAAGTCATCGCCAGATCTGTCAGGTTTGTAACACATCGAAGTCCATTATCGTAACCATGTCGTAAATAATAAGAATTGTCGCAAAGGCAAAGATATCACAATGCATTCGTACATTTAAAGCCGACTGAGATAAAACAATAGCAAACCGTAAACAGTATAACCAGTTTCTATTTTCTTAGTTCAATTACCAATCGAGTTAAAATTCCCCGTGATTCGGGTGGTTTCCCACAAAACGGCAACGCTGAAATTAACTTTTTCATTCTCTAGGTACACTAGATGGCGGAAAATTCAAATCATGTGTTGTTAGGCCTGCGATAATGATAAATGTTTTGCTTTTTTACAAAAGCGTTTGGATTTTTTCAGTATTTTTTCGTGATTCGTCATATTTTTATCTATAAGATAAAAGCGAGCCAGGTATGGGCCAGGTTTGAGAACATCACCTTTTTAGCAGTGCCATCAGGATGGAGTTCGGTATAGATAAGTGTGCGGTCATGCATGTGCAGCGAGGGAAGGTTGTAGATTCTCCGAATCTACAACTTTCTGAGAATCGTCTCAGGACTATCAGGTCTCTCTCCGAAGCCGAGACCTACAAGCACCTCGGTATGTCAGAGTCGTTGGGTAAGTATATCGGCATTGGACATCAAGAAATCGGTGAAGGAGCGATTCTTTTGTCGCCTGACAAAAGTACTTATTAATAGTATTTTGTCCGGCGGCAACAAGGTGCGCGCCTTCAACGGTTGGGTGATGCCGCTGCTGATGTACTCCTTTGGCATACTGAGGTAGACTCAGACTGAGCTGGACGCCCTGGATAGGAGGGTCCGTCGATTGCTCACATTGCATCGCATGTTACACCCGCGCTCGTCTGTCATGAGACTGTACATTCCGCGGAAGTGTGGTGGCCGAGGCTTTTTAAATGCCAAGGACCTCCACAACCGCGAAGTGTACAGTCTCCGGGATTATTTTCGAAACAGCGGACGTGGGATGCATTGCGATGTGGTGGCGGTTGATAGAGGCCTCACCCCGCTCTCCCTGGCGAACGAGAACTGGCGCAGGCCATCGGTGCTCAGCACCGATGATCGCAAGGCGGTATGGAAGAGCAAGGAGCTGCATGGGCGGTTCTATTGGGCCCTAACAGGACCCGATGTGGACCTGCTCGCGTCGGTGGCCTGGCTACGCTTCGGTGACCTCTTTGGGGAAACCGAGGGTTTTGCCTGTGCAATTGCGGACGAAGTTGTCTTGACGAACAACCACCGGAAGTATATCCTGAAGGACGGTACGGTCGACATTTATCGGGCATGCCACCGTCCCGGAGAATCACTCAAGCATATTACTTCCGGTTGTTCTCATATTGCCAACGGCGAGTACTTGCACAGGCATAACCAAGTGGCTAGGATCATCCATCAGCAACTTGCTCTTCAATACGGCCTTGTCGAGTCTGAGGTGCCGTACTATAAGTACGCACCGGCGCCAGTTCTCGAGAATGGTCGTGCGTTGCTCTACTGGGACCGCTCTATCATCACGGACAGGACTATTGTCGCCAATAAGCCTGATATCGTGGTGGTCGACCGGTCCCAGCGCCGGGCAGTGCTCGTCGACGTCACCATCCCACATGACGAGAACCTCGTGAAGGCCGAGAAGGACAAGCTCAGCAAGTACCTTGACTTGGTTCACGAGGTTACCGCCATGTGGGATGTGGACTCGATGATCATTGTCCCGATAGTCGTTTCAGTAAACGGCTTAATAGCGAAGAGTCTCGACCACCACCTTAAGAGGCTCTCTGGATTTAATTACTTTAACACGGCATTTAAATTATGACCAAATTAATGTTATGGTCTTAACGTATCTTGGTGATGTGACAGAAAGTATACTACGCTCTATTTTAAAGTAAAATAAATATCTCCAAAGCTAGTGTAAATTGCAGTTATTGTGCAGATATTTTACAGTGGTAATACATACTTGGCGACAGCGGTTTTCATAGAAATTATGGATTTCCTTTCTAATCTAGTTCTGCTGTTCTGTGACCGCTCCTATCGCGCCTGTGTGCGGATCGCTTTACAAGTACTTTAGTTCTTATTCCATGATCCGAACGCACGTTTAAAAATGTGTAGTTCTGTAACGTCACTCAAGATTACATACGTCAAACAAATCAGACGTCATTTACGTCAAACACAAAGTACCGTCACAAAGGAGAAATCTCGAAATCGTTTAATCTCGCTTTAATCTAGTTTTCTATTGTTAAAGAACGAGCGTCAAATAATTGTGTACCCCTTGAATTAAACAATACATTCCGTGTGAAATCAGTGAATCAATTTCCAGGAAACTGTGAATATGGCTAGACATAGATACATCGCCAATTCAAACGATCTGTTCGAAGACGAAGTAGATGATGACACATTTGTTAACAGCTTCAGAGCCACGATACCGCCCCCCCAGCCGAGAGCCAATGCCAACTCTTACGGCGGACACATAGGTGAGCTAGAAAGACAGCGTCAAATGATGCTCGAAAAGCAACGAGAGATTGAACAACGAACTTTGGATTCTTCTGCTAGAAGCATAGGTCTCCTTCGAGACTCTGAGCAGATAGGAATCGCTACCGCTGAGGAACTGGAACGCCAACGGGAGCAACTGCAAAACACAAACAAAAGGCTCGATGAGATCAACACCAACCTCAATTACAGCCAGAAACATATTAATGGCATAAAATCAGTATTCTATGGTCTCAAAAACTATATTTCCGGTAAGTCTGACCCCCCGCCGTCAAGAAGTGGAGCTTCGCCTAGCACTCGCAGTGCAGGTCCAAGCAGCAGCCGATTGGATGATACGATAGACAACTTTTCTCAGAGAACACCCATGGACAACTTCGATTCACACCCCTCGACGCGCCTTCGTGGCCTGGACGCCCAAACATCCGCAGGACCCATCACCAATAGTCAACGGGTAAATGATGTACTAGAGGCTAACCTAGAAGAAATGGTGCAACACATAACAAGGCTCAAGGGACTGGGCGCTGAGCTCGGTAATCAAATAGATCAACAAAATGAACTCATTGATACCATCCATGACAAAGTGGAAGTTGCTGATATCAAAATTGGTAAACAAAATAAGCAAATGAATAAACTTCTTGGAAAATAGTTTACAATCATTAAAATGTAAATACCAGGCTATGTCAATGAAAAGTTTCAACCAAAATCTAATGAATAAATCTCTGGAAACGGGAAATCCCTTGGGTATGTGCAATAAGGACACAATTACCTACACATTACAAATACCTCCATGTACTCATTTACCCTGGGCTGTGGCTTGTTAGTGGACGTAACAGGAAAAACATTCAACATTTTATCTGCAGTAATATTTCCATTTGTTTGTGAATGTGTGTTGATTGTAATTCAAGGTGATTTAGTGAGTTATAATGGCCAAGCATCAGTATATTAATCCTGCACTTTTGTTTGAAGACGATGATACTGACCCAGAACCCAACTACAACAACTTTAGAAGCAGGATTCCACGACCAGTGCCTAAAGAAACAAGTAATAGTAATAGAAACTTGGACCAAAAACAACAGACGATACAGAAAATACAAGAAATTGAAAAAAGAACTCTAGAATCTGTCGAAAGAAGCTTAAACCTGCTCCAGGAGACTAAAGAAATTGGGATCCATGCCGCTGATGAACTCTTCGGCCAAGGAGAAAAGCTCCAAAACACCAACTTAAAGCTTGATGAGATAGATGCTAATTTGAAACAAAGTCAAAAAGATATTAATGGTATGAAGACTATGTTTCATGGATTAAAAAACATTATTACAAGAAAATCGCGTTCACCTTCTCCACGTAACCGCCAGATCAAGGCTCCCAAAAGCCCTAATATTGGTAGAAGTAAATTTTACAGCTCAATGGATTCATTGCAAGGAAAAATGGAAGTGAAATATTTGGAAGCGTCATCGACATCTCTTGATCAGCAGTCTTTAACAAGAGCTCTCGGCAGCCATCAGGTGGATGCTATATTGGAAGCCAAATTAGAAGGAATGGTGAATCATCTTGGTCAACTCAAGGGACTTGGTCTAGAGATTGGAAAAGAAATTGACAGCCAAAATGAACTCATTGACACATTACAAGAGAAAGTGGAACGGGCAGATGTAAAAATTGGCAAGCAAAACAAAGAAATGAAGAAACTGCTTTGAATATATTTCCATTGTGTCACAAGGCCATGCAGCTGGTTGATGGTTTATCAATTAAGAATTTTAGTTATATTGTACTAGAACTTAATATCTATTGAAGTTATTACCCATGAGTAATGCAATGTAGTCATAAGTTGTCATTATAAAAAGTTGGGTTTTCATGTATTGTCATTGATATTGCAATTTGTTCTAGGATCTTTCTTTCTGTTTTTTTTTCAAGATTTAGTAATAAATCATGATTATGAATGCATCTGTAAATCATTCTACATACATTTATTGCAATATCAACAATGGTATATTATTGTTTGTTTCTATTACATTGGAAATTATTCAGTTATTTAAAATTTTCCTTGAGTGTAAAGAGTAAATCTTTTTCCAGAATAATAGAAACAGAATTATAAATATTTGTATTACTTCTAAGTCTCATATATAAAAACTGTAAAATTCTTTGTAAAAATATATCTAAGAGAATAGTGCTGTTATTGAAATTATTTGTACCTACATAGTCTTTGTTTCTGATACATAATATTAACACTGTGCCTGGCCTATACATATATTTCCAATCAAGGATATACCCTATTAATGACTGTAGGTACATATTTGGTATCACCTCATGGCTTTAAAATCATTAGCTCATTAAAAGTCCCCTTTATAATAAATACAAATGTGACTGCTGTGAATGTGTCATGTAGGTACTTAGATAATACAATGGATTAGTTTTTATCTGTAAGCTGCCTACTAAAAATGTGAAACTGAAAATAGTTTAGCTTTATTATATGAAATTGGGCATTGCCAGAAATTTTAACCTGTTTACATTGAAGCAGGAAAACCACTTCCATAATTGCTTGCATACATCACCTCTGGTATTATAATACCAATATACATTATCATAAACAGGTAAATAAGGCACTTTTGTAAAATAGTTTCTGTTGTTTATATAAAATTGTATAATAAATTATATTTATGTAGGTATATGCGACTTAGTTTTGGTGTAGGTACATTTAGTTTTATTTGAAGTCAAAATCTATCACGAGTTATTTTAGCTTTGCAAAATCACAAGTGTTATCTATAATGCTAATAAATGAGCACCTATAATTAGATTGGCTTATCAGCTGAGTTGTTATGCATTAAAAAAAATGTAAATTACCATTTAAATTTTATCAATTAGTAAATATGTTGTACCATTTCAATGCAATATTTATTTATAGTATATTTCATTCAACCAATAGCAGATAAATAAAAGATCAAAGCTCAAGCAAATCAATTTAATAACATATCTTCACTTTTATTTTCACAATTATTTTAGGATTGAAAAAGTCGATTATCACATTTTAAATGGGCTGTATGCACCTACATTTTAAAATAAACACAACTGCCCTTGCTATCAAGGTGTACACAATTTTTGTGTAGTTAGTCATACAGCAGGAAAAATTGCCATTTTCAGTAAACTTGGTCAAAGAAAACATTGTCAACAACAGTTTCAAGTATCATGTCATTGGCATCAACATCATGAGACTTGATGTGCTTCTGCAATACTCTTTTATTTGCTAAAATTTTACCACACATGTCACAATTGACTTTCTTCTCATAGTGTGACTCCTGGTGGGTCTTGAGCCCCGATGCAGTTGCAAATCCTTTGAAGCACTTATCACATTTATGAGGTCTCTCTTTGGAGTGTGTGTGAGCTACATGGACTAACAAGCTGTGTTTGCTAGAAAAACTTCTGTCGCAACCGCTGTAGCTACATGAGAAAGGTCGGGGTTTCTCTTGGCCAGAGTGTACCACACTGTGGGCTCGAAGGTATGCAGCTCTTGTGTATGTCTTTGGACAATAAAGACAAACATAAGTCTTCCCACTATGGGCTTTCATGTGCATCGACAAAGTGCTTTTTGCTGTGAATGTCTTACAGCAAATTACACACTGAAAGTTCAACCTGTTGCTAGAATGTGCCACTCTAAAGTGATCTTTAAGTGATTGTCTCGATTTGTAAGTTTTATTACAGAAACCACATTTAAATTGAGCCAGATCTTTGTGAGATATAGAATGCTGCCTCAATCCATTTGGAGTATGGAATTCTTTTCCACATTTCTGGCAGAGAAATGTTTTTGAACCATTGTGTTTGACCATATGATATCTCAGTCCATAAGGTCTTGTGAATGATTTATCACACAGTGTGCAGGCATACTTCTTATCTCCTTCTTTCCGTGCCGGTTGTTCAGTTGAAGTTATCACAGTTACTGGAGGTAGAGGGGTTAGTTCTTTCTTTTCAGCTAGGTGGGTATCAAAGTCTAAGGTGGGATGGTTGCTGAACAGAGGCACATCATACTCATGGTCTTGGTAAACCACATTGATATCTATTGCATCAATATCAGTCCTCTGAAAGTTTGTAGGAGACTGTATCATAAAAATCCGTGATAATGTAGAGGTAGCTTTCAAGCAGTTTAGCTTGAAGTTATATGCAGCTAAGGCGGTAGAAATACATGATGAACATACAACTTGGGGCCAATTTTCTTCATCGTTGTTCTGTAACAAGACGTGATTAGATAGGGTGATTGTTTGTCCAGAAATGTAACGTCAAGGACATCTAGTATTATATTTAATCACCTCTAAACAATTAAGATACACCAAAATGTCGATAAGCTTAATCTTAGTCGACTCATGCTCAACTAAATCCTGAATGTTCATGAACATGGAAGTTTCAGACTCCATTAGGCAGGTACGGCAAATATTTTTGGTAAGTGGTAGTATCAAACTGGAGAAATCCATTTACTGCAAATCTAGGCCGCTAAATCGACCGCTAGAAAACTGGTTTTATAGGTTTTTGAAGCAAAAGTTAGAAAACCAACCAAAGCAACAACATGGCATCTTCATTTTCATAAAAATGGCTCCTGCATTTGGTGTTACCACACCAAATTAAAATAATGTACCAAAAATTCCTAGACTGTTTTTTTTTATAAAGACGTCTATTCACGGCACTCGTTTTTGTGATTTTTGATTTAACATCCATGAGTTTTTGTTTATGATTATACTTTTTCTGTGGAAAATCTTCTTTCATACATTCATTGAACGAATTTCAATTTCATTCGTTCTTCAATAAATGCTGTCTTTTTGACGTTCGGAGTGTGTCGTGGTCAAGCTGGATTTCTTCCAGTTTTATTTAAATTACACTTTATTTTCATGAATTTAATCAGCATTGCGACTACTGTCGGTATTATTTCACGGAACATATTTTACAAGAGGTGCGTAAACTCCAAAATTTGTAAATAAGTGATGCGGATATCTTAACCTCAATAACAGTGATTTTCAGTGGTTTCCCTTAATTTTACTTAAAAATACTATATATTACAAGTCGGGAATCGTATTGGGAATATACATTTTAATATTCGTACATGTTAATTGAGTTTTTTGTCAATTGCAGATAGATTAGTGTCAACACGCAATCATGAGTCGTTTCTTCGCTACCGGGACGGACTCCGAGTCTGAGAGCTCCTCTGAGGACGAGCCAGTAGTACGCGCGCCAGCGCCAGTCTACACGGTCAGTACCATCCGCCAAACTTGTCAAAATTTACTTTGTTGACATATTTATGTGTACTTACTTACTAAACTATACCAATCTCACAGTCACAGCTTTCGAATTCGTTTTTCTTTCGAATTTTCGAATTCGTTAATAAAGCTTCATAAATTTAATATGGTACAACGGCATTGATATGATTGAATTGAAATATGTTTATAATTATCAATAGCTTATGCTTGCCTAGAGGCCCTTGTAAAAAGCTACAGCGAGTGGGCCATCTGTAATTCATATTCATCATCATTTTCATCATCATCCTGTATCGACCCACTGCTGACTATAGGCCTCCTCAGTTATTCATATTAAACATGGTAATTCATAAAAGGTGTAAAAGGGTGCCAAATGGTGATTGACACTGTCTTTATAAACAACTTTTTCTGGCCAGCCTAAAAATTCAAGAAAAGTAGCCTGCTCTTTCGTACAAACATATTATTGAAGAAAACACAATGCTTTTACACAAATAAGTTCGTATAGGCTGGGTGCCTAGCCCTGGTGTCGGAGTTTTTTAGCCACCTGCATGCATAGCATGGCTAAGGGACAAATTGTCTTTCCATCATTATATTTCCACAAAGAGGCAATAAAGTATGAATTGATAATGACAACTGACATTAAAAGTGATAAAATGGTCTCAGACCAAATAAAATATTAAGACAGAAAGTTGTGAACAAAACAAGTAAGGCCGACAAAACTATGCCTCGCCGTGTACAGACAATTACATACACGTACAAGGAAACTACGCCTTGGATCGTCAATCGAACTATGACTGCGCAAAACCGACACACTCACCACATTTATAAAAAACCGGCCTCACTTGTCTGTTCACTATGTTGTCTTGATGCTGGGGCCTACAGTTTAATGTGCAGTCTAAGCCACAGTAGTGCTCAGTTGTAAATGTCACCTGCAGTCACCCATCCGAAGACTGACCATGCTGAATGTTGCTTAACTTTAGTGATCACTGACTGAGTCCTAGACCAAGTCAATTCCAAGTGTATTCATGCTTCCATACAGTACAAGATGAAGTAAGAATGTATGAAGGCTACAAATATTATTGTTTTCATATGTTTGCGATGACTGTTCCTTTGTAATGATGAAATTACTTGAAATATTGTTTAGATTTTATATCTACCTATTGAGATGTAATGTTAAGTTTCAGTAATGTACATTACTATCCATAGTTAAGTTGTCTAAAAACCAGCATCAAGTGTTTGATTAAATGCTATTTTGCTTACCCATCTTTAAAAAATCACTAAACAATTTTTGGTAAGTACTCAATTTTTTGTACATCAATATGAAGATATAAGAATGTGCCATTTCATTAGTTAAATCCTATTGGAAACTTTATTTTAGTCTTTATAATACTTATTTGTCGTCAAAATAAATATTTGGGGACATATTACACATGGCCTCTGACCCCGAACTAAGCAAAGCTTGTGATTGGCTGCCAGAGACTGATAAACTACTTATACATATTTGTATTCAAGCTTAGGATAAGCATAAAACTGAAAGTCAAGTGACTTTAAACCAGTACCGACTCGTAGTCACACCAGATTATCACACCAGTATGACAAACAGGATTTTTTTTCTCGTTTGTCACACTACTGATTTTTCCGCACCCTTTATCCTAACTAGTGCTGTCCTAGTTATAATACTTAGTTTGTAAAAAAACCTTCAAGTTATGTATTAGCTTATTTATTTATCGCTTGTTTTAAGGAAATGTACCAATGTTATTTCACCATTTAAGAGTTTTAGTTGGCAGGAAATTAAAAAAATATCTTTATCAGTTTGGTCGACCCTTCTTTTTTTGTATAATTATTTCCCTTTGATTGAATAATACTGTTAATAATTTTAGTATGGTTACCTAGTTTTTAGAGTTCCGTACCCAAAGGGTAAAAACGGGACCCTATTACTAAGACTTCGATGTCCGTCTGTCTGTCACCGGGCTGTATCTCATAAACCATGATAGCTAAGCAGCTGAAATTATACGTGGCTCGGATGACACGTTAAATTGTAGGCCCCGGTTGTTTGAACCGTTTAGCCATGTCAGAGGCCTTCAGGCGGCCTAATAACTCTGACACCAGGGCTAGCCACCCGGCCTATACGAACTTACTTACTTTAGCTGAAATTTTCACAGATGTATTTCTGTTGCCACTATAACAACAAATACTAAAAACTGAATAAAATAAATATTTAAGGGGGGCTCCCATACAACAAACGTGATTTTTAGGACTTTTTTGCTCGCTATTAATAACGGCAAGAGGAATGGGGCTCCCATACGGTACGGAACCCTTTGTGCGCGAGCCCGACTCGCACTTGGCCGATTTTATTATTAATCTTTTTATTTAATTGGGCAACTTTCACATACATTGTTGGTTCTGTGCCTTTGACCAACTACATTCCAGTCGGCGACATATTGTTCATCATTTAGC
Organism: Hypomecis atomaria; assembly: GCA_964007245.1. Classification (NCBI taxonomy): domain Eukaryota; kingdom Metazoa; phylum Arthropoda; class Insecta; order Lepidoptera; family Geometridae; genus Hypomecis; species Hypomecis atomaria. Next base: position 12,014,729 of record OZ023301.1, read on the forward strand.
CATTGTCGGGCCATGTATGGTGTGAACTGTTTAATTTTTTCCCCACTCAATTCGTTAGATTCTGTTTTTATGTATAGTATAGCTTGCACTACTTACTACGAGTACAAATATAACATATTGTTTCATTTGTACTAGTTTTATTTTATTTTTATTGAGAAAAGAAAATTTTCTGAAAATACCTACCTACCAAATTGTGAAAAATTCGACAGAAATATAACTAAAAGTAAAAAATAGTCGGCAAAAACGAAAGTCAGCAAACCGACTTTATAATGTAGGTACAGCACTAGCACTTATTGTATACATGTTGTTGAAAAATCAGTAGTGTGACAAACGAGAAAATAAATCCTGTTTGTCATACTGGTGTGATAATCTGGTGTGACTACGAGTCGGTAGTGCTTTAAACAGGTATCTTGGCTCTGGAAATCCTTTGTCTTTTTTAAAATTATGTTAAAGTTATAAAGTCTTTTTGGTTGTGGTCTATTAAACAAGAAGAGCAACACTTTAAATTAAATTTAGAACTGTCAAAACCTTTAAAATCGCGTCTTATCTGATACTAGCAATCATAGTAAATAAATATTTGATTATTCAAGTATTGCATCAGACAATTCATCTAAATTCCAATTCAATATTTTTGCACACTAAGGCCCAGCACACACGGTGAAACGCAAATGCAACGAAACCCTTTAGAAATTATTGATTTGAAACCAGTTTCAACCATTTTCCACACACGCTGCAACCACAATCATTTCGGTTTTCTTTGAGGAAAAGACGTCTGCATAAGACGCCAAAACAAAAAATAAATGAAACGCAACGCGAGTTTCCTGCACGCCGGTTTCAATGAAACTGATTTGAAACGCGTTTCAAACCGGTTTCAAACTGGTTGCGTCATGTGTGGTCTCAACGGAATCTATGGCAAAAACTTTTAAACTCAAAAGTAACTAGTAGTTGCAGTTTCGTTGCATTTGCGTTTCACCGTGTGTTCTGGGCCTTAGGGTGCCTTCAAATCTGCCGCAACGTGCAACGCCGCAGCACTGCTTTGTAATTCCATATTTTTTAAAAAACGCACATTTTATATACAGATTTGCGCGCACCAAACGCTTTTTATTGTGGACTAGACGACCCGCCCCGGCTTCGCACAGGTGTATTATACATATAAACCTTCCTCTTGAATCACTCTATCCATTAAAAAAAACCGCATCAAAATCCGTTGCGTAGTTTTAAAGACAGACAAACAAACAGACAAAAATTGCGACTTTTTTTATACTATGTAAGGATTTACAAAGCAGTGCTGCGGCCGCGCTGCTGCAGCGCTGCAAGTTGCGGCAGATATGAAGGCACCCTTGCACACACAAAATAACACTCCGTACCACCATTAGATTCAACTAAAACTACACAATTCCCAAACAAATAAGCCTCTCTCATTTTGCCACAGTTCAGTGACGATGAAGAGGAAACGAAGCGCGTCGTGCGCTCCATGAAAGAGAAGCGATACGAAGAGTTGGAAGGCATTATCCATACTCTACGCAACCACAAGAAGATCAAAGACTTTGCATCCGCATTGTCATCATTTGAAGAACTCCAGAAAGCGTACACTAGAGCTGCGCCAGTCGTAGCTAAAGAGGAGAATGGTGTTGCTCCTAGATTCTTCATCAGGGCGCTGGTAGAGTTGGAAGACTGGGTCGCCGGTGCGTGGACGGATCGGGATGCAAGGAAAGGCCTGTCCAAAGGCAACAGCAAAGCTTTGACTTCGCTGAGACAGAAACTCAGGAAGTACACGAAGGAGTTTGAGGCTGAGGTCAGCAAGTTCCGTGAAGATCCTGATCAGCCTGATGATGAAGACGAGCAAAAAGGTTGGTATTTGTAACTTTTAAGTTTTGTGTAGGTTTTTAACCAACTTCAAAAAAGATTCTCAATTCGACTGTTTTTTTTTTTTATATAGGTACTATATTACGCGATTACTCCACCGATTTTGAAGATTCTTGCTTCAGAGGTGGTCTCATTTAAATTTTATGGAAATTGGCTGAGGCGTTTTTGAAAAATCAACAACAATAATGTGAACATTTTTAGATGTACATCGATCCATGCGAACTATTCCAACTCTGTACACAGTTGAAATTGAATAGGCCTACACTTTTTACAGTCACAGCTTTCGAATTTGGCAGTTTAACTCTGACATTAGGACTGGCGGATAGCTAGCCCTCATATCAGAGTATAGAAGCTATAGGATCACTTGGTTGTAAATGCCTACTGTGGTCACTTATCCTAAGATTGACATGCTCAAAATCATTTAATCTTAAATTCGGTGATTGTTACGAAACATCTAGTCATACTGCAATCTAAGAGCAAACAAGCTTTATTTTTTGTTCAAACTTTATCTGTAACTTTACAGATTCATCATCATCCGACGAGTCCGAGGATGAAGAGAAGCCCAAGGAGAAGCCGCGCGCGCGGCGCTCGCCCGAGCCCCCGCGCAGGCCTCCGCCCCAGGACGACGAGTCCTCCGACTCCATGGACTGGGGCTCCAGCTCCTCGGACTCCAGCTCCAGCTCCGATGACGAAGCTCGTGGAGCCGCTACAATCCGTGAACGGTTCTTGAAGACCAAGACCGAAGTTGGAGATGATGAGGAGAGGGATAAGCGCAGGGCGAAGAGGAGGGAGGAGCGGCGCGAGGTCAGGGTCGGGAAGTCGACCAAGCGGGACCAGGCTGATGATGGGGGCGAGTGGGAGACTGTCAGGAAGGGAGCGGCTACTTCGGACAAGCCCAAGATGTTTGCTAAGGTTTGTTCGGTTTTCATTTCATTTATTTTATTTCCTCATCATACTTACAGTAACGCTAAGGCGCATGACGAGTCAATAGGTTTACAATTTTCACTAAGTACAAAGATATTATACATGTAAAAAAAAACAAAAAAACGTCAAAATAATTTCATTAAAGTGTCACAAAGAATAATAAGGCAAAAATGAACACAAACAAACAAAAAACAGTCAAACCAATTTCAGTAACGTTAATACAATAATTATTAATTAAAACTTAAATAATGCTTAAAAACTAGTTATATTTTATGTCAAAGATGTCTAGATCGGGGTGGTCAGGTGTTTTAAGCTATTCTGACAAAAACTTCAGTATCAGACTTGAATAAGGTTCAAAATTATTCTTTAATATACTACTAGGTAAATTTCACAGATTGGAAATACTGGGATTTGAGATGCATCAATTTTTTTATAGGAGAATATGTTGTTCATAATATGTTGTGATCCCCTGACTCAGATTTTTGTGTATAAAATTTACGCATACAACTTGAAGCATGTGTAATTTATATTACATTACATGTATAGTCTTAAAGACGGTCATTCTCTATAATTATTTTATTTTTTCGATATTTCTTGGACTGTTTCTGTAATAAGTATTTTATTAAGTTGTATTTTCTTAACAGCTGATTAAATCAATTTGTACAGGTGACACATCCATCAATGCGTATTTTAGATATCATCCGAATTCTAACTTTATTTCTTTACGTTTTCCATCTTAGGATAGCGATATCGACGCTGCGTTAGTAGTGAAGAAGCTAGGAGAGATCAGCGCCGCCCGCGGACGGAAACGAACCGACAGACGCGCGCAACTTGAACTATTACACGAGCTGAGAACCGTCGCCGCCGCGCACAACCTTGGGGACGCTTTACAGCTAAAACTTCGTGCTGCCACCGTCGCTGCACTATTCGACTACAACCCCAAAGTCTCCGACGCTATGAAGCCCGAATACTGGTCGCGGCTCGTCGAAAACGTCGACCATATGGTCACGTTACTCCTAGCTCACGAAGACATGGTCCTCAGCGAATCCATCACCGAAGACAACGAAGAACTCGTCACCGCTCCGTACCGAGTACGCGGCTGCGTTTTAACCGCTTTAGAGCGTCTCGATGATGAGTTCACCAAGCTGTTGAAAGAGTGCGATCCGCACTCTAACGAATACGTGGAAAGATTGAAAGATGAAGTCCGCGTCTCGGCTTTAATCGACCGCGTCTGTCAAGTTGTAGAACGCGACGGAACGCCTCAGGAAATCTGTCGTGCATACTTGCGCAAAATCGACCATCTGTACTACAAGTTTGACCCACGCGCCGTTCGCAAAGACTTACCCCCGGGCGAAGAGACTTCCATAAAGAAGATGGAGAAATTCTGCAAGTTCATCTACGCTAACGATGAATCTGACCGTTTGAGAACTCGGGCTATTCTGTCCCATATTTACCACCACGCGTTGCACGATAACTGGTTCCAAGCGCGTGATTTGCTGCTAATGTCTCATTTGCAAGAAACTGTGCAGCATTCTGACCCGAGCACTCAGATTCTTTACAACCGTACGATGGCCAATCTCGGTTTGTGCGCGTTCCGTCGCGGAAACGTTAAAGAAGCGCACGGCTGTCTAGCTGAACTAATGATGACTGGAAAGCCAAAGGAGCTTCTCGCTCAAGGGTTGCTACCCCAGCGTCAGCATGAGCGATCGAAAGAACAGGAGAAGATCGAAAAGCAGCGGCAGATGCCGTTCCACATGCATATCAATCTCGAATTGCTGGAATGTGTGTATTTGGTGTCGGCGATGTTGATCGAGATCCCGTATATGGCAGCTCATGAGTTTGACGCCCGTCGTCGTATGATCAGTAAGACGTTCTACCAGAACTTGCGTGCGAGTGAGAGGCAGGCGTTGGTGGGGCCCCCGGAGTCGATGAGGGAGCACGCGGTGGCTGCAGCGAGGGCCATGCGCCGCGGCGACTGGCGCGCGTGTCTTAACTTCATCGTCAATGAGAAGATGAATGCTAAGGTGAGATGATACTTTTATTACTAATTTTCGCCAAAAATTGCATAACTGTCTTCAACCATAATTGTTTATTGAGATACAAACGAATAACACCATTTACATATATCTCACAAAATAATAACCATGTACAGAATTTGAATAGTTCGCTCGGATCAATGTGTCATCGAAGTAGTAATTTTCACATTATTGCTAATGTTTCAAAAACGACTCAGCCAATTCCGATTTAAATGGGACCACCTATAAAGTATGGTCTACCAAACAGAAAAATAATCATAAAAATCTGTTCGTTCTTGGTGGAGTAATCGCGGATAGCCCGCGCCACACAAGTCGGCGGATGGGAAGTTAGGCGCAGAAAGCTGCGTAAAAGGCAAAAGGTACGCGCGGGAGCCAGAGAGACGAGACGCCGGGGCACACCCGCCCGCCAACCACATGCCTCCCGCGCGCTCCCTACGCCCGTGCTCACCATTTCGCCACGCGGCGTCGGCATTGTGCACACATGCGCAATAATTAGCGAATCACGGCGAAGTGTCATCTGCGGCTAACTTCCTATACGCCGACTTGTGTGGTGCGGATTATAACATACATACAAAAATTCGAATAGCAAACATCCTTTTTTGAAGTCTCAAAAATGCGTATTTTTATAGCCTGAGACTGAACAATAGCACAAGAGAGAGGCGTATTCCAAACAGTGGGTAAGAACAGTAGTCCATCTTGATTAATTATCAATTTCTGACATGGACAATTAGAGGATATTTTGGGACTGATGGATTTAAGTTGGATGATGATCTGAAATACAGTCAAGTGTGCGACTTTTTTCGCCCACATTAATATCGGCTGAACTAGTCTACACAAACATCAAACCATAATAGATGCTACTGTCTCCTCAGTTTGGTCACTTGGTGACGTGATGACGTCGATAATGTTATCTGAGGGAGTGCTACAAGCTCTGAAACTTGTTTACAAATCTCGTTTCGAACCAGTTATTTTATTTCATCAAAAGCTAGACTTGTACTGCTGCATTATTTTAATTCCTTTCCCTAGTGGACATTTTTGAACTGTTGAGGCAGCGCGTCCATTCTCTTAGTCTTTTAATAAAAATCGGTCAAGTGCGAGCTAGACTCGCGCACGAATGGTTCCGTACCGTATGGGAGCCCCATTCCTCTTGCCGTTATTAATAGCGAGCAAATAAACTCCTAAAATCACTTTTGTTGTATGGGAGCCCCCCTTTAATAATTTTTTTCTCTGTTTTTAGTATTTGTTGTTATAGCGGCAACAGAAATACATTATCTGTGAAAATTTCAGCAGCCTAGCTATCATGGTTCATGAGATACAGCCCGGTGACAGACAGACAGACGGACATCGAAGTCTTAGTAATAGGGTACCGTTTTTACCTTTTGGGTACGGAACCCTAAAAACTGCATTAATGCACCCACTCGCGTCTCGTATAACACCGCGTCCACTCGCCTCATAAAAAACTGCAACTCATCAGCTATGTCTAACCTAATCTATTCTCTAGGTCTAACGCAGACAACGCCCACGCTATGCTCGGCCGTCTCATCCTCGAAGAGTCAGTCAGCACGTATCTGATCACATACGCTCATGTGTACGCGTCACGCTCATGTGTACGCGTCACGCTCATGTATACGCATCACTCTCTCTGCGCTCGTCGACCGATATTTTCGCGTCCATTCTCTCGTCTTTTAAAAACTGCGTCCACTCTCTCGTCTCGTAAAAAACAATGTCCACTCTCTTGACTCATGAAACACTACAATTTAATGTCTAACCTAATCCACTCCTCAGCTACTCCTCTCTAGTCTTTTAAATCCTGCATCTACTCTCGCGTCTCGAATAACACTGCGTCAACTATCTCGATTCATAATAAACTGGGTTCACTCTCTCGCCCCCATAAAAAAACTACTGCATTTTAATGTGTAACCTAATCTACTCTTCAGGTATGGGACCTAATGGTCGGCGCAGACAACGTCCGCGCCATGCTCGGTCGTCTCATCCGCGAAGAGTCGCTCCGCACGTATCTCTTCACATACGCCCACGTGTACGCGTCGCTCTCTCTCCGCTCGTTGGCCGACATGTTCGAGCTGCCGAGGCAGCGCGTCCACTCTCTCGTCTCGAAGATGATTATCAATGAGGAGTTATTGGCTTCGTTGGACGATCCGAGCGAGTGTGCTATATTGCACCGATCTGAGCCGACCAGGATGCAAGCGCTGGCGCTGCAACTGGCGGATAAGGTAATTTATTCACTTCTTATAATAAAAATCGGCCAAGTGCGAGTCGAACTCGCTGTATGGGAGCCCCATTCCTCTTGCCGTTATTAATAGCGAGCAGAAAACTCCTAAAAATTACGTTTGTTGTATGGGAAAATATGTATTTTAATCTGTTTTTAGTATTTGTTGTTATAGCGGTAACAGAAATACATCATCTGTGAAAATTTCAGCTGCCTAGCTATCATGGTTCATGAGCTACAGCCCGGTGACAGACAGACAGACGGACTTCGAAGTCTTAGTAATAGGGTCCCGTTTTTACCCTTTGGGTACGGAACCCTAAAAAGTATAGGCTGAATTAAACTTAATGGTTTCTGTGAACTTATCTAGAAGGTGCGCAAATCTTCCCTCCTAGCACTGCTGACATGAGAATAATTCCATCCATCCATCCATCAGCTATAAGAAGGCCACTGCTGGACATAGGCCTCTCCTATGAATCTCTGGATAAGACCGGTTGGAAGCGGCTTGCATCCAGCGCGATCCTGCGGTCTTAATGAGGTCATCCGTCTAACTTATAGGTGGTCGTCCTACGCTGCGCTTGCCGGTACGTTGTCTCCACTCGAGAACTTATTGTAGGCGTTGTGCACACATGCGCAAAAATTAGCGAATCACGGCGAAGCGTCATCTGCGGCTAACTTCTCATCCGCCGACTTGTGTGGCGCTTAGTATACCCAGGGCAATCATTTATGCGATGAATATAGGTGTTTGGTCTATGTCTGGTTGTTATTAGAAATTATCTATCTGAGTATGTAGTACTCTGACAGCCATATAACAAGCTTAGCTTAGTTTGGGGTCAGAGACCGTGTGTAAGATGTCGTTATTGACATTTATTTAATTATTCATTTTGTTCTCCAGGTGGGCAACCTAGTGGACTCGAACGAGCGCATCTTCGAGAAGCAGGGCTCCTTCTTCCAGCGCGGGGGCGGGGGCGGGCGCGGCGAGGGGCGGGGCCAGCGCGAGCGGCCGCGGGAGGGGTGGAACCGCCGCCAGCGCAACCGTCGCCGCGACGACGAGCGCACGCACGATGACTAACTTGACGACGTCGTCGATGCGACCTCCTTTCCCCCCCTCCTTTGATTACTCGGGAAGGCCGCGTTCGGTGGTTGTTAGGCCGTTTTGATAATATGTACTCTCATTATTATTACATTATAATTATTTTTCGCAATAAATGGCACAATCAACTCCAATCATGTACAAAATTAGGTCGAATCGATGTTTACAATTTTCACATTATTGTTGATTTTTCAATAATGGCTCAGGCGATTTAAATAGAGCCACCTCGGGAGTATACCCTTACCTCGAACTAAAGAAGATTTTTTGAATCGGTCGATGAACGAATATTCACTCATCCTGACGATTAGGCAACAATATAGCTATCAAAATGTGAACTGAAACCTTCACTTGCCCTGAATGTTAGGCAGCCGGCACCGCCTCTGGTATTGCAGTTGTACATAGGTGGGGTAGTGGATTGAGAAATAATAACCTGAACTAGAGGTTGTGACCTCTTACCATCAAGAGGCCTGTCAGAATTTTGACCACATTTTTACTTTTAAAATACATTTACGTTCACTACGCGAAAATTAAAATGACTAGTTTACAAAATGAGAGCCCTTTATTTTGACAGTCTAACAAGTACCGAATGCGGCCAAGAATAAAGCGATACATTTTTTTTCCTTATTTGCCCTGAAATTAAACATTTTGTTATTATAACATGTATTTGGTAATATCCCGGTTTATAACCCAAAATATGTATTTCAATTTTGTTCCACATTTTGGAGAATCGTAATAAAAGTTTATAGTCACAAAATTCCTTTTATTTAACAAGCTAGGTTTCTAGGGGATTAATCTGGGCACATAGAATGTAGAGACAGGTGGACGGTGCGAACCCTAGTATCCCAGAATTTAAGTCATTTCTATTTCTTTAGGAGGTGCGTTCGGTTTGGGCTCGATGGCATTTTTAGCATTTGCAAAATTAGCGTTGATGTAAACGTTTGGGAATTTCGCCCAGTTCACCAATAATGCTACTTTTGCTCACTACCCAAAACGAACGCTAAAACGTCAAACTCAAAAGATCACAAAGAACCCATCTTCGCAGGTGGGTCAAAAGTGGCAGTTCACGATGGCATTTTAACTGTTTTTGAGCTATCCGAACGGTGATCGAAAACAATTAAAACTGCCACTTTTGCTCACACATTCTCAAAACGAACACTGAATGTGATAGTTGTTTTTGCCATCACTCGGCTATCCGAACTCACCTTACGTGGGCAAAAGTAGACCGCTGCCCTCGAACGATTTTTTCTTTGCCATAGCAGGGCTGGTCTAGAGGTTACAAGCTGAATAATACAAGTAGGCGGACGTGAAGTTAGCTACAAGCTGCGCAATATCCGATCCTGACTGAAGCTCACATAAAGCTGCGCGTTGTAACTAACTTCACATCCGCCGACTTGTATAATTCGGCCTAATGTAAATTATGCGCTTAGTGACGATTGATCGAGAAAAAGAGAAATAAGAAACATACAGGGCTATATATACTAAGTACTTTTACTGTGGGGCCAAACCAGAATTTGATAAAAAAATCATCTGTTTCATACAAAATTGCTACTCGGAATCGACAATATGTATGAAACAGCTGAACTTTTATTTCCACGAATTCTGAGTTGGCCCCATAGCAAAAGACATTGAAATGATTGTTCGTCCGTTTTGTATCACCTCCTTTCTGCTTATAACACTAGGTCTGGATGTAGGTAGGTAAAGTATATATCTTCTCATAGGGAACGCAATCATAGAAAAATTGTATGAGGTTTTTATATTTAGAACAGGATTTCCCAAGGCCAATTCTCACCACGCCTAAAGGAGGTGGTGGAAAGATGATCATGGCTTTATTTTGCATGCCGTCTGTTGTCGAGTAGATGTACTAAAAAAATCTTACACACGGTTACAATAGATGGCGCTGTACGTCTTAGCACACAGATTATATAACGTGCGTTTCGTTACTCTCTGTTTCGATTTTTGTGAAAATCTTACCAAAAATAAAGTATTCGAATAGTTGGTATTTTTGTAGCTAAATAAGAGACAAAATATAAAAAATACATAAAATATATCTAAAGAGTACGAAAATTGACCTTAGAAAAGAAATATTCATTCTGATAAATTCCTTTAGTTGCAACGTATGAGGTATGAACGAAACGCAACAGAGCAATTTTGACGGCTGGCAGAATTGGTTCTCGTTTTGCAATTGTAATTTTGTGACGATTTATTGCCAACCCGTATTTATTTTCTATTGCTTTGCCTAGCTATGGTGTTCACGTGGACCTCTAAATAGTTATTTTCAATTTCAACTTAAGTGTTTTTCCAAATTCCAAGGTTGTATTTCTGACAGCTCCCTGTCCATACAATGGCTGCAACGAGGAGACTCCAAAAGGTGAGACATCAGTTTTAGTCATAGAAATGGATATCTTTGCATCAACGTAACTCCAGTAAAAGTCAGGCCTAGTATTTTCCGGCTAATACTAGTTGTTATTACATTATAATTGTTGGCAAAAATTCCAACTAGAAGTACGTAATTTGATAAACAATAACCTAGATAGCAGTAAATCTAGTATTTTATTGAACTTGTTGTATTTCCAGGAGCTCAATGATATCCGGCAGTCGGGGATGAGGTCTTTTAGGGAGATACAAGTTGATGAAGCCAACATTCTGACATGGCAAGGCCTGATTGTTCCTGTAAGTAAAAATGTTACTGGGAATTCCCTTCTTTAACTAGTTTTCTGTGTTTTTTACAGGTAAAGTATATTTAGTAGAAGTAGGGTCAATGACATATTAGTTGAGGCTATTTGTGTCTAAAATAAGTCACTATTTTAGGAGCTGTATGTACCTAACTTTTTACCTAGTTGGAAATAGGGTATCAATAGATTACAAAAATATAATTTCATTCTGGAGCACCAAACCTAATTAAATATATTGAAGTTCCAATGGGTATTTTTAACCCCCGACGCAAAAGAGGGGTGTTATAAGTTTGATGTGTCTGTCTGTCTGTCTGTGGCATCATAGCGCCCGAACCACTGAACCGATTTCAGTTTATTTTTTTTTTGATGAAAGCAGACTTAATCGAGAGTGTTCTTAGCTATGTTTTATAAAAATCGATTGAGCCGTTTAAGAGTTATGGTGGGTTAAAGTGGGGATGGAAGAACCAAAATTCTACAAATGTGCCCAAAATGGTTGTCAATGTGTCGGGGGTTTTTTAAATTTTAGTGTATTAACTTTAAATAAAAATATGACTCATGAGGAGTGTATCTGTCTATAAACAAAGACATGACTCATCAAATCACTATGAGGATAACATACATTTTGCTAATAAAACATTTAGAAAGTCATCATGATTATAATATTGACTATTGTTTGGCATTGTCTATCATATGGTGGACGTCCTACGCTGTGTTTGCCAGTACGTGGTCTTCACTCGAGAACTGGTGGATGACCTCATTAAGACTGTAGGATTGTTTTGGATGCAAGTCACTTCCAACCGGTCTTATTGGAGATCCTATGTCCAGCAGTGAACATCCTATGGCTGATGGATGGATGGATGATTGTCCATTGAATGATTGATGAATTTAAAAATTACCTACTCTCATAATGTTAGAAAAAATAAAACAAGATGCAAATTTACAGTTAAAAGGGCATAAGCGCCATTTTGGTGAAAAATGAGTTATGAATGCCAACCTACTCAAATTTTTTAACTCTTTCAAGTGTGGTTACTCCCAAATCTTTTTTTTTTTTTTTTAAATCTTTATTTTGTTAAAGAGGGTTTGATCAGACATGATCACGCCACCCTCATTGGCCTTTCTTAAAGAACACAAATATCATAATAATATTATCTACTTATTCTATTTATACCTAATTTTGCTATTCTTAACAGCATTCTGGCCTCCTCCGATAAGGGATAGGCCAGAATACTGTTACACCAACCAACATTCATGGCATTGACATTGGTCAGAATAAAAAAATCGGACCTCTCCGCTACGCTTCGAACACACTCCACGACCACGTGATATACATCCTCGATCGCTCCACACTCAGTGCAGTTTGGCGAGTCGGATTTACCAACTAGATGTAGAAATCTATTGAGTGGAATGTGACCGGATCGCAGCCTCATAGCCATAACAATGTCTTTCCTACTCATGTCCGTGCTGGCATACCACGGCGACCTAGTTTGTCACTTAAGTATTTATTCCAAGCAAAAAACTGCTCTATCCAAGTATCATAATATATGTATTTCAAACTGTAAGTTATTGTTAGGTTAGAACATGAACAATTTGATTTTTGGTGCTTTTGTACCCTAATATCACACACAGCATCCTAGTATACAGCGTGAATACATTGACAAGTTGACTAATATTAAACTATCTTTAGCCTCCTGCTTTGCCCAAGTGATATTCCAATTTTTTTACTATCCCAACCATAGGAACTTTTTATTTTTTTGGGATAAAATGTAGCCTACTTTGTTTTTACTTTCTGTCTCTCAAACTATGTCCATACCAATAATCAAGTCAATCCGTTGCTTCATCAAAGAGGAACAAAACAACAAATATACTTTCAGAATTATAATATAAGTAAGGATCTTAAATTACAGCAATGTTGACTTCTGAGTTTTTTGCTTTATATGGTGAATAAATTAGTAAGTCAATAAACTCACTTAGCTTTGGTATGTAGCATTTGTAAATTGGATGAAATACGGATTAACCAGTATGATTCAAATTTTAAATACACCATTTGAAAAGTATGCATTTTCGACTCGCCAATGAGTTCATGCTGTGTACGGATATCTTTTAACTCTCTATATAATACTTAGGGTCTCATAATATCACTAAACATTTTCAGGAGAATCCCCCGTACAACAAGGGTGCCTTCCGCATAGAGATTAACTTCCCAGCAGAGTACCCCTTCAAGCCTCCCAAAATAAGCTTCAAAACGAGGATATACCATCCGAACATTGATGAGAAGGGCCAGGTGTGCCTGCCCATCATCAGTGCTGAGAACTGGAAACCTGCCACCAAGACTGATCAAGGTAAGCATCTCCTAATCTCTCTTATTACTTTCTCTTTTTTTATGCTACGATTTAATATGTTTTGCAGAGAAACTCAAGAGACAATATTTTTCTTCATGTGTCAAAATAAAGAATTAACCACAAATCAAACAACAAAACGAATCAAACACATTTGGTAAACTGTTGAAAGGACATCATTCACAGTCCATATTTTAGGGCTAATTCTGAAAGTGCTGGCCAAAACAATTAGAAAATAATATGTATTATTTTGAGCATCTTATACTATGGGACTGACTCTCTAGGGTCTCTGAATAGTGATCTTATTAGATAAAATTGATAAGAGCATTTACAGTAGGTACTATTTATGTTATTCTGTTAGTAGATACATATTATTCCGTACGTTTTATACCATAGGATCACTCACTGTACTCACTCATATCAGTGTGAGGTAAAGTCAAATTAATGTACCTTTGTTTTCATGTTTTCTTTATTTTCAGTTATCCAAGCACTAGTGGCTCTCGTAAACGACCCCGAGCCAGAGCACCCGCTACGCGCGGAGCTCGCTGAAGAATATCTCAAAGATAGGAAGAAGTTCTTAAAGAATGCGGAGGAATTCACCAAGAAACACAGCGAAAAGCGGCCAACGGATTAGGATAGGGAAATGGTTCTTGTAATTTAACTTGGATTCACAGCAGAGTGACAGCTTAAGGAATTCAAGCGGTTTGCATACTCAAAGAGCCTTTTGCAAAGATGTTTAAATTATTTTTGTTGCTGGAACTAAATTAACAGACAATGACCTCATTTCTGATGTGTGAGTCACTAAGCCAATCTGACGAGATTATAATTTTCAGCAAATTCCTTTCTCGTCAATAAGTAGAAAAGAATAGCGAACTTAAGAATTATCGCTTGTTAGTTATGTTTAGTAAAGGATACAACAGAATTAATGCCAGTCTTTGCATTAAGCAAGGAATGTCTAGTAAAAAATACTCTGTTTAACTTGAAATTTTAAAATGAAAGTAAGAGTGTGCTCTTGTATCCACAGTCACTGCAACAAAAATAACAATGGCCTCTCTCTATGTTTTCTCATTTAATAATTTTGAAATGATATATCAAAACTCTTCATCATCATGCTACACCATCTTACTAGAAAATATTCAAACGCTTGCTTTGACTTGTTTGTCATATATCTGCTGGAAATCCAAATTATTTATGACTTAGTTAAACCCAGATACTAAGCCTCGCTTTTCGTCAATCACCATTTTTGCTTGCAATAAGAGATAAGCACTAAAGTTAACAAAAACTAGGCATTTATAATTTGACTTTACGTACATCTTTTAAAGCTCTTCATATATATTATGTTTAGGTGTTTTTAAAGCTTAAAAAAATTATTTATCTTTGAGGAAAATATACTTAAGTCTTTGATATGTTCAGTGAAATGTTAGAATGAAATTCGTTTTGCTCGCTCCATATCTGAGCTGGCTTCAAATGTAAACTAATGTAAATACTTGGTTCAATTGGTGTGGGGGAAAGATCCAAGCTTGTGTATTGAACAAATTGTGCATTTTATACTTGGACAAAATATTTTGCCTGAGATTAGTGATAATGTCAAAGTAATATGTTTATTGATGGGGTTTATTTCTGCATTTAGACCATCATAGAAGTCGAAAAAACCTTCAAATTCTGTTATTTGGTACAAAGGTACAATGTACTAAACTTAATTTCTTTCTTTTTAAACCTGTTTTCTTTGATATTCTTAATAACATCTTGTAATGTGTTGAAGTACACTCCTAAGAACATAAGGGAAATTTAGAGTCGGTCTTGAGATCATTTTTGTAACGATTTTAGTTGCAACACAGATTACCCTACTAACTCCGTATTTGAGATAATAGAAACCAAAAACCCATGTTTGGACAATTGTTAGGCGAGTAAGGCCTGAATACCTCCTACGCTAACTAAGTACACACAACTGACGTCAGCGCGGGAGAAATTCAAGCTTGCAGTAAGTGCTGCTACCGATTATAGGCTGACTGCTTAGCGCGCGTATCGCCTGCGCGGTAAAAAGGGAGCGGGGGGAGATGTTACCGGGTGGGTGAGAGGGGTACGCGGAGCAGAGCTCTGCTTTGGTATTGACGTCGTAATGCGGTATCTATTAGGGGGTAATCTGCGACGGATCACAGGCTTTTTTGACTAATTTGGAAACCATATATTTAGTTATTGAATGTTCAACTGGAGAAATAAACCACACAAATAGCTGTCCTATTTAGAGACCCCAGAATACATTTAGTTATACATGCCTTAAAATTATGTTACTTGGTAACTTCTGTGTGCTGAACAGTTCAGTGCGTGAATTTAAAAATATATTTTTTTCCAATTACTATGAAGTTTTTCTATTAACCTGTAAAATTGTAGTTTTGAAAAAAAGGTACTAGGATCAGTCTGGTTTTAGATTTTAATTTAGACGAAAATAAACAGTTTTGGTGGGAACGCCGATGAAATTAGGAGTATAGTAAGCCCGATTACAGAGGCGCCAGCGTAAATTTAATAGCAACGTAAAAAGCGTTCTCTCTATCGAATGCCTAAAGTGAAAATGAAACTATACTATTTAGCTAATATAATTAAGATGGGCGCCTCTGTAATCGGGCTTAATGTCGCATATTATTTTGTAGAATTAGTGTTTCTATTAAGTACCAATAAACTGAATTGCACAAGTGTGATGCTAAATAATAATTTAGCATACACTTTTTTACAATAGTAATGAAACATCTTCGTGTTATAGGCCGAATCATAGAAGTTGGCGGATGTGAAGTTAGCTACAAGCTGCGCGAAATCCAATCAACGCACCGCTTTATGTAAGCTTCAGCCAAGATTGGCCATTGCGCAGCTTGTCGCTGACTTCACATCCGCCGACCTGTATGATTCGGTCTCGATTGCTATTTGTCTGTGGAGTCCACAGACACTAAAGACTACTGCTTTGCTGAAGCATTGGACATGAGCGAGACTATGGCTACAGCTGTACTGTTACTATTATAATGTGAATAGGATTTTTAAGACGAATAATAAAGAATTCAGCTATAGGACTTCATTTTCATAGTCATGAAAACATAAAATAGTATGAAACCGCATAAAATAAGTATGAGGGTAGTATGAAAAGAAAATACACCAAATGAATTTATTAGTTTTATTCCATAAATGTATAAACATCTTCAGTTTCTATATCACTCTTCTGAGATTGCTTTGAGCTAGTATGTTGTACTCTTATGTTACTTTTCCCTTTGTATTGGCGAAGTAGTGAATTTTGATTTGCTTGTGAGCAATTATTACTATCAGTCTTCTTTTGCAGATACTTATCTAAATTACCTGTAACAAAAAAAAGGATAAAATCAGGTAAAATAGTCTTCTCTATCTTCTGTTTCGGATCTGGTTTATGAATGAAAGGAATGCCCGGCAGACCTCTTCATTTTGATTCCTAATCAATATTGGGGGCGATAAGTAGAGATAATACAATGTAAGATAATAGTAGAGTACCAAGAGAACCAAGTCGTGTCTCGCGTCTTGGGCGACATATTAGACCCTGAGCGTAGCGAGGGGTTCAAGTCGCCTAAGACGAAGACAGACTTGGTTCTAGTGGTGCATACTCTACTTTTCATACCTCCTGCAAGAAAAAAAACCCCAGCCCGGGTAGCACGGCAAGGGGAGAAAACCATTTTATCCACTCTTAATGTAAGATGTCATTGTCAATCCATACTTTATTTCCTCTTCGAGGGGATATAATGGTGGAAAGACTATTAGTCCCTTTGCCATGCTTCCCGTGCAGGAATATGAGTAACACTTACGCCATAAACTCATTAAGTGTAAGTACTCACTAGGCAACTCGGTATTTTTCAAACTAAAATAAAGCAAATTATAATGTACCTGCTAATTTTCATAGAAAAGCACACAAGTTCCTAAGTACCTAAAAATAAAACAGAAAATGTAAATACCTACTACGTAAAAAACTTAAGACCATGGCCAGCTCGATTATCATAGCCTAACACGGCGCACGGGCATTGCAAAGAGTATTTATTTTATAAAATCGAACTGATATGGGCACCAAAGAGGTTTTATTCTATAAAATCGAATAAAACCTACTTATGATGCCCGTTGCCGTGAATGTAAAGAAAAATAAAACCTCTGTATAATGTTCTTAAGCGTTCTAAGTTAAGAAATTTTCATACGAATTAGACGTTCCAATCACTACTCCCTAGGGAGTTTCATACAACATTATTGACCTGCCACAGCCCTCGAGATTGTTTTAAGATAATAATGACTTATTTTATCTTTAGATTGTACGACATATAACGAGTCATTTTCAAGCAGGTGGTATGAAAAGATAATTGCGGCGCACTTGTCTTTGGGGGCACTGCGAACCAAGTCGTCCTTTTCGAATTGATGGGATGAAAAATAATTAATTACCTTGTATAGTCGTTATACAATCATCCAAATAGCTTCTGCTATTGTTATCCTTAGCTAGAGTAGGGTGTACGTGTATAGTATAGGCAGGGCCGTACTGCTCCCAGAGCTCGTGTTCTGGAATGTTCTCGTCTAATGTCACTCCAACAGCTAGCGCTGTGATGGAAGCCCAGAGTCGCGCTGCATTGGGAAAGGTATACCCACCTGAAAATAAAAGAACTTGCTTTATTATTCAGCCGTAGTATATCCACTGTTGGACATAGGGCATGTAGACTCCTCTATAAATTTTAATAAGAACGATCGGAAGCGACTTATTAATTGTATTGATGCAACACCTCATTTCAGGATGAAACCAATAAACTATTCGAGTCCCTTATATTACTAGGCTTGATTTTGGGCAGGATTTTTTAAAGTAAGATAGTATTACCTCCTCCTAGCAGCATGGTAGGCGTCCCCATATTGAGTACGGTCCGCACACAAGTGCAGTACCCGCGTGTAGTGAGGTTCCCTCCGCCCAATGTGTCACCAGCTAAGGCGTCCGCGCCGCATTGTACTACTATCGCATCGGGCGAGAACTGTTTGTATACTGACTTGAATATTCTGTAACAAAAAAATTATAAATTTATGATTTTTATGCTGACTGTACACTTTGGCAAAAACCGCCAAATCCAGATAGGTCATTAGCATTGGTTTAGCGGCTCTGAAATTAGCTACAAGCTGCGCCAAATCCAATGCTCACGCAGCTGATAAGTGAGCTTCACTTAGTATTGGGTTATCCGAAGCTTTTTTAAGGTTCCATACCCAAAGGGCAAAAACGGGACCCTATTACTAAGACTCCGCTGTCCGCCTGTCTGTCACCAGGCTGTATCTCATGAACGGTGATAGCTAGAACGTTAAAATTTTCAGATGATGTATTGGTATTGCCGCTATAACAACAAATACTAAAAACAAAAAAAAAAAACATTTAATCCCATACATAAAACGTTATTTTTTTGCTCGATATTAATAACTACAACAGGAAGATGCTTGAAATATTTACCGAACATTAAGTTGTACATTTTCTTCAAAAGTAAAATAATTAAATTAAAATAAAATATCTTAAGGGGGGCTTCCATTCTGTACGGAACCCTTCGTGTGCGAGTCCGACTCGCACTTGGCTGATTATTTTTGTATCCGCAGCTTGTGGCTAACATCGCCGCCATGAAGTTTGATCGGGTCTATACACTGTTGAACTTAGGTTACTTAGGTCTACTTACGAAAGGCGCTTGGCCACATCCACCACGCTGATCCGATTGCAGGTTGGTGGATTCTCATGCACCATCGAATTTCTCCGTATGTACACAAATTCCATCGCAATGTTTTCTTTTACTTAAAAGCCAGTGGTATAAAAATCCGTACATATATACCAAGTAACTCACTAAATATCAGACCAGGATTCACTGGTCAAACATATAAACGCAAAGTGTCATCCAGGTACGCAGCATGCAACGGTACACTACACGAGTAGCCCGTGCCGTCGAGACTTCCAATATCTTCTATACCGCCCGTGCCCGGGTAGAAGCCAGCTTCATACTTGTGGAATGAGAGTGTGAACACTGACTTGCTAAAGTCTTTTTACTCATGTCTAATATGTAATATCTTACTTGTCAAACATAATATTCTCCAATGTGTCATCCCAGTACGCAGCATGCAATGGTACATCACAGGAGTAGCCCGTGCCACCGAGGGTTCCAATATCTTCTATGCCGCCCGTGCCCAGGTAGAAACCAGCTTCATACTTGTGGAATGACAGCGTGAACGCAATGACTTACGAATGTAGTTTTATAGTGTTTTTACCTAAACATGCCTAATAATGCCTATTTTGTAATACATATCTTACAGGAGTAGCCCGTGCCGCCGAGGGTTCCAATATCTTCTATGCCGCCCGTGCCCGGGTAGAAGCCAGCTTCATACTTGTGAAATGACAGCGTTACTCATGTCTTAGTTTTTAGTAGTAATATCTTACTTGTCAAACATATACTCCAAAGTGTTATCCCGGTACGCAGCATGCAATGGTACATTACAGGAGTAGCCCGTGCCGCCGAGGGTTCCAATATCTTCTATACCGCCCGTGCCCGGGTAGAAGCCGGGTTCATACTTGTGGAATGACAGCGTGAACACTGACTTGCTGATGTCGTAGGCATCTTGGACGCCGTCTCCTGATGAGATGAAAGATGAAATTAAATATAGCGATTTTATCGTAGTTACAACATTTGGATCAAAAACCTTTTGTGTGTTAGTACCATGGTGGACATCTAGGTCAATGTACAGGACTTTGGGAAACTTTTTCCTGAGTTTCTCAATTGCAATCACAATATCATTGACATAGCAGAATCCTTCAGCACGAAACCTGAAAATTGAAGATTTAATATGAGTAACAGAACGTAGATAGCCAGATCATTATTTTGACGAGAATACGTCTTTAAAATTGCATTATAAGGGAGCAAATCAAAAAAACGAATGATAACAAAATCGTGGGACACAGTTTGATGTTGCAGCTTCTTATCAATCATCTCTATCCTAAAGTCAATTACACCATTGGATAGCTAGAGAATCAAAGAATTTATTACGTTGTGCAAGGACTGTCATACATCGCGCGGGGTGGAGGGGGAAGCGCCGCCATTGTTTTCCATAATTTTAGGGGTGGGGGCACAGAGGTGGGAGGATTAAATTATATCACGTCAATTAATTTTTTGTTGAATGCGTTTTAACATCTTTATTACTAACTTACTTCGGGTCGTTCCCGAAAGATCTACTAGTAGAACTACCGTTATATGCCAGTATAAAACCTAACTGCAACTTTAAAGTCTGTCTAGACATTTTTACCACGACGCTTAATGTCCCATTTTATTTTTCAGATTATATAATCTGAAAATCTGTATTTAATAGTAATATTGATAAAAGAAAAACAATCAGCTTGATGGATGTGAAGTTAGCCACGCAATATCCAATCATGACGAGACGTGACGTAGAAGCCGCACGTTGATTGGTTATTGCGCAGCTAGTGGCTAACTTCACATCCATCAATTTGTGTGGCGCGGAGTATACTTACACGTGATTTCCTGGTACTTAGTCTAAAACTTCTAAAGTTGCTAAAAAACAGCATGTGATTTATGGAAGATTCCAAATGTAATGGTTTATTTTATATACTACGGGACTAATCGCGTACAGATAATTTGAGATAAATAAATACGACGATTGATGCAACTTGGTCGAAACGTCGGGATAATGTGGTACTGTATCAGCCTTTTTAATAGTCCACTGCAGGACGTAGGCCTACCCACGAAGGGTGATTGGGCCATATCCACCACGCTGGCCCAGTGCGGGTTGGTGGATTCACATACGCCATCGAATTTCTTCTACGGACATATGCAGGTTGCCTCACGATGTTTTCCTTCACCGAAAAGCCAGTGGTGTGAAATTCCGTACATAAATTCCAAAGAACTCATTGGTACGGGACTGGGATTGAACCCACGACCTCACGATTGTAAGGCGGGCGTCACTACCTCTAGACCACCACGGCTTGGTTAATGTGGTAGGTAGGTATTTATTTATTTCATATTTTCAGTGCGCGATTACTCTCGTAGTACCTATATAAGAAATATGTGTTCAAAACGCGAAATCTTAAAAATAACATGTAAAACGTTTAGTTAGCAAAAGTTAGGAATACCTCTGTGCATGATGCCATCCACCACACCAGTTGATAGCAATGTCAGCGACTCCTAAGATCAGACATCTAGCAGCAGCAATACTTCCACCAGCTATGGTGGCCACCAAGTCAAACATGTTGGATACAGGAGGACAGTCATATCCTGAAATAGCAAACAATTATAAGTCTAACAGCTTTTATTGAATAAGTTTTACCTTGGAGACCAATCTCATTTTGAGGAGCTACAGTAATTGATCTTTTGAATCAATTTTTTTTTGTGATCAAAGAACAGATCATGTATGTGCAAGTTTCCATGCAAAACTTTTTTTATTTTTGCCTAGAATTACAAAGTTATATTAAAGAGTTATTTTTATGATAAACATGGAGACAAAGGAGGACAATTCTTTCTCAGTCAATTCTCCTAGCGTCTTCGGATAACTAGCCCGACGCCACATTTCAAAAATTCATCCGCAAGGAATTTTTGAAATGTTTTATCATACATATAACTCTTTGAGATAAACCTAGTGTGGGATGCACTATAAAATTAAAATCATTTCAAAGTTATATTACATGTATAAAGCCACCTTCAACCAGTCTTATTGGAGATCTATAAGGGAGGTATATGTCCAGCAGTGGACGTCAATGGTTGAAACGACGACGACTTCATTAAAAATTATTCTGTATGGAAAAACATGATCTTTAAAATTACATAATTATTTAAATATTTAAAAAAAAATCTTTTTCAAAAGACCAATTTATTATCAGCAATCCCATATTTAAAAACAATATTAGTAAACTGAATTTGAGGGGATTTGCTGTACATAATGTAAATACTCTCAACATTTTTTTCCAACATAAATACTTTTTTTAAAACTATAATAATAAAATAAAGCTTTAGAAGTTCAGACATTAGATAAAATGACAATTTACAAAATTGATATGTATGTATTATCAATCTAGTACACCATGTAGGTATAGGTTTGCCTAACTGGGTTTGAAAAGCACTTAGTTTTATATTATGGGCTACATTCATCTTGCAAAACTATCTCACTGCAGAACTCTGGTTATCTTCTGAAAACAAGGGAAAGACCACAAAAGTGAGAAAAAAAATTGTGTTCTTTGAGCTCGGCTGCAGTAGCCTATTATACAGGGTTATTTAAAAAGGGTAGACTAAGTCGAAAGGGGGTGTTTCAGAATCACTCCTTTTCTGAATAACCCTGAGTTCACAACAGTAACTGTACAAAATAATTGTAATATTATCATTACCGAGTCCAAACTCCTCATCTTCATCATTTGTTGTGTAATCTTCATCGATGGAGGTCAACTTTTTCAAGTGGTCCAAGTATATCTCGGAATGGAATTCTTTCAAGTCTTCATAGGAGGCTGGCGAAGATCTCACCACTTTTAACTTGTTAAACAAATCATATACTCCAATCAATTGATGAACGAGTTTTGACTGAAATGTGATACATTTTACAATTATTTTTCTCATTTTCTTACACATACTTTTTAGGGTTCCGTACCCAAAGGGAAAAACGGGACCCTATTACTAAGACTTCGATGTCCGTCTGTCTGTCACCGGGCTGTATCTCAAGAACCATGATAGCTAGGCAGCTGAAATTTTCACAGATGATGTATTTATGTTGCCGCTATAACTACAAATACTAAAAAGAGAATAAAATAAATATTTAAGGGGGGCTCCCATACAACAAACCTGTTCTTTAGACGTTTTTCACTCTATATTAATAATGGTAACAGGTAAATGCTTGAAATTTTCACAGAATGTTTAGTTTTATATTAACTTCAATAATAAATAATAAAATTAAAATAAAATAAAAATTTAAGGGGGGCTCCCATATAGTACGGAACCCTCCGTGCGCGAGTCCGACTCGTGCTTGGCCGATTATTTGTATTAGTTTGGATAAACCTTTTTTTTTTTTAAGAGGTCAAAGATATTTTTGAACATGTTTAGAAATATTAGTTAGGAAGTCGGAATAAATTAAAAATAGTAGGTAAGTATATATTGGATATTGCGCAACTTCACATCCGCCGACTTGTATGATTCAACCTTTATAAAGAGTGTGGGCTAAAAAATATTTAACTATTATAGGTTTTCGCGTCAGAGCTTCATTTCTGAGCCTAGTGTTTCACTGAATTCCAAGTTGTGAAGAAGTGAAGTAGAAGGAACACTGTGTAGGTACAATATACCTACCTAGCTTGTTACTAGTTCTACAAAGTAATATACCTATTACTACTAATTTTACAATGCATTTATATTTTAACTTACACGAACTGGAACTGGAGGCAGCCGATCGCACTGATAAAACAGATTTTCATCCCAAATATAACTTACAACTTTATTCATTATGGATTTTTAAATTAGATCAAACTTTATAATTGAAAGGTTAAAAATGGTTGTGTTATGTAGGTACCTCCTAATATTAAATCCTCTTTGATAGAAAAACGACTATCCTAGGTACTTTATTGTAGAATTATTAAATTCAAAATTACCTATACCGAACAAAACAAATCAAAACAAACAAATCTTATTGGTTTGTGCAAACAAATCAAAACTCAAAAGTTCAAAGTGGCCCCATTCACCATCAGGCCAAATGGATGACATCCATTCGATGTTACGAGTTTGCGACTTCGTCGTTAGAAATAGCGACTTTTCATTGGTATAACGAGCGCTTTAGTGTCAAAAATAGTTTAGCAACTTGTCTGATTATCTTCAAACTATATCATCTGTAGATTTATCTTTATCTACATAGTACTTCTGGCTAGCTATATCTTCAAACAATGTTTCTGTAAAAAATTAAGTCAAAACTTAAATACACTAACATTCATTTGGATGTCATCCATTTGGACTGATGGTGAATGGGGCCTAAATACTTTGCGGACTTTGGGGTGCGCTTACGAAGTCGAAATAATTTTTCAGTGGCATTACATTAAACTTTCGTACGGCTTGGACGTAAATGGAACGGTGATACTCCGCTAGGCGTAAATATTTACTTTGCGTTGTTGAACTTTCCAGTCGTTCGAAAGTAAAAGTTATGCCCTAACGTTCAGCGATATTTATCAAATCTCAAAACAAGCTGTTCCTTAGAAAAATATCGTTTACCTTAGACAAAATGTATTGCCAGCTCTTCTTTCGCGCGGAAACCGCGCGTGAAGGCCGCGAACTGTGAATGTGAAGGGGAACGCGGTTTCACGCTAAGTGCTCACTATTTCGCGTTCGCGCGTTGCGGCGTTCCCCGACTGGAGTCGGTATTTCTACCCGCGTCAAAGGGAATCGCGCTTGGTTCACGTGTCGCGACTGCGGACAGCATCCACATCCACACTCGCGAATCCAGGCAGTAGCAAGCGGGCGCTGTGTCGAGCGGACGTCTTAGGCAATTTTTTTTCCATTAGCAATGAGCATCATCTAGAATGACAAACTCGGGTTAACTTTCATTGAGCATTATAAAGGAGAGCTTGTTCTGTGGAAGCCGAAACACCCCAACAGTAAAAATAAACCATTTTTAGTAATATGTAGTTGTGGCTGTACTTAATAATTAAAAAGAAGCCATTTATTATCTTAAAAACAGTTTTCGTAAATTCAAAGTGAGTAGTAGTACATTAATCAATTGCTAAAAACCCAAAATAAAGTTGGATTTCGCACACTGCCTCTTCCGCTCAGTGCTTCTCATCCTGAACATTTATTTCTATAACGGAAATAAACAAGATTCTCTTTTCTCGAGCTATCGACCCAATACAAAAAAAGTCACCATAATATCTTTTGCAACTGTTTTTTTAAATTTTCCATTACGGTGCTAGTTGTACAGAGCTAAAGCACAAAGCGCCACAGACGCACCGGCAGCCACATCGGCATTCATTCTCGTTGAGCGCGCGAACGTAACTGTTAATGATTTGCGAAGCTCCGTAAACACTCACAGTGTAGAGACAACTGTTATTCACGGCGTGAACTGCGAAATTCACGCGCTGAATAATGCCAATGAACCATGGCGCAACTCACGCGTGAATGAAGAGCCGGCACTGCATCTGTTCCTTGGAACAGATGTTTTTTTTTAGATTTGACAGAAGTCGTATAACAAAAGCTGTTAGTTTTGATGTACAGAATAAGCCCCTAAAAGGAATGATGTAAAATTGTATCCTCTACAATAATGATCTCCTGACTTTTGCCCTTAAGTGCATAGTTTCCGAGATATCGGCCAAAAACGTTTTTTCAAGATGGCGCTTGATGCTGCACCTGGACCTGTCAGCATTTATATTTATATTCGTATTATGCACAATGCACTGTTACAACAAAAGTTCTTACAAACTAGAGTCTTAACTAAGTCACATTGACCTCGTGAGGGCGTCGCAATTTAAGGAGAGGTAACATTAGCTCTACTTACTAGATATTAATCATTTCTCTATAAAATATTTACTTCTTTTGTGATTTTATGCTCAGTAAGTCATCTTAAACCTTTTTAAACAAAAAAATGTAGTGCAAAGTTGTTCAAAAATACTGTCAATTTTTCCTGTGTAGTAGTGCGTGAGTGGGGAAGATTTAAATTGTGGGACGGTGACGACGACGACGGTACGTTTTTTCGTCTGACAAATGTCGTAAACAGATGCCATTGTCGGGAGTGCGAAAACGCACCTCCGTCTATTCTGTCATAGAGTGACATCTAGTGACATAGGCTGCAACTAATCCTAAAACTTTTGGAGTTGTTGTTGGACTCTTCCCGCCAAAATTCGGATTGCGATTGTTTTTTTCAGTTATTACTTTCACGATCATGGAAACTGTGTTCTTTAGTCGAAAACTGTGGTCGAAAACATAATTGCAAAAAGTTGTGCTACCAGAACAACAACTCCAAAAGTTATAGTAAATTGTAAAATCTTCTTCACAAAAATAGAAATTAAAAACGTAGCATAGTCATTTAATTAGTAACTTCCAAATGGAATTGTTAAAGTTTACAATATTTTATTGGAACTGTGTTCTTGTTTTTTATGAATTGTTAAACCCAGTCTACTTTAGTATAAGAATAAGAATTTTTTTATTGTAAAGCCGTGTAAAAAGATGTTACATAAAAATTGTTTCAACAGCCTGCCCATTTCGAGCGTACAATAGTGATTTATAAATAATAAATAGTATGTACTTAATAAAGGAAATTAGACTTATCAGGACAATCAGGAGGAAAGTTATCACAATTTTTTCTCATTGAGTTAATAGACTTTTATGGTTAATATTATTGTATTCTTGCCACTATTTTTGTATGTTCAGCAACAAGTGCAACGTTACTAATAACGACAACGTCACGCTGCGCAGGTCCTAAAGAGAGCGTCAGTGCTGCCACGCTGGTTGCGTACAACAAGCACTACCTACGCTGAGTTGAAACTAGTTTTTAACAAAATTATTTATAAAAATATTTCATTTGCAAAATATAATACTTTAACGATCATTTTATTGATAGTGTGTATTTTGTGTTTAGTAATATTTTTTACCAATGTATGTTTGTATTATTCATTTTGTTTATATTTTCCAAAAGTAACACTTTTTGTACCAGTACTAGCATTTTGGCAACGTTGCATGATGGCGCGCTCACTGACGGAAGTGACAGACCTTACTAATATTTCTTGTTTATGGCCAAAAGCTTCGATACCATTGGCTGATACAAATACAATTTATCCATTTTAGCCAATCAGTGATTTCAATCAGAAAAACAAGCGTCCATTTTCTTCCTTCAGAAAGAAAACTATCAATCAATCTTGACGTTTTCGGTTTACGGACTGGGATGAAATCGTTGATTTTTACAGAAATATTCCGTAAGCCGTGCTATTGTTTGTGTTAATGAAGAGGAATAGTTACATTTACTGTGTTATAATGTAATTTCGTAGCATTTAACTGGGAATCACATGATATTTTTGTACAAACCTAATATGACAAGGTCTATTACAAAATAGTGGTAACTCAACTCGGGCCAATCTGGTTTGTTTGTGTCAGGTTAGACCACTTCTTCGATGGTGTTGTATGATTTTGTATCAGTGATTATCAAGTTCAAGTGGAAATGGTTCGAGGTTAGTGCATTTCCTTAAGCTTCCTGAGAATTTCATGTGATAGTTGTGGTTAGGCTGAAAAATACCAAGCATCCTTTGTTTGCCTTACGTCTAAGTACCTCTCCTGCTATGACTTTTTCAAAGCAACAAACTGTATTTGTTAAGAATGCATTAATCATAACCTATTACCTCCAATTTTATGTAATTAGGCTACATCATTTCTATCACCCCTCCATCATTCTTCACATGGCATAATAATTGGTATTGTAATAATTTATAAAAATGTATAGCACACATTGACTTGCTAAATATTCATTTTAAAGTCTGGTCAACCAAATCTGGTTCAAAAACATTTTATATCCATATCACTTACTTAACTTCTACCCACAAATCTAGCTAGTTCCACAGGTGCTAATCCATAATTCTAAGTTTTTTTTTAAATATACACTAGTTCTAAAGAATGTACTATCTGTTACACTCTTACATTATTAAAATCTAGAATTGACAAAATGTACAAAAAATAATTTAAATAGCATATCGGAATTATGTAACATGTCTGAGCAGAGCACTTTCATAGTAATAAACTTAAGGACATCATAAGACAGTATTCAAAATAAAATAGTATTTATTTGGTACTACAAATGGTTGATGCAACATAAGCTTAGTTTGGGTCAGTGACCTTTTTGTCGTGGTATAATTGGGCTTCACCTTAGACTACAAATTTGCATTAGTTACATTACAAGGCTATATGGCTGTATGAATTTTAGCTATGTCTGAATGAACTTTGAATATTATAAGCTCATAATAGGTACAGGACAGTTTCACATTCACCATCTAAGATACTGGAGCTGTTATGCCAGCGGCCCAGAGCCACACTCCATTACTTTAAGGAGCGGGCTGGCTCGGGTAGATGCTGGAGGGGGAAATGTACAAAACACCCCATGTGGGACGTCAGTGCAGGACGTTGGCCCTGCTTCAAATTAGAATTAGATACTGGACAGATTCACTAGATGATGGACACGTTCTAGAATATCATTTTACTCATCACAATAACCAACTAAAATACGTATGAATACAACAATTTCTATGGGACTAACCCTGAATGGCAAATAAAATCATCTGTTCTAATATTTTTGAATTTTTAGTTTGCTAATATGTACCTTTGTGATTTTCGAATTGGTCACAAAATGAAACATGGTCATAATGATTAGTATAATAAAATTATATCCTAAAATATATCACTAGTAATTCTTCCTGTATAATACTCCAACACACTTGTAGATTCTTGGAATTATGTGATACCCAATCCTTTGTGGGTAGGCCTACATCCTGCAGTGGACTATTAAAAGGCTGGTACAGTACAGTATGAAGTGATAAATGTTAATTATTTGTAAGTACAGAGTATACTTGCTCATGTCTCCATCAAGGCATGTTACTTTACGAGCTATTACATAGAACATAAAATTAATATAGGTTGTATCATACCAGTCAGCAGATGTGAAGTTAGCTACAAGCTGCGCAATATCCAACCATATGCATATTTATGTGAGCTCTAGTCAGGATTGAATATTACGTAGCTTGTAGCTAACTTCACATCTGCCGATAATTCTGCCTATACCTTAATTTTCTTGCAAATTATTAAGTATTTACCACATAGTTTATAAATATTACTGTGCTAATGATCATACACTCACAAGATAAGTAAATATTTAAATAAATATTTGAGAACATCTTACACACGGCCTCTGACCCCAAACTAAGCAAAGCTTGTGATATGGCTGCCAGAGACTGATATACTACTTATACATATTTTTAAATACATACTTATATAGATAGTAATTAAATAACACCCAGACACAGAGCAAACACCTATGTTCATCACATAAATACTTGCCCTGGGTGGGGATCGAACCCACGCCCCTTTGACCTAGAAGTTAGGGTCACTAACCACTGAGCCACCGAGGCTGTCATAACAGATTAGACCACAAACACCCTTATTTGTTGGCTTCAATTGAACCTGAACTTCCTATTCACTCAGTAAACACCCCACCTGCACCACAATACTATGCGATTCATCCAATCACCAGCCATAAGGCATCTGCTGAATATACACCTCCTTTAAGGATTCCCAATAAGATTGATTGAAAATGGCTTCCAGCATGTTCCTGTGGTCATAATTTTACTGTTGATCCCTAGTTGGCGGACATCATACACAAAATGGCAATTTCTCAATGATTGCTATCCTAGACCTCCTTATTTCATATTAATACAAAATATTATTAATCCACTGTATTATACTTTATTTAGTAGTATATGCATTAGTTTTGTCTAAGGGCCAAGAGGCACTCTAGCTCTTGCTTGACACAACTCTGGAAATGTCAACATCAATCCAAAATTTTCATGTACATAAAAGATTATCCATTACTTAATACATTTCATTACCAAATTTTCAATCTGTTCTCCTGGTCATATTTGGTTGAGTTCTAGACAATGCCTAAGCTGTTGTTAAGCATAAGTTTTTCTGTAGTTAAGCCTACCTTACCCTGACCTAACCTAACCCTGAGAATAAAGAAAGAGGTTGAAATGTTCTAAAGTAGAAAAATCGTAAGACAGTAATCACAGCATGATGGCATCGAAAACACATGTGGCAAGTGATATTGTTGATTCTACACTTACTGATCAAAAGTCACATTGGCCTCTCAGCAATATGGCAGACAAACTTGGAAGCTATCCTAGACATAGCTTATATTTTCAACCTTATTTAATTTAAAATTAAATATATTTGATTGCTTGATATAGGCACATCAGTATACACTACTTGCATATAAACAAATGAATAAATAAATTAAGTTTACTCTGGTTTTATCTGGTTCACTCTAGTCTATGATACCTACGTTCGCTATTGAAACATGAGACTTGAAATGGGGAGATCTTTCAAGTCTCATGTGATGGGCAAGTGCCCAGGTTGTGGCCACTGAGCCGGTTGTGGCCATTTTGGTGTCAAAATTATTGCTTAAATGGTAATTATAAACAATGTAACAACATAAATTTTTAGTTTATGTGAATCTCAAATTATAACCCTTTTTTAAATTTATTTTGAACATTAAATTGTCTAATTAATCGTTAAAATTCAAAGTAGCCGCAAATGATACTAAGATGGCCACAACCGGGGCACCTGCCTAACGTGAGTCCAGTCCAGTCGTCAGTTATGTATGGAAAACTATGGATGGAGGTCTGTTAAAGACGTTATTCCATACATAATTGACGACCGGACATACGCACGGCTAGGCACGGCGAACAGTCAAGATAACAAGCGCCCTTAAACAGTCGGTAAAAGTTATAGTGTGGTATGCATGTATGTTTATGTAGTTGGCTTCTTATCTTTCTGTAATAATGGTTGTGGTTTTTCAGCCAGTAGCTTGATGGCAGCCCAGGAGGGCGTGAAAACTCCGCACCGAATTGAACTGTGCGAGGACCAGCCTGTCAGACCTACGCGCAACTATCGAAAGCGCAGGTAACTGAGGCGTTTCTCTTATAAGACTCTTGAACATGGGCCATTTTTACGATTCCATACCCATAAGATAAAAACGGGACCCTATTACTAAGACTGTTGTGGGTATGTCTGCCACCAGGCTGTACCTCATTAACCGTGATAGCTAGACAGTTAAAATATTCACAGATAATGTTTTTCTGTTGCTGCTGTAACAACAAATAAAAAAAAACAGAAAAAATAAATATTCGAGAAGGGCTCCCGTACGATACGGATCCCTTCGTGCGCGAGTCCGGCTCGCACTTGGCCGATTTTATTGTATAACTAATTGATTTTTCAAATTACTTTAATTACATAACTAACAAATTACCCAATTAAGTAATAATAACATGTTATAATGTGAAATAACATGATGCAGTACAAAGAAATAATTATAAAATGACCCATGGTTAGAAGTCTTGATCATTTTGATTTATAATTTAACAGCTTTAGTTTACTGTGGCATTTCATTCTATTAACAACTTGTCCAATTGTGTGGCTTGGGTTTAAGTAAGTTAGTAAGTGTAAAATTTCATAAGTGACTGCTCACAGCATCAGCAGCAGACTACAGAGTCGTCGGGCGATACGTATTATATAGCCAGGCGCTACGCTATTTCACAGTAATACATAGAAACCAGTAGTGTCGCGGTAATACTGTATACATGTAGACTGCTAATGCTGCGTGCATTTGGCTACAGAATTGTTCCTTTAGGCATCCAATACTGCACAAAGAGTAGTATCACCTAATTTTAATATTTTATTTCAAGGGTTATACCAGCTACTTCAACAAAGACTGAGAATGTTGAACTGAAAACTGAACCTCCATTGAAGAAGATAGAACTAAAGTCAAAGCCATTGAAGACCAGTAACGGGATAACAAATATGACAAACGGGCACACACTGAGGTCTCGGGCATCCCGTGCAGCGGCTCGTGCAGCGGAGAGTCACAAACTAACAGAATACTTCAAAGAAGAACTCAAAAGTCCCCGGGTCGAACCTCCCCCTTCGCCTCCACCCATAGAAAAGACTGTAAGCGTTAAAGTAGAGCCCAAAATCACAAATGGCACGAACCACAAGTTGACAGAGTATTTCCCAGTAAGACGTAGTGTAAGGAAGACTTCGAAATGTGTTATGGCGGAGAAGATGCGGGACCTGGAGCGGGCGGTGAGGGAGCAGAGAGAGGACGGATTGCAGGTAACATTATTTTGAAAACATCTCATTTCACAAAAATTCACCTCATACAGTAATGCCCCGGATTTACGTTATAGGTGGGATGGGACAAAAACCGCATATAAATACGTTCGAATTTGTTGTAAATTGAATGGGCACTGCATACCGTCGGGGAAGTGTTAACAACTCCTCTTAAATTTTTTACGAAAACGACTTATAAATGCAGTTCGATACAGAATTGAATTGCGCGTCTACTGGTGAAGTATGTTGAAACGCAAATTGAAGTAGCAACGCACCAAAGAAATATCTCGTATATTAAGGTCCATCACAACCTGATTAACGGTTTATTTCGCCTCCTGTAAAATTAGGTTTTTGTAAGTTAGGAGCTGTTAGCATTTCCCCGTCTATACGTAAAACAATTCCACGCGGAACATGTTTGAATTTGTCGTAAAGCGAACACGCCGATGCGCGCGGTCATCAGAAAGAAAACCCCGTATCTCCGAATTCGCGAACTCGTAAAATGGGGTAACGTAAATGAGGGTATTACTGTAATTATAACATTTTTTGAAGACTACTCGTAATCTCCGCCAATGAATGCATTACCAAGTTATATCTCCGTATTTACAGTACTCTTTGAAGTTATATACAAGTGTCGCCCTTTTCAATAATTTCCATATAGCGCTGTGGCGCTAGTGTCATTGTGACCTTTTGACGTGATGACGTCTTTTAAAACGATGAACGGCGGCTGCACGCACGAAAAAGTGTCTCGTTCCGCTTGAGCCGAGCGTGTAAGCGAGAGCGTAGATCAAGCGATAGAGAGGCACGATCGGCCTAAGCGTTCGGCTTGTTTCAGTTGTTGATTCAACAATGTTTTCTTATGACGTTATCACGTAAAATTATCGTACGTAAACCGACTTTGCAGACAACCATTTTTTAAATTTTTAATACAGATTGAACTATAAGGGCTATATAGCTAACTAAGAACCACCTCGGTTACATTAGCTTTCAAAGAAAAAAGTTATTAGGTTATTTTTTTGAAAGCTACAATGCCAGATACAGACTCCTTAAAATTATAATACCCGTGTTTTTCGTCTGGGATTAAAAGGTACAGTGTGCTCAAATATTTTTGATGTCTGAAGTTAATAACGAGTCGGGCGCCAGTTCTTACGCTAGTAAGTTATATTAGTCCAAATACTAATTATATTGATGACATCAATAAATACATAATTAATTGAAACTCAAAAGTGACACAATACAGATTAGAATACTTACAAGAACATCAATTTACTATCATTATGATATAGTCTCCATACGAAAATGATATGATTCACCTAACAATTACATTTACCATAAATTTTATCTAAATGAGTCAGAAATGATATCCTACTAAGATTTAATTATCTACTATTTTAATGAAGATCCCACATAGTCTAAAAAACAAGATAAAGTTATCTAACTTGTGCCTATAAGATTTCAAAGTCTTCACTTGTTGTCAACTGCATATTATGTCAAGATAACACTTATCAGTGCCACAGAATACCTAACAAGGCACGTTATCGCGTATATCATTGAAAGCCACAGGTTATCTTTCAGTTAGTGGTAAAACTATAATTGAAAGTGGCAAACTATTCACCTACATTGACTTTTACCTAGAATTAAATTTACTTATTATACATGTTGTTGATAAGGATACTGATTCTGATGGAATTTTCATATTGTTTGCTAGGAGAAAGAATAAAATATTTTATTTGATTTATGGTCTAACTAGATTTATAGTTCTTTATTTGTACTGGGTACCCATGGGTATTCTAAAATGATTTACCTAGGGAAAAAAGTTGTACAGTTTTTGGTCGAGATGAAAAAAAAACACTGTCAAAATAATAGCAAATTACATATAATTTATGTAGTTACATCGAAAGTAAATGACAAAGAAATTATAACCCTGTCTAGCTAAAAGCTATCTCTTAGAGCTTTCTTCTTAAAACTAAAAGCTGTCTCTTTTGTAACTACTTTTTATCCGGGAAAAATAAAAGATTCCTATGGGACAAAAACCAAAACATTATTTGACCCTAAACTAAGCAAGGCTTGTAATATGGCCACCAGAGACTGATAAATGTACAATTTATAGGCCCAATTTTAAAGGCGCCATTGTAAATTTAATAGCAACGTAATATAATGTTCTCTCTATCAAATGCATATAGTGAAAAAGAAACAGGGCTACTCTTAATTGCTATTGAAATTTCGATTTGGCGCCTCTAAAATTAGGCCTAATATACATTATATTTTTAATTAAAAATTATTCATAACAACATTCAGACAAAGCAATCACTTGTTCATTATAAAAAATACTTGCCCTGGGTGGGAATAGAACCCATGTCTATTTGGCACAAGAGACAGGATCACTAACCACTGGGCCACCTGGTCTGGCACTAGCTAGTCACTACATAGTATAAAACAAAGTCGCTTCCCGCTGTCTGTCCACATGTATGCTTATATCTTTAAAACTACGCAACGGATTTTGATGCGGTTTTTTTTTTAAATAGATAGTGTTTCAAGAGGTAGGTTTATATGTATAACTAGATTTTGCCCGCGGCTTCGCCCGCATGATATTTCGAGGCCCTACCTTACCACCCTTAATAAAGGAGGTAAAAAAAAAAAACGATTTGACAGTTCTTTTTTGACATTTCTTGGAGCGCACGCTAGAATAGCTCGCAGATAGCAGACTTTTTCCTACTTACTTAACACTTATTGTAATAATACGGAAAATTTACGCAATATCATTATAATTTATAGCTTATGTGTTATTCTGATGCTAAGCTATATATTTGCAAAGTTTCATCTCAATCCGTTCAGTAGTTTTAGCGTGAAAGAGTAACAGACATATATATCCATCCATCCTTACAAATTTTCACTTTTATAATATTATTAAGTAGGATACACCTGTGCGAAGCCGGGGCGGGTCGCTAGTTCCTAATAAAAGTGTGACAATCCAGGTAGCATACTTCGAGGGCAAGGGCCGCGGCGTGATCGCCACGCGGCATTTCGGACGCGGCCAGTTCGTGGTGGAGTACTCCGGGGAGCTGGTGGGCACGGCCGAGGCTCGTGAGAGAGAGCGGCTCTACGCCCAGGACCCCGACAAGGGCTGCTATATGTACTACTTCAGACACGGCGACCAACAGTATTGGTAAGTCTTTCAAGTATTCAAACCAAATTCGTGTTCTTGAAACAGTCAGTTCGTGGTGGAGTACTCTGGGGAGCTAGTGGGCACGTCTGAGGCACGTGAGAGAGTGTCTCTACGCGCAGGACCCCGATAAGGGTTGCTATATGTACTACTTCAGACACGGCGATCAACAGTATTGGTGAATAACACAGTGCATCTTAAGCACAGAACTAAGGAGAAGCCATTGGCTCTGAGATACAGTTATTAACTAGTTCAGAGTCAATGGACAAGTAAATATGGTTAAAAGTGTTTTAAGGCAAATAAAGTTATTTTGTATTTGTATTTGTATTAATATGTAATAGCCCGTTACTTCCAGCATTCGCAGAAACTGCACCTAGACTATTACTGCACAATATTTTACATCCCTTTACGTGTGCTCGTTTGTGTATAAACGCCAGTTTACGTGTATGTATCCGAGGTACTGGCATAATAATAACCCGTCTATACATCATTACAGCATCGACGCGACAGCCGAGTCGGGTCGGCTGGGCCGGCTGGTGAACCACTCGCGCAACGGCAACCTGTCCACCAAGGCGTTGTGGGTGGACGGCCCGCGGCTCGTGCTGCTCGCCGCGCAGGATATATCCCCTGGAGAGGAGCTCACCTACGACTACGGCGACCGCTCCAAGGAGGCGCTGCAGCACCATCCCTGGCTCGCGCTTTGACCTGGGTAAGCGATATCACAACTCTAGGAAAGTTGTGATAAGGTTTATATTGCTATGACTACGAAGACCGTTCCAAGGAGACGCTGCAGCACCATCCCTGGCTCGCGCTTTGACCTGGGTAAGCGATATTCAGCTCTAGGAAAGTTGTGATAAGGTTTATATTGCTATGACTACGAAGACCGTTCCAAGGAGACGCTGCAGCACCATCCCTGGCTCGCGCTTTGACCTGGGTAAGCGATATTCAGCTCTAGGAAAGTTGTGATAAGGTTTATATTGCTATGACTACGAAGACCGTTCCAAGGAGACGCTGCAGCACCATCCCTGGCTCGCGCTTTGACCTGGGTAAGCGATATTCAGCTCTAGGAAAGTTGTGATAAGGTTTATATTGCTATGACTACGGAGACCGCTCCAAGGAGGCGCTGCAGCACCATCTCTGGATCGCTCTTTGACCTGGTTAAGCGATATTCAATTCTACCAGGTTTGTGACAAGGCTCATATTGCCAGTAGCACAAGATATATTTTTTAAAGAAAAACACATCTATGACTATGGAGATCGCTTCAAGGAGTTGCTGCAGCACCAGCCCTGGCTCAGCTGACTCAGCTTTATGTGGGTTGTGTGAAGGAAATTTTTTAGTTTTACGTTTGATTGACAAGGTAGATAATTGATATAACTGAGAGGCCAGTGCGCCTGATGCAAGCTGCTTGGTCGAAGTCCAGCAGTGCTCGTCCTATGGCTGATAATTATGATAAAATGTCTTTAGAGGTAATAAGTTACTAGTCTTTGGCCCTTAATTGTTCTATCTTATATATATTCGGATCATCGACACGACGAAGAAGAATTGTTCTTCTATAGTCTATAGGTGATTAAAATTAGTTTCTTCTTTCAGGTACTCCCCATGAAATCTCAATTGGACTCCTAATATCTTATTAGTCTTAGAATTATTTATGAAGTTTTTGTTATAAGGTTTTTCTGTTTGAGATGGACTACGTATTGTTATGAGTAAATAGTGAGACAAGTGGCCTAACACTTAAATGTGGAAACGTGCGATACTGCCTTATGCCACGATATACGGCTATACGGTTAGATGTTTGATAGAGATGAGGTAAAAAGTAAATAAAGGCAAAATAACATCTTTGTGACACCAAATATTTTGTAAACGGTGTAAATGTAAGTGTTGAATGACAGATAAGTACAGTTAACACTGTTTTGATAGTCAAAAAAGACCCATTTGTTGTGTATGGAATTTTGACCGTGGGTATAGTTAGTTTTGTGTTAAAAACTACAAAAAAAGAGGTTTTTAAAATGAGTTATAAAATGTACGCTGGTAAATACTATATTACCTAAAAGTTTGTTATGATTCAAACGTAAAAATATACTGAAATACAATACACCATCTTTAACAAATATTATAGTGAATAAATTCACTGTGAAATATACGCTTTGTACTCGAAAGTTTTCGAAAATTATCGAAATGCTTTCATATACGTATTAATGTTTTTTTTCTAACGGCCAAGAGGCTTCCTGAAAATTCCACTCAACGAATTGACCAAAGCCTACGCTGCCAAGAGGTACAAATTATACAAACTGATGACGAATGTATGGAGAATATGTTGACAAAAGCAGCGCGGCGAAATTAATGTAACGAAATTAATAAGTAAGAACAACTATCGAAAAAGTATTCATGGTTAAGGTTGTAAGTGAAGGCCTTTGATTTTTTTAGCAATAAATGAGAGAAATGATGTGAGCATCCTAACTATCCATCAATAACATTTGCACGAACTATCGAACCAGTATCGATGTAAATAGCAATGTATTATGTTACCTAAAGTTATAACTGCGTATTTGTTAAAAATTTCCATCTAAACCTCAAAAGGTAAAAAAAGAACCCCTAAAGGGTTATGTAAATTATAAACTGTTTTTTTTTTTAAAAGAAAACATGCTTGCGTTTGATGATGGTTATGCCAGAACTCCATCGGTTGTTGCCCAATTGTGAAATCCAATATCAATACTTTTTTGATAAGTCGTTCGTACTTATTCCTGTCCGCTGATCTACACGATTCAAGACTTTAGACAATTTCTGATTGCCATTGAAATTGTTGACTTTGGTCCGCACTCAACGTGCTAAGACGAGCATAATTTATGACGCGATCACGACACAAACTCGAATAGTTAACGTATTTATGGAATAGTTTAATTTTCTAATGTTAAGTAACGTAACTCAGAGAGACGGGAGGTTGTATGAATGCTCACTGATTAGAGTGTTTGTTTTAACGTCCTAAATTTTTTCCAAAGTTTTATATCGGTCTGGAAGTAGTGAATTTTATTAAAAATTAATTTGTAGACAAATGCCCACCGTTATTTTAGTTTTTTATCCGGTTAACATTTTTATTTCACATAAGTACACATCCTTTTTCCAAATTTTTAGTTGTTTTTTATTTTCAAATATAACACGATACTCGTAATGTTCCGTGTGACGCCGTAATACTCGAAATCTGGTTTTTAACGTTGTAACGAAGTACCTACCTTAGTAATTTTGTATAATGATGTCGTGGAAAGATTTGAAAAACTTTTTTTTATAAAAAACCTAGGAATTTTACAAAAACACGGATAATCAGGCAAACGTTATTCAATCTTACTAACACAACTCTTATATTTGCAAAAAATCCTATTTTTTTTCAGTAAGATAGAGAAATATCATGTGCCAATCTAATTATCCGTGTTTTTTAAAATCATAACGGTTTATCAAATCTTCCTACGATATAATATAAAAATGCATCGTTCAACGCGCCTAAGGCCGCAGTGGTAATATTGCAAAATCACAATCGCGCACTATGCTCGCGCTCAGTTTTCGCCAAACGCTCTGCGTTTTACGGACCGGTACGAAAATCGCCTTGGTACATATGGTTGGTTTATAAAATCGGGTGGGCAGTTTAAAATTTGCTGTGAAAAATGCAAACTATACTTATTTGTTTAAGCTCTTGTAGATTTTTCTCGGAAGAAATCAGCAAAATTAAAACTGAAAATTAATTATTTCAGATGTAACAAACGTCCATTTTATCTGATATTTTATAGGATCTTTCACACAAAATTGATAGGTTTTTTTTTATATCGATCTCCATGCATTTCCCTTGTAGTATGAAATGACAGCAAGTCCAAAAGACTTGTTATACTAATTAGTATTTATATGATAATATAATAATATAATGTATAAGCGTACGTGTGATAGAGACTGCATCCCTGATTAGTGAAATAAAAGATTTAAGGTATTTAGAATTCGTTTTATTATCTTACAAATAAAAATTAGTTACAATGTATTTGAAGTTGTATGGCGAAACTTTTTGGATGCGATCTATTTTCTAAAAATAAAATAAATATCGTGTTAATAAATCCGTGCTAAAATATGTTTTATCGATTTTGTATACCGTTTCTTCCTTATCTTTTGTTTATTTGTTTTTCTAAGTTCTTATAACTTACTTTGTGAGATTTAGTACAGCGGACCAACGAGAAAGGAATATATTTAATCACAATACATCTCTTCTTTACTACCCAGCGCGGTTTGCGTACTAAATCTGCACAGAAAAATTCAAAATCGCTCCAAAAATTTAACTATTGTTATTAAAAGACTGAGTAACTAATTTATTTTTGTACTGTAATACACGAAGTCTGTATTGAAAGAGTCCGAATGGTGTGTTCAATAAAGAACTATGACGTCATACACTAGGACCTGTATAACGCTTACGAGGGCGCACGACGTAAGATTTTGATACGAATAGGATGGAATTATCTACTAAGAAATTTTTACATGTAATGTTAGAATAAATTGTAACTTATAACGCAGCAGGTGGGGTAGCCGTGATCACCAAATAAGTAATTATTAATAATAGATATTGAATATAAATTATTATGGTTAATGTAATTTAATGTCTGCCAGTCTTATTTATTAGGGTTTTAATTCGCATGAAATGTTCGAGATATTTTTGTAAAGATGAAAACTCGTTACGATAAACTAAATCTATACTTTCAATTTCCATTTCATTCGATAATACATAAAATAAAACGTTCTAAATATATTTGAAAAGTTCACGATTGTGTTCTTGCCGCGTACTCACCATGGCCAATGAAAAGTAGCGTTGTTGCTATAGGCGATAGTTAGAAAGTCGATAGTCGAAGTAATAATCTAGTTACACTATCGATAGTTCTATCGAAAACATCGAAGTTCAGCAATACTATCAATATTATCGATAGTGTCGGGACTATCGATAGTATTGATACTATCGATAGTATCGAAACGTATGCTATCGATAGTGTAACTGATTTTCAACGCCATATAGTATTGCGATACTATCGATAAACTATCGATATTGCAGCAACACTGATGAAAAGTAAAAATGTGTTTCTATGTCTTGGCACTGCGATAAAATGAGACTGCAACATATTTTTATATTGACGACAATATTTTTTCACCGTGTAGTGCCAGCAGAATAAAGCAAGGCGGTATCAAAACCGAAGCATACTTACACTACAGAAAGAGTAGAGTATTTATACATCGTATTCTATTCTCTCGGTGAAATCAGTGATGCACATCGACGTTATCGATATCGATAAAAACGATTGATCCGTAAATTGGTATTATTTACTGGTTTCGGTGGCTTTAATTTGCCTGGTAGATAGCGAGTTTTCACCTCTAAGAGTGTAAAACAAGTGTGAAATGGCGAATTATAACGTACACCTGTTTCAGCGACTGGCCGGCTTTAAGAAATAATGTTATGATACCGATAGTGCACTTGATATTTATTACATTGATGTGGTTAGGTCTATGGATTCCCATCCGTAATAAGCTATGGCTAAACACTATGTACATATCTAACTATGCTTTGTTGGGTGGTCCCGCTGTATTTGTTGAAGTGAAATTAAAAAATTCAAAAAGAAGTGAGACATTGCTTCTCTAATAGTCATCACGACAAATATTAGCGAAAATATAGGATCAATAACAATATTCCATAATCCTAGTAAGTTCATATAAGTCGAGAGGTATTATTTGTTGTCTTGAATTTTGAAATTTAAATCTTCCTGTACCTATATATTTGGTATAATTTATTGGTACCTAGAATTAGGGACTTAAATGTTGTTTCACCTTTTTGACTGCCATATAACCATAATCAATTTATTGGTAAAGTTTATTTACAAGTCGTCTAAAACAACACATAAAGACACTTTTTACAATTGTAAAAAGACATTAAATTAAATTTCATTATAACATTGTTAATGTTGACTGGTATTTAACGGCAGATATATTTTGATTCTCTATAGTTTTACAAACAGTGGGATCTACTTGATATATAAATTATACAAGTTAATGTAGCTTGTAAAAGATTATCCCTGTATAACCAGTAACCACAAGACAAGTCTTATTTGGATACCTAATACCCTAAACTGCCCTTTATCGCATAACAAATCAAGAAATCTCACCCCTATAAGTTCCTAAATTATGATCCGGCATCATAAGGCTAAATTTAAATTGCTTATTGTACCTAGTTCCTATTTCCCCTTACGGATTCGACGTAGTTTATAAAACCTCTGTTACAAATCAAATGTTTATTTATTGATATTAATGATTAAACAGGTGACAATAACTTAATTGACATGTACCTATTAGGTACTTAGTTTCATAAATGTCAATTAAGCAATGTAGCAACTTTTTTATAGGTATTTATGTACCTAATTGGTTAAAAAGAGATAGGTATAGGTATACGGATAGGTATAGAAGAGTTGCTACATTTGAGGCACAGGTACTAATGGACATAGTTTTCACAAAAAAATCTTATCGGCTTATTAATATACGCAGAGTTATAGGCCTATCTGTGATGTTAGCTATAAGCTGCGCATATCCCCGCTCTTGCGCCGCTAACATATATTGCTACTGCACAAACACTCGCCCCGTGTTCACAGACGCCAAGAACTTTGATTCGGCCCGTACTTCGGAGTAGTTAGCCGGTCGTTTGTCTCTTTCTTTCTTTGACAATTTTATTTCATTTGGAAAAGATAAAACACGGACTAACGACTGCACAGTAACTCTACGTTTATTAATAAAACAGGTTTGCCGTTATACAAAATTGAAATGAATTACAATTTTGTCATGGTTTTGTAAAAGAAATTAATTAATATTTCGTTTTCATGAGGTTAAAGTTTACTGAAAATATTGTTCTGTATTTTTCCCTTGAGGCCTATCACGTATTTGGTATCTAAATTATGTATGTATATTTTGAGTTCTATAAGAAATAATGTATTGATAATTCTGTGGTTATCAAAATTTGAGTAGTGTTCTTTCGCACCTTTGTTGTTGGACGATGATCATAATATTATTTGTAAGTA
Source organism: Hypomecis atomaria (assembly GCA_964007245.1). Taxonomy (NCBI): domain Eukaryota; kingdom Metazoa; phylum Arthropoda; class Insecta; order Lepidoptera; family Geometridae; genus Hypomecis; species Hypomecis atomaria. The sequence continues at coordinate 12,056,998 of OZ023301.1, forward strand.
CTTTAAGTCTTTATTTATACTAGGTAATTAAATCGAATATGTACACTTATATTGCTGGATAAGTTAGTTTATTGTCTGTGTGAAGAATAGTTGAACAAAAATGTGTTTTACGCTATGCTCACAATCTGTCGACTAATGTAAGATACATTTTTGGAAATAGATATTATTAATTAACTTAACGTTGTACGTTATTATTCAAATTAATGATGAAATCATTTTTATAAACCACTTAGGTTTAACGGTTAGAGCGCGAAACTGAAAATTTTCTCGAGTTTTTTGTAATTTACCGCCTAACCACAAAAGATTTAAATGCGCTTTAAACACTGTTAAACCGTGCAATTTGTACTATTTAACATTTTCTAAGCCGTGCGTAAAACTTTTGTGGTAAGACGGTTGATGTTCAAATATTCATCATCGGTAAAAAACTAGTTTTGCCATGACACAAACCTTGCATTGCATGATTGCACCTTATATTATGTAACTTGATAATACTACCTAATCATTGTCGCAAAACGAGTTTCTGTAAACTTCCGATGAATAGTATATACTCCGCGCCACACAAGTTGATGGATGTGAAGTTAGCCACTAGCTGCGCAATAGCCAATCCTGACGAGACGTGACGTGGAAGCCGCACGTTGATTGGTTATTGCGCAGCTAGTGGCTATATAACTTCACATCCATCAACTTGTGTGGCGCGGAGTATACCTAACTGTAAATGGTAAAAAACCCAAGAAAATTAGAATTTCGCATGCGAGGTCCTTAGTTCATATTACTATATAGATCAATTTAGACATACTAAACTATGACGACGTTTTATGATTTGTATTACAGAAAGTTGATGTTTGAAGATTTGAAATTGTATTTTTTGTAAATAACAAATTATCGTTTGTTTAATGAACTTTGTAACATGCGATAGGGAATTGCATCGAACCATAATGATTGAATGATAATGATACGTATTTACAGTATTGTTAACGGCTATTTTCCTACGCAGCAGTGTTATGGGACTTAATATTTATTTTTAATCGCGGGCGCCACACACTGCCCAATAAATATTAGTCAGTAGCGATTTATTGAGTGAATAAAAGAATATGGATTTTGATTTTTTGTTTAATTGCGTTTATATTTGCTACTAGCGACCCGTCTTCGCACAGATGTATCATACATATAAACCTACCTCTTGAATCACTATCTATTAAAAAAAAAACCGCATCGAAAGAGATGGAGTCTGGATGGGGCATTGGAGCTTCAGTCAGAATTGGGTTATCCGCAGCTTGTAGCTAACAGCCGCCAAGTTGTATGATTTGACCTATATCAGTTCTAACACGACCCTCTCAAATTATGAAAAAATAAGACGTCTGAAATATTCTTCCTTAATTTTCCCGAGGGATTTTCTGTCTAGATTCTAGACCAAAAGCTATGTTATAGACACCACGAAGTTAAAAAAAACTCCACTTATATTGAAACATCAGTCGGTATATTTCAAGCATAAATATTACACGTACCTAGTAGTTACAATAAAAGAGATTCCTTAGTATATAATTTCAAGCTAAAGTGGCATTATGATACATCTTGAGATAATAGAGTTGCGTCTGCGCCTCCAATTCTTGTAAAGACTTCACCACTGGCGCCATCTGGCTCACATGATCCTGAAAAACAATGAAAATTAAAATATAGAGATAAGAAAATAAAAAATAAATATTGTTTGTTTGTAATCTCTTAGGAAACTATAGTATCTCTTAGGAAACGGAAGCAGGAAAACTGTTCCATTCCCTGGCGGTACGAATCAGAAAAGTTGAGTCAAACCGCTTTGTATGTATCGAAGGAAAATCGACAGTGTAGGGGGGTGGTAATTCAAATTCAAAAACATTTATTTCCGATATAATCAATCCATAACATTATTCAGATTAACAAAACAAATTGAAATTAAAATTATAGTAAACTAGCTTTTACCCGCGGCTTTGCCCGCGTTATATTTTGATTTTGGCTTATGTTTATGTCGGCTGCGAAACCTAACCTAACCGACAAACATCAAATTACCGTTGGTTAAGTTACGGTTCGAGTGTATACACAACACCCCGTGTATTCCCGCCTTGTCGTGGCGGGGGAGGTCTGAGGCAGCTGAAAAGGCGGGACTCGAAGTCTCCCTCTTCTTTGGGTCATTGCCCCCAAGGCAGCTTAGAGGCTGGCACTCGAGGTTCAGCCGCTTTTAACTAAAGCAGCTGAGAGGATGGCCGATAGGTTGCGTGCCTTATGAGGAGTGTCGCAACTGAGGCGGGCTGCAGTGCCGCTCTTGCGACGCTGCAGCCGAGGATTAGGGGCCGCGGTGGGATGGAACTGGTGGTGTGGGTGCCGCCACCTACTCTACCTTCCGCTAGGCCGTCAACGTGTTGGCAGACGCAGTGGGGCTGCAGGGGAAGAGAAGTGTCGGTATCGCGATGGCCGTTCTCACTGCCCTCTGCAGTTGAAGAGGCAGGCGCTGGGCTACTATGACTGACCCGTTGCACTGGGACCAGGGCGTTGGAATGCTGTCCGACGCTCAGTGCTGGTTAGTCCCGAGTGGTGGATGACGATGTATTTGTGCTCCGAAACACTCCGTCATTATGGCGGGAGCGCAAGCTCCGTTATGGAGCCCGAGTCTGGGCTAGCGCTGTTGAGTGCCGCGAAAGAGTGCGAAAAATGTAGTGAACGTCCTAAACTTGCCATGACAGGTTATTTCTGTCGCTTAGACGGCTGCTACCGCGGCCCGCTCACTTAATTTTTCTCTTATCCTATGGGAACTGTAAAAGTTTTTGGGATAACAAGAGGGCTATGTCACTTTTCGGACTGCTGTGCCGCTCTTGCGACGCTGCAGCCGAGGATTAGGGGCCGCGGTGGGATGGAACTGGTGGTGTGGGTGCCGCCACCTACCCTAGCTGGGCATTCCAAGATTATGTGCAGTGGAGTCTCCTCTTTTGTGGGTTCACAGATGCACGATGGGCTTCCCCTCAACTTAAATCGATGTAAGTATTGGGAAAACTCACCATGCCCCGTCAGCACTTGAGTTATGATTCCCACTGGTGCTCTTTCTCTTACGATCTTGTATGCCGCCCTTGCATCCGGAAAATATGTTTTGGTTACCGCCACTGTGTGTCCATCCTGATAACGCCGGTTCCACTCGTCAAGAGAGTCCTTTCGGATTTCTCACTTGACGAATGAAACGGGGCAGTTATCGTAAATAGGTCTGCACTTCGAATGCAGTGCTGCTTCCTTTGCTAGCTGGTCCGCTCTCTCATTTCCCTCCATCCCCGCGTGCGCTTTAATCCAAAAAAGTTTCACTATTTTCATTTTGTGCGTGTAGTAACTTTATGTTAGCTTTGAATTTACTGCTAAGGGATGGAGGGAAGATACGCCAACTACCGTTTCCAGTGCAGACCTGGAGTCACAAAAGATTTTTGATTTTTCGGTAGCCTCAAGAAGTGCCAATATCTCGGCCTGGTACACGGAGCACCAATCGGCCAATTCAGCTTGCGGGTACTGATCTCAGCGGCATCATCCCAAATGGATAATGCCGCCCCGACTTTCCCTTTAATTTTGCTGCCGTCTGTAAATATGTTAATTTCTCGGTTAAGATTTTGCTAGTGCTGCTCCGTCTGCCAGGCATATGAACTCCGGCTCCTCCTGCTGCGCTGGGTGTGGCTTCTTTTCTGTCTCTCTATCTCCAGTTACTTGCTGGGAATAACCTTTCTTAGTTTCATAAAGCAAGGCTGCTTCCTGGACTCTGATATGACAGCCGAGGATTAGGGGCCGCGGTGGGATATATGGAACTGGTGTGGGTGCCGCCACCTACCCTACCTTCCGCTAGGCCGTCAACGTGTTGGCAGACGCAGTGGGGCTGCAGGGGAAGAGAGGTGTCGGTATCGCGATGGCCGTTCTCACTGCCCTCTGCAGTTGAAGAGGCAGGCGCAGGGCTACTATGACTGACCCGCTGCACTGGGACCAGCGCGTTGGAATGCTGTCTGACGTTCAGTACTGGTTAGTCCCGAGTGGTGGATGGCGATGTGTCTTGTGCTCCGAAACACTCTGTCATTATGGCGAGAGCGCAAGCTCCGTTATGGAGCCCGAGTCTGGGCTAGCACTGTTGAGTGCCGCGAAGGAGTGCGAAAAATGTAGGAACGTCCTAAACTTGCCATGACAGGTTATTTCTGGCGCTTAGACGGCTGCTACCGCAGCCCGCTCACTTAGTTTTTATCCTATCCTACGGAAACTGTTAAAGTTTTTGCGATAAAAAGTGGCCTATGTCACTTTTCGTCTTTCAAACTATATTCATGCAATAAGCCAAGGCAAGTTGCTCCGTTGCTGAGAAAAAAAATATTGTTAAGTCCTACGGGAACCACAATTTTTTCGGGATGGAAAGTATCCTATGTCACTTTCCGTCTTCCAAACTATGACCACCCCAAATATCAAGTCAATCCGTTGCTCCATTGCTGAGAAACAGTTATTGTCCTATCCCATGGGAATCACGAATTTTCTCGAGATAATAAAGTATCCTATTATCACTTTTTCTGTCTTTTAAACCATAGGTATCCATACCAAAAATCAGGTCAATCTTTTGCTCCGTTGCTGCATCAAAGAGGAACAAACCAACAAACTTTTTGGATTGATAATATTAAAGTATGATGATTCTGTACCATAAAGGTAGAATAAAGAAACATGTTAAACCTCTATTAATAGAAGATTTAAAAATAGTTTTAATGTCAGACAAAATGACGGCCTGGTATTAAACGTCACAGTAACATGTAGCATGCAGAGGGAAAATAACATTTTATCCAATTTTAATGTCAGTTGTCATTTTTAATCCATACTTTATTTCCTCTTCAAGGGGATATAATGGTGGAAAAACAATTTGTCCCCTTGCCATGCTACTTGTGATTTATAAAAGTCTGCAGACAATGTCACCTGTCATCTAATTCCGTTTGGCTGTGACGTTTCGTTAGTCCATATTAGCGTCATAGAGGAATGAATCACTTAGCGTCTTTGTGATAGTGGCGACAGTTTCGCTTTCGATGGTTTTTGTCCTGTCCTACAGGAACTAAGCAATTTTTCGGGATAAAAAGTATCCTAAAGGTCCTTCCGCCTTTTTAACTATGTCCATGCCAAAAATCAAGCCAATCCGTTGCTCCGTTGGTGCGTGAAAGAGTAACAAACCAACAAACTTTTCGGATTTATAATATTAGTAAGGAAGTAAGGATATAATAGTAATGTGGCGTCCTCCTACTTGTCCTGTAGTAAAAAGATAATTAGTAAAATCGTGAAAAAAAAAAAAAACTAAAACACCTTACGAACATTCAAAATATTTATTTCGCACTAGCTAACTCGGTGAACTTCATATCACCTTCATCTCAGTAATTCAGTCTATTCTAATTTCGATGGCGTTTAGCGCCACCAATGGCCAGATATGGCAAATTTTATTTTAATTGATGTTTATTTATTATTTTCCGCGCAATTTTCTTATTTTTTCTTTCATAAGATCCTTCTCCTGACAATAACAAACACAGCAAAAATTATAGCCAAATCGGTCCAGCCCAGTGATGTCGTGACCGAGAAAATAGGGATTTATTTTTATGTATGTATATGTTACCGGCAATCTGTATAATTCAGGTATTCTATACAATACCTAGGTATTAAGCAAATCTAATGTAATATTTTTGTCTGTCATTTTATACCCTCTTACTTACTTACTTACATTTGGAAGTTTCCTGTAAAATAAACAGTTGTTTTATAGCTAACCTGATAGCCGCTGCCGATGTTGGTCCTCTTCTGTCCGTACACGACCTTCCCGTCGAACTCGTTGCTCGGCACCTTCATGTCTTTCTCCACTTGCTGGATGGTGATGTTCAGGTGGTCCTCTATGTCCGCTAGATACTGTCGGAGTAAACCGAATGTCTGAGTATATTTCAGGTATCAATAAAACCATAGAATAAGAACAAAGTAGGTACTAGAAACAGTACTAAAATAGCAAGAGATATACATCACTTTGTCCCATTTTAAATATGAAGTTTAAAAGTTGTTAGATAAAGATGCACACACACCCGAACTTACGTAAATTCGAAGGGTTTCACAAACTAGCATTGAGCTATCTCGGGTGTCCAAATTCAAAAAGGTAAAAAATAGGAAGGTAAAATGATCAGAGATTTGAACCTTCTTACTGGAACCAGATGGTTCCAATTTCCGAAAAAGACAAATGACCTAATCTGAACAAATTTTAACCATTTTGACATTCCAAATGGTGATTTTGACGTATGCGACAGACATTGCATTTTTATTAGGGTTCCGTACCAAAAGGGTAAAAACGGGACCCTATTACTAAAACTTCGATGTCCGTCTGTATCTCATGAACCGATGATACAGATGATGTATTTCTGTTGCCGCTATAACAACAAATACTAAAAACAGAATAAAATAAATATTTAAGGGGGGGCTCCCATACAACAAACCTAATTTTTTTGCCGTTTTTTGCTCCATATTAATAACGGCAACAGGTAGACACTTGGAATGGGGCTAAGAGGGTTCCAATAGGGTACGGAACCCTTCGTGCGCGAGTCCAACTCGCACTTGGCCAATTTTTTGTTATATTAATTCTCGCGTATGCTGTATAACCAAATATGAATAAGACAGCTGTAACGTAGTTTTTATTTGAGTAAAATTTAACAATACTTCTATTACTTGTAATTCTTCTGAGAATAAAACGACAGCAAAATAGTTAAATGTTGTAATATTATATTACAACAACAATCAACTATAGACAAAATACAACTACATATTACAAAATAGTTAATTGTTGTTCAAATTCAACTTATTGCGAATTCAACTTTCTGCAAATTCATCATTTTAAGAATACAACTTTTTGTACCCGAAGGAAATAAATAAATAAATTCTTTATTTGGCACAAACACTTAGTTCTAAACAAAGGAACGATACTACCAGCAGTAGTCAGAAAGACTGTGTCGCGGGCAGCATCGCCCACCTCCGGCATGTTTAACACAGGGCAAAACTGTCATTACACCTTAGTTTTCGCTTCAAGTTCTTTGTACATGTGTATTTCTACTTTTGGTTCATAAATTACCTACTTTTACTTTAATAATTTTGCAATATATAATTTAAGTCATCCAGGGAGGGGGTCTTTGCACTAAATTGCAGTGGACACATCAATACTACATCCATCCATCGGGTCGGAGGTTGGATGCAAGCTGCCAGCGAGGTGTAAGGAACTAACCTGAGGCTCGTTGTACCACATGCAGCAGCCCTTGGGCCGGTCGTCGATGAGGTTGGTGTTCCAGCAGTTGCGGCCGCGCGACGAGCACCACTCGCCGTGGTACCACACCTACAACATAATTAACGATTTTTTGTTTTTTTACTACATTACGAAAAAAAAAATAAAAGTACAAAACACAATACAGCTCGCGCCGTAAACTAAAACCAAAATGGCGGGTGCTGCCTATCTACAGTGGGTAATGCGAACAGCAAACGGCGTACACAGTGGCTACTGCGCGCTGAAACCATCTATCAAATGCGAAAGTTTTACCTATGCGGCGTGAGTTGTACAGGCCATTTTTGGTATTAGGTAATTGTTTTTTTCTCGCCCGACGCGACCGATGCGGTGCACGTAGTTAGACTTCTCTTATGTTGATCTGAAGCAACATTGTAACCGTACCTTCTCCGGCACAGTAGAGACGAGGCTGATGGCGAGCCCCATGCGCTCGGCGCGCCCGATGCGGTGCACGTAGTTAGACTTCTCTTATGTTGATCTGAAGCAACATTGTAACCGTACCTTCTCCGGCACAGTAGAGACGAGGCTGATGGCGAGCCCCATGCGCTCGGCGCGCCCGACGCGGCCGATGCGGTGCACGTAGTTAGACTTCTCTTATGTTGATCTGAAGCAACATTGTAACCGTACCTTTTCCGGCACAGTAGAGACGAGGCTGATGGCGAGCCCCATGCGCTCGGCGCGCCCGACGCGACCGATGCGGAGCACGTAGTTAGACTTCTCTTATGTTGATCTGAAGCAACATTGTAACCGTACCTTCTCCGGCACAGTAGAGACGAGGCTGATGGCGAGCCCCATGCGCTCGGCGCGCCCGACGCGACCGATGCGGTGCACGTAGTTAGACTTCTCTTATGTTGATCTGAAGCAACATTGTAACCGTACCTTCTCCGGCACAGTAGAGACGAGGCTGATGGCGAGCCCCATGCGCTCGGCGCGCCCGATGCGGTGCACGTAGTTAGACTTCTCTTATGTTGATCTGAAGCAACATTGTAACCGTACCTTCTCCGGCACAGTAGAGACGAGGCTGATGGCGAGCCCCATGCGCTCGGCGCGCCCGACGCGGCCGATGCGGTGCACGTAGTTAGACTTCTCTTATGTTGATCTGAAGCAACATTGTAACCGTACCTTTTCCGGCACAGTAGAGACGAGGCTGATGGCGAGCCCCATGCGCTCGGCGCGCCCGACGCGACCGATGCGGAGCACGTAGTTAGACTTCTCTTATGTTGATCTGAAGCAACATTGTAACCGTACCTTCTCCGGCACAGTAGAGACGAGGCTGATGGCGAGCCCCATGCGCTCGGCGCGCCCGACGCGACCGATGCGGAGCACGTAGTTAGACTTCTCTTATGTTGATCTGAAGCAACATTGTAACCGTACCTTCTCCGGCACAGTAGAGACGAGGCTGATGGCGAGCCCCATGCGCTCGGCGCGCCCGACGCGACCGATGCGGTGCACGTAGTTAGACTTCTCTTATGTTGATCTGAAGCAACATTGTAAACGTACCTTCTCCGGCACAGTAGAGACGAGGCTGATGGCGAGCCCCATGCGCTCGGCGCGCCCGACGCGGCCGATGCGGTGCACGTAGTTAGACTTCTCTTATGTTGATCTGAAGCAACATTGTAACCGTACCTTCTCCGGCACAGTAGAGACGAGGCTGATGGCGAGACCCATGCGCTCGGCGCGCCCGACGCGGCCGATGCGGTGCACGTAGTTAGACTTCTCTTATGTTGATCTGAAGCAACATTGTAACCGTACCTTTTCCGGCACAGTAGAGACGAGGCTGATGGCGAGCCCCATGCGCTCGGCGCGCCCGACGCGACCGATGCGGAGCACGTAGTTAGACTTCTCTTATGTTGATCTGAAGCAACATTGTAACCGTACCTTCTCCGGCACAGTAGAGACGAGGCTGATAGCGAGCCCCATGCGCTCGGCGCGCCCGACGCGGCCGATGCGGTGCACGTAGTTAGACTTCTCGTCCGGCAACGTTATGTTTATCACTGAAACACAAAAATATATTCACAGTATACTGTACGACGGACGTAGGCATACCCACGAAGGGTGATTGACTGATTGGTCCATATTCACCACGCTGGCCAAGAGCGGATTGGTAGATAAACAGACACCATCGAATTTCTTCTACGGACACATGCAGGTTTACTCGCGATGTTTTACTTCAACGAAAAGTCAGTGGTGTGAAAATCCGTACACACAGTTCACAGTATTCTTACCTAGTTCAATTTTCAATATAATGTTTCATTTAGCCTTCTCTATCTCTTTCGCTCTTACGCAAAAGATTTGTTTAATTATATAGATTATGAATCCTGGCAAACACAATAAGGAAAATGAGACGATCTTATCGAATTATTGTATTATGATCGGTCTTCGATAATTAAGTCTAAAAAGTGTAAATGAAATCTGATCTTTTAAAATGGGAAAATAGCGATTACAAAAGAATCAGTTACTTACAGGTGAAACCACGAAGATAATAGAGGGAGAAAATCTGACAGAGATGCATTGATTTGATATAGCACGAGTTAGAAAGAGGTATGAAAAACATCAAAGAAAAAATCGAGTTGTCAAATTTGACAGTTTTGACAACTCGCGGCCAGATTTTCCATACATTTTTGTGGTTGAAAATTACCTTAAGTGACAACAGCGATATTGCTCTGGTATCTCTTTGGGTGATACTAAAATCTGTGTCTCTGTGGGTGATACGTATTAAAAACTTACTGAAAGGCAGTCCAGATATATCAATTCCCCTGGCGGCGACGTCGGTACATATGAGAAACTTGACTTGCGCCTTTTTAAACAACTCGAGGTTCCCCTTGCGCTCGTTGGGCTTGCGGTCTCCGTGCAGGCAAACGCACGAGAACTCGTTGCCAAACGATTTGAAAAAACGCTCCAAGTTGTCGCAGTCGAGTTTCGTGCGGCAGAAGACTATAGCTCTGTTGGAAAAAATACGATGTTTTAAGACGCTGATGATTGACCGAAGGTCTTCGTTTAAACACGGCGATTATGCCTGTCCGGATGTTGGTTTTCGTCTACAGGTCGCATTTTTCAAAGAATCTCGCCGAAACTTGCTACACAAGTTCTATTTTAAAGGATTTGATTTGTTTTGGGCGATTTTTGATGGCGCGGGTACTTCCCTAAAAAAGGAGAAATTTGCTGTCGCGTTATTTATCAGACGATTGCGATAATATTTGGCAAGATCATTTAATATCTAAATCCTAAAAATATTTGCGAGTATGAACCAAATCGGTCACACACAGCTTATAAAAATTCAATTAAAGAAGTGATAAATTTTAGGTTTATCATAGTTTCAGGAATGTTATTTAAGTGTTGGCTAAGTAAACATACACCGTCTTACCACAAAACACGCACGCTTTAGACAATGTTTCGCAGTACAAATTGCACGGTTAAACAGAGTTTAAAGCGTGTTTAAAACTTTTGTGGTAAGATGGACAATGTTTAGACTCACCGATCCATCTTGTGTTCCCTGATAGCCCGAATGCAGTACTCTCCTTTAAGTAACTTCACGGCTTCCGAGAGAGTTTCTGGCGTCGTGTTGCCGCTGCGAATGTTATCCTTTGCGTGAACCCCGTCCGTTTGCACGTGCCTGTTGCATGAAAATATTTACGAAATAAGTATTACATATACTACACAGATACAGCCGTCGTAATACACTCATTTTTAGGGTTCCGTACCCAAAGGTAAAAACGGGACCCTATTACTATGACTTCGATGTCTGTCTGTCTGTCACCGGGCTATATCTCATGAACATAGCTAGGCACCTGAAATTTTCACAGATGATGTATTTCTGTTGCCGCTATAACAACAAATACTAAAAATAGAATAAAATAAATATTTAAGGGAGCCCCCCTGTCCATACTGGACATGCTTAGCAACAGCGTCTCCATACTGAAACATAGCGTTCATACATACAAGGGCATAGCGTCAGCCGGCGAAATCTGCAGAGTCGCGACCCAGATTTATCGTCAACCATCTAGGCGCGGCGCCGGCGTACAAAGATGCACGGTCATCAAATTAGGCGGACTTCAAGATCAATTAGATGTAAGAGAAATTGTATAAATAGTGTTACAAAATGTAAATAAATTAATCGCAATCTAACGGTTGTTTGATTCACACCAAGGGGAGTGCAGTGGCGTGTCCTACGGGCGGCTGCACTTGGAGTCAAGAGGAGTGCAGTGGCGAGTTCCTACGGGCGGCTGCACTCGGAGTCAAGGGTCCACCACCGCCAGCAGTCAGGTCAACTAGGCGACCGGCCGTCGGACCTTCGAGGATCCAGACGGAGCCCATTCAGAGGCCTGCAGCGCAGGGGACAACGCCGTACCCAGCATATGTTTCCGCTGGGCGGGCGGGTTACCTACCTGTTCCTTCCACTGTGGCAAGAGCTACCTAGTACCGTCACCTTCTGTGATCGTGGCTTGAGTCTGAGTCACGGCAGTGGAGAATCGTGCCTATCCTTCATTCCTTCCCACTCCGCCTGGTACCGATAGGTCTCACGGTCCAGGTATCCCGTACCTATCTATATACAAGTATATATTGACTTCATATGGTAGGTTAGGGAAGTAGGGACACGTAGGGAATGTTAGGGAGGTAGGACATATGAGTACAGAGTAGGTTCCCGAAACGACCGAACAACCGTTGAAATAATCCATGTCCTAGCTCCGCTTGCTATCACAGTATAGCCAGGCGTTACGGCGACGGTAGTGGATTTCCACGGTTGCGTTGGTGGGTTAGTCAAGCGTCGCACGAACCTAACCATTGGTTGTGAGGCGGCTGTACTAGCCGAAAGCTCGTCAGGCTTTAGCTATTCAACGCAGTGAATGGCTAGCGCCTGAACATTTGGTCCTTCGAAATATTGTGAACCAGTAGGTAAAATTCGCGGTCTTCTTGTCCCATAGTAGATGACTTGAAACTGACAGACTAACTTTGACGTACCTCGGGCTAGCGTAATCAACAAGCGCTACGTTCGTTGTACGTTGAAGGACTCACATAGCACTTAGCGGCCTCGGACAGTAGCAATTCGGGACCTGGCCTCCCACAAGCGGGAATCACCAGGTACTTGAGAAGGTGCAAAAATACTGATCCAGGGAGAGAAAAGCTACTAAGTGTGAGGGTTTAGATCAGGAGTAGGGCTAGGGATTAGGGGCAGCAAGAAAGAAGAGAGAAGAAAGAAGATCAAGATGGAGATAGAGGGAATCAATGAGATGCTTATGTCCCAGGAAGGGTATTTCAAGGAATTGCAAAAATTATTCAGAAATATCAAGAAGGATTCGCCATCGAGGAAAACAGGGGAGTATGTCATTGAAAAAAAGGCTCAGGCAATTGAAATCTTCACAAAAGCATCCTTGAACCACAACAAGTTGCTACAAGAAGAGGTCATTAAAGAGCACAGTTACAACAAAACTAACTATTTTCAAAACATCAGCAACGAATACACGGAAATCATGCGACATCTCGATACGTGTAAAGTGCAAGAAGAGGTTGTACGCGAGAACGCACAACCTGGAAGATCATCTGGGGGCACGACAGCGAAGGACGACGCGCCAAGGATCACTTCTCAATTGGCTAGAATTCGTGGCATTCAAGCGACGTTACGGCAGGTTAGAGAAGCGTTGTTAGAAGGCAAGAATCAAACATACTTGCAGCACTTACTGACAACTTTGCAAAGAAAATGGCAAGACGCTGAAGACCACCATTTCACGCTACTATCAGACAGTACTATCGAGCAACAACAGTATGTCCAGGAGCACGTGTTCGAGGGATTACAGCTCGAAGTTGATGAAGTGATACAAGAGTTATGTTTCAAGTCGAGCGTGCCATGTGCACAGTCAAGCCGAAGGGTGAATTTACCGAAAATAGAGTTACCAACCTTCAACGGTAAATACGAATCTTGGAACGCGTTTAGCGATTTGTTCCGGAAAATTATTCATGAGGACGTCACGCTGTCATTAACAGAGAAAATGCAGTACTTAAAGACGCATGTAAAAGGAGATGCGGCCAAGCTTGTTAGCCATCTGACAGTAAACGAGGCCCACTACCACACAGCATGGTCATTGTTAGCTAATAGATATAACAATGAGAGATTAGTGGTAACAAAACATATAGATATAATATTAAACGCTAAGAAGATAGACAGACCGAACGCTCAGAACTTAAGAGATCTGCACGACTCAGTAAACGAAAGTCTTGAGGCCATCAAAACTCATAATATTGATATATCGTCGTGGGATCCAATATTAACGAGGATAATTGCTACAAAGTGGGACTCAGAGACTAACGAAAAATATGAACATCAGTTAGCAGATCCGCACAAGCTACAGACTTTAGCGGATATGATGAAGTTTCTGGAAAGGAGGTTCATGTGTTTTGAAGCTACAGGCAATACGAAACAAAATACAATTTGTACGATACCATCACTTAGCACTAACGCGCCTACGATGAATATGAAGTCAGGGGATCAAGGATGTTGGTATTGTAACAAGACCAACCATACAATATTGATCTGTCAGAAATTCCAAGCACTAGCACCGATTGATCGCCTCAAAGTAGTTCACGAGAACCGCAAGTGCAGGAGTTGTTTGACACATGATAATAAAACCATATGCCCAAATAAAAAGGCATGTTCTACGTGTAACAAGCAAGGGCATCACTCATCACTCCATGTAAGTGACGGTAGACCAGGACAGGTTGTACATACGAATCAAAACAGAGAGAAGTCGCCAGTACCGTCAACATGCAAGCAGCAGACACAAACCAGGTCTAATGTGGTGACAACACCAGACGCAGATGTGGCGTTACTAGCAACTGCCTTGGTGCAGATTCAGGCTGCAGACGGCACACCACATGTGTTTAGAGCGTTATGCGACCAAGGGTCCGAAGCAGCATTCTGTACAGAACAGGTAGCACAGCTACTGGCATTTCCGCGTAACAGAATACAAGCTGAGATAAGTGGTTTAGCGGACGAGATACCAAAAACATCCAAATTCTCAGTAAAGGTGGAGATACAACCCGCGTTCAAAAGCGAGTACAGAGTTCCAGTAAATATGATGATAATGTCGAGACTCACAGGAGCTGTACCATTAGAAGATATAACGCCAGTAGATACTACAGAAATTAAGGGAGGGCAATTAGCCGACCCCATGTACTACAAAAGAGCACCCATAGATATCATACTGGGAGTTCGAGAGTTTGGTGAAATATTAACAACAAATTGCAGAAAGTTCAGCTGTGGGACGGTGGCTCAAGAGACAAAGTTCGGCTGGGTTCTGTCAGGGATATGTAGAAAGCATACAAAGGCAATAAAAGTGTTTAGCTTGACAACTAGAACCACTGAGCTACAGCAGCTTCATAAGTTTTGGGAGCTAGAAGAAGTTAGAGATAAAAACCACAGCAGTAATGTAGATGAAGCGTGCGAGAAATATTACCGAGAAACCACGGTCAGAAACAAAGATGGTAGCTACACTGTAAGACTTCCGTTCAAAGACCAAAATGTGGAATACGGGAACTCACGTAGAAGAGCAGCAGCAAGGCTGATACAGTTAGAAAAAAGATTTGCTAAAAACAAGTCGCGTCAACAAAAGTATCAGGAGTTTTCAAGTGAATACCTCGAAATGGGTCACATGAGGAAAGTACCTAGAGCAGAGCACGAACAGGGTAAAATTTACTTTCCGCACCAACCTGTCATTAATGAAAATTCATTAACCACTAAACTACGGGTAGTATTTGACGGCTCTAGTAAAGCAAGTAGATCTGATGTCATGCTCAATGAAAACATGCTTACAGGCCCGAGATTACAAGAAGATTTAACGACCATACTGTTGCGATGGCGTCAGCATAGAATTGTATTTATGGCCGACATAGAGAAAATGTACCGATTCATAAGGATAAATAAACAAGATATGGGTTATCAACGCATCTTGTGGAGAGAATCGCCAAAAATTTTTATCGATGAGTATGAGCTGACAACGGTGACATATGGTACCGCTTCGGCACCATTTTTGGCAGTAAAAACGTTGCAGCAATTAGCCATTGACGAAAAAGAAAGGTTACCAGAAGCAAGTCAGGTGGCGTTAAAATATTGTTACGTTGATGAAGTATTGTCGCGCCTTGAAGATGCTCAAAAGGCTACAAAATTGCAATACAAAGTGATTCAGTTATTGCAAGCAGGAGGATTTAAACTGCTAAAATGGTCAGCTAACAACGCAGAGTTATTAGAAAATATACCCGAGGAGGACAAAGTGGATAAGTTGCTTACAATACCACTAGATGTAGCAAGGAAGTCGTTAGGTGTGTTATGGTTCCCGGTAGATGACAAAGTCAGATTCCACATAACGGTGACTAAGAATGATAGACCAACGAAGCGGTTCATCTTGTCGGGAATAGCAAAACTCTTTGATCCGAGAGATTTGATCCGTTTTCCTGGAGTGGTGAAGAACATGCAATTTAAGGAGAATTGCAATGTTGAGCAACTCTTCACCAACCGCACGGAGACTAGGTGCCCGACCAGAACGATTAAGCTTTGAATAAACACCCTGTGGAAAGGGTGGTCTATGAAGAAAACCTGGCTCTTTATTACCATAGGAAAATTTATAATTTCTATAATATGTGACGGGCAAAGAGAGGAGGTAGAGATAGCAGGGGCGGGGGTCATCCGTATCTCCGACAAGTGTATAATTAAAACTTCTACTCATATTCTTGCTGCCCAACGTTTGGTTAATGTCCAAATTCAAGCATCATATGTCAAATCTGTAGATTTTTCAGTTCACACTTATAATTCTGCCTCCAACAGTTTTTATATTACGAAAGATGTAGTTATAGACAATTCTCAAGAGATTTTAGAGAAATTGATAAATAACGAACGGACATTACAGACAGATCTAGATACAACATATTGGAGGCAAATTAGTAACCACACATACGTCACTAGCTTTGTCTCCTCAGTAGTTGTGTTCGTAGTCATTGTATTAACGTTCCGTTATGGTCCACAGGTGGCGCAGTGCATATTGGACACAATGCGACGACGCACCAGCCCTGACAACCAGGGGTTCGACACCAGCAGCATCCCATCCACGCCAGCATCCAGCAAGAAGGACCGTAGCAACGGTTCCAGTGGAACAAAGGCAGAGGTGTT
Organism: Hypomecis atomaria; assembly: GCA_964007245.1. Lineage (NCBI taxonomy): Eukaryota > Metazoa > Arthropoda > Insecta > Lepidoptera > Geometridae > Hypomecis > Hypomecis atomaria. Next base: position 12,073,461 of record OZ023301.1, read on the forward strand.
GGAGCTGTACCAATTGAAGACCGCTCCCGGAGAGACCCCAGAATGTCCATACTGGACATGCTTAGCAACAGCGTCTCCATACTGAAACATAGCGTTCATACATACAAGGGCATAGCGTCAGCCGGCGAAATCTGCAGAGTCGCGACCCAGATTTATCGTCAACCATCTAGGCGCGGCGCCGGCGTACAAAGATGCACGGTCATCAAATTAGGCGGACTTCAAGATCAATTAGATGTAAGAGAAATTGTATAAATAGTGTTACAAAATGTAAATAAATTAATCGCAATCTAACGGTTGTTTGATTCACACCAAGGGGAGTGCAGTGGCGTGTCCTACGGGCGGCTGCACTTGGAGTCAAGAGGAGTGCAGTGGCGAGTTCCTACGGGCGGCTGCACTCGGAGTCAAGGGTCCACCACCGCCAGCAGTCAGGTCAACTAGGCGACCGGCCGTCGGACCTTCGAGGATCCAGACGGAGCCCATTCAGAGGCCTGCAGCGCAGGGGACAACGCCGTACCCAGCATATGTTCCGCTGGGCGGGCGGGTTACCTACCTGTTCCTTCCACTGTGGCAAGAGCTACCTAGTACCGTCACCTTCTGTGATCGTGGCTTGAGTCTGAGTCACGGCAGTGGAGAATCGTGCCTATCCTTCATTCCTTCCCACTCCGCCTGGTACCGATAGGTCTCACGGTCCAGGTATCCCGTACCTATCTATATACAAGTATATATTGACTTCATATGGTAGGTTAGGGAAGTAGGGACACGTAGGGAATGTTAGGGAGGTAGGACATATGAGTACAGAGTAGGTTCCCGAAACGACCGAACAACCGTTGGAATAATCCATGTCCTAGCTCCGCTTGCTATCACAGTATAGCCAGGCGTTACGGCGACGGTAGTGGAGTTCCACGGTTGCGTTGGTGGGTTAGTCAGGCGTCGCACGAACCTAACCATTGGTTGTGAGGCGGCTGTACTAGCCGAAATCTCGTCAGGCTTTAGCTATTCAACGCAGTGAATGGCTAGCGCCTGAACACCCCCTTAAAATGTTTTTGGCCGATATCTCGGAAACTAATGAAATTTCATTAAATGGACCTTAAAGCATTAAATGGTCCATAAATCTTAAACGGTAAGTTTTACAAAAAAGTTTAATGAAACAAAAGATGCGAAATTTTATTTTCTACAATAATGATCTTAAAGTTTTTTGCCTTTAAGTACATAGTTTCCGAGATATCGGCCAAAAACATTTTTTCAAGATGACGTGTCAGGAACGCATTCTCTGAACGGCCGAACTATAGTGATAGTGATGTGACTGACAGGTCATATGCGCGCGTGCGCATGTGCGCACAACATGTGTGTGCTGGCATAAAATGACTGGCAAAATTGGGGAGAACTATGCTCATCCACAGTTAAAACGTCAATTTAATAAAATGGTGTCTCACTGGCGCAGGGTTTCCCACAGGCGGTCCTTTTGCGGGTCGACGTTGACGACGACGTGGTGCACTGTCTCCGGCACGGCGTCTTCTCCCTTCAGATCCACCCATGTCGGGAAATGCATCAGCTTTTCCTGCAACAAGTATTTTTATATGAGAAAAAATGACAAGCAAGCTGATGGCTGTCCTGACAGATGCCTGATAGTAAGAGATTAACGCCGTTTATGACAACAGCAAATCAGAGGCGTTACGTTAGTGAGAGAGGATTCATGATCCGTCGTCCATCCATCAGCCATAGGACATCCACTGCTGGACATAGGTTAGAGAGAGATAGCCTGAATTGGAACAACTTACCGCCATTTTCTTGACTTCGAACGCGTGCAAAGTGGCAGAACAGACCACCATCTGTAGCCTGCGGCCGTCTGAAGTGATCTTCGGTATCTGTCGGTGGAGCCGCTCGATCAGCTCCGTGTAGCCTGCCTTCAGTAGACCGTCCGCCTCGTCGAGGACGAAGAAACGGCAGTGCGTTAGAGAGAGGTAGCCTGAGGAATAGTCATATCGTTAGCCTGAGGAATAGTCATATCGTTAGCCTGAGGAATACTCATATCGTTAGCCTGAGGAATAGTCATATCGTTAGCTTGAAGAATAGATCGTTAGCTTGAGGAATATTCATATCGTTAGCCTGAGGAATAGTCATATCGTTAGCCTGAGGAATAGTCAAATCGTTAGCCTGAGTAATAGTCATATCGTTAGCCTGAGGAATGGTCATATCATTAGCCTGAGATTTTTAGATTTATTAATGATAATAATTTAGAAAACATAATTTTAACCATTCCAATACAAGCGATAAAAGTCATATGGGCCCTTATAGGGTCATATGTTTAGCTATATAGAACATGTTACTTAATAATCATATTATGTAAATATACATACTTGTATACACATTACATTACTATGTTGCAATAAATGATTGAGTATTAAGTATTAGATGATGAGCTTGAGGAATTATACAGATAAATAAATAAATATTTGGGGACAACTTACACACGGCCTAACCAAGCAAAGCTTGTGATATGGCTGCCAGAGACTGATAAACTACTTATACATATTTTTAAATACATACTGATAAAATGATCTGTGGTCGTGTTGTGAAATCAAAGCCAAAAACTAATAGGGCACCTTACGCCAGTGCACGTTGTTGATCTGCAGGTTGACCCGATCCTTCACGTTGACTATTTATGTACGAAATTTTACATCACTGGCTTTTCATTAAAGAAAATCATCGTGAGGAAATCTGCATATTGCGATTTCAGTGTGAGTTCATATTTACGCTTGAATTTTTATACTATTCCCTTATCAGTGAGGGAAAATGAAACTGGTATAAGTCCATAGAAGGAATTCGATCTTTATAGACCGATGTCAGGAGTGGATTATTAAAAAGCGATGATATCATGATGTAGATGATCAAGCGCAAACCTGTCTAGAAAAAAATGCTGGTAAAGTAAAAACCAACCTCCAGAAATGAGGTCTTCCAGCCGTCCTGGAGTGCCGACGACGATATCGACTCCGCTGTTCAACTGGTTGATCTGATCCTTGACGTTGACGCCGCCCACCACCAACAACTCCCGCACTTTGGGGTTGTCTAAATGCTTCTTGAACTTGGTGATTTGAGTGCATGTTTGCTCTGCTAATTCTCGAGAAGGCTGTAGAAAGGATTCCGAGTAAGCGAGCGGCCATTTTAAACTACGTCAATAGTGAAAAAGAATGGACATTGTCCTTTGGAAATAGACGGCTGAAATCAGCTTAGCTCGGCTTCGAACGGCTTTATCCTGATTTTTTCAATGGTGGTTCATGAGACAGAGATTCGTGAGTTTGAGTGAGATGAAAATATAAAAGATTTATGACTTAATGACCCTTTTTCCCACGTAATTATGTCTATGGAGCGTAGATTAGAAATTAGTTACATCAAGTTGAAAGTTTCCTATTTTAATGGTTTCTGAAGTTACCTATTACTTATTAATATTATTAATTTAAAATCTAATATTCTGTAAATAAAAGATCAACATATTATTATATTGACAATATTAGTAGATTAACCCACATACCTCAATGATGATTGCCTGAGGAGCATTGTTCACCACTTTGGCTTCTGTGATGGTGCTGGCCGATACCACATTCTGTTTCACAAATTCTTTTGGTGCTTGGCACAATGCTAAATATTCAGATGTTGGTGGGTACTGAAACAAAGGCAATTTATTGAAAAAGAAAATGATCAGCTATTTTACATTTTTAGAAAAAAGTTAACAGCTGTTTACTTTGCCCCTACAGATTACCATGTGTGATGCATACATATTACATGCAAAAAAAGTAGATGGCTGTAGCGATATGCCCAATGTCACACATACGAGTCCATACGAGTACAACAGACAATTTTTTTTGTTTCACTTTGGTTACAAAAAATCTTATTTTTTCTTTCGTAGTCCTTTCGCCACCTTCTTTGGCATTTCACCATCCATTTTATAATTCATTACTTTTTTTTAGTCTTTTTTCTGCTCCTTCGTTAGGCGCTATCGTCGTCAGTTTCATGCAAGATCTCGCGGGGGAGCGCGCGTGTTTGACGTCAGGTGGGCGTGTGTGTAGTGGGGCAATATTTCTCAGATGGGGGTGCGGCCCGTTGTCGGCGCGGTCGTACATACCGCGATCCAATCGGGCCACGAATTCCCCCACTGACTCGATTCCAACGTCCCGAGCGATTACGTCGTTCTGGACGCATCGCCCAGCTCCAGTGCACATCCTTAAGGAGACATTCTGAACGACTTGTAGACGTTTTCTCTGGCTTTCTGAACATAAGTCATACCATAGGCAAGAAATCTTAATAAATGCTAGTTGCTGGACATAGCCATCTAAGGCACGATTTCAAAGGTGACCAGTTAAAATTGTGACTTGTTATCCATAGTTTTCTTGCGATCTTCCTTCATTTTAATGTAGATTAAATATACAATGAGGCTTTCATCCACATGTTTTGCAAATAACTGCAGATGGCAAGACATACCTTGCAACACTTACCTTGAAAGGTGTGGCTCCAAAGTTGAAACTCATTTCAGCATTTTTCAGCACAACTGCTGGGAAGTAGCAATCCGATTTCCGAGACTGATCCAGCTTGAAGGCCACTCCAAGATCCTCACCATTCTTGGTGTAACGAATTTCACCATTGTTCAGATTTAGTAGGCAACCTGAAAAGTCAAAATTATTTGTGCCATATCTTATAATGTAGCAAAAAAATCTGAATTGGTTTGGAAAAAATCATAGCTCCTGAAAAAGAGAAACAAACTAAATATTTCACACTCACTGTGCTCATGCTTAGTACAGCTAAATATTTAGCTGCCTGACTACACCCAAGATTTTGAATAAGTGTTTTCAGCACAACAGTAATTACAAGTCTTTAGGCAAAATAATGATTTTGCACATAGCATTCATCTTGCCCCATTATAGGTATAACTTTTGGTCATAGAAATTTCCTTTGGATTATCAGTAAGATTAGTTGTATAGTCTGAATCAAAATTATTGGCAGCTGTGATGTTAGCTACAAGCTGCGGATAACCCAATCCTGACTGAAGCTCACTTCAGCTGCGCGAGTACTAACATCAATGCCACCAAGAAGTTAGCCACCAAGTGTAGTGCTCGTAGCATAGTTTGACTAGGTGTTTGTCAGCGATCACCAAAATTAAGCAAAATTCATACGTCAGTATTTGGATAGGTGACTGCGGGTGGCATTTTCCAACTGATCGCAACCGTGGCTCAGATGACACTTTAAATAAAATTGTAAGTCCCGGTTGTTTTAACCATTTAGGCATGTCAGAGGCCTTCAGGCAGCCTAAAAACTCTGACACCAGGGCTAGCCATCTGGCCTATACAAACTTACCAACAAGTTTGATTTGACATTTAAATGCTTTACAACCAGATTTTTACTACAGTCGTAAGTAGCCCATTGAAATCAAATGAAGCTAAAAATGGTTATATAATAAGGACTAAGGACCAGTCAGTAGCATACCAATAACGTCATTCATGCCGTATGCAGAGCCATAGTCATCAAACTGCTTAGCATTCGATTTCTTTCCAGTTCCTCCAAAACCATAGCCGAGCCTGTCAGTGCCCAGGTCCAACCGCGCCTGAAACAGAGAACATCACATTAAAAAAATTGGTTGCCTGTAAAGTCGGTATACGGGCGAAAGTTTTACGTGACAACGACTTTGAGACGAATGAGAGCATGAAGTGTGAGCGGGGAGCGTAACGCAGTTTCTTGAAGTGTCACCCGGCAAACCAATTTATAAGACGTTGTCACGTCAATAATATTTTTTGCCATAATTGACTTTAACCGTATACAGAAGTTGAACAGTTTGTATGGATCAATGTAGCAATTTTCAAATCATTGTTGATTTATCAAAAATGGCTCAGCTGATTTTGATAAAATTTAAATGGGTCTGCCTGTGAAGTATGATCTACCAAACAAAAAATAACTATTGAAATTGGAAAAACTACTGTGTAAAAAGTTATGTGTCATACATACATGAAAAAATACATATTTGTCGACTTAAACTATGTACACTATGAAGCATATTATTACGAGATGGGGTTAATAAGTAAAACTTGTTAATAAGGGATTAATTTAGTCTAAAATGCAGTGTAAAATTGATACTTTCTATTCTAAGATCTTGGGATATAGGAAGGATCTCTTAAAAATTAGAACTGAGTATTATAATTTATGCATGATCCCTAAACAATACACTATTAAAGGTAGCAGCACGTAAGTCTACCGCTTGGGGTAGTATGGAGGGGATGGCTGCGCATGGTAACCACCATACTAAACCCATGCGCAGTCATCCCCTCCACACTTCGCTCAGCGCTACATGCCGCGTCTTGTAAGAATTTATTTATACATTTATTACAACATGCTCCCAGAAAAGAAACAACACTGGAATTTATGACAAAAACATGACTGATCTAATATTGTGTAATTGGAATTTATGGTTCCAGATTATTTTGCAAAGAAAATTGTCATACTTCTACTGTTACAGGACAAATATGAATATTATTATCATATATGCATTTCTTGATTAAATATTCCAAGTTTGTGTGATACTTACAGCTTGTGTAGACCACCCGACACGGCACAGGCCCTCATCTGTAACTATGGCTTCATAGTAATAAGCCCCCTTTGTATGTACTCCCTTGGTGGCTCTACAGCCGTGCCACGCCTTCTGATCTCTAGACTGGCACCGCAGCCCGTCCGGCGTTACCGCTAAAGCATCTGTTCTATCAAAGAACGACATCGTCCAATCGGAGGATATTGCTTGTATCACTTTACTAGACTTCCCCTCCTGTATATCCTTTAGCGTTTCCCATACTATCTGAAGAATAGGCAAGCAGAAGGCACCAGTCTTCCCGCTGCCAGTTTCAGCAGCCATCAGCACGTCTCCACCGCCCAGGATGAGAGGAATCGCTTCAGCTTGAACATCTGTTGGTAAGTTCCAGTCCATCTCTTCTATTGCCTTCCCCAATTCAGAGAGGACACCGAACTCCTCAAACGCCGTCATTTTGAGCGCTGAGGTTTTTGTACTGTAGGAGGTAAATTGCAGTCCCGATAGAACACAATCCAAGGATTTTTTAAAGAAAAATATCCGAAGTACACGCACAACACCGGCCGCAGCAAGCCGAAGTTCAGTGCTACCAGTAAAAAGAACGGATTGTACCTTACTGTTTTATTAAAATTACAATGAAATTACTTTATTGAACAACCGAACAACATTAATATCATCAAATCAATTTAGTTTTTTTTGTAAGTAAAGTTTATGCTAAATCATGTTGTGTTGTAGGATCTCCAAAAACACACCTAGGTTTCAGTGTCATGATTTACTGTTTCAGCAATTTTCTCATAATTTGAGGAATGCTCTAAAAACTGGTATCACTTGGGAATATTTGACATTGACATTCATGTTGGAATAGCGAATAGACTAGAAAAAAATTCTTCATGCTAAAAATCGGAACATCAGCTACGGAACAAAACAAAAACCTTGATATTTTGTCTATGTTTACGTCAAATTCCATCAGCTGTTTTGTGTCGTCAGTCTTCCAACTTATAACCTAAAATGTTTGTTTTCAATTCGCTCTAGCGCCAGCCAGAAATTAAAAACACCAGAAAGAAGGATGGAGCTAGAATTGCTCCAAAATTCTGAACCTACAAAATCCAACAAACTATCGCCAGTTGGAAAAGTTTTGATTTATTCGACAGGCGGACTTGCTCTTGGTGTCAGCATTGTTTGTATACCTTTTGTGTCCCCTGCTTTGAGGAAAGTATGTCTACCTTACGTACCGGCTACTACAGAACAACTTGCTGGAGTGACAAAAGCTTTAGCAGGACGTAGCGGGCGCTTGCTGGACGTGGGATCAGGAGACGGAAGGATAGTATTTACTGCAGCTAAGTTAGGCTTCAAAGCTGATGGTGTAGAGTTAAACCCATGGCTCGTATTTTATTCAAGAATTGCAGCTTTCCTGGACCCTCAGTGTCGAGGCACCAAATTTTATCGACGAAATCTGTGGACTTTCGACTTGAAACCATACAATAACATAGTGATATTTGGAGTAGAACAAATGATGAATGAATTTGAACGAAAAGTTTTAGATGAGACAAACATGGACACTGTAGTGGTTGCTTGTCGGTTTCCATTGCCAAATATGGTTCCAATAGAAACCATAGGACATGGAGTTGACACTGTCTGGAAATATGTAGTAAAAAGATAGTCACTAGTATAAATACTTTGTATAAATATAAGTAATTTATTAGTAAAGTAGTTGTATTTACAGGTTTTTGACTATTATTTTATCAGAACCGCCCACTCCTCTTTCTGCCAGTATATTTGCTGTCATGTGCTGTCTCTTTGCCTTGTTTTCTTCTTCTTTCCTTCTTTTCCATGATCCATGCTCTAGAGCTTTTTAAAGGCTTGCCTCTCGCATTTTTACATAGCTCTCTTTTTGCATATTTCACTTGGAGGGATTGATCGCTTTCTTCTGTACCTGTAACCATTAATTCAAGGGCTATAAATTACGAATTTCTTTTTAATTTACAACTAGTAAAATAAGAGCTCATTGTTATCAGTTGCAGTCATAATTGACCATAGTAGAACCTCAGACCAAATAAAAAAACCAAGACAGAATGTTGTGAACAAAACAAGTGAGGCTGGCAAAACTACTTGCACACATATAAGGAAACTAAGCCTTGGCTCGTCAGTGAGTGTGTCGGTATTGTGTCGTCGTCGGCACAATACCGACACACTCACGACATGTATAAAAACCGGCGTCACTTGTCTGTTCACGACATTCTGTCTTGTTTTTTTTATTTGGTCAGAGAATAGAACCAGATAAATCCAAAGGACTTTTATGATTTCAAAATAGCATTTTATAATTTTTTGAGTTATCTTGTTTGTTTTGCATCTTGTTATTTACCTCAAAGAATGCCTAAAAATGTTACTAGGATCAGTCTAGCTTTTTAAAAGTAACTATTCTATAATTTACTGCTGAAATGTATAGAATAGTACAGTTAGTTACCTAAAGCTTGTGGTAAAGGCGCTGCACCACCAGTCATCAGAACTAAGAAGAATTTCTTAGCCTTAGCTGAATTTGGATAGTCTATGACAACACCTCCATAGAAACCAGCTTTCATTGCTTGTGATGTTAAGAGATTCAGCTGGCTTTCATTTTCTGGATAGAATTGGAACACGGCTCTTGCTGACCTAGACTGAAAAATAAATGATAAATCTGTTTAGAATCAAATTACCTACCTAAGTAGTATACTAAGCGCCACACAAGTAGGCGGATGGGAAGTTATGCGCAGAACGCTGCGCAAAAGCCGAAATATAGGAATGCACGGGAGCCAGAGAGACGAGACGCTGGGGCACACCCGCCCGCCAACCTCATGCCTCCCGCGCGCTCCCTACGTCCGAGCTCAACACTATGCCACGCGGCGTCCGCATTGTGCACACATGTGCAATTATTAGCAAATCACGGCAAAGTGTCATCTGTGGCTAACTTCTCATCCACCGACTTGTGTGGCTCTTAGTATAATAAGTATTGGTTAATTTCATAACTGAGTTTCCTCCATAGATCTTTTCTGTACAAAAATAATAAGACTACAGCTACCCTTTTTATAATTTAAGTAATTTTATATTCCAAACTTATCACTGATTAAATGTGAAAGGGTCGCTTCCCAAAATTCCTCTACAATTGTGTCTTTTTTCTGTCATCAAAATTGCCACATATATTTGGAATTTATCAAACATTAACTCATGTTTTTTTTTTCTGGTACCTTGGCATTTAATCAGCGTTATATAGGCATCAAACATTTTATACTAGTAATAAAAAACTTTTCTGCCAGTAAAATTAGATAACACAAAATTCAACCTACCAAAGAAGCGTACAAAGTACTAAAGAACTTGTAAAGTCTCTTCACCGGCTGATGTGATTTTTTGTCAGCATTGAACAGCCACTGTATAGCTGATACGGAAACTGCTCCATCAAAACTTCCAGCTCTAAAGGGAACTCCTTCACCCATGTCTGAGAGGATGAGGTCACCTTCGGTCTCCCTTTCCAGTGCCACATCTAGAAATTAATTTCAATGCAAAATTTAGTATGAGATAGACAGTGTTGTTCCAAGTAAATTTTAGAGCGCCATATGCCAACCTCAAAATAGCCATATTTTAGTGAAAATGTATGGAGAAAATTAATAAAAAATACATATTTTATATGGCAGATAGGGGCAGCCGAGCCGTTCCCTTTTTCAGAGCCTGAATGCCGTATAATACGGCAATTGGCAATTGTGGTATCAGGAACATCACTGAAGATTAATTAGATTTGTTGCAGGCTTGGGCATAGCTAGGGTAGAGGTATAGGGGAATGGCACCCACAACAGAAACTTCTTTGCCCACCCGAGAAAACTTGAAAGTCAATATTCTTTTATTCTGGGGTACGTAGAACTAGGCAGATGCCTTAAAAAAATCTCTAGCTATAACAATGGTTTTCATTACCACCAATTTGTGTCCACTTTCATATTTTGGCAAAATATTAACATTTTTATTATAAGTCTTCCTAGTTTTAAATAAAAGTATCATTTGATTTTAAGTATTAGTTTTCATGATAATAACATAGAAGATATTATCATCTATTATATTTTCATTTCTTCTCTCTTTTGGATGATATAGAAAGCCTGATAATATAATCTTTCATTCACACCATATCTAAGTAGTTGAATGTTAGTCTATTTGAACACTTTTAATTAATATGATACTACCATTCACACATTAAAAATGTATGGTGGTCAAAATTACCAAGCATAGCCGGAGATATGTCCATTCCAATCCACACGTGGCCATTTTCTTCTAACACTGTACCAGACAGTCCAGATCCACAGCCAATATCCAGCAACAGGCAAGGAGTGTCCTCAGGAAGTAGCAAGAGCTCTATGCAACGCTCTGTCATCTGTGCTTGGATATCAATAATTCGTGTGCTAAAATAGAAACAATTTTATTTTAGGAAGGAGATATTTAGCGCAGTTATTTTAGTGCCATCTCTCAAAACGAATTATGCTTACTTTTGTGTGTATTTTCTAGCTTCATCTTCGTTGTAAAACTGTAAATATACGAAATTTCAGTCAGTTATAGGTTGGAAATTGTAATTGCTTTATTGAACAAAATTACAAGAGCATACATACAACTTCTGGAGGAGCTTGATGCTCTGGTCTTCTAGCCATTTTGGAGTGCTTAATTCGGTGCAGAGAAATTAATGTAATAAAGTAATAAACAAACAATCACGAGAAATAACCTCAAAAATCACGTCAAAAATAAAGTTTGTTCATTGACATTGACAGTTTTGATTTGTCATTTGACATACAAGCTTTTTAAAGTAACTCGGTGATCAAATCCAATAATTTTACGCATTTGCTAATCTGAAATAACAATATATTTTATTTTGTCATCAGCCAAAGTCCAAAAAAAGATGTTGCAAAAATGTATGGAGTTTGGGCCATTACCGTGTATGGCATTTGTTTGCTCGCTTTATTTCACCATAACTTACGCTTACTTTGAAATATGAAGCTCAAAGCCAAATTTCTACTGTAAGGTATTTTGTGTTCAAAATTCATAATAGTTTCTGCAGTGTCTGTGGTTAGGTAAAAGTAATTAAGGTATAAAAAAAGTCGGTTCAACTTGTTTTATGACATTTATTTATTTTTACATTCAATTAAATGTCTATGTTTTGGAACGTTTATTTTACGTACTTTTATTTGGTACTTACAAATATGCTAACAGGTAGGCGGTTCAGAATAGGTCAATAGGTAGGTACAATACTATTGAGTTTAATACTTACGGGTTTGATACATTTAAAAAAAAAAATGTAGGTATCAATTTAAGTGGGTAGGTAGTTTAGTATGTGGGTATAGATGAACACTTGGATATACTAAAATTTGGCACTTATACCCTAACGTATAAAAGACCTTAGAAACACTCTGTTAACGAGCTTCTTCCAGTTACTATTATGATGATGATGACGACCGAGGCAATACAAAATGGGGATAAATAATTATTATGATACAGTTAATGGTGGTATAAAAAGCACACAATTTCAGCACACAATCAATAGGTTAATTCAATAGTAAATACCTTAATTTGGCATATGTTGATAGATACATTTATGTTAAATGATATTTTGATGCCCACTAAATTAATAGTCAGTATTATTATAACAATGTCTTTGACACAATTTTTTACATACACTTGATTCACAACAAGCACCACATTTTCGTCAAAGCTCCCAAAAGCTCTTCATTATTTTGTTTTGTACAGGACTGAGTTAACGATTAATCATACCTCTACTTAGAGGCAAATAATACGACGCATGGACGTAGATAATCTGCCAAGTACGAGTCGGACTCGCGCACGAAGGGTTCCATACTGTATGGGAGCCTGCCTTAAATATTTATTTTATTTTAAGTATTATTTAAGTAAGCATGCTGCTAAATATTCTGTGAATGTCATCCACCTGTTACCATTATTAATATCGAGCGAAAAACGGGTTAAAAATCAGGTTTGTTGTATGGGAGCCCTACTTACTTATTTAATTTATTCCTTTTTTAGTATTTTTTATTTTAAATTAAAAATTATTTTATTTTTTTCTAGATATCTATCTATTTGTTGTTATAGCGGCAACAGAAATATATCATCTGTGAAAATTTGAAAGTTTTCTAGCTATAACGGTTCATGAGATACAGCCTGGAGACAGACAGACGAACAGCGGAGTCTTAGTAATAGGGTCCCGTTTTTACCCTTTGGGTACGGAACCCTAAAAAAGGATTAAATCAAGGCCATTAATGGCTAGGCTTGTTGGTGTTGGTCCCCAGTTTCCATGTTATAGTCAAAAAAGATATAATAATACCTACAGTAACAGCGAAGCAATCAAGAAAAACACGAATCCCAACGCCAGCATGCTTAGCCAATACAGGTGATTATCTAGTTTCTGGCGCGATGGCTCTCAACAATTATGCTCAACACACAATCAAGATAAGAAATATGACTGCAATATGGTTTGACGATGCCATATTATTTTATTTACATATCACATGGATCAATGGACACAATGGACATATAAAATTTACAAGTGCTGTGTATCGGTTAGGGAGTGCCATTGCTCATGTCTGTGGTCTGGAAACTTAATGCAATCCATCCAATGCTTGAGTCTTCGGCCTTTACTAGTCGCTCCCAACACGAGGCTGCCGAGGAAATCGTTTGCTTTTCCGTAGTCCTTGTCCCAAACTGTCAATGTCAAATTTTGGCGGGAAAGCTCCGTGGGCCGCGTCTCGAAGAAGAACTCTTCGTTCCAAACTGGATTCAGGTTCCTCCATTTTATGGAAGTCTTGTGCTTTTTGTGATACGGGTCAGGGTCCAAATGCCTGGAAAGAAAAGAAAACATTAGATTAGTATTTACCTACAATCATTATTAGAATCTAAATTAGTACATGTATCAAATGAATCGTGGTTGTTAGTCTCGCTAAAACTCAAAAAACGGCTGAAACGATATGGCTAATTTTGATCTTGAAATATTTGTGGAAGGAAAGGTTCAAATGGTAAGAAATAAAAGTTGCGAGTAAAATAATTAAAACATTAATTTCATTTTCCCATACAAAATGTTCCTGCATGTATAAGTTGTCATTGACAGATGGTGAGAAGACGAAGTTCATCGGGTCAACTAGTTAAAAAATAAAATTCTGACTGAAACTAGCTATTACGGGTGGTCAGAAAATATCATCTATGATCATTGATTACTCAACTACCAGTTTATATTCATCCACTGCAGGGTATGTATTCTCTCGATCGCGCTATCCTTTGCAGTCTTGTGTGAGCATCATGCATTATTTTTGAACTTAACAATAGGACCTGACGACCATCAAGATTACGGGAGCTAATAAAGGGGTTTGGACATTTGTGGCATATCCACCTGCCGCCATTATGATTTTTTTAAAGTTTCCGCGCACAATGAAATTAGTATATGGTGTGGGTAGGGGACACATAATCACACAATAAATGTTTCGTAGCATGGTACCCTAAAGTGTCACGTTCTCGGAATATTTGGATGTAAAGATCGCTGTACGAGAACTTTGCGATCTTAACATCCAAATATCTCGAGAACGTGACACTTTGTTTAGGGTATTATTTTTTCATGAAACATTTTCAAACCCCTTAATAAGTCACATTTATTTTTATACCATTTAACTCAGCCTGGCCCAGCTTCAGCAAACTGCAAGTCTTCACTCACGCTCAATGAGCCTTCTCTGCAGCCTAAATGTGTGAAATGCCCGCCCGTCATAGTTAAGATCCAAAGGTACCATTTGACCCAGCGTCCACACAAAAATGTTCAATATCCTTTAAAACTTTTACAAGACCACTAGAGTACCTAAGTCTACGAACGAACTCACAATTTTACGAAAGGATCGGAATATCCATTGCTATCCTGTGGCGGCAGCTCAGCGGCTCTGCAGACAGTTACCACCAGGGCTCGTCTCTTGGTACTGTAGCAGAGAGCGAGAAGTACTCGCGGCCCGGTGGGCTCCGACCCTGAGGACCCGGATAGCGCTAGTCGTAGCTGTGCTGGAGTTTTGGCACATTCCCGTAAGGATACTGTTGCAGATCCCATTTCGTCGCAACCATACCTGTAATGAAAACCAAAAATGATTTTGAGAGCCCATGCGGGAAAACATACGCACCACGATATAATTTTATCGACGTTTCAGAACGAGACAGAGTTATGGTGAAGTACAATATATCTGTCACTTTTTCGCAGGTTGCCAAAATGTTTGTCGTAGTGCATATGCTAGGCTAGCATCACCATTCCATCATTCCATATTCATATTTATTTATTGCTACTAAGTGTTACATTCGAGGTCTTAATTAAGATATTATGTGCTTACAACTTAGTCGCCCTTGTCGGGCATTGCAAAATTATAACTGGCTAGGGCGCTCTCTAAAAGTATTTATCAAATAATTACATTTTATTCTTATGGTCTAAGTTTAAGAACAGTTACTTAGATGTTTAGTGGCAAGCAATTATAGAACTATTAAGAGATCGTCATACAAATAATCAAACAATATAAATACCTACTTGGCAATAAGCCTATTTAATACATTCCATTTATTATTTACAATTCCAGTCACATGACGTTCAATGCTGGACATTGGTCCAGGTTTGGACGTCATGAATTCCTTATCTTTAGGGTTCCGTACCCAAAGGGTAAAAACGGGGCCCTAATACAAAGACTCCGCTGTCCGTCCGTCTGTCCGTCTGTCCGCCTGTCTGTCATCAGACTGTATCTTATGAACCGTGATAGCTAGGCAGCTGAAATTTCCACAGATGATGTATTTCTGTTGCCGCTATAATAATAAATACTAAAAACAGAATAAAATAAATATTTAAGGGGGGCTCTCATACAACGAACGTAATATTTTTGCCGTTTTTTGCTCCATAATAGTATTAATAACGGCAACATGTAGACGCTTGAAATGGGGCTGAGGGGGTTCCCATAGGGCACGGAACCCTACGTGCGCGAGTCCAACTCGCACTTGGTCAATTATTCTTGTATGTAATAAGGAAAGTCAAAACTTTCCTTATACAAGGTGTTGATTTGCAAAGTACCTACAGGTACTTTCAGAGGTGCACATGCTCATCATCGTGAACAACTTTTACTATGGGACCAACTGCGGATTTTAGGAATAATAATTCATTTTCGGCAGAAATGGGACAACCGACTTCACCTTTGCAAACTAAGTAAGTACAAAATTCTAATAATTCGTCCGAATGGGTGTATGCTATTTTTAGATCATTATAGATTTTTCAAAAATCGCTATCAATTGATTTCGATAAAATTTTGATGGGATTACCTAAGAATTATGATCTACCCAAAAAAAGAAAAATCTTCAAAATCGGTTCATAATTGGCGGAATAATCGCGTAACATGCATACAAAAAAACAACATACAGTCGCATCGAGAGCCTTCTGTTTTGAAGTCGGTTGAAATAAGAGTTACCTAGATATAATTATTTTTTGCACAAAATAGCATGACCGACTTCAACCGTGTACAGAATTCGCAATATTTCGCTCGGATCGTTGTAACATTTTTCACATTATTGTTGATTTATCAAAAATGGCTCAGCCGATATCGATAAAATTTAAATGGGACTAATTTCGAAGTATACACTTTCCAATAAAAGAAGAATTATCAAAATCGGACCACTTTGGAAAAAGTTATGCGTGGTTATACAGAAAAAAAAAAATCGGCCAAGTACGAGTCAGACTCGCGCACGGAGGGTTCCGTACTGTATGGGAGCCCCCCTTAAAATTTATTTTATTTTAATTTTAGTATTGAAGGGAATATAAAATTAAATATTCTGTGAAAATTTCAAGCATCTACCTGGTACCATTATTAATATAGAGCGAAAAACGTCTAAAAATTCAGGTTTGTTGTATGGGAGCCCCCCTTAAATATTTATTTTATTTCGTTTTTAGTATTTGTTGTTATAGCGGCAACCGAAATACATCATCTGTGAAAATTTCAGCTGCCTAGCTATCATGGTTCATGAGATACAGCCCGGTGACAGACAGACAGACAGACAGACGGTCAGACGGACATCGAAGTCTTAGTAATAGGGTCCCGTTTTTCCCTTTGGATACGGAACCCGAAAAAAAAAAAACAAAACTCATTCGTCGGTCAAAAATGAGTCTATGAACTCACTTGTCATCATCAAATAAGACGATTTCTATAGACTTGGCAGCGAGGTCTGACTCGGTGATTCCGAAGAAGTGCAGGGTCTCGTTGAATTCCGGGTTCTTCGTCTTGTGCACCGTTTTTGTTCTCAGTCTGTTTGAATATGTTCCCTCTGGAAATAAAGTTCATTAATTTGGTAGTATTGTTTTTATTGGTATAAGTCAGCGTGTAAACGTAGGTATGGTAAACTTCTTATCTCTGAGAAAAAATTCGAATCTACAAAAAAGATCGCAAAGTCCAGTCATGACCAAGCTAATCAGGCCTCTTGCTTCTGTTTTGGGGAAACCTGTACCAAGACGTCACTGAACATGGTGTCAGCCAGCGATAACATTGCATAATCGTACACAGCGTACACTAGCCTGATGAACTATAGAGCCCCAAACAAACCTTGAGTCAAAATGGCTGGAGTTAGAACCTTACCTGTGTAAGCTAAAGTTCCTCAGCTCTGGGTAAAACGTCATATCTACAGAAGGAATTAGACAGTCCCGTCATGTCAATCTCTTGCTCGGAGCACGGCGGCTGTCAGCGATGACGTCGCATTTTCGTACGCCTGCCTGATTTCTAGGGTCGCAAACCCTGAATCAGGTATGGCTGGAGTTTGAACTCAAGTCAAAAGTTCCTACAGTCATGTCCATGACAATCAGTCCTCTTGCTCGGTGCACGGTGACTGCCATCGATGACGTTGCATTCTCGTACACTAGCTTGATGATCTGTAGAGCCCCGAGTTAGAACTACCCGTGTAAGCTAAAGTTCTTCACCTCCAATACTTCTAATCTATAAAAGGGATCGGACAGCAGTCCAGTCACGTCCATGCCAATAAGGCTTCGTGCTCGGAGCACGGTGAAAGCCAGCGATGACTTAGTATTTTCGTACGTACCGGTGTAAGTCAAAAGTTTCTCACCTCTGGGCAAAACTTCTAATCTACAAAAGGGATCGGACAGTCCAGTCATGTCCATGCCAATCAGGCCTCTTGCTCGGAGTACGGTGACTGCCAGTGATGATGTTGCGTTCTCATACGCCAGCCTGATCTCTAGAGTCCCAAACCCTGAGTCTGGTATGGCTGGAGCTCTTTCCACCTGGATGAAATGAAATACAAATGTTTTAAATAATATTGACTGTCTCATTGACACAGTAAGTATTTAAGTAACCCTAACTCCTTGGTCAAAAAGGCGTGGGTTCGATTCCCACACAGGTTACACACATTTGTGTTATGAACGTATGTTTGCTCTGTGTCTGGATGTTGTTATTTATTTATGTATGTATTTAATTCAAAAATATGTAGTATAGCGGTCTCTGGCTGCCATTACTCAAGCTTTGATTAGTTTGGAGTCCGAGACCGTGTGTAAGATGTCCCCCTGATATTTATTTATTAATAAAAAAAACGACTCATAGTTTCAAGTAGTAGGCACATGGGCGTCTCTCTTTTTTATCGCGAATAAAAGTCCGCGTTTGACCACCAACTCGCCTGATGGTAAGCGACGTTGTGGTCGAAGATGAAGCATGCAGAGCTAGAAGATACCTATTCACTCTGATCTTGAAAAGCTTTATTAGATTACTTATGTCTTTTAGGAAACAGGAAAGCAGGAAGACTGTTCAATTCCATGGCGGTACGAATCAGTTGAGTCAAACCGCTTCGTAGGTACCTACGTATCAAAGGAAAATCGACAAAGTGGTGTCTTTCTACTTGTCCTGTAGTAAAAAGGGGATGGTAGGTCTCTTCATCTTGTTTTAGGTCTCTTCATCTTGGTTGCCTGGAAAAATCGCTTAAAGCGATAAGGCCGCCAATTAGAAACCTATTGTTTTGTTTTTGTCCTCATAATCTGTTTTTTTTTTAATGTAATGTGGTTGTCTAATAAAGTGTTGTTGTTTGTTTGTTTTGTTTAGAGCCTACCTGATAAAATGTGGTCGAGGATTTATGTTGACATTTGTAAGATCTTTAAAACTTTTGATACCGGCAATGGTTAGTATTCTTTGACTATAGTCAAACCGCTAAAATCAGACTTCGCCTGCGCGGTACAGGGGCGCCGGGGGAGACGACACAGGGGACTGAGACAGGCGCGGGCAGCGGGTCCCCGGCGCCCGCACCTGTCTCAGTCCTCTTTGTCGTCTACCCCCGCGCCCCCGTACCCGCGCAGGCGAAGTCTGAGTTTAGCGGTTTGACTATAGTAATCTTGCGATTCACCACCACACTCCACATGATGCTTAAAGATCTAGGTTGTAGCTTTCCTGGAAGAGGTGAGAAAAATATTATGACGGTAATGGACAAAAGAGAGTGGTGGTGAAATAAGTACCTGAGTCAACATCATCAGCCTTTATCGATCCACTGCGGCGTACCTATATGTCTCCTCTCCTTTGTGCAATTATAGCTAATGTCATTCATGCATGACCCGAGATGGGTCTGATATCGATGATCCATTGTGGAGGTCGTCTACGGAACGCGTGTTCGCTATAAGGTACTTGCTTCGTCGTTTCAGCCAGAGGACGTCCACTGCTGAACACAAGCCTCCCCTATAGGGGTTCGGTCTTGCCCGCTGGAAGCGGCTCGCATCAAGCGAGGTCCTGCAGTCTTGATGAGGTCATCTGTCCACTTTGTGGGTGGACGTCCTACGTTGCGCTTGCCGGTACGCGGTCTCCACTCGAGATATTTTTGACGCCATGGATGTGTTGTGCCCTGTCCACTGCCAATTCAACTTGCCAATCCACTGGGCTATGTCGGTAACTTTGGTTCTATGGATACTAGAGTCTCCGAGCATAGCATCTCCATTGGTTGATGGGCGTGTTACCTACCTGCGTGGTCGGCTTCAAATCCTTCCTTGTGCTTCGCAGGCTGTACGCGCTGCCTTTGCTCCCGGTTCGTTTCAGGGCTCCTAAGGGCCGCTGGGTGAGGCTGTCTGTCCGATGGAGACTGAGGCCGCTCACCCCGTGGGAGAGGATCTCAGTCTCGCTCCATTCGTAGTGGGTCTCCTGGAATAGATAAATATAAGTAGAATAACTTGGGCAAAAATACTAGGTAGAAATGTATTTCTAACAGTATGATCGGTGTGTACACTGTTTAAACATCACACACTCAATTGGCATGAAGACTGGGTAAAAAAATCATTAGTATAATTAGTCCGTGAGTTAGATTATCAAAAAATATTGGACACGTATTTTTTCTTTTGTTAATCAAACAACAAATGACTGAGATAAACCTTGTCAAAGTTTGGGTGTGTGGGTCGTGACGTCACCGTCGGCAGTCACCGTGAAGTCTATACATTTGTTTGGCACTTGTGACGTCACGCGGAACTTTGGCGGACTAAATCTTCATCAATTTTTGTTTAATTGACAATAGAAAAAATACGTGTCTAATATTTTTTGATAGTCTATCTGACGGACTAATTATATTTTTTTAGTCATCATGCCTATTATAAGTAGGTGCCTACACACATGAGACGGAAAGACGGTTGCCAGAGACTGCGCGATATTCAAACATAAATAGGTAGGTAGCTACTTATTATAACAAAAGTTCAATGACCTGTAATCGTTTCTGAGGTAATTTATAAGGCTGAGATTAATTTTGATTTTTTGTCTAACATAATAAATAACATCAACAGGCGGCGATAGCGAACTATCCTTACATAGTATAAAATAAAGTCGCTATTTTTGTCTGTTTGTTTGTCTGTATGCTTAAATCTTTAAAACTACGCAACGGATTTTGATGCGGTTTTTTTCAATGGATAGAGTGATTCAAGAGGAAGGTTTATATGTATAAAACACCTGTGCGAAGCCGGGGCGGGTCGTCTAGTTAGGTATAATTTTTGAAGTGAAACTTCTAATGCTACTAAGGCTACCATATATGGAGTGGGTATAACAGCATTGTTGCGTCGAAGTTTCACTCCTTCCGCGCGGGGGTACTCCACTTGCACTTTTTTATTACTATCCTATTATGCAAATATTTTTTCATTTTTGAGGTTTGATAATGGAAGGATTTATAATTATTTTAAATCAATGGAATAAGGATAATAGGCAGATGATGATAGTGAATGATAATTATTATTATAGAGTTAGAGAGAGAGAGCGATTTTTATCGTGGTAGTTGGACAAACTGTCGATCCTATTCAATCTCTGGAAAATTATTGGTATTTTTTTAGAAAAACTCGCCGAACAAGTTAGCAAGGTCGATCAGTAAAAGGAAAATCAGCCAGAGGCTTGTCCGCAGATTGCTTCTTTATTGGCTCGCCCGCATCGCACCGGTAGTCAGGTAAATGGTTTGAGCTGTTGGCAGCGTGCCCAGCATGCTGGCTGCATTGCCACGCTGAATGGCAATGCTTATGGGTTGAGCCAAATAAACACCAGCATTTTGCTAATTTTGTTATTTCTTGTCTTACATATAATCGTAATAAATATTTTTAACAAAGACTTAACACAATAGACTCAATTTTGAAGTCAAATAAACATTAAAATTAACCCAATAACTACTAATTCGAACTCACACGTTAAATGAGACCATAAGAGATCGGTTAAAATATCAACAACCTTCTTAAACCTTGGCACTCATTGTAATGAAGTTCTACACAACCAATATTTTTTTTTTAGAAATCGTTAGCATGGCAAAGTAATGGAGTCGTTCAATATTACCTACTCTCGGCTTAGCGATGTAATAAAAATATTGTAATGGTTACAAAAACGACCACCTAAAATAAGAGACCATCCAAGGAGGTATATTATAAACAATCGGTGGCCGAGTAGCCGTGAACTCAACCCCCTAGGCAAGTTTTCCATCGAACAATTAGTCCGCAATCACCCCATAGACGTTCGTACATAAAGGCTCACAAGACGACGTAAGTAGAGATACATAAAATGATTTTAATTTTATACTTTTTATGATAAACATTTCAAAAATTCGTCGCGGATGCAGGATTTGATTTGAATTTTTGAATTTAGAGATACATACTTAAAAATATTTTTAAACATCGATCGATAACATTGTCCGAAGCTTTTGCTGTTACTATTGTCGGCTTCGCTTCACTTCTGGTTCATTTAAAATTAGCATAGGATGTTCTATTGACGTGTGCGTGTACAGCACTTATAATTAGCTAAAGCTAAGGGTTATAATTAGCTAAACCTACCTACTTAAATACATTAAGTAAGTATTTTTTACGACTCAATAAGCAGCACTCCCTCATACATTTTTTGTTTTGCATAAATTCATCATCATCCACAGCCTTCTTTATCCCACTGCTGGGTACAGGCCTCTCTCTTATAGTGCCATCTGCCTCGGTCCTTTGCCAATCGTGTCCAGGTTCGACCCACGATGTTGACCATATCGTTGACCCACCTTGCTGCCGCGGACGACCTACGCTCCGCTTAAATGGAGGACTTTTAAATTCAAATAAATCGCATAAATTATACTTTTTAAATACAAGCTCTCTATCAACCTCAGTATACCTAACTTTGTGCATTTCCATGAAATTAAATATGTCCAATGTTTCAAACCAATTTAACACTTTCACTGCTGAGGTACTTTTTTTAAGGTGCCTGCTAATTCTAAAACGCACACGCAAGGCGCGGGAAGACGCTACCGCACACGCCTGGTGTGTGTAGTAGCCGCGGGGCGTGAGAATCGAAAACACAGACGTGTGTGTTTTCAGCAGTGAAAGTGTTAAGAAGTTACTTTTTATCGGACAACGCGTTGCAAAGAAGGGTAATGTTTTTATTTTGTTGAACATTCACCGTCTTACCACAAACGTTTTACGCACGGCTTAGACAATGTTTAACATTACAAATTGCAGTGTTTAAAGCGTGTTTAAATCTTTTGTGGTATGGCGGTCAGACTATAATTATGTGCTATTTAAGTGTAAACTCAACTCTTAAACTCTACAAAAAATCTTCGATCTCAGTCTGGTCTTGATGTATGCCATTTCACAAGTCGGAAAAACGGATAACACAGATTCATCTCATATTGACGACACTGAACCGATATCGGCTTATGCACGAACGGCCTTACAGCCTCCCTTGGCATTAGGGGGCAGATAATAAATGACGCACGTCTGACGCAAACAGACACGTCTCCCATGACTGTCTCTTGTTTTTGTTTCGATATTGATACTTAGGTTACACGTGTGATAGGCTTATGATAGGTACGTTTCTGAGGGAAGAGGGAGATGCTATTGTCAGTCTTCCTCTCCCTTTATGTTATTTACGGCTATTTAACCGCCTACAGATGTTTCACTCGCAGGTTTGAATATTTAAAAACTACAATAAACTCTATTTAGCATTTGTCAGTCAATATATTTTTCAGTAATTATTTTTTGCAAAAAATGGCAAAACCGCCTTCCATTGTGTGCAAAATTCGAATATTTCGCTCGAATTGTTTACATTATTGTTGATTTTTCAAAAACGGCTCAGCCGATTTCTGTAATATTTAAATGGGACCACTTCGAGAGTTTACCCTTTAACTAATATAGGATTTTTCGATTCGGTTCACAATGGCGGAATTATCGATGTATGTTCATCGACATAAAAATCGATGTGTGACATAAAAAATACATACATACGAACATAGAACCTCCTTCTTTTTGGAAGTCGGTTAAAAATACTGCCTATGCAGATAAACCTATTTAGAAATGTTCTATCAAATATCGAAATTTCCAACAATTTTCATTAAAATATTTCAAGTTATTCCCAACAACCGAAGTAGCTACATATATAAGTATGAACTTACAAACATTTTGAAGTGTCTCTTAAGGTAGGTAAGGTAGGTCAACACAACATTAGTTTAACACATTATTAATTTACCTGAGTAAGATTTAAGCGCTTTTTAATAAATTGGCAAAGGGCAAAGGGCTTCCGTTAAGTAAGTATCCCAAACGTAGGCTCACAGGAGAATAAATAATGTGTGGTAATTACATAAAATATGTGTGCCTAATCTCAGTTGCCCCGAGGTGCGAGTACAAAGCAGAAATGAGAAATAAGCTTGGATGATTTCTTTTGTAAGAGTTATTTTCATTTTGCCGCCAGCTGGATTTATCACTGTCTGACTAAATTAAGTTTCTTGAAATAAAATGAAATCTTTTCACCAGTAACACAGAAGGTATGTGTGTTTATTTGTTTGATGTGTTTTTTTCCTATCTCACATTTTCAGATCAGAATATCATTATCATCATCCAACCGCGAATAGGTATCTTCCTAGGTCTACATACTCCATCTTCGGCTACAACTTCGGTTTCCATCGGGCGAGTTGGTGGCCAAATGTATCCCTATTATAAAATAATCGGCCAAGTACGAGTCGGACTCGCGCACGGAGGGTTCCGTACTGTATGGGAACCCCCCTTAAATATTTATTTTATTTTAATTTTATTATTTATTATTGAAGGGAATATAAAACTAAATATTCTGTGAACATTTCAAGCATCTGCCTGGTACCATTATTAATATAGAGCGAAAAACGTCTAAAAATTCAGGTTTGTTGTGTGGGAGCCCCCCTTAAATATTTATTTTATTTTGTTTTTAGTATTCGTTGTTATAGCGGCAACCGAAATACATCATCTGTGAAAATTTCAGCTGCCTAGCTATTATGGTTCATGAGATACAGCCCGGTGACAGACGGACAGACAGACAGACAGACGGACATCGAAGTCTTAGTAATAGGGTGAGTCCCGTTTTTCCCTTTGGGTACGGAACCCTAAAAATGCAAGTGGAGTCCCTCCGCGCGGAAGAAGTGAAACTTCGACGCAACAGTGCTTTCATACCCCCTCCATGGTAGCGTTAAACGTTTAACGCAACCTTGTTGGAAGTCACATTAGAAGTTTCACTTCACGAACGACTTTTTTTAAAAAGACGATCTACGGTCTACGGTTCTACACTTTCAATTTCGAAAAATTATACGTCTCGAAGGAAAATCGAAAGTGTAGAACCGTAGACCGTAGATCGTCTTTTTTTTAACCTAGGTCAACCTAGGTCGAATCAATCATCTTTCAGCCGCCAAAATGTTTGACTCGGCCTGTAGGTACGTAGTATTTTGACTTTTCGTTTCTGGAGCCTTAAGTTTGAAACGTTATAATCATTTCCAACTATCTCAGAGAATTGCACACTATGATCTTACAAGCACTATCACAAGCACAGATTTTCAATGCTCGTTCCCACTCAGCCTCATGAAGTCATGACCATCTATGCATACGTGCGAGCGCTACATTACAGATCATTCAATCACAGATCCCCTGATTCGTACAGCCAGACAACGGAGCAAACTTTCCAGTTTACTCAGACATATATCTTCTTCTAAGTCTGCCTACTTCATATTCGACCACAACGTCGCTTACCAAGCAAGTTGGTGGTCAAGTACGGACTTATCGCGACAAAAAAAAACGCAGTGAAAACCACAAGACATAACCAGTCTCCAACAAAATCCTGTACCCTTTTAATAAAATTCTGTCGCATGTCTCCGGGAGGGTCGTAATTGCAGACATAAGTAGGGCGCCCCCCGCGGGCTGACTCGACAATCATCTCGGCCTGATTTTGACGGCTCCGTGTTGACATGTCTACATTATAGCACTTGGTAAATAAACAGTAGGTCATGAAAATGTCGGTCGAAAAGGCTTTTGCCACGTACTGTACTGTCCCGACGTATTTAACTCCACTGCTGAACATTGGCCTATCCACTAAAGGTGAAGATGTAAATTAGATCCAACAAAAACATTTTCATGTGAAATGAAGCCAAGTCACAGTTCCCACTATCAAAAAGTTGTCAGATGTCACGTAAAGCCAAGCTTCTAACTCTACACGCCTTACTCTACAAGTTCTTACTTCACAAACTCTACACCTTAGTCAATATATGCGGCTTGGCTGTTTCGCTAACTGCGCCTGGGCGTAAAGTGATTAATTCATTAATTCTGTCATACAAAAAAGTTCTTGTTGTAACGAAACGGCCAAGTCACATATATTGACTAAGCTGTAGAGTTTGTGGAGTAAGGACTTGTAGAGTAAGGCGTGTAGAGTTAGAAGCTTGGCTTTACGTGAGATCTGACAACTTTTTGATAGTGGGAACTGTGACTTGGCTTAATTTCACATGAAAATGTTTTTAATGATACAATGATACAATGACTTTATTGGTCTATGAAACTAGGTGTACAAAAATATGTAGGTGTGGAAATTATTATATAACAATGTTTCTCTAGCTTCTACCTCAAGAGGTTTATAGACATAATATTGGCTAGAAAAAAAAAAAAAAACTAATAAGTATAAGGTATTAGAACACAATTAATTGGGATTAAATTATAAAGAATAGTTATAAAATTAGAATAGGTCAGATAACATTTTCAGTCAGGTCAAATAATTACATACAATCATAATAAAACAAGATAAAATGTCAATACAAGTTATTTGACTTCAAATAGACTATACAATATCGTTTACTTTGTTATCTGTTAAAAACATGTTTATACTGTAGTAGGCTTTCTTAATGAGGAAATCGTTAAGCATGCTTTTAAAAATATTCAAGTTTTCTTTTTTCCTTATTATCTTTGGTATCTTATTATAGATTAAAGGAGCCATACAGAACACACTCTTACTCAAAAACGTACTCTTGCATGCTAAGTTACGTATTTTTCCTTCTTGTCTACTGCCGGCAGGCCACATCTCAAAGAGCTCGGGGTTTGTTTTAACAAATTGACCTATTTCGCTTATATACAAGCAAGCGAGGGTTAACACCTTGAGACGAATAAATTGCGGTTTACATGACTCCCTTTTTTTTATTCCGCATATTGATCGAATGCAGCGTTTTTGTGCTTTGAAGGCCCTTTCACGATCGGTCGAGTTGCCCCAAAACATAACACCGTATCGTAGTATGGATGCAGCGTGTCCATAATAAGCAGTTAGCAGGGCTGATTCATTTGCTACTTTTCGTAATTGATATAGCGCGTAAGCAAACTTGTGTAATTTTTTACAAATATTTTCTATGTGTGGTTTCCACGTTAATTTATTGTCAATTGTTAAACCTAGAAATCGGGTTTGTTCGATTTCTGATACTTTCTTCCCATCATGTTCAATGTCAAAATTTAATCTATTGTTTTGTGTCATCCTGAAAAACATTAGATGAGTCTTATCTAAATTAATATTTAAATTGTTATGATGTAGCCAATTAATTAGAGATGTCAATGTATTATTAATGTCATGTTTTATATCACTTAGTTCGTCATTTATGAATAAAACCGTGCTGTCATCAGCAAATAATGTCATTGGATGCTTTGTTACGTTTGGAAAGTCATTAATATAAATAAGGAATAATAGTGGCCCTAACACACTACCCTGTGGGACACCGTAACGAACAATCTTTTTTTCAGATTCATACGTTTTTACTACATGCGTTTTAGGGCACAGTCTATTTATTTGTGTTACTTGTTGTCTGTTGGTGAGAAAAGATCTGATTAGGTTGTTTGCATTGCCGCGCACTCCATATTTGAAAATTATATCTAGTAGAATGTCATGGTCGACATTGTCGAAGGCTTTTGACATGTCCATATATACCGCTGTGACTTTTTTTCTTTTATCAACATTAACCATTACATTCTTCAGAAAGTTAAAGATCGCCATATTAATATTTTTGTCTTTTCTAAAGCCATATTGATGTTCAGTAAACATATTCTGTTGCTCAAAGTAATAGTAAAGCCTATTATATATAACTTTTTCAAATATTTTTGAAAATATTGGAATTAGTGTCACTGGACGGTAGTTGCTGACTTGACATCTATTTCCTTTTTTATGGATAGGTTTTACTATAGAAATCTTTAAATCTTCCGGAAAAGCACCCTGTTCCATACATAGATTAACAATGTAGCTAAGTACGGGGGCTATTATAACTGATACATCTTTTATCACCTTTGTTGTAATCCCATCTTCTCCTACGCTATTTGTATTTTTTAGCCCAGCAATAATTTTTAGTATGTCGAAAGAAATTGTAGGAGTCAAAAACAGTGACTTTTTAGAGTGAATAGTATCTCTTTTATTATCATTTGATGGAAGGGACCGTGTATCCTTTTGAGCAACATTTATAAAATAATCATTAAAGCAGTTTGCAATTTCAGTTGGGTGACTTATTGTTTCCCCTTTATCATTATTTATGTGAGAAATGGTTTCGGTAGGAAAATTATTTTTCTGCCTATTTATTATATCCCAAGTCGCTTTTGATTTATTGGTTGAGGTTTTAATATAGTGGTTATTTTGCGATTTCTGAGTTAACCTTATAACTTTTTTGAATCTCTTTGAGTAGGTCCTGAATGCTTTCTTTGCTTCTTCGGTTTTGGTTTTTCTATACTTCCACAATAGGTCAATTTTTTTCTTAGAACATGTTTTAATACCTTTGGACATCCATTTAGGCCGTTTCAAATGAAAACATTTTACTTTTATTTCGGGAAAGCACATGTTATATAGTAATTTGAAGATTTCATGAAACTTTTTGAAAGCCACATTAGGATCACTACATTCATAAATATCTTGAAAGCTTAGGCTATTTATGCTCTCATAAAATTTCCGTCTATTGTCTAGGCTATAGTCCCGTTTAATGATATACCAAGACTTAATACGGCAGCTTTTCTTAACAGGGATTCTGAATAGTTGAGCAGTATGATCTGAGAGAGCTAACTCAATTATTTCTCCTGTTGATCCTTTTATATTATGAATCACATTGTCGAGACTTGTACCACTACTAAGTCTGGTTGGTTCTGTAAAATGCAACTTAAGATTATAACAAGCTATGAGCTCCTTAAAATCCTGTACAGTTTTATTTTTGTCGAGAATATTGATATTAAAATCACCGCACACAACTACTTTATATTGGGCATTATGACAGCATCGAGTAAGAATCGTTGCAATCTGTTGCAAAAACTCGTTGATGATATTTTTCTTTTTCTTGGGGGATCTATATACACAAATTAAGTATGTTTTGTGTTGTGGTAGCTCTATAGCACAACACTCAATTATGTTAGGTATGGCTAAGTTACTGATTTCATCAATCACTTTGTACTGTAAATCTTTTTTTATCAATATACATGCCCCTCCGCGTCGTTGAACCCTTTTTGTTGGATCTAATTTACATTTTTTCTACACTTCGCTATCATTACGCTAGGATTCATTATAAGTGGACGATTCAGGAGAAGAAAAGGTTTCTGTGGATAGACTGCCTCGGTGGCTCAGTGGTTAGTGATCCTGACTCCTGGGTCAAAAGGGCGTGGGTTCGATTCCCACCCAGGGCAAATATTTTGTGATGAACATAGGTGTTTGCTCTGTGTCTGGGTGTTATTTAGGTATTATCTATACAAGTATGTATTTAAAAATATGTAAATGTAGTATGTACTCGTATATCAGTCTCTGGCAGCCATATCACAAGCTCTGCTTAGTTTGGGGTCACAGACCGTGTGTAAGATGTCCCCTAATATTTATTTATAGGTACGTATCTATATACGTGGATCCAAGATGCGAATCCAAGTGGATGAAGCCGGGGGATGAAGAAGGGCTTAGAGTAATCTAAAACCCGTAGGAAGCAGGGAAGGTTGAGCGTTCGTAATAATTTAAACCAAGTTGGAATAAAATAACAAAGCCTACGACGTATCACATATTAATGTGATTGTACTCAGTAATTAATTAAGCAATAGTCATTATTTTAATATCAGTAAAGAACGTATTTAAATTTTACCTACGTTGGAATTGTAGATATTTATTTATTAGGTACTTTACCGTCACGGACTACCCTTACGAATATATAAATCCTTAAACCATTCTCACACGAGGCAACGACAACTTAATATAAACGTAACTGGTTGGCAAAAGTCGCCTGAAGAGCTAGTACTGGTGGTTGTGAGTTACACACAGTTGTGTGCCAGTAAACGCTATCGTTTTAGTAAACAATATACTTACTTACATAGAAACACGGTAAATTAACGGTTGCTACAGCATGTTAAAAATTACAGTTAATGTTTTTAAAATTAGAGTTTTACAATCTACCTACTTACTCTCATTGAAATGGGGAAATGGTATTGATGCTGACCAGCTATTTATTATGCAAAAAAAAAAATGTATACGCATTATTGTTAATATCTGTCAAAGAAGAAGCTGTAAACCCTACTTCAAAGAACTAAATATGCTTACCGTACCGTCTTTACATTTCTATGAATCAGCGTCTTTTGTAAGAAAACATTCACATCTGTACACACCTGAAACGAATCCCCGCAGAAAATATAAATTTAAACTACCAGAGCCGCGTATACAAATGTTCAAAAAAGGTCTTCTGTATACGTCAATTAATATTTATAACAATATCCCTAATGATATAAAGAGAGAAACATCATTTAAAAGCTTCTAAAAGAAACTCCGTCATTACCTAGTACAAAAGTGTTATTACGAACTAAACGAATTCTTTGAAGATAAAAATTAACAACCATTGCAATGTACCTAGCTAGTGTTATTTAAGAATACTTAATTATTTAACTTAGGATTCGCATGATAAGTAAGTATTATTAAGTACCCATTACATTAGATAATAATAATTATGCTATGCCCTATTAAACAGGGTTCACATGTACCCCTCTGAATAGTAAGTATTAGATTTACTTAAGCTCTAATTCGTATTTTTCATGTGTATAATGTATGCATAAATAAATAAATAAATAAATGTATGTAGTAGCGGGTTTAAAATGGTTGCTAAGGGGCTCATCAAAGGGCATTTGGGTCCACCACCAGTACCTATCCGAAATGGAGTGCCGACTTTGATAAATCCTACACTTAACTGGGTGAAGCACTCTCTAGAGCAAAATCAAGTATTCTCAAATTTAAATTCTTTGACCTCTGACACTGTAAGTAGGTAAGTACTTATATGTCCTGTCGCGATCGGTTGCCTTACCGTTGAAAACGGTTTATTTTGGTTGCCTCATGTTAGGTGGCCTAATATGAGAGGGAGGTAAGTTTAGTCCTTACATAGTATAAAATAAAGTCGCTATTTTCGTTTGTTTGTTTGTTTATTTATTTGTTTGTCTGTATGCTTAAATCTTTAAAACTACGCAACGGATTTTGATGCGGTTTTTTTTAATGGATAGAGTGATTCAAGAGGAAGGTTTATATGTATAAAAATTCCCGAAATTCCTACGGGAACGGGCACAACGCGGGTAAAACCGCGGGGCGCTGCTAGTTAAGTATGTAATTAACAGAGCTTATGAAAATAAAATTAAAAATAGGGAACCTGATACCTCACACGAGGATTTGGCGTCGAGACTATGGTAGATTAGTACTAGAGCTAGTCGTTAAAAGTTTACGATTTACTTTTCGTAAAAGTTTACGTTTTAATCTTCAAAGAAGATATAATAATACTGTTAGGGTTAGAGAGCGTGTGGTACCCCACAAGCACTCAGAACACTGGTTAAGACTTAAAGTGAAATTAATTAAATGCTTCATTAAAACGAATGATACATATTATCCGTAACATCAGACGTGGCTTACGAACAAATCAATCTGTTTTAATTACCCACATTGTTTGTCATTGTGTTAGGCTATTAGTATATTGAATTTTCCTCATCGGAAAAGTTGAGAATAACTGTTACGATTCGGTTATAAAATTGACTATAAATGATATCAGGGTTTTAAAATATGTTAACACTGTTGCAGCAGCTTATAAAACTTTTATATAGCTGTAAAACTGTACACAAGGTTTCTCTAGATAATACGACATTGTAGAACATACTTACACGATATTTACGAATTTATATGCAATTTTACTGTGTTAAATTATGCTGGTTGGTCAGTTTGAAGGAAAAATAAAAGGGATATTGTTAACAAGAAAACTTAGACCATTAATTAACCGTTTTGTTTGAGTTTCGGATTAAAGCCCCGAGGGGAAGAGATATGTAAGTATTTACTGCAGCTGCTACCTTGCTCACTCTTGGTTTCAGGGTAGCGCGATTTGCGCGTTAATTAAGCTGTTACGTAACAGTCTTGAAATTAATGCGTTAAAACGTTGTCCAAATCTTCGTAAACGCATAAATTAGCACGCTCATTAAGATTGTAAGTAACGCTTAACACTGTTAACCTAAAGTTTTAACGTTAAATTTTGGCAACGTATTAATTAGTGCGCTAATTTACGCGTTAAGACTCAGGTGGAGCAGTAAAGCAATATAATTATGTACCTGTGCAATAACTCATTAAATTATGCTTGTTGGTCAGTTTAAAGGGAAATTGTTAACCATAAAACTTAGACCATTAATTAGTCGCTTTGTTTGAGTTTCGGAGTAAAGCCCGGAGGGGAAGAGATATTTTTACCTTCAGCCTGACCAAGCTCCTTTGGTTTTAGGGACTTTGGTATCAAAAACAAGAATACGCAGAGCATTTAAAAGACACACACCTGTGTCATGGATAATGATATCATTACCGTGCCTGTGTTCCAATTAAAATAGACATACTTAATTCAGTAAGTCACACATAACATAAGTCAATCATTAAACATATTGCAAATCCGAAAGTCGGTTGGTTCGTTACTCTTTCACGCAGCAACAGAGCAACAGATTGACTTGATTTTTACCGACTTCCAAAAAGGAGGAGGTATAGGCCGCGCCACACAAGTTGGCGGATCTGAAGTTAGCTACAACTGCTACAAGCTGCGCAATAGCCCAACGTGCGGCTTTATGTGAGCTTCAGTCAGGATTGGATATTGCGCAGCTTGTAGCTAACTTCAACTATAACTTCACATCCGCCAAGTTGTGTGGCGCGGCCTATACCTACTATGTTCGTCTGTATGTTTTTTTTTTTGGGTAGGTATGTTCATCGATATTTTCGCCAATTGAGAACCGTTTTCCTTGTTTTTTTTTAGTTTGAAAAGATATACTCCCGAAATGGTTAAAAGTTATCGAAATCGGCTAAGCCGTTTTTGATAAATCAACAATAATGTCAAACCGTTTGGTGCTAACTCACTGCTAACTATTCGAATTCTGTACACGGTGGTCGGTATTGCGATTTTTGCGAAAAATAATTATTGGCACGTACGTAGGTACATATTTAATACAAAGGTCAGACAGTGACAGGGGTACTTTTTATTCCGGAAAAATAAAATGTTACTACATATTGTGTTGCCAATCTTATCACCTAGACTCACCTAGTCTCTAGAGGTTCAAATACAACTTAGGTACATACGTACGACCTACTCTAAGATCTTAGACCTACATACAGATACACAAAAAATATTTGTGAAAATCGATAAAAACCTTTTAGTTAAAGTACTTCCGTAAGATCTGTATTAGGTAACATCGCTAGACACTGAATCTTTGCTCTAGTTACTAGTTTATCATAGTAAAGTATATAATCGCATAATCGATTAGCTCAAGTATTCTAACTCAACCGGGATTATATAAATCGTGTCTACACACAGTAAAAGCTCCAGAAGAGCGACAGCGGCAGATACAATCTCGAGCGCACGAAAATGTCCTCCAAGGTATCACTTATGAGCTACTACACTAGCGATAGTTCAAATCCCTACTGAGAAGGCTATTAGGTATTATGTACCAGCTCGTCCATGAATGGTCCACAGCCTCCACAAATAGAACGTCCCTGACCGAGTTTTAGAAGGAAAACTCATCTGCTCGGGGCTCCCGCATTTTTTGTAATTATACTTACTGTGGACCATAGAATGGTTTACCTTTTTATGTTTCGTTGCTAAGATTCCGTTTTTATGTTTTCATAGTCAAAGGCAAATGGAAAACACAAAAAAGGCATAGTGAATAGAAGTACCTATTTCGGTATTGTACATACTCATCAATAATTATGGAATATAAGTGCCAAGTTGATGTACCAACTCTAACCGAGGCCGTGGTGGACTAGTGGAGGCCGTCGTGATCTAGTGGTAGTGATGCCTGCCTTACAATCGTGAGGTCGTGGGTTCAAATCCCAGACACGTACCAATGAGCTCTTTGGAATTTATGTACGGAATTTAACACCACTGGCTTTTAGGTGAAGGAAAATATCATGACGTAACCTGCATATATCCGTAGAAGAAATTCGATGGCGTACGTGAATCCACCAACCCGCACTGGGCCGGAGTGGTGCATATGGCCCAATCATCCTTCATGGGTAGGCCTACGTCCTGCAGTGGACTATTAAAAGGCTGATACTCGTACAGCACAGTACCAACTCTAAAGATTTTTTATCAACACTTAGAGTAATCGTTGTTTTAATGTTTTTTTTGTTTTTTTTTTCGCGAATAAGTCCGCGCTTTACCACCAACTCGCCTGATGGTAAACGACGTTGTTGTCGAAGATGAAGCACACAGACCTAGAAGATACCTATTCACTTTGACCTTGAAAAGCTTTAGATTATATCTCTTAGGAAACTGGAGAGCAGAAAGACTGTTTCATTCCCTGGCATTATAATGTAACGTAATCATTAAATGGTTTCTGGATTTCAGAATAAAGTACTTGAATAAAATATTTTCTCTCTTTTAGGGATAAAAATTCAGACTTTCCTTATTTCAAGGGATTAAACAATAAACATTACAAGGTATTTTGCTGACGTCAAACGAATGGAATAATTCTGAGCGTTGGTGTTCTAAGCATTGTGTTTTGTTAAGGGGATTTTATACGGTAATTATCATTATGCTTACACAATTTGACATTCATAAAGACAAATAAATTACATTTAAATTTCCGACCACTTTGTTTTATACCTACGTCTTGTGGCATTTGTTTAGTATAAAATGAATAATGTTTTCAGCACATTAAGTTCATTTTCGAAATTTTCTTTAACACGTAATAGGTATATGTTATGACCGATAAATGTTTAATGGCGTTCTTAGAAATTCAATGCCCATGCCCTCAAAGTTGCTAATATACGTACGAATGGTATAGCTGTGGTTGGTTGAAAGGCAATCAGTCACAGCTGTCTCATTTCATTTGTTGGGATCGGACAGACAGACAGACGGATAGCAGAGTCCTAGTAATAGGGTCCTGTTTTTACCCTTGTGTACGGAATCCTAAAAAGTGCTATGAGACATTTTTAATTTTTAATGTTCCTTTTGAAAATAAACAGATAAGTCAGTAGGTTTTCTGTCAAAGAAAAATGTGTAGTGATAAAATTATGTTTTCCAAATAATAAAAGTAAACTTTGAGTTTACTCGAGTCGAAATAATCGTGTGTGTAAATATAATGTGATCTGACTATTGTGAAAATTAACATTCGTGTAAATTTATCACAAAATTACACAAGTATTGTGGTAAACACCACAAAACTTGCTTTATGCTAACAAATGCTTTATAGAGTTTTTGGAAATTTACTAGTTGTGATTTTTTTCCACGAGCGGGGTGGAAAATGGACGTATAAAACCCCCTTAAGCAAGTGCGGATTACCTTTGAAATGAAAAGGAGCTATCTTACTGCTAATTATAACTCGCTTTAGTATAGGTTTTAAGGTTGTTACCCTTTGTTAAATTGTCGTACATTTAACAACCCTGTGTCAAAAAGTGCTTTATCCTGTTAGAGTAAGTAATAAAACATGTACCTAAGTAGTAACCACCAATTGAATTACAGCTCTAATATCATAGATCATCAAAAATCAGTACCTATGCAAAGATTTTAGCCAAAATCGGCAGATTTTCTCACAAATTGCATTTTATCGTGGTGCAAAACTTCTTGGGATCCCCATACAAAGTAGCCTATCGTCCTATTCTCTTAACGCAACTCATATTGCTCTGTCTTTCTCTCTCTTCATGGAGTACCTAGATGTTTTATATACAGTTTTTAATATACCTAATAAGTATTATTAAGCGGTCTTTGAATTTTTTATTTGAGTCTCGATTTGAGTTAATTATTTACCTACCTATTTGTATTTTTCGTATAAAATAATTAGGTATGTCATGTTAGTAAGTTTCCTAATTTAAAATGTAGCATTAAGTAAGTATTACCTTCCTGTCTGGCAAAGAGTCTGGATCCTACGACACAGGTAATTCTAGTGTGGGATCCAGTGCACTATAAATGTTAATTTAAGTTTGTATATTGTACAGGAATTTTGTTTTTGATAACATAAGGAAGAGCCTAGATCCCACGACACAGGTCGCCCTAGTGTGGGTACAACTTGTTTTGTGTTAACTTTTAGGAACAGCAATAATTTTATTTATTATTTACATAAATAATACAAAAATATAAATACACATACATCCAAAAATAATAATAATATTGAGAAGTTTTTTTAATGGAATACCTGAATCTTTTCTTGATCTTGATGACCAAACACAAAAATAATCATCAAAATCGGTCTACAATTCGTGGAGTAATCGCGTAACATACCTACATACAGTAATCGGCCAAGTACGAGTCGGACTCGCGCACGGAGGGTTCCGTACTGTTCCCATACAGTACGGAACCCTCCGTGCGCGAGTCCGACTCGTACTTGGCCGATTAAATAATTATTTTATCCCCCTTTTAGCCCCCCTTAAATATTTATTTTATTTTAATTTCATTATTTACTATTGAAGTGAATATAAAACTAAATATTCTGTGAAAATTTCAAGCATCTACCTGTTACCATTATTAATACATATATGTAGAGCGAAAAACGTCTAAAATTTCAGGTTTGTTGTATGGGAGCCCCCCTTAAATATTTATTTTATTTTGTTTTTAGTATTTGTTGTTATAGCGGCAACAGATATACATAATCTGTGAAAATTTCAGCTGTCTAGCTATCATGGTTCATGAGATACAGCCCGGTGACAGACAGACAGATAGACAGACAGACAGACGAACAGACGGACAGACGGACAGATGGACATCGAAGTCTTAGTAATAGGGTCCCGTTTTTCCCTTTGGGTACGGAACCCTAAAAAACATACATACGAATTGATAACCTATTTTTTTGAACTTGGTTTAAAATAACAACGTCCTATCAAAAAATAAACGTTTTATTTAGTGGATGACTTTTCGGGCTGCCTTATTGCAGCTGATTATGAATCGAAGATATTTTTAGTTCCGTTCATACAGGTTCGTTTTGCGTTTAGCTTAAAACAAAGCTTTGTCAGCTTGTTGAATTTAATCTTATCTAATGTTAACTTGGCATATCTCTAAAAGGCGAGTATTTATCAACATTAGGTATAAAATTATCTAAATAAAATTATTTTTCGCAAAAATGGCAAAACCGCCTTCCATAATGTACGAAATTCTAACATTTAGCTTGAATTGTTTACATTGTTGTTGATTTCTCAAAAACGGCTCAGCCGATTTCTGTAAAATTTTAATGGGACCACCTCGGGAGCATAGCCTTTCGAACTAAAAATAATTTTACGATTCGGTCCACAATTGGCAAAATTACCGATGTTCATCGTATACAAAATTCGGATATTTCACTCGAATTGCTTCCATTATTGTTGATATTTTTAAAAACGGCTCAGCCGATTTATGTAAAATTTAAATGGGACCACCTCGGGAGTATACCCTTCCGAACTAAAAAAGATTTTTTCGATTCGGTTCACAATTGACAAAATTATCGATGAACATACACAAAAAAAAAATACATGCACACGAACATAGAACCTCCTTTTTGGAAGTCGGTTAATGAGAGGCAGCCAACAAACTGTCAGATCTTGAATCTTTCAGCCATGTATGTACTACTGGTACATCCATGCTCTCAGCGTTATTTAACTCTAGTTTATGTCATCATTTATTTTCTAAATGGCTGCCTCAAAATCTGTCAGTCTGGCCATGAACCGAAAGATGAAAGCGATAGAAACCGAGCACAGTCACTAAACTATAATTGGCGCCCAACGTGGGGGTTAACTACCACTTGGTTAATATCAGATTAACTACCCGTTAATAAAATTGTGTTGATAGATCTATTTCATAAGCTTGTCGTCATAGATAAAAGCTTATGTGCTATACCAATAGTCCGGGAGGTATGCGCAAAAAATTGCAACTACTTTCTAAAGCTGAATTTTTGGTATTACGTTGTCATAGTGGTGTACAACAATACTCCGGAGTCAGTCAGCTGGAATGTTTAGCGTTTGGTGGTGATACCAGTTTAAATTTTTAAAAATATAAATGAGTATCTTGTAACTACTTCTAAAAGCATTTTGATGAAAATTATCTTTGTTGCTCGTTATCTATATTGAAGACTGCAAAAACACTTCTGAGTTGTTTTAGGTATACCTAAGTTAGATTACGAAATGTTTATTGAAGGAACAATAAAGTCGTTTTGATTTCTTTTTAGGGTTCCGTACCCAAAGTGTAAAAACGGGACCCTATTACTAAGACTTCGATGTCCGTCTGTCTATCTGTCACCGGGCTGTATCTCATGAGCCATGATAGCTAGGCAGCTGAAATTTTCACAGATGATGTATGTTGCCGCTATAACAACAAATACTAAGAAGAGAATAAAATAAATATTTAAGGAGGGCTTCCATACAACAAACGTGATTTTTAGGAGTTTTTTGCTCGCTATTAATAACGGCAAGAGGAATAGGGCTCCCATACGCTACGGCACCCTTCGTGAGCGAGTCCGACTCGCACTTGGCTGATTTTTTCTTAGTATATTCGCGTTTGACAATATCTTGCCTAAACTTTTCCCAAATTTAAGACGCTGTTAGGTAATAGGGTAATAGTAATACAGAAGTAACAGTTGTTTATGAATATTTTATATGTACCACCCTCTTAAATACGGTCGTTGTTATTACAGCCATAGGATGCTGCCCATCGTTACAATAAGGCCTCTCCTTTAGATCTCCAATAAGACCTGTAGGAAACGGCTTGCATTCAATGCAATCTTGCTATCTGGGCGAGGTCATCTATATTGTAGGTGGACGTTACGCTAAATATGGTAAAGATACATAATTAGTACTAGCGAAGTTTATAACCGTGAGTAGTAGTACGTCAATGGAACTAATCAATGGTACTACTGACAGAAAACCATCCAAAGAGCTGATATTAGTGAGGAAAATAGTAAATTTTTACTCACATGAGGCGATCCGACGGATTTTCTGCTGTCAGTGTTGCTGGGCTGTCGGGAGAAGGTTGGTGCGTGGACGCTGAGCGGAGACCCTGGCTCAGAATCTGTCTTCCCTTCGTTACTGCTGTTACCGGCATCTGGCTGGAAATATTGATCATGACTTGACATCTAATGTAGGTACAAATGTGAAGTGTGGATGAATTGCGAGAAAAGGATATTTATACTAAGCGCCGTACAAGTCGGCGGATGAGAAGTTAGCTGCAGATGACACTTCGCTGTGATTCGCTAATTATTGCGCATGTGTGCAGTGTGCACAATGCAGACGCTGCGTGCCGTAGGGAGGCATGAGGTTGGCGGGCGGGTGTGCCCCGGCGTCTCGTCGCTCTGGCTCCCGCGCATATACCTATATTTCGGCTTTTGTGCAGCGTTCTGCGCATAACTTCCCATCCGCCGACTTGTGTGGCGCTTAGTATAAATTCGTATAGATCGGGTGACTAGGCCTGGTGACAGAGTTTTTAAGGAGCCACACGGTCTCTGACATGGCTAAGCGAGATAAGGATGATCATGATTTATGATAGAGTGATGTGGTAAAAGGATGTGTGATGTTCAGAACCTAGAGCATGCTTCTTTTAACTCTTCTTATTACCTACAACATTTTGTGGGAGAAAGCCGCAAGTGACGTACCTAAGTTGTAAGGTCCAAAGTAGAGTGAGATTCAACTTTGGCCTACGGCTACATACCCACGGTTGGTGTGTGAAATCGACCGCATAAGCTAGATTATATTTAAAAAAACCTTTTTTTTAAGACAAGCTTTTCCTGAACAAGTACTCGCCAAGACGAATCAAACGAGCCGAAACTCGATAGGGTTGTTGCGTCGTTACATTACAAAGTTCCTATGACCACCTTCCAGCTCCATCATCAGACCCTGGTTAACACCGAAAGACAAACTACTCGCCAAGACTATTTAAATGAACCCAAACTCGATGAGGTTGTGTTGTTATATTGCTAAGTTCCTTTGGCCACCTTCCAGCTCCATCATCAGATCAGCACCATGTCATCATAATATTGCATTGTCACGCGATTTACACATGTATGCAAAATTTCAGCTCAATCGGTAACTGGAAAGTGGATCAAATTTAACTTGCAAGATTTGATTACAGACCGACAGACAACGGGGACAGGTGAAACTGAATAAAAGCTTGTAATAAATGATCAGTCGCAGGCAATCGCCCCCTGCATGATGGCTTAGCATTTTCGAAAAAATGGCCTGGCCGCTTGCGATTTCTAGTAGCATGAATTCGTTTTATCATTTAAGCAGTGCTTTAACCCTATCGCAAAAAAAAACAGTTATTTCTTAAAAAATATAAGGTGATTTCCTATTAAGGTAAGCCTTTGATAAGACTTGTAACTTTATTACCACCTTCGCAACTAGGACGGCAAAGTCGCAGGCTGAATTCCAAATGAAAGGCCGTGTCGTGAAAATAAAGCAACAAGTGTCTTTGCCCTTTAGCAAATCTTGTAAACGTTTATTATAATTATTTTTTGCAAAAAATAGCACGTCCGACTTCAATCGTGTACAGAATTCGCGAATATTTTGCACGGATCGATGTAGCATTTTTCACATTATTGTTGATTTATCAAAAATGGCTCATTTCGATAAAATTTATATGGGACCAATTTCGAAATATATTCTTGCCAATAAAAAAAGAATAACCGAAATCGGACTAAGTAAGTACTACGTAAAATTATTTGCGTTATGCGTGGTTATACAGAAAAACAAAATATACGCGTCGAATTGAGTACCTCCTCCGTTTTGATGGTCAAAAAGCAACTCAACATTTTTTAGGGTTCCGTACCAAAGGGTAAAAACGGGACCCTATTACTAAATCTCCGCTGTCCGTCTGTCTGTCCGTCTCCAGGCTGCATCTTATAAACTGTTACAGCTAGAAAGCTGAAATTTTCACAGATGATGTATTTCTGTTGCCGCTATAACAAAAATTACTAAAAACAGAATAAAATTAATAATTAAGGGCTCCCATACAACAAACCTGATTTTTTAGCCATTTTTCGCTCTATATTAATAATGTTAACAGGTAGATGCTTGAAATATTCACAGAATATTTAGTTGTATATTCACTTTAATAACAAATAATAAAATAAAATAAATATTTAAGGGGGGCTCCCATTCAGTACGGAACCCTCCGTGCGCGAGTCGGACTCGTACTGGGCTGATTATTTAATCATCGTGTAGGATCAAAACTATTTTATTACCCTTAGGCTTAGAGTATTTATAAGTAACTATAGTTATTTATTCTCTAAGCCCTAAGGTCACATTTATCGCGATAACGCAAATATTAGGATTCGATAGGATGTCAAATCATTACGAACTATTTTCATAGAAAGTCTTGCACTGCGTTTTCATAGAAATTATTTTTTTCTTAACAGCTCGAAACAGAATATAATTTCATAGGTATCACGGTTTTCAAATCTTAATCTCTAATAATTAATGCTTAGGTACGTAAACAGGGTTATTTCTAATCAACTAGCATCCTTTTAGGGGTTTATTCTGTACATCAAAACTAACAACTTTAGTTCTGCAACTTTTGTCAAAACTCAAAAAAAAAATCAGCTTTTCCATACATTTTGACGCGGGTGAACGATATTTTTCCATGGAAAATCAATTTTTTTTTTGTCGCAGAACAAAAGTTGTTAAGTAGTTTTCATGTACAGAATAAGCCCCTAAGAGGATGCTAATTGATTAGAAACAACCCTGTACACGTACGCCTTTCTTAATTTGCGTTATTTGTATGAAAATAATACTAGCTTGTGACAAAAGACTTGTGTTACTAATACCAATACACAACGTAACAATCTAGAATAACTAAGCGCTATCTTTTACGAAAGCAGCCGCCATCTAACTCCACTATTCCATGATTGAAGGCTTTTAAAAGCTAAGACCATCTACCATCAAAGCCTATCACGAATCACTTACAATGTAAATAAAGGTAGGTATTAATCCTTCTAAGACGCGGAAATCTATTAGCAAAGCCCTAAGGTTGGTGTCGGATTTCAAGTAGCTTATTGGAGAGTGTTAGGTAGTGGGTTGTGGTCATAGAGATCTTTAGAAGGATCTTGTCTAGTATAGATTTCATCATCATCAGTTAAGATATTGGATACATATATGTAGTACCCAAGTACTATACAGGGTTATTTCTAATCAATTAGCATCCTTTTAGGGGCTTATTCTGTACATCAAAACTAACAACTTTAGTTCTGGGACTTTTGTCAAACCCAAAAATAATATATTTATATAAATGGTTTATTTTTCTATGGAACAATTTATTTATTTTTTGAGTTTTGACAAAAGTCGTAGAACAAAAGTTGTTAGTTTTGATGCACAGAATAAGCCCCTAAAAGGATGCTAATTGATAAGAAATAACCCTGTTTAGTTATCTAGGTCCGAGATACTTATATGAGTAAGGTAGGTAACTACTCATATGCCGCAAAATGCATGATTATGATGCGTATCTTTTTTAACAAGGTGTTGCTTTGTTTTAAACAGATACCTATATAAAGAAGTTCATTGAACATATAGGAAAAAAATCAGTGCTTACATTCTTCAAATATCATCGGATATTGCACTCTTATCTGCAAAATTGTTCCGTGAGCACTTATGTGTGATGTATGTATGTGAGTAGCACTTGTGTAAAAAATATTTATTGGTGTCATGTCATAAGACGATTGTCAGGAGCCAACTTGTCTAAAAAATAACAAAAAGCTGTTATCTACCTCTAAATATTATCCGATTTTACTGATTTTTTTTTCATGTAATCAGCACCTCAATCGCTAGGCTTAGTTTTTATAGTTTTTTTAAATGACCTTAAAGTTATAAGCCTTTAAAAAGTCATATTTTTACGCAAAACTATGACTAAAAAGTGCCTATACATAAACTAAAAACTTTTCTAAAAAAAAGTAAGTTGTACGAACGAGCTTAATATTTCTTACTTAAGCGATTGATTCGAAATACATAACGTTTTGTTACATTTAAGGGGTGAAAGGCTTCTCCCGGAACGTAAATTTTATCAATAATTAACCGCGAATTTTCTTGACGTTCTACATACCTAAAATTCGTAAAAACTGGTTGATTTACAATCCTCTTAAGTGTAGTTGCGATTTTAAATAGAGAGTTTTTTTTAGAAATGAGGGCTCGCTAGAGATGGGGAGAAATACTTCTCTCTTTCTTTTTCATGGCCTATCTCGCGAGATCTGTGGTTGTGGTATACTCGTAGCTAGATAACAGGAAGGATTAATCTCTAATCCTAAAGAGAAATTCATAGAACGTTCTATTTATAGATCGGTATCTAGGTGAGGGGTTAAACCAAGCCGGCCTTGTTTCCCTATACTCGTATTGGGTCGGCTAAAAAAGGGAGAGTTTTTAGGAAAATATACACTGTTTATAATTTTTTTTGTGATAAATCGTGAAAGATCAATTTAAACATTTAATAAATCGAGATAGGAAATTGAGATTTAACTTTTTTTTGTCAAAGAACAAATCCGCCCACAAATGGGCCAAAAATTTCGTAACGCAAAGAAAAAAGTACCGCCGAAATGAGAACATCGAGAAGTTGGTTGAAACATTATATAATTTGTAAGACCTACCAGCCGCTCACCTCTCGAGCAGGACGTACCTACTTTGGCAGCAACTTGTAGAACAAGGTTCTGGACTTCTTTCACATCTCCCGCTTTGCTTGCTCGTGCAGCTTTTTTTGGAGCAATTTAGTGACCTGGGTAGGATTGTACGATACCTGCAGTGTTCTTGCAACTTCGATGTCGTTATATCTGCCCGTAGCCTTCCTCTCGGGCAGGACGTACTTCGGAAGGGCCTTGTAGAACCAGGCTCCGGACTTCTTCCACATTTCCCGGGTTTCAGCACACAGGTTGCACATGTAGCCTTCTCTCGAGTATATTGGTGATCTGTGCACAATTATTTTATATTTATTTTTAGGGTTTTCAGGAACCAGCAAGATCGTCACGTGGTGGATCGGCCAGGGAAGGCGTAAGTAACGATAGCGTGAAAATTGATGCATTCGAGAGGAATTCGATTTCAAAAACATTTTAAAGTTCTTCGTAAAGCGCGGCACATCTCTTTAATTGAATCTTCATAGGCCTATATCTCGACTCGTTCTGGACCGATTTGGATCATACCTACTTACTCGCAAATATTGTTAGGATTTAGACACTAAACAATGTTCCCAAATATTATCAAAATCGGCTGATAAATAGCAAGACAGCAAACTTCACCCTTTTTTTGAAGGAAATTCTCCTCCAATCAAAAATCGCCGACGACAAATATGTCCATTAATATTATACGAGTAGAACCTGTGTGGTACCGTTCGTTAAAAAATGCGACCTGTAGACAGACGAAAATCAGCATCAGGACAGACGAAAACGAAATCGTCGTTTTTTTTTTAAATTATTAATTTGATTACCCCCAACGTAATTAGGGAATTTATAATATAAATTTATATTTCTTTTAACTATTTTGCTTATCAACCAACATTTAAAAATAATTTTAACAATTTCATTGTAAGTGTTTCGTTCCGCGTGGTTATTAGTATCATAGTATACAATTACTAAACAATTATATTTATCACTAAAACTTTAATGTCTAAAAGAAACAGAACATACTTATGGGTCGAAAGACCCATCGTCGAGTTGAAGCATAGACCTTCCCTACGGTTCTGTCAAATTATTAGTTAAAACTCACTAATTACTTACTTTCTGAAAGTAATCCCGGCTAAATAAAATCCCAAATAAACTTACCTATA
Organism: Hypomecis atomaria; assembly: GCA_964007245.1. Taxonomy (NCBI): domain Eukaryota; kingdom Metazoa; phylum Arthropoda; class Insecta; order Lepidoptera; family Geometridae; genus Hypomecis; species Hypomecis atomaria. The sequence goes on from OZ023301.1 coordinate 12,118,003, forward strand.
GCGCTCGCAGCGTAGTTTGACTACATGTCAGCGATCACCGAAATTAAGTAACGTTCCGCACGGCCAGTATATTTGTATGGAAAATCGCGGGTGGCATTTTCCAACTGAACGCTACCGTGGCTCGGATGACAGGTTAAATTGTAGGTTCCGATTGTTTTAACCGTTTGGCCATGTCTGAGGCCTTCAGGTATATAACTGACACCAGGGCTAGCCACCCGGCCTACACGAACTTACTTAACTTACCTATGTGGTGGATTTTGTGTTTCTATGACGCATTTGGAGCACGCTGCATGTCTACAGATGTTGCATGTCCTTAAGGGCGACAGGAGTCGGGAAGAATCTCCGCAGAGCAGACACGTTCTGGGGGCCGGACCCTGAGCTGATCGGCGCATGCCTACAGTAAAAGATCTTTGGTCAACACATTGGCAACATTGTTACAAACTATAATAATTAGTGTTTATTCACAAAACTTAAATAACATAATTCATTCTAACTTATGCTAAAATATTTACAAAATACCTTAACTATATCCAATATATAAATACAAAACTAAATAATTTATTCTAACTTTTACTAAAATATTGAATAAACTAATACTAAAACTTAAACTAAAAAAAAAAAACCCAAAACAAAATAAAACCTAGTCTAAAAGCCCCTCGGCAGAGGGTAACGTGGCCAGAATGCTGGCAGCATTGCCTCGCTGAATAGCAATACTCAGCTTTTGGGCGAAATAGATGCCAGCACTCTGGTCACGTGTCACCTCTACCAAACGCCTGGCCAGATCTTTATATAGGATATGAGCGTCCGGCCCCCACGGACCTAAAGTCTCAACCCCAAATGGCACAAAATGGTACATCCTGTCTAGGGACCCATATTTGTGCCGTTTGAGGTTTTCCGCTTTAGCTGCAGCAGCACCAGCCCTGTCTGCTGTGTCGGGAAGGTGAGACGACGCCAGTGTGTCGACGCACGTCGCGTCCCACACCAAAGGTCGTCCCACCTTCCATGGCACCAACGTCATTCCGTCGGGTCTTTTACCGTCGTCCCGCAACAGTCCATTAGGCTCTAGGACCGACGAGACGCCAGCACTGACAAAGGCCCGACGGATGATATCATTTAGGGTGGCGTGCCGCGAAAAGCGCCCTGCACTTTTTGTGCATGACAATGCGTGGTGACCGAGACGATCGACCATATCGCCACATTGGCAGCGGTGCGGGACCAGACATGGGGCACCTAAACGGAGAGATACGCCTATCCGGAAAGAGTTATTATCCAAAAGGTTGCCAACGTTACTTGAAGGAAGGGCATGTAGCCAAAGCCCCGACTCCCATCTTGAAACGGCAAGCAAGCGAGCGCGCTCTGTGGTACAACTTGAGGTTTGAATTAGTTTTTGCAGTTCTACCTCACAGAGCGGCCCGTCCCACTGTCTCTGAGAATTGGGAGACTTGGGCAAAAGTTGGCTTGGGCAAGCTATTTTCCAACTTTCGACAGCGTCACTCAGATATGTAATTTCTAAATTTGGAAGAGAGGATGATAATATGTCTTTTACTAACTTTTGCGTGCTGAAAACTGAGGACAAGAAAGCTGGCAAAGATACACTAGAAATTTTGCGTATTCCGAGGCCACCAAACCTCACAGGCAGTGAGGCTTGGCGCCAAGCGCGATCGTCTAAAGGGGTGTTAAGAATGGTGGTGAGTGTATCTCTTTGAACGTTATCAAGCTGTTGTAAAGATAAAGGATGATTCCAAAGCTGACAACATCTAAGAGAATACATAAATTTTGGAACAAACAGACAGTACCGAATAATGAAATATGCTATATGAATGTTAATTTTTTGGAGACGGTTTGACACTGAGTAAAAATTTTGAATTTTTTCGTCAACAAAATCTTTGATTGACTCATCTAAAATTGGGGAACCTAATAAGCGGAGCGATCGGTTTTCTAAAATTTTTATATTTGAAGCAATTTGATCGAAAAGCTTTGTTATCTCATCCTTTGGGACTGAGGAGGAATTTGGAATAAAAAGTTCGCATTTAGAGAAATTTAGGGCGAGCCCTATTGTACTAAACTCTGTTGTTAAATATTGCAAGTCTTTAATAACAGTGCTAACGTCGCCTCCAAGGGATCCATCGTCTAAGTACCAGACGTTAAATTTCGATTCTAGTTTTTTGATGATAGGATGAATAGCTAATGAAAAAAGAGCAGGCCCAAGGGGGTCACCCTGCTGACACCCAGTTTCAGACAAAAGCACGTTATTTTTGTACAATAATTTGGAGGGTTCACCATAACATTGCCAAACAAAATTGTAAATAAAAAAATAGAATAACTAGTAAATAGTTACAAACTTAGCTATCATCATTAGGACCATAGGACTTCCACTAAACTAGCGGCTAGCCTTTACGAACTTACTTAGGACCTTAGGAATTCCACTGATAACCTAGTCCTCACATAAAGATCTCGTATAATACCGACTAATATGTCATTATGGGTAAATTAAGTTAGCGTCATCCAAGAAATTCATAGGAATCAAATCGCGTAAAAGACAAATAGTGGCCATTAAACGTTAACATAGCAAAACCTCGGAATCCAGGGATAGTTCATGAAACTACCTAAAAACTGTTGGAATGCACCGTTAAAAGCTTGACTTTAAATAATTGACCAACCTTTACAACAATTTAGTGAAAAATGAGAGGGACAAGGGGTGCAAAAAATTTAGAGCAAAGATTTCTACTTCATACCTAACAAATACGAGTAATATTTAATGGTAATTTATAATTTCGGAAAAAATGACATGGTACAATAGAAAATAATTAAATAATTACAACCTATACAAGATTATCTTCTTGCCCTGTACTAATCGGAAAGGGAAAGATTAAGACCATCATTATGAACAACTTTTACTATGGGGCCAGCCAGGCACACTATTAGGGGGTGGAGATTTTTATGAGACTTCCTCAAATATTGATGCTAGGAGTTGGAAAATTTATGTAATAGGCTAATTCTCCTCGAAGCCCAAATTTGATGGTCACACAGTTACGAGTATATTTCCTAAACGGTATGAGATAGATACAAAATTCTTGGATTAGAGGATAAAACATTTATTAGTCTACAAAATACACAAAGCTCGTTATAATACAAGCATAAATAATATCAAAAAATTAACATCCATTGTCAAAAACGGGGTCATTTTCGGTATTCTCCTCGTGTCACACTTCCCGTTTCAGAAAAACATTTGGTTACTGCCACACCAAATTTCAGTGTATTTGTATGATACATATACTTCAGTTATCGTAATAAAACACACTTTACATCCAATAGTCTTAAATGTATCTATTCATCGTCATTTTAAATTTATAACAACATATGCGTATGTCACACGATTTTAAATTCTTTAGATTTGCGTAGTTTAACGGCTGGCTTTTGAACACAACATCAGCAATCAAGCTCAGAGTTCGTTTCGCTCAAACTTCAGTCGTATGCCACCACCGTGGCCGTAAGACGTGCGGCTCCTCGTGCTTAAGAATAAAATTATTCGTAAGTAAACATTTTTTCGTAGATATACCGTCACTTGCGTGGACCTCATTTATGTGCATTGTATTTAAGCAATTAAAATCAAAGATAGCTCATTTAAAACATCAACATGTGCGAGATATTTATATAGATTTTGGTTACGAAACACCTAAAAACTTTGCAGAATTTAGAAAAAACTGATATTTTCGTCACCTCCGTGCCGTCACTTTCGTGGCCTTTTGGGTCACGAAAGTGCTTTAAGGCCACGAAAGTGATGTTTTGTATTGCTTTATTTAGAAATTAACTGCGCCCCGTGGTGCTACCCGCGTTTACCTGGGATAAAAAGTAGCCTATGTGTTAATCCCGGGTCTAAACTATCTCTATACTAAATTTCATCAAAATCCGTCCAGCTTTCTGAGCGTACAAGATTAACAAACATACTTGCGCACATCCTAACATACTCACTCACAAACTTTCGCATTTATAATATTAGTGTGATGTGATATAGCACCTGGAGTAAAGTTTTTTTACAAAATCATTTTTCAGGTTTTGTGAAACGTGTTAAGTGTAACCAAAGAAATACACAACGAAATGTTCAAATTAAATGTAAAAGTATAATATTAGATAATGCCAAGGTTGTTTAGTAGATGTTGGCTATGTGATACATTTTGGGGATTCAGATTTGTATTACCATATTCATGGTAGATTGAGGGATCCCAAGCTCTTGCACTAGGATTCTGAATATGTTACTCTTAACTCTTTTGTCTTTTGTACTAAAATATTTTTAGAATAACGTTTTTGTTTTTTATAGGTATACCTAGTTTTTGTTTTTGAAAAAGACTGGTACAAACTAGTATAATGTCTAGTTATGTTCTGGATGTTCTCCTATGTTTTGAGGTTTATTGTTACACAAAGTCGTTTCGTTTTAAATATATATTAAGACTTTAATAATAAAAACTAGGGATGCAACGATACATAATTTTTCCGATACGATACCGATACCGATTATCGTAGTAAATAATCGGCGATACCGATACCGATATCGGCGGCTTAGTAGAAATATAAAAAAGGAACAAATACATAATGAATAATTTTCTTAACTATGCATAAAAGCTACCAAGTAGGTACCAACATTTATCAGAGTCTTAACCTTGAAAATATTGAAAACCAAAATGTCAAAGCATTCAAAGCGCTAATTAAGAAAGTAATTGTTACACAATGTGGTAAAGTAAACCAATACAAAAGTAAAATACAGTCAACAACTAAAGTTAATTTTTTGCAATAGCAGATAATCTGTTACGCAAATCATTTTGTATGATACACAACGCGTGCGTTTTTCGTTTCGCGCGTTTCCCAAAGTCTTGATATCAGCTGTATATAATCGGCGATTCTGATATATCGGTCCTGCCGATTAATCGGCCGATATATCGGTATCGGAATCGTTACATCCCTAATAAAAACTTTTCGCTAAAATTGACGTAGCAAATCAGTATACCTGTTTCGTAGGATGACCGAGCTGTTAAGTGATACCACGAATTTGCCTGTTACACATTAAGTGCCATTTACCCGGGTCCGAGTGGAGCGGGGCCATAATAGCGGTGCCGCTCACTCGAATCCGTGCAAGCGTCCCGTTCATTTTGTCCTCGAGGCGAGCTCACGTTGTTTTGCGCGGCCACTCTGGCAATATTAATTCGCCATAAAAAGTTTTGGCTTCCGGCATTACTTTTAAGTTTATCATGAAAATAAGAAATGAAAATGTTGTCTGACAAACAGTAGTAAATTTTAGGAAAATAATGCCTATAAAGTCACATCGTCACTTTCGTGGACCATCGCGTCACTTTCGTGGCATCTAGAACTTCAAACCCATTTTTCTTCCAAACGAGTCTCACGATTTTATTAATTCATATATGAATTTACTCGTCTCATCAAAGTTTATAGTTATTTTACAAAAATAGATCAAATACGCAAAAAACAAAAAAGGCCACGAAAGTGACGATGAGAATCGAGTCCAGGAGAATTAGCCAATAACTTCTCATTTTAAATAATAAAATACGTATTTCAGGATTTTCAGTAAATCATCCTCCAATCCCTAAAACTGGGGGATGAAAGTTTGACTGAGGCTTTTGCTGAAATTTAATGCTAGAAGCCTGAAAATTCACACAGTGACTCCTTGCTAAAAGTAATAAACACGTATTGCAGGGTAATCAGTTAATCACCAGCGATCCTTTAAATTAGGAGATTGTAGGTAGGTGTTTCTTGAAATAATACAAAAATGAAGATCGAGTTTAAAAAAGTTTTTAACATTTTTTAATACTCTGTTAAAAACACATTTCAAAAGTTTTTATAAAGATTTATTGACTATCCCTTGATTCCGAGGTATAAAGCTTACGGCACTCCACTATAAGTTCCCTTTTCATTCAAAGTAGAGCAAAACCTGCAGAATGACAGAAAAAACTTATTACATAACTAGCTGTGCCCCGTGGTGTTACCCGCGTTAAATAAGAATAAAAATAGATAAAAAGTACCCTATGTGTTAATTCAAAGTCTAAGCTACCCCCACACTAAATTTAATCTAAATCGGTTCAGCCGTTTGTTCCTGAAACAGTAACAAACATCCATACATACTCAGAAACTGTCGCGTTTATAATATTAGTAAGATTTTTTTCGTACAGCCAAGTATTGTTTATGTTTATTAAAAAGATAAGTCGAAAATAAGCAAATATTTCTACAACACTTAAAGAACATTTCATGGACTAAAATTATTATTTAAATTAACCTACTCAAAATAAAAACTTATACTAAATACACTAAACCTTATACTATAGTTAAAATAAAACTAATCTAAAAGCCCCGTGGGTAACGTGGCCAGAACGGTGGCGACATTGCCTCATTGTTGGTATGGTTTTTACTCAACACCAAATTTTTTTATATTTTTACACATTGTTAATTTCGAACGTTCATATCGCCGTTCTTTACAATAGGCCTTCAAAGTATGACGTCTTGATTTATATGGCCCTCATTCTGTCATTTCAAGTGTGAGGCGATATTGCCTACTGACAGACGCTCGGAGCTTTTACGAGCTGAAAATCATTGGAGCTGACGAGGGAACATTGCTTTTGTTATTGTTAAGTTGAAAGCCGGTGACGTTGCGTGACTCCTTGGAGTCTTTGGCTTTTGTCGCGTAATTAACAGAGTAAGTTTTTAAAATGTAACTTAAGTTTGATTTTGGATTCAAAATTTTCAGCACTTCTTTTTGAGCACTGAATGACCTCAAAGCTATGATGAGATTTTATTTGAAGTATGTTTTGAACACCTGTGTCTGAAAAGTTGATAGGACGAGATAAGAAACTTTAATTGAGAAAAACTGTTTTCAAAGTTTTCAAGTGTGATTACTGGCATGATAATTAAAAATAATAGCAAAGAACCATTAGACACGATTAGCACCGGACTGAGCACTAATACACACAGACATATGGCACTGTAAGAGTAACCTATACCCAGCAGCGTGATAAAGAAGGCTGTGGATGATGATGATGAAGATGAATGATCTCATCTACTTGCAACTTTAAGGAATATTTTTTTAAATAGTGAATTATTGTGTGTGTGTGTATCATCATAATTTCATATAAATATGAAACCTGAAAACATCATAATTACTCGTAGTTCTTCACAATAAATAAATAGAGACAATACAAGTCGTGTCGTAAGAATTTGATTGCGATTCCGCTGGCTGCCTTCTCTGATTCGTGATCATGGAGCGTATTAATAGCAAAACGTGATTGCGACGTTATTAAGGCTTCCCTCATTCAAATCCCAAAATAACTCTGAACCTGAAATCGTAAATTGAAATTCTTGCGTTTGTTATGTTTGATTTATTTCGTCACACTTCTTTAGCACACGGATTGTTAATAAAATAATAAGCCGATATATCAGTCACAGTAGGTATACTCTTTGTAACCTGCTTGTGATTAATTCTTATTTTTACTTTAGAGGTACGACCATAACTTGCTCCAGTATCTAGTCTAAAACCTCTGAGTACTATTTGAGTCTAACGATTAGTTTCTGCTAGTTCTCGGTTTTGAATTTTTAGCGCCTTGACAATAGCAGCTATTGATTGTCGATTCTCGCTACCCAGTGTCAGAGAAATTCATTTCAGTCCTACCCGATTTGGGCAGGTTGCAGACTTTCTGACTACGACGTAATCTCAAGCGTTGCTTTTAGGCGAAGAATTTTGAAAGCGAAATGTTCTACTGTAGAGCTACCGGTACAATTTTGTACCGTAAGTTGTATCGTAGGACTACCGGGACAATGTTGTGCCGTTAGTTCTACTATTAGAACTAATGGTAGAACAGGGAACGACCCAATCATGATCTTGTCCATTATCACGTTTTGGAGTTGGAGACTCTCCATAGATTTTTTTTACTTATCTATTACCTTTTTTGTCTATGTTCAGCAGTGGAGCCAGTGGAAAATTAATAAAATCAGCCAAGTGCGAGTCGAACTCGCGCACGAAGGGTTCCGTACCGTATGGGAGTCCCTATTAAATATATTTTAAATTAATTTTATGTTTATTTTTGAAGTGAATATATGAGTACAACTAAATATTCTGTGAATATTTCAAGTTTGTACCTACCTATAAGCATCTGTTGCCGTTATTAAAATCGAGCTGAAAAATCACGTTTTTGTATGGGAGCGCCCCTCGAATATTTCTTTTATTATAATATAATGATTTATTTTTAAAGTGAATATACTACTAAGTATTCTGTGAATATTTCAAGTGTCTACCTTTTACCGTTATTAACATCGAAGGATAAACGGCTAAAAATTAGATTTGTTGTATCGGGGGAGCCCCCGTTAAATATTTATTTTATTCTGTTTTTAGCATTTGTTATTATAGCGCCAACTCTCAACTTTCCAGCAATCACGGTTCATGAGATAGGTACAGTCTGGTGACAGACAGACAGACAGACGGACGGACAGCGGAGTCTTAGTAATAGGGGCCCGCTTTTACCCTTTGGGTACGGAACCGTGAAAAGGCACAGTAACACATGAACAATTGAACATCCACTTGGCTCCTTCCACTTTTTTATGGGCTTGAAGCATGTAGTAGTACCGTGACATACCTTCAAGCCTCGCCACCAGCCGCCCCACACGTTTGGCCTCGACTTCGTCCAGTTTTTCAGCGCGTTTGACGACAGCTGCGATAGCTTCTCTTTCGCTCGGGCTCAGTGGAGGTTCGCTCCTAGCAGCGCTCCAGCCAGTCCGCAGTCTGTAACAGTAATCTAAATATTAATTCGTTGGTTCACATCTAGAGATAGTCATCAGAACATTGTAACTTTTTGTGTTTCTATTCATATTTAATGTGGAGCATTTGTAAAATTACGCTCTTTGTTAAGTTTTCGCTGCAGTTATGCACCATTTGGTAGCGTACTTTAAAGTGCTAATGCTAACCAATATGCGCCGCTCAATGTGCATCTTTATGCACATTGAGCGGAGCAAATTGGTTAGCCCGTTGACGTGCGTAGCACTAGCAAACAACACAATAGTCTTGTGTAAACTTGTACTAGAGCTTATTAGAGTAGGTATGTACTATTTTATTCAATGTTAAATGGTCCTAATATGTATTTCCGATAAATCAATAGGCTGAGATCTTACGGTGTTACGATTTTTTGCAAAAAATAAAAATTTTGTTACAGTATTACGTCTCTTCAAAGATAGCACCGCAGTTCAAACAATTTCTAAGCTCATTTCAACGTCGCGTCGTCGCTCGCGAAGTATTCATTGCAATAATTGTAGAGCATTTTCCCTAAAGTGCTGGGTCGTTGACTGAATGTGAGGATAATGGATTAACGTTGTAGGGCCCTTGATCTTGACCTTCGGTTATTGGCGAAAGGCTGTGGCGTACCTGCCTAATGGAATGTATGGGGTTTTATTTCTTGTACGGCTTTTATTGCTTTCTGGAGTAGAAAAATTCGGTCTCGGTTCAATCATATTGTAATATCGCGTATGCTGAAGTGTTTTCTTAGAAAAAAGGAAATATATCATATTTATTATACACCTAGTTCCTGGCATTACTCTAGTCAGTACACGAGTAAAACATAGGGAGACTTCTGTTGCAAATATTCTCGTAAATAGACTAAAAAATAAAAATAATTAATTAATCCAGCTTGGATGAATAACTTTTGTTACGAGACCAACCACGAGTGTTGTCATGCAATTTATACTCACCAAGTATATGGTTCTACGCAAGTCGTAAACTTATTTACTAGTGGTTTCTCTAGACGACGGACATAATTATTCTAGTATATCATTGTATTCATCTTAACGACCTATTTTTACCATGTGGAAAACTCAATCACGATTTAAATCAATGATTATATAAGTGAGAGCGTCACAGGCGAACTAGCTCAGTTGGGAAAGCATCGGGCTAGTGATCCGAAAGAGGCAGGTTCAAATCCTGCGTTCGCGACATATTTTTGAAATGTTTATCACAAAAACAGTTATTTGAATTATGTACCTAAAACTATTTTACCGAGAGTCAATGAACATTTTGTAAAGTTAGCTGATTTTAAAATCAACTATACAAAATGTATCAGCTATTAACAGTTGATTTTTTGTAGTTATTTTAGGATTGGCTCCGTAGTAAAAGTTGGTCATATTGATGAGTAAAATTTTATCACAGAATATGTTCGTCATCACAGAAACACCTAGTAGGTACAAACCTGACAGTGCCGATAGTTACAGCATCAGGATTATATTGTAATCCATCACGACTTGTGAGCGATCGACAAATTCCATTTCGAGAAGTATCTAATAGCTCATATCATTTTCAAAAGTCTTTCTGAGCGTCTGGTGGACGCGACGCGTGACCAAAATGCTGGTGTTTATTTGGCTCAACGCATAAGCATTGCCATTCAACGTGGCAATGCAGCCAGCATGCTGGGCACGCTGCCAACTGGCAGTGGGCTTGAGCACTTGGATTATCTTTAGACCTTCAAAGGTCTGTGGAAGATCCAAAGCTTTTTATGTAGTAGTGGTGTAGTTTTGTTGTAGTTAATAAAGGCACATCTGCCCGATTAAAAAAAATCGGGAAAATCAAATCACATTAGCTGTTGATCATCGCCCGGCACTGTTTGCTATATGTAGTATGCGAAAAAAATGTTTCATGCATTTTAACGATTCCCATTTGCAATTTAGTAAGGGGCTGTTTTTCTCTTCAATTCTGGATTGGTCTCGTAATAAAAGTTATTCATCATGATGATCTGAATAACCACCTTTCAGCTAAGTACACCCCTTTTAGGGTTGTTTTTACCCAAAGGGTAAAAACGGGACCCTATTACTAAGACTCCGCTGTCCGTCCGTCTGTCTGTCACCGGGCTGTATTTCATGAACGGTGATAGCTAGAATGTTGAAACTTTCACAGATTATGTGTTTCTGAAATACTAAAAACAAAACAAAATAAATATTTAAGGGGGGCTCCCATACAACAAACCTAATTTTATTTGCCGTTTTACGCTTGATATGAGTAAAGGCAACAGGTAGATGCTTGAATTGTTCTTAGAATATTTAGTTGTAAGTATATTTACTTCAAAATAAATAATTAAAATAAAATATATTAAGGGGACTCCTATCGGTGCGGAACCCTTCGTACGCGAGTCCGACTCGTACTTGGCCGATTATTGAAAAACCCTGTATAAACCTGATAGTGGCGATACCGTAGCACCATACGGCATCAGAATTCTATTGTAATCCATCACGACGACTTGTACCGAGCGATCGACAAATTCCATTTCGAGAACAATCTACCGGGAAAATCAAATCACATTAGCTGTCCAAAGTGACAAATCACCCGGCACTGTTTGCTATAGCCATTCAATTCGGGGGCCAAGGGCTTGTGTCTTTGTAAACGGTTTTTAGAGTTCCGTACCTAAAGGGTAAAATTGGGACCCTATTACTAAGACACCGCTGTTCGTCTGTCCGTCTGTCTGTCCGTCTCCAGGCTGTATCTTATGAACCGCTATAGCTAGAAAGCTGAAATTTTCACAGATGATGTATTTCTATTGCCGCTATAACAACAAATACTAAAAATTTAGTAATAATACTACTTAAGGGGGGCTCCCATACAAAACATCTAAATTTTTAGCCGTTTTTCGCTCGATATCAATAATGGTAACAGGTAGATGCTTGAAATATTCACAAAATATTAACTGCATGCCTACTTTAATAATAAATAATCAAATTAAAATAAAATAAATATTTAAGGGGGGCTCCCATACAGTACGGAACCCTTCGTGCGCGAGTCCGACTCGTTCTTGGCAGATTTTTTGAGTTAGCCCTTAAAATAAAATCGGTAAAACCCTCTTTAAAATTAAACCGTTTTATATACTAAAAGCTGAAAATATTATATTTAATATACAATAATAACCTATGAAATAAAATCATGGGGTCTTTGCCTGCAAGATTTCATTATGTACGTTGCGCTCCACGATTATATACGATGATTACGAAAATATGCCTAAATAGGCCGTCATCTAGACACGCGGAAGCGTGTCCAGCCAAGTCTAAGATAATCGCCCAAGTACGAGTAGGACTCGCGCAAGCAGAGTTCCGTACTATTTTAATTTAATTGTACTGTACTGTACTGTACTGTACTGTACTGTACCAGCCTTTTTAATAGTCCACTGCAGGACGTAGGCCTACCCACGAAGGGTGATTGGGCCATATCCACCACGCTGGCCCAGTGCGGGTTGGTGGATACTTAATTTAATTATTTCTTATTAAATTGAATATAGGTACAACTAAACATTCTATGAATATTTCAAGCATCTACTTCTTACCATTATTTATATCGAGCGAAAAATGGTTAAAAAATCAGGTTTGTTGTTTGGGACTGGGAGCCCCCCTTAAATATGATTTTTATTCTGATTTTAGTATTTGTTTTTATAGCAACAACAGAAAAACATCATGTGTGAAAATTTCAGTTTTTTAGCTATAGTAGTTAATGAGATACAGCCTGGTAACAGACAGATGGACCGACGGACAGCGGAGTCTTAGTAATAGGGTCCCTTTTTACCCTTTGGGTACGGAACCCTAAAAAAGGAACTGGCGACGCGACGTGTGTAATATTACACGAACCATTTGGAGCTATTTTGACCCCTTCATAACTCGAAAACTATTTAACCTATATTTATATGAAATTTAACATATTTATTAATAGTAGTTTATGCAACTGTCATATAATGAAGGGTATTAAAACACGAGTGTGAGTAATAATAATAGTAACGAGTGTTTTAATACCCGTGTTATATGCAGTTGCAAACACTACTTTATCGTCACTAATAAAAATAAAAATAAAAAATAAAAACATATTGCGAAACATTAAATTCACGCGTACGTGTATTGTCACAGTGAACTTGCCGCCATTAAAATCTAACCAATGAGAGTGCAGCTGCGTGCGCAGGGCCAATCAGGAGCGACCGCGCGCTGTTGTTCTTTTTTTATTTCATTGGCACAAGATCTTACCAAAGAGTTTTGTGTATATAAGTTTAGTAGTTTCGACGAAGTTTTCACGTATAACCCAACTGTTTTCAAAAGCCAGCCTAAGATCAAAATTTTATACAACTTGTATGAGGATTTTGACATAAGGCTCGCCAGGTTAATTGGTCGCGTTTTATCGATGTTATAATGAGATTTTACGATATCGATGTGGATATTATAACATCATTTGAAATTGCTTAAATTGAGTGTTTTGTTGTCTGTGCTATAACAGTAGTCATTATAAGTCAAATATTGGAAACATAAGTAGAATGTTACAACATTAGTGTAGATAAAGTTCTTTAGCTTATCTACAATGCAAAATTTCATTAACTTTGCTCTGGCGATTAATTAAATATTAACGTTTAAAAACCGGGTTTTCATTGACTGATTCACTCAGTGACTTATAGATCAAAAACCTAACCCACATCCAGATGACCTAGAAACTTGATATTTGGCATCAAGGTAGACTATCATTTACAGAGGAAAAAACCTAAGACTTTGAGCTTTTACCCCCTAACCCTATATAATAAGGGATGAAAGCTTGCATGAGACTTCCACAAATTTTCATGCTATAAGTCTAAAAATTGATATAAAGACTTCCTGTTTGAAATAATAAAACACGTATTTCAGGATTTTTAATAAATCAGCCCCCAACCCCCAAAATTGGGGGATGAAAATTTGTATGTCACTTTCGCAACTTTTGATGCCAGAAGTCAGAAAATGGATATACGAACTCGTTGTAATAGATAACAAAACACAATTTCAGGATTCTTAATAAACCATTCCCCCAAACCCTAAAACTGGGGGATGAAACTTTGTATGACACTTTTGCAAAGTTTGATGCTAGATGTCCAAAAAATGATAAAGGGACTCTTTATTACAAATATAATAAAACACGTATTTCAAGATTTTTAGTAAATCTTCCCTTAGCCTTTAAAACTAGGGGTTAAAAGTTGGTATGAGACATCCGCAAGTTTTGAAGCTAGAGATGTGAAAATCGATAAAATTACTCCTTGTAGTAAACTACAAAAAGAAGTAAAATCCAACAAAAACATTTTCATGTGAAATGAAGGCAAGTCTAAATCACAGTTCCCACTATCAAAAAGTTGTCAGATCTCACGTAAAGCCAAGCTTCTAACTCTACACGCCTTACTCTACAAGTCCTTACTTCACAAACTCTACTCCTTATTCAATATATGCGGCTTGGCTGTTGAAAATTGAAGATGAAATAGCCCGTTATAGTTCCACGACTAGACTACAAAAGTGTAGAATTTTGACAGAGAATTGACGTCACGAGCCACGGACCGCGACTCCCGAACTTTAACAAGGTTTATCTTTGTCGTTCATTTGTTACTGTTTCATTAATAAAAGAAAAAAATACGTATACAATATTTTTTGATAATCTAACTAACGGACTTATTTTATTTTTAATAATGATGATTATTTTTACCCCGTCATCGTGCCTAAGAGACCGAGAAAAAGGTATACAACTATACACTTTCTGTGGTCCGAAACGGATTTGTGAATAAGTAAACGTATATTCTGCACGAGAGAATTACGAAACAATATTCAGCGAATGAAATGTGAAACAACAGTACAGCTTATACAACAAAGCGCTGCAACGTCCGTTTGTCCATTCATTCCCTTAGCTTTCACATACCATTGTCATACAGAACCACTGAAAAGGCTACGTTTATTAAAGCGTTTTAATTTAGAAGAGCTGAAAAGCAAGACTACCCTCGTGTACCCTTCAAAGAAAACCGTAAGGGTCAGTCGAGCTAAACCGTAATAAATATTTAAGAAGCTTTGGTAAAGCCCGCAAGATGTATTTAGAAGACTTATTTTTACCCGACGCGGCGCGTGGGTTACGTACTCGTATGTAGCAAATACTTCATACAAATCAAAATCCATGTTCAAAACAGATATCGCAGTATGCGGTCTTGTATGAGCACATTAAGTAATTGGCATGATTTTATGCAAATGATTATGCGCGAAACTATCTGCGAGTTTCAAAAATGTCACAACCGACTTCCATCGAGTACAAAATTCAAATATAGGTAGTTTGCTCGAATCGATGCACAATTTTTAACATTATTCTTGATTATTCAAAAACGGCTTGGCCGATTTCCGATTAAATTTAATTGGACAACATTGGGAGTATACCCTTTCAAACTAAAAAATATTTTTTTTAAATCGGTTCACAATGAATTGGCGAAAGTATCGATGAAAATACAAAAAAATACGTACAGACGAACATAGAACCTACTCCTTTTTGGGAGTCGGTTAAAATTATGTACTCGCTAGATTGAAAAGTCATGCCTCATCTTTCGAGATCGGTGGGTAAAGCTATGAGAGTGAACGCTAACATGACGAACACATAATACATTCTGGATTTATATCTAAGAAAACGAATATCTTCTATGTGAGTTTTGCTATTATTTTGATATGTAGACTTGGCGGGGTGGCAGTCGTAATATGGTCAAAGAGAAATAATTATATTACCTCTATTTACGGTGGAGAGCTGACGCGGACATTACATTGACCCACTATAGTTCGGCCGTTCAGAGAATGCGTTCCTGACACGTCATCTTGAAAAAATGTTTTTGGCCGATATCTCGGAAACTATGTACTTAAGGGCAAAAAACATTAAGATCATTATTGTAGAAAATAAAATTTCGCATCTTTTGTTCCCAATAAACTTTTTTGTAAAACTTACCGTTTACGATATGATTTATTTGGAACATAATTATCTTTGTCCGGTTTACCTACTTTACCTTTTTAGGGTTTCTCTAGACGACGGACATATTCTAGGATATCATTGTACTATTATTATAATTGCATCTATCTCTCCTATGATGAAGCCAACCCTGAAATAACGAAAAACTCAACATTTCCATATACTCGTATTTCAAAAGCGTATGTGAAATGTGAATCCATCAATCCGCTCTGGGCCAGCGTGGTGGATAAAGCTTGCTCATTTGGTTAACATTATTTTAATGGAAATTTGTAGGATTCTATCTTTTATTTATTTTTAATTGTTTTTTTTCTACGTTTACACTACCGTCCTTGTCGTCTTTACGTTTCCTTACATCCAAAGGAGGTTGTCTGTAAGAAATCACTTTTAGCGATAAGAACGCCATTTGTGGCTTTTCTGTCTTTGTTTCTTCTGTTATGTTTTCCTATCTGTTGGTGTCAATAAAGTGTTGTTGTATCGTATTTTACCACCTCACTGATTCACATAAGAGTAATATATGTAGTTTGCTGTCCTGAAATGATCTACTTAGATTAAATTAGTTAATTTAGTAATGTTCATTCTCGAATACGACTCACTCACACGTATCTAAATGTACGATTCTGTTACCTGCACTAGAAGGTTTTGCTTGGAGCAACACTTAAAAAACGATATTTGTGTTTTCTTGGTAATAACGCTAATAAAATTATAAAGAAAATGTAAAGATCGAATTGTTTAGAACCGTTTCCACAATTTACTTACAGATTATTTAATTTTCACACTGACTAACCTTACCTAACCATCATATGGTACAGAACGTACGATTTGTATGGTAAATGGTGAACTGTGTAAAAATACGATACGATACTTTTACGATCTAGGTTTTAGCATGAGTAAATGATTATAAAAATATATTTTTAAAATACAAGATTTTGAGATCCTGGATACCATGTAGAAGCAGAGTGCTAGCCAAGACAAGTAGAACGAGCCCAGACACGATGGTCCTATCTTGTTTAGTACAAGAGTTCCTATAACCACTTTCCGACTCAATCATCAGACCAGCTCCATAGTACCATACTATTGTATTGTCACACGATATACATATGCGTGCGATATTTCAGGGAAGTTGGTCAAATTTGACTTGCAAGATTCCACCCGAACTTACTTACATACATAGGTACATTAATCCATTGCAAGTTAAATAAAAGCTTGTAAGAATACTATTTTCTTACAAATCTCAACCTCGAGCAAGAAAACGAATTGAAATGTCACATGTTGAAATGGAGTATCTAATTATACCTACTTTGTGGTTGGTCTCTACGAGCGCTACGATATTGCTACGAGAAATAGAATCTATGTATACCTAGTGGGTGGCGGTCGTAGACCACAGTTTAACGAACTCTCTCTTTTCCCCTCTCACACAGAGACAGGTAGAGAGAGAGAAAGGTTTACGATAGATATAATTTTCTTGGTTTCTTTTGTTTTGGTTTCTGACAGTGGTACCTACCTATAGTTATGTACGAAGCAAAATGATTTGTTCTTGTCTATACTTACGTGACAAAATACTTTTTCCACACAATTTGTGTTAGCGCCATTGATTTTTATTTACATTTTATCTCCACAGAATACAGAGTGTAGATTTTATATACTCAAAATTCATAGTTCGTTTAACCCTTTCCAACCGAGTCAATATAGGCGTGAAATTGACAAAAAATATTGACGCGAAAATCATATTGATTTTGTGAACGCAACCGGTCCCACACGACAGTGCGGTAAAAAAATTTGCTGGATTAGCTGGATTTTGAATCAAAGTATAAAATATTTGTGTCCGCATTTGGAATGACAACATTTTAAAGTCATTTTATTTAGACTATCTTTTCTATACAGTATGTACTAGCGTTTGCCCGCGGCTTCGCCCCCGTGGTATTGTAATTTTTGTGCTATCCAATGGGAACATTTTATTTTTCTAGGATAAAAGTAGCCTATGTCACTTTCCGTCTTTCAAAATCTGAACTGCGGGGCGATTCTGTTAACCGATCTCGTTGCTGAGGTGATACGTTCTAGAACCTCTCTCGTTCAAAAAAACGATAGAGCTTCGATTGATGACGTAAAAACGTGTGACGTAAGTGTGACGTTACTGAATCGAAACTTTCGTGAACTAATCCGTTGCTCCGACGTTTGAAAGCTGACACGAAACGTCGAAGATAAAATTGATGACGTCAAAATCGTGTGACGTAATACATAACGATCGATGTCAAAATGAAATGACTTAACTTAAGTGTACGTATTCAGGCAGGGCATTGATGTTGGGGCGTCGTCTAATTAGAGTTATCTCAAATAAATCATAACATTTATCAGTATCGTCTAGACAGAAAAACCTTCCAAATTACGCAAGTCCAAACGTAAATCACGAAATCCAATCCGTCCCGCCTCGCTAAATTCCATTCGGCACGATCGGTATTTGCCGAACTGAATGATTCATCCACACAGATTCGATTTTACTACAGTGGCGATTGTGCTGAACCAATATGTGTGTAGCAACCCATAGGTTGGACTTGGGTTTCGTTACCTGCTTCGAGGATAAATGATTTAAACCAACAAAATTAGGCAGTACATTATTATTTTATTTCAAAAAATACGTAATCGTAATATTGATCGTGTGTAAGATGTCCCCTATTATTTATTTATTTCTGTAGTGTACCTAAATATCTCCAAACTTTAACGTACGCACTCCGCGAGCTACCCTAACAAAAAAGTCAACGACCATTGCAATAGATCTCGTAGCAGGTGGTACAGGTAACTGGCTCGTCGATCACTGGAGAGCCGCCGAAGAATGCCCCGTGGTAGTTGATACCACAAGGAGCTAGGATGGACATTGCAGAAGAATCCAAGTGATAGTAGATGTCACGGAGAGCTGGCCTGTCCATCACAGGAGAGCCGCCGGATTCTGCTCCGTAGAAGTAGATACCATGGGGAACTGGAAAGATCACTGCAGAGGCCCCAGTAGTTGTTTGAGAGTTGGCCCGTGGACAAGAGGACATCCGTTGATGGTCGCGAAGCTGATTGCACGCAATGCTCAGTTAAAGTGGCCGATATTCAAGCGCAAGCTAGCTAATGACCATCATTTTTAATAACCTGATGAAATTCGGCTGAAATTGAAGAAAATTTTGATTTTCTGTAAATAACAAAGTACCTACTCTGTGATTTTGATCTTTTGACAAGCTAACAGAATTTTAAATAAGGGTTTTGAATAAGGAGGTACTATTTATTGCCAGTCAGTTAAGAATGAGTAGGTATTTGATATAGGAAATAATCGGCCAAGTACGAGTCGGACTCGCGCACGGAGGGTCCGTACTGTATGGGATCCCCCCTTAAATATTTATTTTATTTTAATTTTATTATTTATTATTGAAGTGAAAATAAAACTAAATATCCTGTGAAAATTTCAAGCATCTACCTGTTACCATTATTAATATAGAGCGAAAAACATCTAAAAAATCAGGTTTGTTGTATGGGAGCCCCCCTTAAATATTTATTTAATTCTCTTTTTAGTATTTGTTGTTATAGCGGCAACAGAAATACATCATCTGTGAAAATTTCAGCTGCCTAGCTATCATGGTTCATGAGATACAGCCCTGTGACAGACAGACAGACAGGCAGACTGATGGACAGACGGACAGACGGACATCGAAGTCTTAGTAATAGGGTCCCGTTTTTCCCTTTGGGTACGGAACCCTAAAAAGTATAAAATTGTATTGTAATGAATTAGATGAAATTGTATTATTATCGGAATTAAAGGTGTCTCAACCAAATATCTGTGCAACCCAATCATCAGATTAATCTATCCACAGAAAGCGAATCAAATATCAATTACTAGATTTTGCCAAAAAACAAGCAGGCATCTTCCTGCTTTCCTATTTCCTAAGAGATATAATGTATGGCTTTTCAAGGTCAGAGTGAATAGGTATCTTCTAGGTCTGCGTGCATCATCTTCGACCACAACGTCGCTTACCATCAGGCGAGTTGGTGGTCAAACGCGGACTTATTTGGGTTAAAGAAAAAGCAGGTGAGGATAAAAAATACAGTTTAATAATAATTAATAAACTCTTTTTGTGAGCAAAACCTTATTTGTTGCAATCAAACATCAGAAAAAAAAGTAATAACGCACACATTGAATAAATGTTGGTTTTGACTTAAGTCTGATATGTCAGATTTTTTCTTGCTTTATTATTTTAATCTTATTATTTCATATTTTTACAGATTTGCGACGAAATTATTCAATTCAAAAAAGAAGTCAGATCAAATTATAGTTGGATAGATGGTTGGAGTTTAAGAAAACAAAATTGAAAGGCGAGAAAATAGAGATAGTCTTCGTTTCCATTTGTTATTCAAAATTGTCAATGACGTAAGCGACATAAGTGTGTATACAATATGTTTGTTTGTGTAGGTGACGTGATACTGTTTCGTTTCTGAAACGTTTCTGCATCGTTGCTGACTCGTTTTGTACAACAGATCATTCAGACTATGCTACAAAATTAGACCGTATCCGATAGACGTACTCTACTGGATTTTTTTTTTGCTTGTGTAAGAGAATATTTGATACATTTGACTGTGGATTTAGATATTTTATTGTAAACAAAATTGCTCTAGTATAAATAAATTACTTGAAAACGGTTTGGTTGTTTCTATTTCAATGTTATACTCGTACCTAATTCACAGGCGTAGATCAGTAGATATTGGAGGGAGTTTCAAGCCTTAATGAGCCTACCCTATCAAAGGTAATCTTATAACATTACCTAGAGAAAAAATTGGTTGCCTGTAAAGTCGGTATACGGGCGAAAGTTTTACGTGACAACGACTTTATGTCTGTCTCTCTCGCTCTTAGGCGGGCTAACCATGCCCGAGTGGAAGGGACGCGTGCCTCTCACTCGCTCTCATTGTGAGCGCATAACGTGAGCGGAGCGTAACGCAGTTTCTTGAAGTGTCACCCGGCAAACCAATTTATAAGACGTTGTCACGTCAAAATGCCTTGAATTCAAATTGAGTAGCCACGAGATTTCTCCAAAGCGACCGATGCGTTTTTGAGAAAAAAATCGGAAGTAACTTCATCCTCGCGTGTCGTTTTTGAAAACGCAGCCTTAGTGTGATTAAGAATAAGTGTACCCTTTGCCCTATTCATAGCAGCTGACTGCCTGGTTGCTGATTGTTTTTAATATTTAATTATGAAAACTATATGTGATATACGGAATACAAGAAATAGAGTTAATAACATCCTCTTTTTTCTAAAATAGGTTAAGAAAGAATGTAGCGTAGTCTGAACGCACCGGACCAACCTTCAAATACTCCAAACATTTAATATGTCATAAAAACACATAAAAATGAATACGAACATTGACATTGACGTTTAAACGTTTGACGACCTAAAATAAGCTGAAAATAGAGAAAATTAGTAAGGAGTCTTATTGTGATTGTAGGTCTAATTATGATTTAGACGTCGTTGTATGTTTTCCCTAGTTAGGACTTATGATGAAAATTACGATACTACGAGTATGTATTACGAGCTCAAGCGGGCCCGAACAGGACAACTGCGTATCTGGCAACGCTGTCATAAAGGACCGCACAAGCCTGGCCCTACTGCCAGGCGAGTAGGCACACAAAGTGCTGGGAGCACCGGTGCGTTTCTGGCTCCCGCCAGAAACTCTGCAGACGGTCCTGAGTGTTTCTAGCTTCCACTTAAAAACACTCTTGGGTCGTAGCCACAAGATATCCACAAGACCACGTGGGGTCATTTGTGTAGCATGTCATTCACATGGAGAATTATAATAATGTAGCCGAGCCGAGTTGCGATCGTTATTGCACCGGTTTCTATTTCGGTGTTCTTCGACTATACTTCGGTTATACTTCGGCTACTTTTAGTAGTTAGGAGATTGTCATATGATTGTCATTCATTACAATTGATTGTCACTTGACAATTCTGCCATTTTAAAATCAAGCGTATTAGCTTTTACTATGGGGAGAATTGGATAGTATTTGCACTTGATCATTTTGATGAATTTTCGAAAAAACTATTTTAGTTAGTGGTTTAATAAAATTAACTAAATTTTAAAATATTTGTTATTTTACATAAATATATTAATAGTACAATTATAGTACTACTAAAACCTTTTTAAAATGAAAAATGTGTCAGAAAAACATGTTTCTTGTTAGATTTTCTCCAAAATCGTACATATTATTAGGTAAACATACGGTTTAATGCTTTTGATTTAGCTGATATGAATAAAATGCGAAGATCACATTACACTAAGTATCTAAACTAGATAAGCAGTATTAGAGTGATTTAAAAACAACTGGAAACCAATTTTGGTTTATACCATGCCCGAATCAATGTTGCTGATAAATTGTAATCAAACTAACAAAAATATAACAGGCATCACATTTTATTGCATGCTAAAGTAAAAAAACATAGATTTCGGCATTTTAAAAGTTGCAATTTAATAAAAAGGATGAGACGATAAGTCTGTGATCAAAGTTTATATTTCAGAACCACGTTTCTTTCAGTGGTTTTTTTTATACAGTATAGGTTTGCATTTGACAACATTAAATGTGGTGGTATTGACTTATTTCACTTTCCCCGCTTGTTTACATACATCATTCGTTTGTCAAATGAATCAGAGGTGTAGTGAGGAAGAACTGCAAACGGGCTTTTTGCTCCGTTGTGGCCTCTAGAAGTAGTCCATTGTTGAACATAGCCTATCCATGAAGGTCAATTAGGCCCTTAAAAAAATGAAGAAGCAAAGATCGAGGCTGAGGGGGAATAGGAATAGATTAAGACTATAAAATGTGCGATTAGGCCATCACGACTTCACAATACACATCTCTTACCTACTGTTAAACACGGATCGCCTCTGTTGTATGTTTTTCTTCACTGAAAAGCCAGTGGTGTATGGGCAATAAGTAGGCACATTTTAACTCTCTTCAGTCCCCACACGTGTTTGTGTAATATCTGTGCCATGTGGGCCCTGCGCAGTCCCCAAAGGAATAAATAAATGATACGAATATTTTTTGTATAAAAGCTTTTAATAGGGTTTAATTAGCTTTATCAAAATTGAAACAAAAATCCATCACATTTCTTTTAAGTTAAGTTTTTCAAAATGTTAGTACTTTAATTTTCTTGCGATGTGATTATTACATAATGACATGTAGATTTGATATCGCAAGATAAAAATGTCTAGAGTACCTACCTTTAGTATTTTGATTCTTTGAGCTAACTCTAATTTGACGATGAACCTTCCCCCCCTATCAATG
Source organism: Hypomecis atomaria (assembly GCA_964007245.1). NCBI lineage: Eukaryota > Metazoa > Arthropoda > Insecta > Lepidoptera > Geometridae > Hypomecis > Hypomecis atomaria. The sequence continues at coordinate 12,141,083 of OZ023301.1, forward strand.
CCCTAAGTACCTACAAAATGTATCACTTAGTGACGTCATTTGCTTTTGACATCAAGGTTCAACATCGCACGCTTTTCACGTCATCAATTGTATCTTTGACGTTTCGCGGCGGCTTTCGAACGGCAGAGCAACGGATGAGTATCACGTTAGTTTTAACTCAGTAAAGTCACACGTTATTACGTCATAGATCGAAGCTCTACCGTTTTTTTGACAATTCCGACTGTCATAAAAACGAGAGAGGTTCAGGAACGTATCACCTCAGCAACGAGATCGGTTAACAGAATCGCCCCCCTGATCTGACTGTAGAATCCTGCAGAATGCCGGCAGCTTACGATTGGTCCCATTTAAAATTCTTTGAAATTATTTCTGATTCTTCTTCTAATTTCTAATCAATCTTTTGATTCTTTGAATTATTTGAGGGGATGTTTAGCAGTGGACGTCCCACAACTGAAATAATGATGATGATTTAGTTGTAAGTATGGAGAAAAATTAGTTGTACCTAAGCATTCCTGAAAATGAGCTAATCTATAATATCAACCTGACTTCACATTATGACGCGATTAGCCGTACTATGGATGTTTATCCAGCTTTATCTACCCCTGGATTTAGATAGTTTCAATCTAGAGCTTACATTGTACTTGTAGCTACTCCTGCAATAAATATACTAGGTTATCCACAAGCCAGAAAGAGGTCATTTATTCGTAGTATCGTAAACACGAATAACTTTTGATGATGATGTATTCCAGCCGGTTTCGGCCTCGACGACTTATGTTTAATTAGATAAGTTTATATCAGATGAGCATAGGAGGCGTACTCTTATTTGGCTTATATATCTATAGCTTATTTTACGATAAATATGTATTTTTATGATACTTTTTTAACCGATTTCCAAAACAGAGTACAAAAATAACACTGGTCTATAGCAAAAAAGGCATAAGAGGCATAAAAAAGCAAAGGCATTAAAGGCATTTTATTTTTGAAAAAATTTGGTTTTTGGGCTCTTTTGAAGTCGTACATTATAGGAACCATAACAAATTTAAGGTGTATGAGTGAAGAATAAGGTGAACAATTTTAACAAGATATTATGGAGATGAAAAAAAGATACCATGTACTGTCTCAATGATGGCAGACTACTGTTAGACCCTTCCAGATGTTTCCCACAAGCGAAACTGTACCAAAAAGAGTCTCTCTGGGAAAAAAAATGTGTTTAGTGCTTACTAATGAATTTTATTTTAATATTTAACATTTTTAATCAATAATTATTTAATTAAATACCACACACATACATATATAAAATTATAAAAAACACATACAGGTATTTCTGTTTTACGAGATCCATCCAGACTGTCAGTAAAGTATTCCTGCTCCATCTATTGAAAGGCCCTGACATGTTTACGCGTGCCTCTTACTCTCATTGAAACTGCTCTTATAACTGAGATTTGTATTTTCACCTTCAGCCGGTGCACTATTTGAGAATATGCATTTCCCCATTTCTCATTCAACTTTAATGCGGTTTTTAAAAAAAAAAAAAAAAACTACTAATGATTGTGTTTTAGATAAAAATAAGTTTTAACCGTATAACTGTACACGACTTTGACAAAAGAAAGATCGCGATACACAGATGATTACTTGCCACCTAATGTAATCGTTATGTGCTGATGACAAGATAATTGAATCATTATACAGTTGCGTTAGAAAAAGAAATATGTACAGCTATTCTGGCAAAACATGAAAAAGAAAAAGATAACATTCATAAATTTAGTCTAGTCAAATTAAATAAGTAGTAGGTATTATAACCATAAGCTTTTCATCTACTTTTTAACCATCTTGTGCTCGTTTAAACACTTATGGTTAAATTAAGTTTCTATTAATGTAACGGTACTAAATATAAGTTTAAGAGCCCCGGTGGTCTGTAATTTTCCATACAAACGTATTACTCTGTTTTCTTCCTGGAAAATACTTATAGAGCTTCAATTTTTTGTCATAAAATTAAATTTAGCTGTTTAGACTACTCTGTCTTTTCTATTTCTTGATAAGTTAATTATCAGGCAAAATATGACCCTTCAAAATCACAAAAAAAATCACCATTATTACCGACGTCTTTAGAGACCTACCAGAAGAGACTAAATAATATCTAACAAAATATAAAATGATAAAATCATGAACACATATTTTTTTTAAATTTTGACATAAAAAAATACTTGATAGATCTAGTTTTCGAAGAAGAAAACAGCGTAATACGAAACGTTGTCTCGCCATGTTTTTTGTAGGTATAAATCGCTCTGAGCTGCAATTGTCCCTATCGCACGATGCGGGGGTAGGGTCGAGGTGAGGGAGGTTCAAACCTATACGTACACAAGCACTAGGGATGTAGTAATAGTCGATATTTTTGTCGATGCTCTAGTGATGTCCATCGATATCGATGTTTATTAAAAATATTAGTTATTTTTTCAAATCCTGTGATTTGACCGTTGTATGTTTGTTACTTTTGAAGAAAAGATTTTATATTTGGAATATAGGCGTTTAGTTGCTGCGACATATTGCAGCGATTATACAGAATATCGTGCTGTATCCGCAGACATCTAAATGAGTTAGGCGCAGAATAACCAATTCTCATAATGCCCAAGTAATGCTCAATTCTACGAAAGCATAAATCTATGAAAGCCCAATTCTCAAAGTGGCAACATAATTTTGATTAGGAATTTTCTAAAAAAAAAAATACAATTTAAATACATGTAAGGGCTTACCGGTACCTAAAACAACCTCCGTTTGCGAGTTAAGGACATTATAACTTTTACTATGGGACCGACCAGAGCCGAATCCGCGAGAAATGTCAACTATACCATGAAAAAAATCCTTTGATGATGGACAAAGTGCATGGAACAGCTGGTTTTTTATCGCCAATGCGGAGTTAATTGTTCTTTTCAAACCTATTACCTTTGCCCTAAAGAGGTTGTGCTTTCATTACCGGTGTTTTTTTTAAAATGAAAATGTGTTTTTAGGGTTCCGTTCCCAAAGGGAAAAACGGGACTCTATTACTAAGACTTCGATGTCCGTCTGTCCGTCTCTCTGTCACCGGGCTGTATCTCATGAACCATGATAGCTAGGCAGCTGAAATTTTCACAGATGATATGATTCGGTTGCCGCTATAACAACAAATACTAAAAACAAAATTAAATAAATATTTAAGGGGGGCTCCCATACAACAAACCTGAACTTTTAGACGTTTTTCGCTCTATATTAATAACGGTACCAGGTTGCTTGAAATTTTTACAGAACATCTAGTTTTATATTCCTTTCAATAATAACATTAAAATAAAATAAATATTTAAGGGGGGGGCTCCCATACAGTACGGAACACTCCGTGCGCGAGTCTGACTCGTACTTGGCCGATTTTTTCCATTTGAAATTATTTTGCCATTTTGAGAATTGAGCATTCTTAGAAGTGAACATTGTGAGAATTGGGCATTCGTAAAATTGAACTTTCTTAAAACTATGTGCCATTATTAGAATTCTGCGCCTAAAGCGAAATAATAGTTCTAATCAGGAAAATCACGTGCTCTCTAAAATCGTGTAATAACTGTAACGTATAAATATAATTATCCTTAGTCCACTTACCTAAGCGAAAAACGTTCTATTAAATTATTAAATTATCAAAGACACAACATCAAATAATTAAAAAACACATTATCAGTCACATTACAAATACAACAAAATAAATAAATCTGTATCTAATAAAATAAATAAGTTCTATGCTGTGCTTGCCAGTATAGGTAGCGCCACACAAGTCGGCGGATGAGATGTAAGACGCAGATGACACTTCGCCGTAATTTGCTAATTATTGCGCATTTGCGCACAATGCCGACGCCGCGCGACGTAGTGGTAAGCACGGGCGTGCGCGCGGGAGGCATGAGGTTGGCGGGCGGTTGTGCCCGTGCGGCGTCTTGTCTCTCTGGCTCCTGCGCATACCTATATCTTGTGTGGCGCGGATTATACGTGAGATTCATTCGAGAAAACAGCCCCATTGGCTATCCGTTCATTGAACTATGTGCCTTGCCCTTTGTCATTTTAACTTGCCTATCCGCTGAGTTTTGCTGAAAAGTGTGTAGTAATTTGTGGATGTTCTATCCTGTATTTATATGGTGTGTGCTACGCACTGCTGCTTTAATTTGCTAATAGTTTCAACTTTTTTAAACTTATTCAAAGTAGAACCTAAGTATGACAAGCAGTTCTCCAAACAGTAAGCATTGCATCTGTTTAATTGAATTCTTAATTATTTTTTATACTACGGGACTAATCGCGCAATGAAAATACGGGAATAGTTACAATATAAAAGGCAAGAAGTTTTATATGTCCAGCTATACAGGGTTATCCAGAACTGGTGTACTAAGCCGAAAGGAGGTGATTCGGACTATTATTATGAACAACTTTTAATATATGTGGCCAAACCGAAATTCGAGAAAAAAACCAATCGTGTCATACCTTTTGTCGAGTCCAAGTTGCAGTTTTGTATGGAACAGCTGATTTTTAGTTCACGAAATCCGCAGCTGGACCCATATTCATATATTCATATTATTTGATTGGTATCAAAATACAAGATACAAGTCAGTCCAAACCAATTACAATTGTAGTTATAATTATAATATCCTTAAAATTTCAGCTTAGCTAAAGCAAAGCATAATTATCTTAAAATTACAATAACTTAAAATAGCTGTAGTTAAATTAATTAAATTGTATATTTAAATAAATGATTAAATATTAAATCGTAAAAACAAAATGATAATCATTTGATATAAATCTGAACAATGCTGCAATATCAAAACTTAAAATGACAAAAATTGCATAGTTAATAAATTAACAAATATGAATTTGTAACAAAATATAGTAAACATAGTAAACTTTGTTCATAATAACGAACGTGTAGGTAGGTACACCTCTGAAACTTCCTTCACTTTGTAAAACAAGACCTTGTAAAGAGGTATCGTGTATCCACCAGTAGACGTCACGTGACAGAAATGATGATGATGAATTGAGAAACCTTTCATTTTGACTGACCTACAAAAAGAAAGGGATTTGCAATATGTGTATGTTCTGATTACTTCACATATTCGATTTTTCTGAGCTAATTCTCAAGTTTATTTTACAAGTTTTTGTTTAACTTGCAATGTATGTATGTAAATAATAATTTTTTTTGGGTCAAGCCATGCAACGCAATTTCGAAGCAGATATTGAAGCTATCTGTTATTTATTACGTACCTAAATCTCTTGAAAGATTTTATACCCCAAAAATTGTGTAATATTCAAAATTTATAGGTTGAATTCATTTTAAAGTTTAGATTCTTCTTTTTGGACTATTTAATTTAAATAAAAGCTATTTAAACTTTATTTATTGTCTGTTGAAGAATTATGTGCGTGTTTTCCTTAAAAAAAGTTATTTGTGATATCTTAAGTTAGGTATTTGGTAGAATTTTCAGTACGTATATTGCAGCGCCTACAGAAATCGATTAGTTAAATAGCTATTTTAGTTCGCAGCTTTTGGCTTGAGGTCAATTGTGTAAAGTTGGCTATATATAAAGGTTTTTTCAAAAAATATTATTCGAATGAAAATTAAAATCAATATACTTCGCCTCTATGTGTAAAAAATAATATAGCTTTCTAATTCGATAAAAAATATGCAGTATAAATGTTTTCGTTTGCCATGCGCTATCCCAAAAAACCGGAGCTTATGTACCTACCATATTTTGCTACAATTCAAAAGAATAAATCAGCCGGCAGCCTGAGCGTAGAGCGCGGGCGGGCGCGGGAAGGGCGCGGGCGGAGTTGGTGCGCAGCACACACACACACAAATACAATTGCATCACACCACACATAGAAGCTCCCTGTCTTGGGGGCATCGCGACAGCAACAGTTTAGTTCAAATACCTACTTCTCAAATTCCTTGGCGCTCAGCTACTCTCTTAAGCCTGGTATTGACATGTGTAACGTTTAACGTCGTGCGAACTCATAGCTCTCGTCACTCAATCATTTAAAAGAAAATCGCAAATGGAATCCCACAAGGGCTATTAAAAAGTTGACTGATTGCTTACATATTACTCCACATGGGGTGATTGACCAAGGTAATATCGAGTGGGGCAGAATGAGATCCCAAGCTATAGCCCACTCGTCAAGCAATAAGTCCATTTACATGCCCATTGTCAACACGCATTGATTACACCGGCCCAATAACTCTGGATATCAAGGTTATGATTTTATGTTATGGGAATGGCCAAGGTTTAGTATAACAATAGATTGGTCTGAGAAATTTGGTATCTCGAGGAAATGCAAACTACCTAGCGATTTGTTTTTCTAGGATAACGATGTTTGTCATATAGCGGCCGTAATAATACCGTGTAGGCCGGGTGGCTAGCCCCGGTGTAAGAGTGTGAAAGCTGCCTTACCCCATTCACTGCCTTTCTGAAAAGTAACGATATTACCCAGATGCCGCAGTTATTAGTACAGTATAAAATCAAACCGCCCACGGGCGGTCTCAGCGTGCGAGTTAAAAAAAATTGCCCGCCGATGGGCGGGCTCGGCGCTTAATGGGTTAAGCCCTCTGACATGGCTAAAAATTTAAAAGAACCGTGCCCCACAATTTAACGTGTTATCCGAGACACGGCAGCGCTTAGTTGTAAATGCCACCCGCGGTCATCCATCCGAAGACTACCCGAGCCGAGCGTTGCATAACTTCGGTGATCGCTAATAAACAAGCAATCAAACTAAGCTACGAGTGAGCGTGAGCGCTACGAGAAAAACTGTATTAGAGTTACGATATATTCAGGTATAATGTATCTGTTATATTACACTGCTGTCATAGGTAAATTAGGCCTGACCTTCAGTACATCAAGACGAATCTTTTGTTATAGGAACAATCCTGAGAGCGCATTAAAATCAACTATCGTATCTACTTATAAATACTTTTCTTCTTTCATTGGCCTGTAAAATAATACAGTTGCTTTTCATTTAATGCCTAATAAAATTACAAATTTTCAAAATGTAAGTACGTTAAAGTTATAGCACCCCTTTATTGAAATACTTAAATCCTTATTATAGTCCCTTATTCAAGGTCTTATGGTGAATGATGATGATAACGGCATAAGTATCCATATTTTCCCAGCACTAGAGACATAAAAAAAGTTATTTCGGGTCATACGCTTCAGGCTATTCATGTTCATAATGACGTCAGAGCTTGTTCAAATAATTCCTTCATTTTTATGTCAGGATTATAAAAGGAACTTTGTTTGGTTAACTCAAGGACTTAATGAGCGTCTTCACAAGTATATTTCGCCTTTTATCTAAAGATAATGAACATAAACATGAGGATGGAAAAATACCCTTCTTGTACCGAAATTATGGAAAGTAGGAGAAGGAAAAATTGGTACGTAAAGCTACAAATCAGTAGTCGATTGCACGTAGCAACAACAGACTACAGTCGTCGGGCCCGCCTGCGGTCGGCAAGTTACGCGTAGATAGCTACGGAATTTATTTCATAGAAGTGCATAGAAACCTGCAGCGTGATTTTTAAAACGTTAGAATCATTTCTGATTTTTGTAGAGGATCGCATGCTATGCTGTCCTGTTCACATAAGCATAGATTTTCAATGCTCGCTCCTGCTCTTACTCGGATTTACAGATCTAATGATTCAATTGGGTATAGAGCCCCAGTGGAGTATTGCAGCGACACTCGATTACTGGTGCGTGCAGTCATCTAAGGAGTATATCTAAGGCATTATTGTGCCTATCTTTAAAGTACAGTTGAGGCGTTAGGTATTGTAACGTTTTTCTTTTTAACCGTCTTCAAAAAGGAGGTTCTTAATTCGACTGTAATAGGTACGCTTTTTAGGGTTCCTACACTAAAAGAAAACACAGAAGCCTTATAAGATCACTTAGTTGTCCGTCTGTCCGTATGTCCGTCAGTCCGTCTGAGCGTCCGTGTGCCAAGACCCTTTATCTCGGGAACGCGTAAAGATATCCAATGGAAATTTAAACCATATACGTAATATCTGCTCACCCTCAGTGTTGAACCGGCGGCGTATTGAAACTCAATCTGAAAAAGCTTCCGGCGCCCTGATTTTATTTGAGTTTGCATACAGTCAGGTACCGTTGACATCATGTGCTGTTTGCTTGATTCTATATGTAGGTATCTCTAGTATTTTCTAGACAATGATGTATTTTTTAAATTCAAGACAGATTTGCTTTTGGCTACGTTCTACTAGGTATATTATTATTCCTGGAATCTTTAAAATAAATACAGCTATTCATACAATTTTTTTTTCATTAGTTCAAAAATGTTCATATCTAAAATTGAACAAGGATTAGCAATATTTATATTACAGGATGTGTTAGAATCCAGTATTATTAAAAGATCTAACATTTTGGTTTAATAAATTGCTAGAGATAATAAATCGTTCGTGTAGATACAGCTTTAAGAAGCTGAGGGTTATTCACTTGGGCATCAAAATGTCGGTATTGTTAAGTCGTTATTATTCGTTGGTAGCAAAGATAACCCCAAATAGATGGCGCTTTTTGAAATCTATGACAATACGGAACCCTAAAAACGACCCCAACTTACGACTACTGTAATAAAATTGTCAAAAAGAATTTGCAAATATAACTTTGAGGCAAAATCCTAGTTAATGCGACAAAAAAGTTTTGTACTCGTGCAGGCTATTGTTCAGAGAATTAGTGATTTCCTGTAGGTAGTTTGAAACGTTTGTGTTTACATGGATATTATAAAATAGCTATTTAAAAAAATGTATGTAAGGAAAATATTTATTTTCATGAAAGTTGACAATCAAATAAAAATCAATTAATTATTATCTAATAGACGGATGTTATTATAACCATTTATTCAGTTTGCACATCAAGGATCAGGTCCAGGCTTTTGAAGGGCATCAATGGAGCCATGGCCAACATTGAGAGGCCCTTTTACAAATAAAATATTATTAATAATCGTCCAAGTGCGAGTCGGATTCGCACACGAAGGGTTCCGTACCGTATGGGAGCCCCATTTCTCTTGCCCCATTTCGCTTTTAATAATAAAAGCGACCAAAAAAACTCCTAAAAATCACGTTTGTTGTATGGCAGCCCCCCTCAAATATTTATTTTATTCTGTTTGTACTATTTGTTGTTATAGCGGCAACAGAAATACATCATCTGTGAAAATTTCAGCTGCCTAGCTATCATGGTTCACGAGATACAGCCCGGTGACAGACAGACAGACAGACGGACAGACGGACATCGAAGTCTTAGTAATAAGGTCCCATTTTTACCCTTTGGGTACGGAACCCTAAAAACACTGTTTTTGGGTGGTACGAAGAAAAAAACGATTATGTAAAGACGGGAAATTTGTACAGTTCTAGGCTAATGGAATGAAATATTAATTGATAATGAGCTGGTCTTTGGAAAGAGGTGCGGCATCCGCCAAGTAATGCCTCATCTTAAAATATTTAGGTGGGTGGTGCGTTGCCATCTACTAAATGGGCCCCCCATAAAGGCTACCGTAAGGTGGCACCGGAGGGGCAACATTATAACCATTATTATTACATATCTATCATCGACAGCCTAATTCGGGCTACTGATGAAACTCCCCTTAAGTGACCTACTCATATTATTACCTTTGTCTTGAGCCAATTTCATCAATGTGCTATTGAATAGCTAATTATTGAGCCATCTCTGGATTGGTCTCCTGGTTGCGTTTTCTATCGCGCGGTCACCACTCCGCCAGAGACCTACTTCACCCACCATCTAGGTACATCTGGTCAAGTGTCCACTTGAGCTAAAATTATATCTCTTATGCGTGCGGAATTCAGAATACGTAATCTATGGACCCCGAATTATGCATGTGGATCCACAAAAGAGACTTTTGGGTATGCTAATGATTTATTTGTTATGAAAATGGAAACGGCTCAGAATCTTCATTTTTGGTTGAACCGGTGAATTTAAACATAACAATGAGAGACTAGAGGCACTTTTGAGCGGCTTGTTGGAAATATTTTAAACCGTCAGAAATTGTAATAAAAGGCCCCTTTTCGCCCCGCTCCAAACAATGCGGGGCGAAAGAGGGCCTTCAAAAAGAGTCTTCGTTGATTCGCCCCGCGGACCGAACAGCTTGCGGGGCGAAACCACGAAAGAGCCTAAAACTCTTTACTTGTACGTTTTCTTTTTTTTGGATAAGCACATATTAACACAAAATATACATTATGGTACTATAGGTACCTAAATAAATGAATAAGAGAAGTCTGTTTGCTCTAGTCTAGAGCATAGTTCAAGCAATCAGCACTGAAATTTTTTTCGCAGATAAATTTCGTAAGAATGCCGCATACCTAATTTACTTTAAGATGCTTTAAGTTTGTAAATTTAGTTTCAAGTGCATAATTTTAAATTCTTTAGTAGTGACCTCATTGAGGTCACTAGGCGATTGAAGGGTACTTTTTGCAAATAAAAAGAAAATAAACAAGATAAAGTAAAGTAAGTTCGTGTAGGCCGAGTGGCTAGCCCTGGTGTCAGAGTTTTTAGGCCGCCTGAAGGTCTCTGACTTGGCTAAACGGTTAAAACAACCGGGACCTACAATTTAACGTGTCATCCGAAACACGGTAGCGCTCATTTGGAAAATACCACCCGCGGTCACCCATCCAAATACTGACCGTGCGGAACGTTGCTTAATTTCGGTGATCGCTGACAAACACCAAACAAGATATCAAGCATAGACATACTACACTTCCACTTGTTCTAATTTAGAGCTACGACTAATCAACAACGGTTTATTGAAAACGTAAAATAATACTACACCTAAATAAGCCTAAACCTAAACCTAAACTATAAATATAAAGAAAACAGGGAAGTGCTCACCTCACTAATGAAACGACCTACCAATATTTATATCCATGCAAATTCCTAGAATATCATAATGAATGTTCGGGTGAATCGCACTAAGTGCCGTGGGCTCGTGATAACTTCGGAGGATATCACGAGGGGCGTGGGAGAGATAGTATGCCTATACCACCTAGGTACGAGTACCTACCTATTCTAATACCTAGGTAGGCGTATAATATAAAAAGAGTACTACTACTGTAACGGAAGGTTACATGGTACTCAACGGTACCTATCTTGCGCGCGCGGCAGTGGATTATTCGATAGTGCGCATGCGCGCGGCGGCCGGCATTCGCACGGCTGCACGCGCCGCCAGTCAGGCCCGAGCGATATCAGAGACTGGTCTGCGCCACTTTAAACAAAAAAATCTAAGGAACATTATATACTATAATATTAATTTAATTGTTTCGCCCGTCCTCCTATTACACGGACGACGATTACGAATTGGTTGGTGAAGGAATTGATCCCGGTTTAGGGTAAGTTTTGAATAGCACACTAACTTTTGCAAGTTACATTTTAAATAGTCTAGGTAGGTACCTCATATCTTTTTTTGTCAACTTTTTCTTATTAATGATATTACTTATTATAAAATTTGCAAAATTAATCATTATTAGGATAGTTTTTACTAAATTGAGCAAGTAATGCAACATTTATTACTGTTTTATATTTTTGTATACCTTCCCTTCCGTTCTGGCACACCCACACGACAATCTCGCCACTTGATAAGTAGGTACTTTCCGCGAGATGTCGATGGTGGGCCGGATCGGAAGTCGGAGAACCGAATGGTGATTAACTCCTCGATTCCAGGAACTCCGCTCCAACTCCACCTTTTAACCACTGCGACGTTCTACGCACCGTCCAGCCACTACGCACTGTCCAGAAGTCGGGAGCCGTCGGTATCACCAGGCCCACCATCAGGACAGTACCTTCTAGCTAGGTCATGGTAAAATCAGACGGGCTCTTTACCCACGACCTACATATAAATTTTGTGCTCGCCTGCCCCGTTTTTTGTAAATAAACTACTGCTTATTATTCTCGTAACACCGTCTTTAATTTTTACCTAAATAATATTAACGGGTAGGTGTCGCACTGGCGCCCAACGTGGTTAAGTCTGATTTTACCACCCTGTTAAGTGGTGGAAGATTGTTCGTGTTGATTTGTGTGCTTATTGTGTCGTTTTATTTAGCGTTGTCATAATAGTAAAAAAAAAAAAAAATTGTACTGTACTGTTTGATTTTCATTTTATGTACCTAATCGTTTATGTTGTTTAGTGTAACATTTTAGTGCCTTTGATGTTATAGTTGGTTCGAAAAAATAAAAAATAAACGGTTGCTTTCGTCTTGCAACAAAAGTACAGTCAGGCACAAAAGTGTTATGCTTATTATTTATTTTAAGTAATTTTAGTTAAATATTTTTATATTTTATGTGAACTGTTTGTGTACTTTAGGTTCTTTAGACAGGTACTGTCAGAGTCATAAGTTTGTTAAAAAAAAAAAAAATTTTTGTTTGCTAAATTTTTAGTTTTGTTCATCGAAGGAACTGGTTAATTTTGTAATATAGTGCTATTCAAAATTTACCCAAAAGCGCATCATGGCTTTTCCAGTAAAATTTTTGTCCTTACAAAAATCAGAACTAGAATATGAAGTCGCGGTAAGAGGTGAGACCCCAGCTGCAACTGTGGCCGACATTTGGAAACAGATCAGTAAATTATCACAATTGTTTCCGTCAGAAGACGTATTATATTCTCATTTAGAACCAATGCAGGACCTCGAAGCTTCGTTAGAATTATTACATAAATTAGGCGCAGTTGTCGAGACAAGAACTACAGATAAAAATACATTATCACGCGCGCTAAATGTTTTTCATCACCTTTACCATAGAATCAATAGAATCGCTGTCATCGATTCTAAGACAAAAGAACGTCACGAACTTTGTTCGCAATTTTTTAGAGAATACTTTGAAGAACTTCTCAAACTTAATAAAAAGGCTGTAGATCCTCTTACAGTCAACGAGAGTAGTTCGGCTCCCGCGCAAGCGTCTTTTAGTCAAACACCGATTAACGTTGCAGTCACCTGTGACAAAAGCGTCACTTCTGAGTTAAGTAGGCTGAAATTTGATGGCAAATCGTGCGTTCGCTCGTTTATTCAACGTGTTAGTGAATTCGGAGAAGCACGTAATATTCCTGATTCTAAGCTTCTCTCGTATGCTACAGAGATATTTACCGACGATGCCTTACACTGGTTCAGGAGCGTCAAGGATCAGATCTCATCTTGGAGCGAGCTAGTCATTCTTTTAAAACAATACTTTGATAAAACAGACTACGATTACCGTCTGTTAGCTGAGATTCGTGCTAGAACTCAGGGAGAATCAGAAAATATCACAATTTATTTATCTATTTTATCAGGAATGTTCAAAAGACTTTCAGTACCATTGCCCGAAAAAGATAGGCTTGAAATTGTATTACACAATATTCGCCCCTGTTACGCCAGCACTTTAGCTTCCGCAACAGAAATACGCGATATTGATCAGGTTAAATCTTTGTGCAAAAATTATGAGAACATCCAATCTAGGTTTGCTCACTTTAGAGAACCGTGTGCAGCTACGTCCGAAACATTGGCACCGGAATTTGCTTATAGATGTCCCATTAAGCCTAAACTATCTGGGGATTTTAAATCCAATTTCTCCAACAACAGTAAACCATTCTTTACTAACGTAAAACCTAGTTCTAGCTCAAACGTTAACGACAAGTATTTGCATAGTATCGATAAAAACAGTGTTGATACAGCCAAGAAAATGCCATATTGTCCCAGGTGCCGCAACAATACGCACAATTTCAGGGATTGTAATAACACTGATATCTTGTGTTTTAAATGCGGTCAAAAGGGAGTCAAAAAACCAGACTGCCCGAACTGCACTAGTTCTCAGGCTCCAAAAAAACTAAATTTGCAGAATTGTAGCAACACTCAGACATCAAAAGTAAAACACCAGACTCGAACGAGTACATTAGAATGGAATAATTGGTTGAAACAATCCGCTTATTTTTCAGTGGATACAAAGTTGCTTCAATTCTGCATAAAAAACCTAGTAATGATACGAGACCGTACGTTAATATTAAAATAAATGACCTGACAGCTTCAGGCCTTCTAGATTCAGGTTCGGCAGTTACTATATTAGGTAACAATAGCCATACCGTTCTAATGAATCGCGGTTTGAAATTGCAACTTAACGATAAAGTGTCAATTGTGGCCGCTGGAGGACAAAGTTTAAAAAGTTTAGGTTTCTTTGATATGCCGGTACACTTTGAGAACCAGTTCCACATCATTAAGGCTTATGTAATTCCAGACATCAAGTTACCGCTCATTCTAGGAATTGATTTCTGGCGTGCTTTTAACATATGCCCAAAATATCTAGACTCCCTTCATTTATCCAGCGCCCCATTAGCTGAGTTAAATGTCAATAATCCGACTACCTACATTAAATCATACGATAATCTTGATGAATCGGAAAAAACCCTCGCTGACAATATTATCAAACAGTTTGAGGAGATATCTTTCGAGCATAAGGGTCTTGGTCGGACCAACTTAATCACTCATCGTATAGATACTGGCGATTCTCCGCCCGTGAGACAACGTTATTATAGGCTATCACCAGAAAAACAGAAAATTTTAGTTAATCAGGTTGACGAAATGCTCGAGCTTGATGTGGTCGAACCATGTGAAAGCGCATGGCAATCACCAGTATTATTAGTAACTAAGAAGAACGGTCAGCCTCGCTTTTGTTTAGATAGCAGGAAGCTCAACTCAGTCACAAAGCGAGATGCTTACAATTTACCATACATTTCCGAAATATTAGATAACTTGCGTGATTGTCATTATCTCACTAGCATTGACCTATCAAAAGCATTTTGGCAATTGCCCATAGCGCCGGAAGACAGGGATAAAACGGCGTTTTACGTCCCCGGTCGTGGAACCTTTAGATTTAAAACTACCCCTTTTGGTTTGACCAATGCGCCTTCAACCCAACAGAGATTAGTCGATCTCTTGTTTGGTAACATGGATCACAAGGCATTCGCGTATTTGGATGATATAATAATAATAAGTAGTACATTTGAAGAACACGTGACTCTTCTTCTTCGTGTTCTGGATAAACTTCGTCAGGCAAACCTGACTATTAATTTAGACAAATGCGAATTTTTTCGAAGTCAACTTAAATACTTAGGCTATGTCGTTGATGCGAATGGCTTACGGACAGATCCAGACAAAGTGACCGCCATTTTAAACTATCCAACTCCTACGTGTCGAAAAGATCTCAAACGTTTTCTCGGCACGGCAACTTGGTATAGAAGATTTGTCCCAAAATTTAGCACGATTGCCGGACCGCTCAATAAGTTGACTTCACATAAAAAATCAGCACCACCATTTCAGTGGACTGATGAAGCAGATTTAGCTTTCAAAAAGCTTAAAGAATGTTTGGTTTCGGCGCCTATTCTCTCATGTCCAAATTACAATCTACCGTTTGAAGTCCACACCGATGCAAGTAATTATGGGGTTGGTGCTATGCTCACCCAATCAATCGACGGAAAAGAGCACCCCATAGCTTACATGAGCAGGTCTTTATCAGGGGCAGAAAAGAATTATAGCATCACAGAACGGGAGACGCTAGCTGTTCTTGTAGCTTTAGAGCACTGGCGTTGTTATTTAGAAAACGGTAAGACGTTCACGGTTTATACTGATCACAGTGCCTTGAAATGGTTCCTTTCATTGGATAATCCTACAGGTAGACTTGCTCGTTGGGGGGTACGTTTGTCGTCCTTCGATTTCACACTGAAACACCGCCGTGGCGTAGACAACGTAATTCCCGATGCTTTGTCAAGAGCATTCCCTGTTTCCTCGATTTCTACTGCCAATTTAGTTGCGTCTACTAGTGACATTTGGTATAAAGACATTTACAACGGTTGTATAGATAAACCGGAGAAATACTCGAATTTCCAAATCAAGAATAACACCCTTTTTCGCTTAAGTAAAAACAGACATCAACTCACAAACGAATTTTCTTGGAAAGAGGTTGCACCCAAAGATGTTCGAGAGCAAATAATTGCCGAAAACCATAACGAACCAACGGCAGGTCACATGGGCGTTTTCAAAACATACAAACGTGTTGCGCTCAGGTATTACTGGCCCAACATGCACAGCGACATAACTAAATTCGTGAGTCATTGCCCTATATGTCTTTCATATAAGTCACAAAATCATGCGGTTCTTGGAGAGATGGGACGGCCTAAACAGTGCTCCCGACCATACCAAATGATCTCGATTGATTTAATGGGGCCTCTTCCAGTGACAAGGAAGCAAAATAGCTATATTTTAGTAGTGACGTGCTGTTTTTCCAAATTTTGTCAAATTTTCCCCATTAGGAAAGCCACTTCTGACATAATTGTTAAAATTCTTGAGGAACACGTCTTTTTAGTCCATGGTGTCCCGCAGACTATCTTTATGGACAATGGTAGCCAATTCATAAGCGGCCACACCAAAAGTCTATTTGATAAATACAAAATTCCAAATGTATTCTTCACCCCAAAATATACACCCCAAATTAACACTGTTGAGCGTTATAACAAAACAATCATAACTTGTCTATCTACATTCGTCGATAATGATCACAGATCTTGGGACGTATTTATTCCAAAAGTACAGTTCGCCATCAACAGCTCTGTTAACGAAGCTACTGGTTTCACTCCTTCGTTCCTTGTTTATGGGAGGGAACTTGTTCTCTGTGGTTCTCATTACACCGACACAGATTTAGGTGATGAGATATTATTCTTACCACGAGAAGTTTATGCGGAAAACCTCGGTACCTTAAGTTCGGTTTTCGACCAAGTGCAGAAATCGCTGTATCACGCACATGTGAAGAATACTGCTCATTATAATCTACGTCGCAAAGCCTTTGAGTTTGAAGTTGGAGATATAGTATTTAAACGTGCGTACGTGTTGAGTGACAAAGACAAATATTTCAGTAAGAAATTAGCTCCTAAATTTATTAAATGTCGAGTGACTCATAAGCTATCCCCACTAGTTTACGTGTTGGAGAATATGGCAGGGAAGGACTTAGGTACATGGCACATAAAAGATTTAAAGATTGTTGGCCATAATAAGTTTTAGTTTATTTCGTGTTTTCTCATTAAAAAAAAAAAAGTATTAATTATAATATTAAATGATAATAATATTAAATAATTTTAGACTTTAGTACGGATTTTATCATCAAAAAGGATAAAATCCTTATGCGGGGACGGCGGGTAATGTAACGGAAGGTTACATGGTACTCAACGGTACCTATCTTGCGCGCGCGGCAGTGGATTATTCGATAGTGCGCATGCGCGCGGCGGCCGGCATTCGCACGGCTGCACGCGCCGCCAGTCAGGCCCGAGCGATATCAGAGACTGGTCTGCGCCACTTTAAACAAAAAAATCTAAGGAACATTATATACTATAATATTAATTTAATTGTTTCGCCCGTCCTCCTATTACACGGACGACGATTACGAATTGGTTGGTGAAGGAATTGATCCCGGTTTAGGGTAAGTTTTGAATAGCACACTAACTTTTGCAAGTTACATTTTAAATAGTCTAGGTAGGTACCTCATATCTTTTTTTGTCAACTTTTTCTTATTAATGATATTACTTATTATAAAATTTGCAAAATTAATCATTATTAGGATAGTTTTTACTAAATTGAGCAAGTAATGCAACATTTATTACTGTTTTATATTTTTGTATACCTTCCCTTCCGTTCTGGCACACCCACACGACAATCTCGCCACTTGATAAGTAGGTACTTTCCGCGAGATGTCGATGGTGGGCCGGATCGGAAGTCGGAGAACCGAATGGTGATTAACTCCTCGATTCCAGGAACTCCGCTCCAACTCCACCTTTTAACCACTGCGACGTTCTACGCACCGTCCAGCCACTACGCACTGTCCAGAAGTCGGGAGCCGTCGGTATCACCAGGCCCACCATCAGGACAGTACCTTCTAGCTAGGTCATGGTAAAATCAGACGGGCTCTTTACCCACGACCTACATATAAATTTTGTGCTCGCCTGCCCCGTTTTTTGTAAATAAACTACTGCTTATTATTCTCGTAACACCGTCTTTAATTTTTACCTAAATAATATTAACGGGTAGGTGTCGCACTACGGGAGTACACTGTTCTTTGATTGTCGATCAAAAAGTAAGTGATAAATATTTGTTCCTCGTTATACAGTGTGGAGAGCTGACGCCGACATTAAATGATATCACAGATTTAGATTTATCATTACGAACAACTTTTACCATGGAGTCAATCCGAAATTCGAGAAAAGAAGCTGCTCCATACATAATTGCAACTAGGAATCGACAAAATGTATGAAATAGTTGTTTTTTTTCTCGAATCCTGGGTCTGGCCTCATAGTAAAAGTTGTTTATAATTATGGTCTGAATATGTGATTTCATTTAATGGTTGCGTCAGCTCTCCACACTGTATAGGTACTTACTATTATCATACATCACATAAGCGACTTACCAGTGAAGAAAACGCAGCTTTAATTCTCATACATTTTATTGAGTCTATAAACCTTCTAAACGTAACTCATGTTTTTTTATTTGGGATTTTACAAAAAAAATTCAAATCTACTATGATCAAATTAAAAAAGTTGTTCTTAGCGATGACTGTAGGTATCTGGTATATAGGTACCTATTTGTAC
Source organism: Hypomecis atomaria (assembly GCA_964007245.1). Taxonomy (NCBI): domain Eukaryota; kingdom Metazoa; phylum Arthropoda; class Insecta; order Lepidoptera; family Geometridae; genus Hypomecis; species Hypomecis atomaria. The sequence goes on from OZ023301.1 coordinate 12,159,725, forward strand.
TCGCAGTTAGCCGTTCAACCAACAGCCTAGCCTCTTTACTAAACAGCACCGTTCAACAAGCGGCCTAAATGATATTCAGCCGTAGCGTTTGTTATAATATTTAATAAGCTGGCTGGCTAATGCTTAGGCTATTCGTACTAGGTACAGGAGTTTCGATCAAAATTAGCTTTAAAAATTAAATTGCTTGAATCAGGTACAGCTAAATTTACATTATTATTGTCGCTACACTCTTCCACTATACTATTTTTCATTAAACTTTAGGAAACACCATTAAAATTGTTGTTTGTCGGCGCCATATTGACAGTTTGGAGATTTGGTGGAACTCAATTGAAATAAACAGGCTATAGGCAAGTAATGAAACGTCATCGAACCAAGACATTTGCCTAGCTGTTTGATCAAATGGCTGAATATCATTCAGGCCGCTAGTTAAACGGCGCTGTTTAGTAAAGAGGCTAGGCTAGAGATATTATATGATTTTGTAGTTTATATTTTGTTGTAATTGTATTGTTTATTGTGCACTCTACAAAGCAACATCATGAATAATAGGAAACCCTTTGATGCGTGATCTTTCTTAGGTGAATAAATATCGAGTCAGGACATTTTTAAAATTTAAAAATAAGACAATTTGGGAATTGCAGATTTCTGTACGTACCGAAGGTACTTTACCGCATTAGACTTTAGTCGTCAATTTGGCATTATTTCTTCTTTAAACTTTTATAGACACTACTGCTCAACGTAGCGCAACATTAACTTAATTTCACATTCTATAAAACTATTTGAGCATCCAATTTTCTTCCTTGGCGTGCGCATAGGTTTTCATAACAAAGTCACCTTTACATCTTTGAAAATTACCTTGTACTTACAATTTTACATTACAGTTAGGTACGCCTACTTACCCTCTGTGATAATGCTCATAAGTAGATCTACGATAATGTTATTACCCGAGATAAAAGGGGTTTCCTCAGTGAATTAATGGTGAGACGTTGATAGATGGTGCTATACCCGTAGGGTATACCTCTACAACTTTTGGGTCCATTATTTAGTTAAAATTTCCAATGTGCGAGATTCGAAATTATAATTGTACTAAAATAGAACTTGAGACTATTATTTATTCTTAACAAGTTTTGTTTTGTGGTACAATATTTAGAGGAAATCTCGCGGAATTGCAGTTGAAATAAGTCATTATCTACAGTTATTTTACGGAACAGTTTGGTCATCAATTCGCTGACGTTGTAGATATTACAAGTTTTATGAATTTAAAATAAGAAGAAGAAAGTCAAAAGATCCAACTTCTTTAGCCTTTTAGTTTCATAAAACAGTTCAAAGTTTAGAACAAAGGTATAAAATAAATACTTCAGAAAAACTTTACGTACTGTAGAAGTTATTTTAAGATATCTACCAGGTATCAACCATAGAGGTCTGTATTAATACAGTTTGTATTTAGATATTTATGTATCCAAAAGAAATCGCTTTTAATAATAAATTGGTTAATTATTACCTATACTTCTTAAAACCTGAACTAATTAGTTTGAGATCTCAAGGCTGCAAGACCTTGAATTACAATTATGTATTTTATAACACTAGCGTGAACATTAGAAAGTGGTTCTAAAAGATCAGATATCTAAAAGTGTAGGAATTACCACTAATACATACACGCACAGTCGCACACGTGTTCACACTGACTTTAGCATAAACAATAACATAAAGAAATGAAATTACTGTCAAGCCACTGATGCTTCTATATCGGTATAATTGTTGTTTGCCAACTTAATTACTCTCTGCCCAAGAGACTCGATAAAAGTTGAGAGTCACCTCCGCACTTCTCGGACTGCTAAACATCTGGAGCAAGTTTATCGCTCATTGCCACTCGACTAGAGCAAAACCCATTCCAACTTCAATAAAACAGTCGCCTTTCACACTCATAAAGCAACTTCAGCGACTGTGAAATAGGGTGACTAGAAGAGATAATTGCACGGTAGATTCAATGGTGTTTTATTTGAACGAGGGACGTGCATCAACATAGGGATATTTTGACTTTTGATAGTGCATTAGTCTAACTAAAGTATTTCTGATCTGATCTTTAAATACAACCTACCTAAACTACTACATGCTTAAATTTAAAACTAAACAGCTTAGTCCAGTTTAAAACATGGTCTAAAAAAATACAGCCAACCCTCTGTATGAAAAACCTTTTGAACTCCCATTTGACACTTCTACTTATCCGAACTGTAACTTGGTCTTCACAAATGACCTTATTACTCGAGCGTCCTCAAAAAATGACGAAGCGGCGTCGCGAGTCGATCGACTCGAGAGGGATTGTCAATTGATCGCCGAATTTCTCGAATTTATGGCTAATAACTGAAAACAGGACGCCCTTTAGGGCGTCAGGGAGGTAAGTGCTTAGACAGAATTCCCGGTATTGTTTTCGAGTTTCAGAATTTGAGATACGAACGCCGTAAGGGGGGATAAATGTGATAAATTATTTTTATTCCACTAAAAATAGAGTAATCAATATTTAGCCAGTAATTATATTATTGAATATTTTGACATTACATTATTTCTGCTTGCCAAGAAATGGCAAAATAGAGTAGTCGCTATTTTTGACCAACGAAACGGAGGAGGTACTCATTTTGACGCGTATATTTTTTATGTGTAGGTAACCACACATAACTTTTTAGATAGCAGTCCGATTTCGATAATTATTTTTTATTGCAGAGTATACTTCGAAATTGGTCCCATTTAAATTTCATTGAAATCTGCTGAGCCATTTTTGATAAATCAACAATAACGTGAAAAATGCTACATCGATCCGTGCGAACTATTCGCGAATTCTGCACACGGTTGAAGTCGGTCATGCCATTTTTTGCATAAAATAATTATTAGACATAAACTGATAGTTGTCTTCTTGGTTTACTTCACCGTCTTCACCCGATTTAAAAAAAGTAAAGGAAAATATCCACAGTAACTCCCGGACTGAAACCTATGGCTACGCATGTTGTACCTACATTTTTCGGTGAAAGCTCTCAGGTGAAGTTATTCGAGATATTTATCAATCAAAATGAAATGGGTATGTATATTTACATTTTATGCGAAGGATGTCAAGCTACCTGATAATACAAACACAATTTTAATAGGGAATATAAATCCAACTGTCGATTCGATATATCGAGTCCATAAGTTGTGATGATCATCAGTGAGTCAGTCAGTCTGTGACTAAATCAGGGGTTTTTAGATATCAATGAATTCTAAAGTATAAAAGCTATGCAATTTAAACTTTACCCACCTTACCACAAAAGATTTAAACACGCTTTAAACACTGCTTAACCGTGCAATTTGAACTGTTAAACATTGTCTAAGCCATGCGTAAAACTTTTGTGGTAAGACTGTTATAGACTTGATATCCAGAGAATTTCGTTTATCTAGTTTACTCCAAAACAACTTACGAGGGTTTAAAAAAGCGACGAACCGCTTTGAGAAAATCTTCTTCGCTTGGCTCGTGTTGGCGACTTGATTCAGATTCAGATTGACATCCGAGAGATGTAATTGAATATCGACTTCGAACTACTAAAAACAGTGTTTCGGCAGCAAATGGTTTCTTCCAATACGTACACGAACAAAATATAAACAGAGCAACCTTGTTACCTACTTTAAGTGAAATAATTTAATTTTTGCTACGGCTTCTCATCGAGGGATTGAAAGTCAAAAGATTACGGTGGCCTACGGCGTAGATGTGCTACGCTTTTGTAATTCAACATATTGTCGCTTTCTGACTGAGACATGAGATTAGTTTTGGAACATAGTTTTTTATTTCACTTTCTATTTATTGAATCACCATTATTGAATTAGTTTATTAAATCATTTAATTATGTTGTGATATTTTTGTTGGACGAGTCCATTAATAGGGACATTGATGAGTATTTTATTTTATTTACTTATTTGTTTTCAATATACTATTATGACAATAAATTATTTCATTTCATTTCATTTGTACCTACTGAATTGTTTCATGTGTACCTGTAATTTAACATCTTTGTACCTACTCATTTGTTTCATGTATACCCACGACCTTCTACAGTTCAAAAACCGAGTACAGCTTTCTGCCAGAGAAATAATTTTCGTCCTAAGGTTTTAAATATTTTTCATGCCAAAGGACATTTTTTTTAGAAAATCGTAAGAACTGTTTCTCTATCCCAAACAAATAAAGTCGAGATACGATCTCAATCAAACCACTTACTAGTTAGGTAAGAGATGTTTGACGACTCTGTAATTATTTACTTTAACTTGTCGTTTTGCTCTTTGATCATTGTGTGAGAGATTTTATTGGTTGGTTTTCCATTAATAGCTATAGAACTTTGCGTAGAGCTTCGCAAATCCATTGTTTTATTAGGTTCCAACATATTCACATTCTCAGTTATCATTTTGTGTTAATGTTTTCTTAGCTAAAGTACTTCTCACTAGTTTCCGAACACATGACTGACTTTCGATTAACTATTAAGTACCTATCTACTTTGCAAACACATGTAGGGTTGAAATGAGGCTCCAGACAATTGTATGTATGTTCTAAATATACCTACTAGGTATGTACATTTAGTTATTCGGTATGAATGCCAGACTCCACTAGGAAACCGCTTGGTCACTGGAATTGTACAACAATAAAACATTTTATATCTTCGAGCAAATATCTACAAAGCCACAGTCCCTAAGTGAAAGTAGTTAAAAAATGTCCGAGCGCCGTCATAAATAAAGACTTAGATATTTACATTAAATAATTCAGAATGACCCGTTTTCTCTAACCTAGATGTTATGTCACCTAATTAGTGATTGAAACCGAGCACTTTGGCATCGCGCGGCGTTGTTGTCGGGTTGCAATCGCCTTACGACTAACTAAAAAGTCTGCCACTACGGGTCCAGACTCGTGGTTACACCGCTTTGTTACACCAGTGTGACTACGAGTAAACTTTTTTACTCGTGGTCACACCGAGTGGTGTAACCACGAGTAAACTAATAAAACATAGGACTCGTGGTCACACTGCTAGTGTGGGGAAATAAAAAAATCTGTACTATATAAGATGAGCTTGTAAACTGTCAAACAATCAATGACGTTCATAAAACTACCATCTTACATTCTTACTTACTTACCAGGCCTAAACATTTCAGTAGGTACCTACTACTCTTACTAATTTATTCATCGATTTTATTTTTTAAATACATGGAATTCGGGTCGTGCTCGAAAATTCTACTGTTAGATATACCCAGGTCAAAATTGTCCCAGAAGTCCTACCGTAGAACTACCGGGACAGGAACATTCCGAGTGGCTTGACCTGGTGTCAGAATTTTTAGGCCGCCTGAAGTGTCTGTATTTGGATGGGTGACCGAGTGTGGCATTATTCAACTGAGCGCTACCGTGGCTCGGATGACCACGTTAAATTGTTGGTGCCTGTTGTTATAACCGTTTGGCCATGTCAGAGACCTTCATTACGTTAAATATAACATAGATAGATAGATAAACTCTTTATTGCACACCAAGAAATAAACAAAAAGAAGAAACAAATACATTAACAGTGTAACAATGGGCGGCCTTATCGCTGACAGCGAACATACAGTTTTGTCAGAACATATTTCTTTTTAGTTTAATACTAGAATTGTATGACAAGTGTTACAGTGACAGCTGCTGTTTGAGTGACAGCTGTTCAACCTCAAAGTGATTTATCTCGGTAACTATCGATTTTAGACGATTGCTGTCTTCACAAAAGTGATAGAGCTCGATAAGATCTACATTTCGGATGACGACTGTCAAATTTCAAAGTGATTTATCTTAGTGATTATCGATTGTAGACCATTGCTGTTTTGACAAAAGTGATAGAACTCGACAAGATCTACATTTCGGACGAAAGTTGTCAAACGTCAAAGCGATTTCTTGGCAATTATCGATTCTAGACCATTACTGTCTTCACAAAAGTGATAGAGCTCGATGAGATATACATTTCAGTTGACAGCTGTCAAACTTTACAGTGATTTATCTTGGTGATTTATCTCGGTGATGAACAGTATTATTTATATATGAAATGTAGATCTCATTGAGCTCTATCACTTTTGTCAGGTCAGCAATGGTCTACAATCGATAGTTACCGAGATAAATAACTTTCAAGTTTGACAGCTGTCATATGAAATGTAGATCTCGTCTATCTCTATCACATTTGTGAAGACAGCAAGGGTCTACAATCGATAATTGCCGAGATAAATCACTTTCAAGTTTGACAGCTGTCATCTGAAATGTAGATCTCGTCTATCTCTATCACATTTGTGAAGACAGCAAGGGTCTACAATCGATAATTGCCGAGATAAATCACTTTCAAGTTTGACAGCTGTCATTTGAAATGTAGATCTCGTCTATCTCTATCACATTTGTGAAGACAGCAAGGATCTACAATCGATAATTGCCGAGATAAATCACTTTCAAGTTTGACAGCTGTCATCCGAAATGTAGATCTTGTCGAGTTCTATCACTTTTGTGAAGACAGCAATGATCTTCAATCGATAGTTACGGAGATAAACCGTTTTTGAGTTTTACAGCTGTCATGCTACTGTAGAATTATTCTAGAAAATGACAGCTGTCACTTTGACACCTGTCATTTTTGAAACGATAAATTGTAATAATTTTTACCATTTGTTGTTTCACTTGGTTTTCTTCGAATATGAGCTAAAACACTAAAATATTTTACTAGAATGTTAGTGGATAAATGTTATTTACCACGGCATTACTAAACAGTTTGCAACAGCATATCTTGACCTTAAAAATATTTTCAACTATCGGGCACATCACTACCTACCTAATATTTAGTCAAGCACGATCCTTTCAGAGTAGTGTAACCACGAGTAAAAAAGTTTACTCGTAATCACACTGGTGTAACAAAGCGGTGTAACCACGAGTCTGGACCCGCCACTACGTAGCTTGGGCAGAGTTTTGGCTCAGACCCTTTTTTGCACGATTGTGACACTATAGATATTAAATTTGTTCGAAGTTTTTTATGCGAGATTTGGAATCGAGAGAGAACCAAAGTTTGAGACAAAGTCAGCATAAGATTTAGTGAAGATAAAATTATGATACATTTGCGTAGCACATAAATTCTGAAAAAATAATCCAAATAGCTTAAGTAATAATATTAGGTACCTTATCCATTCCTGGGCCCTGATCCCCAATCGACATGTCGTGCCCAAGTATTTTTTATTAACCAACTTCCAAAAAGGAGGAGGTTCTATGTTCGTCTGGATATTTTTTTTTGTGTATGTTCATCGATAATTTCGCCAATTGTGAACAGAATCGAAAAATTATAATCTAGTTCGAAAGGGTATACTTCCGAGGTCCATTTAAATTTTACAGTAGGTAATCGGCTGAGCCGTTTTTGAAAAATCTACTATGATGTAAAAAATTCGAGCGTCATATTCGAATTTTGTACACAATGGAAGGTTGTACAAAATGGCAAAACAGTGCCATTTTTATGCGAAAAATAATTATTTACGCTAATTTCGTTTTGGTTCTATAGGGTTAATGGTAATCAATTAGCATGTTCTTAAGGGAATATTTTCTTTGTTGTTATGTTATCGGAATGCCATCGTAAAGGTTTATCCTAGTTTGGTTACCATGGTCAGTGGTCACCTATACCTGAAACTGTTACTAATGATTTACGTTTTATTGTTTTGTAACTGATTAGAAGTTTGTAGAAGCTGGATAAATAAATTATTTGTTTATTATTATTTACCAATAACCCTGTATAGATAGCATTACTTAGTATTTTTAGTATACGGTACCTCAAAAATCCATTAAAATATACATTGCGTAGAATAAACAACCGCATTGAATAATTAACTTGATTAACTTGAATGGAATTTTATATTTTCTAATTTAATTTTTGGTAAAGGCCACCATCACACCGCCATATTTTACGAGCAATGTCAAAAGATAATATGATCCGAAAATATGAAATTCCTTTAAAAAAGATTGTAACGAAAGAAAATACTAGGAAAATCATTTTCCAAAACAAATAAAGCAAATAATTGAATACTGTTCATGATAATGGCCTATATTCTTGCATTATCTCTTTTAATAATAGAGTTTAAGTTATAAGATTTGGAGAAGAAATATAGTTTACGAAAATTTATAAAAACAAAAGTGTTTCAAACAGAATCACTCTGTTACTAACTACTTTAAACGCGAGTATAAACAACCAACAAACAAACTCCGAAACAGGAAACGGATGTACCGCGTGCAGAGATAGTGCCGTGCAAGGTTGTCGCGCGGTCCTTGCAGCTATTTATAGTTTATAGAATTACGATTGGGCTGATTTTCCTTGTGATTGCATTTTAGGGTTAACGCACGGTGATTACTTTTGGCAGGTTATGTTGCTATTTTTAGCGCGACTCGCGTTTTTTAGGGACCTTTTTCGCATTTTTAGAAAATGCTTTACCTTTTGATGGTCACGTTCTGCACTGTTTCTCCCAAGAATATCGTCGTCACCATATTGGTCGTAGGATGTCCACTATAAGACATAGGCCTTTCCAATAAATAGGGATGTTTACTATGTATAAAAATCATTATTATAATTAGTCCGTCAGTTATATTTAAAAAAAATATTGAACGTAAATTTTTTCTTTTGTCAATAAAACAATCAGTGACAAAGATAAGTCTTGTCAAAGCCGGTACATTTTGATACCGGGTAATGACGTCACGCGGTACTTTAACGGGCTATATCTTCATCATTTTTTGTTAAATTGACAAAAGAAAAAATACGTGTCTAATATTTTTTTACAATCTATTTGACGGACTAATTATATTTTTTTCCCTTAAAACAGATTGAAAATGTAAAAATGTAATAGTCATCATGCCTATTTGTGACAGCGATTCTAATGAATTATGAAAATATGTTGTTTTCTTTTCATAATACAAGATTTACGTCTTGACAGCCCCACGGGGAAGTTAGTTCAACAGATATGTAAAAGCAAAGTTGGGGAACATCATCTAAGCTGAAAAACCAGGGGCGCAGCTATTTATAAAGCTAAATAAAGAGAAATCGATCTCGTGTTTTATTTACTCCTGGTTGCTTTGTAACCTGCTCCATATATTTTCTGGGTTACGCAGAATGAACACCTTAATAAATATTCATAACGCATTGGCCTTGACAATATCCCTTGTCTTATGAATAGTACGCATAAATTTCTACAAAAATTGACCTGATTTATTTTCTTCTATGTACGAGTACCTACCCAAATTTCAATAGAAATACCTATAGGTACACAGAGATAAGCGATAAGATAAGATAAGATAAGAGATAAGCACAGAGTCCCTTAAACAAAAATCTGATTTTTACAGGACCTATTTTCAGAGGTTTTCCAGATCGAAAACAAAAACAAAACAATATTGTAAAAAAAACATTTGTGGTCCTTTTGCACGAACGGATTGATAGAGAAGGAATAATAATTACCTATTCTACAGCTAGGTAAAGTATCCAGAAAAATCTCCAATGACTATACCTACTTACGAAGTAAAAGCTAACGTAGGTAATATATTTGATCAACCTATCTAAAACTAGAGAAAGTATGATCTAGGCAAAGCAAATTAGAAAAAAATAAGCGTAAAAGTGTTTTTAACAAAATAAGCTAGCTTACCACCTGGCTGTAAGCGCCATATCAACTTTCGAACTTATCAAAATATAAACAAAACTGTCCTTGGAAATTTTAAATTCACTTACTTGGCCCGAAGAGAAAGCTGTCGGTCGTTAGGGCACACATATTTGTTCGCCTTACTTTGGTAGTTCATTGCACACAAAATAATAAAACTTAAAAAAAGAACGTTTGTTTTTTAATTTGTGCGGGAAACCGTGGCACCGCGCGTTCCCGCCAGTTGGTGCGATCCAACTGTTGCTCGGCGCGTGGCGAGCGAGTAATAAATCGATATTTATAACAACGTACTTGAAAACTCACATAAAATTACGAATAGCGACATCCCTTTATCTCTGCGAGGGAGATAAACATGACAGAGTACATGTTCTAATTTTTTTGATGTTTTGTTTACGCGATTGCAAAGAATGAGGGTTCGCTAATCGCGTATTTGCGGGTTGTATGTTTTTGGTGTTTCAGTTTGATATTTCTATGTCGTTTTGCTGAACTGAATTTTTTGTACGTTTACTTTCTACTCTCTACTCTACAATAAGTAGATAATAGTACCTAATGCAGTAGTTAGGGAAATATGGGCAGGCATGGAGTAATTTAAATTCAATAAAAGATAAAAGCCTTACATAATACATCGTGTACCGCCTGAAATTATTTATAGGTAAATACCTAACAAAAACATTTAAAACATTTTCTTTATTTGCATGTCCTGTACCTATTAAGCTGAATGGGGGTGATTAAAAAAATCTGCTGTTCCATACAAAACTGCAACTTAGAATCGGCAATTTGTAAGAAACAGCTGATATTTTTTCTGATATTCCAGGATCCAGGCCCAAGGCAGAAATTGTACATAATGAAGGTCTAAATCATCTCCTTTTGGCTTATTCGCCAGTTCTGGATAACCCTGTATAAGTAGGTAAAAAAAATGATCGTAGTAAGGTCGTTCAGCAGCAAGTTGGGTTGACGATATCGTCAATATTGCGGGTCGAACATTTGAAAAGGACTGAGGCACATGTAATTAACAAGAGAACATAATATACACAAAAAATATAGGTATATTATACCTACACAAAAAAATGCCAAGTCGATGCCTATGCCTACCTATACATAAAGCAGTGATAAAGAAAGAAAGAAAGAAAATGTTTATTTACCAAAATATGATTAAGTTAGCAATGTCAATAAAATAATCTGATACCTACGGCTTTTGCCGTATTATTCAGCTTTCAGGTTCTCTAAAAACCCGAAAAAAGGCAAATACGGCTCGGCTGCCCTTTTACTTAAAACCGGATTTTTTAAATATGAAAATCATATATTTTTTTTAAATAAAGCCTTTTAATCAAATTTTCCCATACATATTCACTAAATTACGTCTTTTAGAAGTTGTCATACAGCCACTCTAAAATTAACATAAAACAACACTGATACCTAGCCTAGCAGTCAGATAAAGAAGGCTGCTAATAATGATCATGGCATTGACGACGAGGTATGAGAATAGGAGCCAACACCACGACCAAATCTTTGTAACTAAATAATTGGTGCCTGGTTCTGAATGTGTTAAACTTACCAATTGAGGATTAAAAAACCGGTCATTATTGTAACTCACTATATAAATACAATAATTGGTCACAATTATTGTATAGCTCACCATCTGAAATACTCAAGGAGTGCTCCTTGGAAATACTCTACCCGATTATTTAAGTAGTTCGACATTTACACTCATTATCGGTTAGTAAACAATAGCCGAATTTTAATAATTATGACCCCAATAAGACGAAGACTAGCAGGCTTTCTCTTAATTTACTGCAGTTTCCGCGCCATTCGCTTAAATATACGCGCCATACCATAGAGCCGTCCGGTTTTTGCGGGAATGCAAAAAGATATTTGCCTTAAATATTTTTAAAGAGATTCTCTCTGATTCCATTTATATAAGACGTCATGATTAATTTAATACGAGCGGAATTACACGTACGACTTTAGGCAAGTAATTTAATTTAGGACTATGTGTGTATGTGTTTCTAGCGTATGATTTGTGTGGCGCTATGTATACCAATGCTTAAAGTCACTAGGTCAGCGCGCGCTATTCAAAGTATTCAAACATATTTGGGTTTTTTTGGCATATTTTATAGACAAACTGCTCACGAACCTATAGTTAAGTAATGTACCTACTCTCTGTCACAAATGAACGAAGTATACATACCTACTACATACAACAAAAATAGCCAGTTTATGCACAAAAGTCTTCTAACAAAAAATTAAGGTGAAAACAGTTGATGCACATTCGTGCATAAACTAATTTGGTTTATACTTACGTGTTACTCGTAAAACTCGTTAAACCTACTTATTCATAGCCGCTAAATGAGTTTTCGTAAACATAAATGAGTAGTTAATCAGTAAATAGTAAAAAACCCAAAAAAAATATGAATTTGGCACTCTGACCGAGACGATTTAGATCTTAGTGTTACTTGGATGCTTGATTATTTTATATTTATAGTTTGAACTTAAACTGAGAGAAAATGAGTATGATTATTCTGATTACCTAATAATTTAATAAACTACATATGCCTTTAATAAAATAATCCTCGCAAATGCATATAACACGATACGCCAATAGCAAAAAAAAAAAGTACGTTCATAAAAATGTCTTTTTGGTGGCGCATACTCTACAATCAATGTGTTTCCGAACCTAGAAAAGAAACAAACTTATATTCTATCTCTTTCTTTAATAGTGAGGTGCCGTGCCAAATTCATGATCTGTTATTACAGTAGCTATGTCTCATGCTAAATGGCAGTTGCTTACAGACAAGTCAATGTACCGTATTTATTTCGTAAAGCAGTGCCTGGATTTGATCGTCCGTTCGTCCTACCGTTGTAACACGCCAGGGTCAGGGTCGTAGTTTACGGTAGGCAGCCGGATCTCTTCCAGCGATTCTTAGCACCCTCGGCCCCGCCGTCCGAGACCGCTGCCGGAAGTGACGGGGTCCGGAATAGCGAGGCCGCTGGTTACTGAAGGCCGAGGTCCAATTGGCGTATTCAATAGGGAGGTTTAGCCTTAAAACGCCACGCTGGCCAGTGCATCTTGGCGAGTTCGCTTCCTGTCACATTAGCCTGGGTAAGTGGCGGAACATTCATCTTAGTAAAAGTTGATTTTTGCGCCACTCAGCACACAGCTTCCTGAGAGGACCACGTGGAGGTGTATATCAGGAATTGGCATTGAAACCTATACGTGAAAAGCGAATAATATATTCCCATAGCCATACCCAATTTACAGGTTTAAATAACTATTTCCCCCAACTCACCAGGGCTAACATCAAATTCAAAAGAATTCACTGCCGTGTTTCGGTCATGAAATCGCCGTGTTTTGAGGCAATATTTGAAAAATTGCTGTCTCATACTTTTTGGTGCTCCTGTGATTATGATAAGCCATTTCTGAAAAGTTCTGCCGTGTTTTGTTCTTACCGAATAGCCCCGATTGCCGTAACACGGCAATTGCCGTAGTAATGACAACACGGCACAACACTATGCCTAGTTTGACATTTCGTTTTTTTTCTTTCAGTCATGATGGCGAGCTCGCGAAAGGTGTATGTTTTATTGTATTAATTATTTTATGTGGTGCCGTGAAGTGAAAACAAGGTGATTTAATGCCGTACCGCAGGCGCTTCTCCGCCAAGATGCCGGATTTCGATGACGACGTAACCGTCGTGGATGTGTACGATTTGGCATCGGACATTGGCAAGGAATGTGAGATAATTATTGAAAAATACGGCCCTGACGCCGTAACAGCGCTTCTTCCGAAGGTGATTAACGCGCTGGAACTGCTGGAGAACCTGGCCATAAGGAACGAGAAGGAGAATCAAGCGTTACAGGAGTTGACGGCGAAGATAGCTCAGCTGGAGAATGACAAGATCGAGAAGGCAGAATACAGACAACGCTTTGAAAAGGTATGTCTTAGAGGTCACTGTTAGGTAAATTAATACTATTGGTGGTGCGTGTTGTTACTGAACGCACGAACGTTCATTATTTCGTCACCAGAATGCATTCAATGCAGTTGCAAAAGAACCTTTGGCGGTGATGGAATGGTACTATTGCGCGACAAAATATTCGCTTCTAAACACAGCTGTTTTTCAGTGGATTGTCATGTCAGTTAAACAGTCATGTTGATGTGATGACTCAAGCTATTTACTTGTGGAAGTGACTTGTTTTGTAATGCGTTTTAGAGACTATTTCTCGTCTGACATGGGTGAGTTCACTAGTAAATCAGTTGACACCTAATTGACTTGTGAGGTTGGTGCATTCCACCAAATATTGAATGCACTAAAGCACAAAATAAATAATTGAATGTTTTCTAACCTTGGAAGGTTTATATCTTGCTAATTAATGGTTTTATACTTAAACTAGATGAAGAACTGATTGTATGCATTGTATGTATGAATTACTGTTATATTATAAAGTACACCATCTTTACTGTCTAGTGAAGCTATTTTATTTATGTATTTTGTATTGTATATTTATGTATGTACTGAAATGCCTATATCAAGCAGAGTCGAATAAAATTAGTAGGTATTTATCTGTCAAAGAAATTTTTTCCTTCTTTATCCAAAGGTCCAGTCTATTCTTAAATGTGTTTATAGTTATTGCTGAGATTACATCCTCAGGCACCCTATTCCAATTGTAGACAACTCTATTGCATAGGATGTGGGTGTGCAGTGTTTTCCATCTTTTCATCATTTGAGGTGAGATGGGGCATATCGGGTAAAGAACAGTGCGAATGCGGTGCTGTTACCCAATCTATGGCACACCTCTTAGTTTGCCCCCTTTCCCGAAAAACTGCACACAAAGAGACCTTAACTTGGCTACCGAGGATGTGGTAGAGGTTGCCAGATTTTGGTCTCAAAAGATTTAATAACACATGTAAATATTGTACATATCGAAACTTCAGAAAAATAAAAAAAAGAATAAAAAAGAAAAAGGAAAAAAAAATTGCCATTGCCACGAAATGATGATGATGAGTAGGTATATTAATGCGCCACACCACAAATTATTATTTTTATTTCACATTATATGGCTTGGTTTATTTGACTATTGAAGTCGTTGAGCACAATTGTGATCAAGCATTCTTGCTGCCAAGTGACTTTGGTGTCCAAAAAATTGTTTAATGTGCACAGGATCACAAATCACTATAATGTGATATATTGTTACATGTTATTTAAAAAGAGATAAAAGGATCAGTTCCACAGAATCTAAAAGTTCCACAGAAATTAATGTTTTTTAGGGTTTTGTACCCAAAGGGTAAAAACGGGACCCTATTACTAAGACTCCGATGTCCATCTGTCCGTCTGTCTGTCTCTCACGGGCTGTATCTCATGAACCGCTATAGCTAGAAAGCTGAAATTTTCACAGATGATGTATTTCTGTTGCCGCTATAACAACAAATACTAAAAACAGAATAAAATACATATTTAAAGGGGGCTCCCATACAACAAACGTGAGTTTTTTGATCGCTATTAATAACGGCTAGACGAATGGGGCTCCCATATGGTACGGAACCCTTCATGCGCGAGTCCGACTCGCACTTGGCCAATTTTTAGTATTTGTTGTTATAGCGGCCACAGAAATACATCATCTGTGAAAATTTCAGCTTTTTTATATGTTACTTAGTACAATGTAATTTTATCTTTTTTTTTATTTTATTTCATATAGGTTTGTGTTTGACTACATACTGCCTTATGTTAAGCAGATACGGGGTCTATTTAAATAAATTGTTTATCTATCACTAGGATGTCTATTTAAAAATATTCTATTTTAGTTAATTGATAGCCTCAATCGAAAACAATTCATCATTTCAGGAAAATAATAAAACAAATTTTCAAGATTCAATCACACACATGATAATAACAAAACCAAATCAAAGCATTGGATGTAAAGTTATTTGTTGCCATTGAAATGAATACCTACTTGCTTCTTGAAAGAGGAATATGCACAATTTTTTTTAAGTAAATGATAGCTTACATCATTAAATAATCGGTATAAAATATTCTGTTCATAAAAACTTATATGTTACAAAGTTATTATTTTTTAAAAATAGTGATAAAATCCAGACGATTTAAACACAAAACACACACACACACAAGACATCATTGGTGTATGGTGCATACCATACATAGTAACAAATCTCTGAGCTGTGACACCGCCAGCTAAGGCTATTGGCTGTCACTTTTTAACCCCATCAGACCTTCATACTATGCGTCCTACCCACTGCCATTTTTCAATAATTTTTCAACTATACCAGTTCAAAACCCCGTGCTGCACAAAACTGCTCTCGCCACTCTTGATATTTACATCTTAAATAAACTTGTTACACAATATTACATAACGCTAGAACAATAAATCATTTTATAAGCTCGTAAATTGATCTAATCATAGGTCCAGCTAGAGCTTTCACAAAATTCTTGGCGTTATGAACATTGTAAAACTTTCACTAGAGCTAAATCAATTTTGAAACAGCGGTTATTCAATCTTAAAAGTATTAAAATTGTTTTATTGACTTGCCTTGAGGCATTCACTGCTGAGTACTTAATGTAAATTTATTTTGTATTGTAACTTAATTATTGAAGTATTACATTTAACTAGGTAGTTTTTTCCTCATACCTGTTTTTAACCAATAATACCTATCTTTGAAGGAATGTTTTTATATGTTTGTTTAAACTTCTGATACTTTTGGGTGTGGAAACGACTATCAATTTTGATGAATTTTGCTATTTAGATAACTTTTAGTTTAGCTGTTCATAATAAACGAAATATTCGAGAAAAAGCGAATTCCTTAGTGTGAAATATTTTTATTCTGTAACCCCCTGAGACTTAGACCATAGTTAAACTTTATTTTTAATATAAGACAGTAGGAAATACCTAAAAAATGATTATTTTCCTTATTACTTATGAGTATAAGCAGTATTTCTTAGAAAACGCGAATATCTTCTTTACTTTCGTTTTTTCACTGCTTTCTAAGGCAGAATTTGATATTTTAAGGTTGTATATTACACATTTATGTAGGTATGTACGTATGTTCGACGTACGACATTCGTCTCTGTATTTCTTATCTGGAGTACCTACATTGTTATGCGAATTTTAATGTTCGGCAATTTTTCTTAAAATTTCTTTGGAGAGAGATAGAGAGATGTGAGAAAATGTAGAGTTCTTGATATAATATTCATCGATAATAACACTTACATTACCGTGTGCATATACATAAATATGAAATAAAGTAGTGTACAAAAGAATACAATCCATATAGCATAATACTCGTAGCATCTTGTACAAGCACTTGAATGATTGCAATTGACCGTTTCCTGCCTCAACTACACAGGCAGTTTGTAGAACAATCTCACTACTCGTTTGATTGCGTGAATTAATTTTGTTGAGTTGCCAAATGTAACTCATATAGGCCGAATCATACAACTTGGCGGCTATGATGTTAGCTACAAGCTGCGGATAGCCAAATCTTGACTTGAAGCTTACTTAACAGCTGCGCAAGGATTGGGTTATCCGCAGCTTCATCACAGCCGCTAAGTTGTATGACCTTGCTTGAAGAGTACACCTTATTGCTGAAATTTTATTTTTATAAACTTACCTACTAATTTTTCAATGAATAATACTGGTACACTTCTTTTTATGTGCCTAATTGGAATTTTAAATAATGTATTGAGCTTTGTATTTTAACCTGTAATAATTTTACTATGTTGTTATTAATAAATTTTACTTACATTAAACTAGATCAGTGTCAATTTTAGAACGACGCCAAACGAGCGTATTTTTTCAGTTGTCGCGTTAAATAAGCCGTGTAATTTACTCTGCATTCGGTTTCATAGTAAAGTCCTGTTTGTTCCACAGCGACCGTAAATGAGTCGACTCATTTTGTGACTTGTATGAAACCGAAATCTAGTGACCATTTACACGTCTTAGTGGGCTATCAGTTTAAAAATACGACCCCCTGAAAGTATTCACGCAGACTAAGGTGCTCTAAGCTAATATACCTAGAAGACCGATTTGCTCGGAATTTCAAGGCACTTAGGTACTTTGTACCCTTTCTGTTTACCCGGTACACGAGACACTTATAATTATACAATTAACAAATACTTATACACCAGAAAATGCATGTTTAAAAACGAAATATGCATACATGGCAGAATGCAGTGTAGTGTGAGTGCATATGAATAGATTTATATGACTGCGAAGTTCTATGTAGAGAAATCCTTTGATCAAGTACATATACCCGAGAATCATTCAATTATTTCACTTGAAATGTAATTCAATCTCAATATTTGACTTTAATAACTGTGCCAAATTTCATATACATATGTAGGTTAAATTATAGGTTTAAGTTTTTGAGTTGTGAAGAGGTCAAAAGTAGCTCGAAATGGTTCGTGTAATATTACACACGGGTGCGTCGCCTTGTTTTTTGAAGTTTGGCTGGACGCACTCCGTGCTTCTAGATTTTAAAGCAGATACGTGAAAAAATAGTTCCCCGTTTATATCGAAATCTGTGATCAGGTTTTTTTGTTTACATATAACTCAGGTTAAATCTAAAACTGAAAATGCTGCGCAATTCGCAATTGTTTACATTTGAATATTTTTAATCTTAAAGCTGAATCATTGTCAATTGTATTATGTGTTTATAGGCAGTAATATTTCAACATCTGTTTTGATAACAGGTCGGATAAGTGATTCGATTAACGCTAGTATCGTACATAAATAATTATATGAAATTCAAAAGTTCCCTGTCGTTTTCCCTCTCGTCGTTCGTCGTTTTACACACAGGACGTTCACTGCTAGAGGTAGGCCTCCCCTATTTGATTCCACTAAGACCGAATGGAGTCAGTTGCATCCAGGACTAAAAAGAATAAAAACTAAATAATTTTTTGATTGATAACTACAATAAGTATCTACGTGAGTATAGTATTTTGTTTGCGATGTAAGGAATATTCGTATTATTAAGGCCCTTTATATCATTAACATACATATTAGCAAACTTTACGAAATATTGCACGTAGATTTAAATGACTGGCTTTAACTAAACAGGACAAGGTAAAACAGATAAACACTCTTCTACAGTCAGTTATTACTTTCGTAACGATTAGTCCAACGGACCAACCGCCGCGAAAATTACTTCAATGCATTCAAAGAATGTGACTCTTTCAATGTCCCAACTATGACCGCTTATCAGTCTTACCTACATGCCAATGAGAGCAGATCTAAAGATTGCGATCTAAAGTTGATCGATACCTTGTCATGCAATACAATACAACATAACCTAACAGTCATACTAGACTAGCAGTTATCATAGGCTAGGTTTGACTATCTCCAGTTAGATCTTAGATACTTATGTAGAATTAAAAAATAAAAATGGGACATGATGATATAATGTACTATATTGATTTTTGATGACACACGTATATAATTATATATATATCCACTTTTCACACATTTATATTTCTTTAACGAGCCTAAGTACTATACTTTCATAAGTATCCAAAGCTTTGGAGTTTCTGCGTTAAGAGGATTCTCAATCGACCAGTGTTTTCGCGTTTTCTGAAGAACATCGAGAAAAATCGCGGTACATTTTTGGTAAAATTTACGTTCCATGAGAATATTATTTTCACCTCTTAAATTGTAACAAAATGTTATGTTTTTGGTGTCAATCGCTTGAGTAAGAAATATAGCACGCTCGTATAACTTTTTTTTTTCAGATTTTTTTTTAGTTTCTATTTTTAGTACTTTTCAGACAAAGTTTTACGTAAAAATATGACATTTTAGTGGCTTATAACTTTAAGGTCATTTAATAAACTGTAAAAACTATGACTTAGAAATCTAGCTATTGAAGTGCTGAATACATGAAAAAAAAAATCACTCAAATCGGATAATATTTAGAGGTAAATTGCAGTTTATTGTTTTTGTATGGTCAAGTTGGCATTTTTCCCATTTTTTTTTTGTAATATAAACAATTTTCTTAATGTTATTTACTTATTTTAAAATATAAAGCTACCTATTGGTTTCGTTGCGGGTTTCAGCTACGTGATTTGGGCGCTCTGTGAATACCTCTCTCTGAATGACGTCGTCGTTTCAGGCATAGGACGTCCACTGCTGGACATAGGCCCCTCCTCTCTGAATGTGCAATGGAAAAATTGAAGCCCTTTCTTTTCGTGTGATTATAATATTGCCGTTGCCATATTTCTATAGCCAAGCATCAACATACACAAGATAATATCAGATTGTTCGTAACAGTTTCTCGATAAAATATAAGACTAGATCTAACCAGGAATTGTGCGACTCAGCCATACGCGACGCTACGTTGTGAAAAGTTATTGTAATATTCTGTAACACCGTGGGTAACGTCGAGTAGGTTTGAGCAACCGTATCTTGATTGAAATCAAGTTTAATAACACTCTATAACTTAATCTACGGTTGCACTAGTAATTTTTTATTGATATGTTATTTCCGGAGGATCAGAGCCCGGGGATCTTATTCCTTATCCCACAGGAGTTCACAGGACATTAAAGCGTAGCATCTTTAGGGCATAACAGAAATACTACTAGTGGATATACTTTAGGAGTACCTATAGAGAAGATCCATCTATCCATCAGCCGTAGAACGTCCTCTACTGAATATAGGCCTCTCCTATGGGTTTCTTATAAGACCGATTGATGTAGCTTGAATCCAGCGCGTGCCTGCAGTCTTAATTATATTTGTACATACAATCTAGGGGACTTTAATACATATGCCAAATTTCAGTTAGGTACATGTAGGTTAAATAGTTTTCGAGTCGTGAAGGGGTGCTGCGTCGTCTTGTTCCTTGGACGTTGGCTGGATCGTTGTCAGTGCTAACCACGAAGCTAATTTTAGCTTCGTGGTGCCAACTGTTCACAGCATATTACGTCGGTACGTCGCGTCGCCACAGTATCGGTCGGACAAATCTCAAATGTAGTTAAATAATAATTAATTAATGAAATAATAATTTGATCTTGTTTACCATTAACAATTATCATGTACAAGGACAGTACGCCAGCTGTATTTTCCTCATGTGGTTTTAATGTTTTAAAGATAATGCCAAGGCGAATCCTGCATCCTAAACACCGATGCTGGTTGTGTAAGGTTGACCATTAAGCGAAGGTTTTCACGATACTTTATCAAAGGAATTGTGGTTTCCTAATGTGTTCTGCGCGGGGGTCCGAAAATTCCTTGAATTTTTATAATACACTTGGTCTTGTGGTGCTTTGTTGTTGATAATTTGCCAACTCATACAAAGTTTTTATTAAGATTCTGGTGATAATCACCTACTTTTGGTTAACTTATTGACGTTGCTCTATGACCTTTACTCATAACACGTAGGTACTTTTGTTATAAATTGCTGCTATAAACTAGTTACATACTTTAACAGTTTTTTACTATGCTGATTTTTTTGTTTAAGAACCTAAATAATTCGGTTGATTTTTTGTTTACAAAGTTACATATTTCGGTAGCTTCTCCTTTGGCGTGACGTTTACTTAAAGAAGTAGCTATAATGATAACGAAAATTGATTTAAACATAAGCTTACCTATGAAAGGCGATTGGGCCATAACCACAACTCTGGGCCATTGCCGGGCAGTAGAGTCGCATGTGCCATCGAATTTCTTCCACAGACGTGTACGTAGTACACTCATGGTATTTTCC
The DNA here is from genome assembly GCA_964007245.1 of Hypomecis atomaria. NCBI lineage: Eukaryota > Metazoa > Arthropoda > Insecta > Lepidoptera > Geometridae > Hypomecis > Hypomecis atomaria. Next base: position 12,181,092 of record OZ023301.1, read on the forward strand.
TTCATCGATTGACTTTGACTTTAAGGAACCTTCATAGACATATTAAATTGCTTTTAAAACTCAGAGTTAACTAAGTTATATTAGAAAGCATAGTGTTTTGTGGAACAAGAATTACCTCTCAAAACTTGTAATCTAAACATTAAGTTGAAATTGGTTTCATCGAAAAGCTGGTTGTATTCGTTGGTTACTTACTTTCAAGTAACCAACCAATACCAATAGCTAACTTATTACTAGACACTCATCAAAACTACTAGCTACGCGTAATGGTGTAGACTACTTTTCTGTCATAGCTAATCTATTTCGACCTTTCACTCAGCCATTGTTAATTTGACCATCTCTATTAGCTTAGTGCCGCCAGTGTAACTAGCTAGACCCCTACCTCGTCTATTGTGATTAATTTTGAACTTTTTTTCGTAGGAAATAGAGGCTATCGAAGAGCAATGGAGGACAGAGTCTGCGGAGCTGGTAACGGCAGTGGCAAGACTCCAGGATGAGAACAAACGACTGAGGCGGACGCTGAATGCGCCTGCGGATGGTAAGCATAGTCTTTTTTGTGCCATTCGCTCGAAAGTACTAAATTTACGCTGAACTATTTACCACTTCAATATTTTGGGTATAGCATTGCGCTGGTCACTCTGACATATTATTATCATTTAAGCCATTATCGTTCCACTGCAAGGCAACTGGGCAAAAGCCTACCTTCCCTATTTTCACTTTTCTCGGTAGAGTGCTTTAGTGTTCGATCCGCTGCAATGGAAGTCAAGTTGTCTCTCCATCTTTAATGGGAGGTTTGACAGAGAGGAAACCAAATTTGTGGACCAAAATATTTACAATGTGGTCACCTAACGTCGAGATAACCCCCCTGATATATTAAGAGCTTAAAACTCATCTTGCCCTGAACTTTCGTTGGAAGCACTGCTTTAAATCCGTAACACAGAAGTACTGCTGGCGGGTAAATAATTACTAGCTTAGCGACTTTTATCTAGTCTCCACAAAATGCTAACGTGTGCAGTGTGCACGGTGAGCGATTTCGTATCGTTGCCTTGCGTTTAGTCTTACACTTTTGAAAAAATATGTAAAAGTATGAAACAGCTCGTTTTTTCAAAGTTCAAATTGGTCCAATAGCAAAAGTTGTTCATCTTGATGTAATATAGTCGCCTTTAAAAGATTGTCTTTAAGGAGTATAGTTGGACGAATCGGAATGAAATGCAGTTTTGATTTCGCGCAACTTCTCATCCAATTGACATGAAAATGAGCGATTTTTGACTCTACTCTTCAAAATTTCAAGAGCATTTTTTCAAGAGCATAGAGCCTTTATGTAACCCAAGTATTAGTTAATTAATTCTGACGCGCGTATTACGAGTAATTAGAGGCTAGGAATAACAAAGGACCTTTTAATTTAACGAGTTTAAATTTATCATGTTCTAAAGTTGACTAATTTTCTAATTAAGTCTGCTGAAATAGGACGAAGATAAAAGATATTTAAGACTTGCGCAGATAACAGAATTTATTAAAAAATCTGAGTGGGATTGAAAGGAGAGATTTCTGTGTGAAAAATATTCTTCGTTATAGAGATACTTAGGAGTTTTTAGTTGAAAACTTTTTTGTTAGACGGAAAGTTTAGGTCCCAAAAGTTTATCGTTTACCCTTGGGGACAACTAATTGAGTATTTTTACGCGACTGTGGCGAAAGAGGGCCTTCAAAAGAGTCTTTGTCGATTCGCCCCGCGGGTCGAACAGCTTGCGGGGCGAAACCACGAAAGAGCCGGCTAAACTAGCAGCAAGGATATGTTCAGCAGTCTATGTACTTTTATATATGATTCAATGACGAGGCGGTTATGCACTCGCCTATTCTATCTACCTAATGCATGTCTAATGTATATCTATCTGCGAGGTCGATTCAGAAGTATGAAGATCCGTAGAAGAACCACAGTTACTGAGATAGCTCAGCGGGTTAACCAGTTGAAATGGCAGTGGACAGGGCACATAGCACGGAGGTCTGTTGTTGAGGAGTTGACCGATGGGGTCGAAAAGTTCTCTTATGGAGACAGTGATGCTATGCTTGTTGTTGGGCGGTTGAGTAGCTGGCAATATTATATGTGCACGTTTGTAAAAATGTACGTGTCTTTCACCGTAGCGCATTAGGTACTCATCCGACTTTAATGAATTAGGTATCAAACGATTCGTTATTATAGCACGCCCCAGACATAGTCCAAATAATTCAATGAAAACACTCTAACAATCAGCTGCTCCATACAGAAACTTCATCAAACTGTATTATATTATGTTTGAATCTGTTGATTTCTTTTTCATCATCTCGAGGTCGCATACAAAAATTTGGCGAGTCGCGTACAAAAATTATGAATGCAATTATATTTTAGACTTGAATGTTCTTCTAGAGTTCTAGGCTTTAGACCCAAGTTCATCAACGCTTGATTAAGTTAAACGTGTGATTACTGTATTTAAACAACGATTAAACTCGGGTTTTAGAACCTAGTTCACCAAGAGATGTTTAATTTATCAACCGTTGGTTAAATTTTAAACAGATTTTTAACGAAATTTTATTTGCTGAACAACAGCAAGCAAAAAACGTTAGTTAAATACAGTAATCACACGTTTAACTAAAACAAGCGTTGGTGAACTCGGGGCTTAGAATAACATTCATTCTTACTGTAGTAAGAACTTATCGATATTTTATGATTTTAGAGCCATTGATAAAGGATTCATACTAGTAGTCAGTTTCAAACTTTATCTTTTAACTATTTTAAACGCTGCCGTGACTCGGATGGCACGTTAATTTGGGTCCCGGTTAACCGTTTAGCCATATTAGACGTCTTGAGTGGGCTTAAAACCTCTGACACCAGGACCACCCGGCCTAAACGAACTTTGATCTGTTTTCGCTCCAGCATCTAGATAATTAAGTTGGTCCATTGCCTGGTCAATGTAGATAGGGAAATAGTATAACACCTGACAGCACCCAAGAGGAACTAATGTTTATAACCTTGGACACAGTTTTGCAACGCCCAGTCTAATGTTTAGGTATTTCTGTTTATTCATCGTAGTTAAGAATGCTATTGTCAATTATGTTGATAATTGAAAGGTGTAGACAGAGGTTATACAGTTTATACACATTGTAGATCAGAAATACTTAAAATTAGTAGGGTTTAGGCATCCAGCCAGTCTACAGCAATTGACTCAAGAGGTTTCAGAATTCTACATAGCTCTCACAATTTTATTTTAAAATGTTTTAATCATCATTGTCTCCTGAACCTTATCCCATTAAGTGTGGTCGAAACAGGTCGATTCCTTTTGCCACTCTATCATACGTATTCTCATCAACTCGTTTTTCTCGCATATCATAGATATTATTCCATTGGTAACAATTCACAAAGTATCGAAATCAACATTATTTTCATGCAACGTTGTATTAGCTATTCTAGTGCATTTAGATAAGTCCTAAAGAGTGCTGTGACCTAAAAGGTATCTTGGCCTTCGATAAAAATCTAGACCGATAGATAAATAATAATCTGCTGTCAAATGAGCGAAACCATGACGAATGAGCTTTTTAATACTCGTCTAACGATAAGTATTGAACGTGACTATCCTGCTTTTTCAAGTTGGCTAAATAAATAACCATTAGGGACCAACCCGCATTAGACCTGCGTATTATAGCCAAGACCGAACCGTCGTAATGAGCAGTGACCCGTGCTCGGCATTGGTATGGAACATGGCCCATTACAAGGCAATAGTAAAAGTTTTTTTTTATTCTCAGTGAGGTTGAACAATGGGAGCCATGTCACCGTGTACATACGAAAAGGAAAGACAGCAAGCACCGCAATTTCGGATTTACCTTGTGTTGAAACAATATTCGCGCTCGCTGCGCTAGCGCTTAGTACATAGTATTTTACGCACTTAAAATATGAGCTTTTGTTGTAAAAAAAATTGAGTTCACTATGCTTGCCTTTATTAGAAGTAGTTTCTATTACTCACTTGGGATTTCAAATTCAGTTACTTTTGTACTGAATTTTTCGAAGTTACGAGTATGTATTTCTACTCCAGCTTCATCTATGCCGGGCTGGGTTACCCATAGACTATACACCTTTGATCTATAAGTGAAGTAACAGTTTAGTTCAGTAGGACGACTGAAACTAGTGACCGACGAGAAAAGCTACGCCGAAGGCGTATGCCGTATGCAAATGAGGGTGACTAACGTTGATCTCATCAGGCTGCGAGCCCCACGCTATGCCTATTTTACTAGTAAATGTTTTTTTTTTAAATATCGGCCAAGTGCGAGTCAGACTTGCGCACGAAGAGTTCCGTACCGTATGGAAGCCCTCCCTTATTATATTTTATTTTAATTTACTTATTTAATATTGAAGGGAATCTTCCTGTTGCCGTTATTAATATCGAGCAAAAAATCACGTTTCTTGTATCTCTCCCTCTAGGGGCTCCCTTAAATATTTATTTTATATTTACTATCTATTTTTAAAGTAAAATTAACGAAATATTCTTTGAAAATTTCATAATATCGAATATCGCTCGAATTTATCGAGCGAAAAACGGCTAAAAATTCAAGTTTGTGGTATGGGAGCCCCTCTTAATTTTTTTTCTGATTTTAGTATTTTTTGTTATAGCGGCAACAGCAATGCGTCATCTGTGAAAATTTCAACGTTCTAGCTATCACGGTTCATGAGATACAACCTGGTGACAGACAGACAGACGGACGGACAGCGGGGTCTTAGTAATAGGGCCCCGTTTTTACCTATTGGGTACGAAACACTAAAAACAGTTTGTAGAGTGTTTTTAGCTAAATGAATCTCGTAGTAGTCGTAGTACAAACAATCTTTAAAAAAAGTTCTCTAACTAAAGATTCAAAGTTTGCAGAATCTAATACATTCATGAGCATGTATGCATGCATTAAGTACGTCCTAAAATCATACATTCCTGTTTAATATATTTCTTGCTATGTAATAACAAAAAATGCTTGCGTCATATAAACAGTTTTACAGCAATATAAACTTAATGGAAGCTATTACATAAAATTCTATTATAAAACAATCTTTTACGAGTACAACGCTTACTTTGTGTCTTCAAAATGTAACTTTTGTTTTGAATTGCAAATTAAGCCACAGAAAATACTAAGTTGAATGAGTTCTTTACGAATCTATGACTTTATTTGAATGAATCATTTTCAATATGAATAATACAAGTATTACCTACGACAAGCGGAAATATGACTTGTAAGGTGTGTATGTGAGATCATGTTGAGAATTAGAATTGAGTTAGTAAGAGTTTTTCTAGTAGAGCTCAGCTTACAACGACAATGGGCTGCCTGCTTTCTTGTTTCCTGGGAGATATAATCTGAAGCTTTTCAAGGTCAGAGTGAATTGGTTTCTTCTAAGTTTGCGTGTTTCATCTTCGACCACAATGTCACTTACCATGAGGCGAGTTGGTGGTCAGGCGCGGACTTATTACTTCTTATTACTACCTACCTCAAATCCACGGTTTCATGTACGAATTTATTAGTATTTCAGAAAACAAGTAAATGGTTTATGTAGTACTAGCAGCGCCCCGCGGTCTTACCCGCGTTGTGCCCGTTCCCGTGGGAATTTCGGGAATTTTTATACATATAAACCTTCCTCTTGAATCACTCTATCCATTAAAAAAAACCGCATCAAAATCCGTTGCGTAGTTTTAAAGATTTAAGCATACAGACAAACAAATAAACAAACAAATAAACAAACGAAAATAGCGACTTTATTTTATACTATGTATGTAGTATAATTAGTTAAAATACAGTTTTACTAGCCGGAGGTGAGGCGAGGTAATCAATAATTGCGCTTACGATTGAACGACTCATCAATCATCGTTTGTGTACCTATTTAGTTTTCGCCTAGGACTAACCGGGGGCCTTACTGTGTAAGCGCTCTGACGTTCGGCTTTGCTTTCCCTCCCGCTCGCTCTCGTGGCGTGAGTAACTGTCGCGAGCAGAAAAAGCGAAGCGGAACGTCAGAGCGCTTACGCAGTAAGGCCCCGGGTCGGAAGCCAGCCAATCGTATGCGATCCAACAAGCTTACTACATAGAGCGTATGTGTAGACGACGGATATTACTGTTTTCATCATTGACACCAATTTTTACTATGGGACCTACCTTGAACTTGGAGCAATATCATTGAGTCATATAAAAATATGAGATACATGTTTTTTTGTCCGTCCGTTTTTTTGTTTTTGGTCCGTCCGCGTCATAATGCTGACTAAATTTCGCTATGGAGCCAAACCTGAAATAAAAAGCAGCTGTTGTTGTTGTTGTTTATGAGCCTTAATTGTCCCATTGTTGGGCAAAGGCCTCCTCTCGAGATTTCCAGTTTTGTCGGTCTTGTTCTGGTTCCTGCCAAAAGCAGCTATTACATTTCATTTAAGGTCATTGAGCATACTATTTTTTTAACGGCTATTTATCGATTTCTCGTTTGATTCAATAGTATCTAGAAGTTGATCATAATGATGAAGACAATTATGTTCTAAATTAAATCGCTCGTCTAGAAATACAGCTTGTATTCATGAGCGTCATATATTTGTTTGGAACGAATAGATGTGTGTTATCAACGAGTAATATGTTTGTGTCTCATCAAAATCGATCCCCTGCCGGCTTAGCTGTGTAATATAACGATAGAGGCAGACAGAATTACTTTCGCTTTAGGCGCTACATCCACCAAAGCCGGCTATTCAGACAGCGCCTAGATTGTAACCAACTTCTGAAACAGGACATAAAACTACGCGATATTATATCTAACTCATATGAACAATGGTGAATATCTTATTATTATCGAAACTAGCGTCGATTTTGCACATTTTGTAGTGACACAGCACATTTTTATATTATAATAAATATAATTATATTATAAAACCACGAGTGAGTGAACACAGGTGGTTCAAATTGAAATGGAATATCATTACCTCATCAGTTTAGTCTATAAAAATATGTATTTGATGTGTTTCCGATCCACTAACTCACGTGTTTTGAGCTCATTGAAGAAGATACTGACTCGAACACTACACTCTTTGTTAAAAAGTGTATTTTCTGAATTGAATACTTGCCGATAGGCTCCGATAATGGGCAGGGGCCATGTTACGTCGCCTGCTGCTGCTGTGTAAAGTCGGCTAAGGAATTGTACCTTAAAGGCGTCTGGCCTCTATAACTTACCATTTCATGACAGTATTAGGAACGTGTGACTCAAAAAATAATATTTGTATTAAAAAGTATGAGACTAAGCCCACAAGAGCACCGTCACATGGCATGCACGGACGGAGCGCGAGCGTTTCGGCACCATCAAAATATTTTCAACTACTTTGATGATACGTTGTAGTGGGCCTGGGCATAGGGCAGTTTATTGTTTTGTTTTCCGTACCTGATACGGTCGCGGTATGGTACATTCTAGGCAGACACATGTAGGCTTATCATGGGCTCCAGTTGACGCCTGTGAGACAGAAGGCAGAGGCTCACAGCACTTGATCAAGAGATCGAAGTCTTGTGTCTCTTCCTCCGCGGTTTATGGTCGCGTCACGAGGCGTTACCTCTGACTTAGGACTCCATTAATGTAATTATAACAGTGCCTATCGCTATAATAATAAGTAGTGTTCCACCTAGGCACCAGCGCACCTCCCTCGCCGGCCCGCGAACACGACCAGGAGGTTCTGTCGCGGCTCAGCAGCACCGCGGAGAAACAGCGCTCGACGCTGCGGCATCAGGAGCTGCAGTTACAGGAGAAACAGCAGAGGATCGATGGGGTGAGTTGTATTCCAGCTACATTTAAGTGTAACTACCTGTAACGCTCTACCGTATGGCTCTAGAATCTTGTAGCTGTAGGAGAAAGGTAAAGGTTAAATAAATAAAAAAAGGAGAAACAACGGAGGATCGATGAGGTGAGTAGTGTTCCATCTAGGCTTCACCGTACCTCCCTCGCCGGTCAGGGAAGGCCTGTGTCCAGCAATGGACGTCATACGACTGATGAATAGATGCATGGAAGGATGAAATTCTAATAGAAGAAGCTATCACGGCTCAGTGAAGAAGTTATACAGAGCTGTATTTTATAGCCGTAATTGGATGAGAAACTATGTATCTATGTATGTTTTCAAGCAAGGGATATTGGATATATCATTTTATTTGCTTCATTTACCAATTGAAAACATATGATAGTGTTAATATTTTTCATGGCATAGGATATAGGCATTTTACCGCAGCTCTTCTTCAGTGACAGTGTCATTAATTTCAAGACATGCCTACCGTTGTGCTGAAACATTTCCATGCACTAGGCGATATAGCATCAACTTGCAAATATGTTTCAATGAAGTGAACTTGCAAATGTTCATACTTCAACCGTTGAAACGCATAAAAGGTTTAAATTTCAATAAGAATTGAAACATGAAAAAGAAAATAATCTGAAAGAGCCGGCGGGCTGTAGATTCAAAGGTCATTGTGATCATTTTATCCCTCAAAAGAGCTTAGCGAGGGAAGCGGGATTTTAATCGGGCACTTTAGGAACCCATTAACATTATTCACAATAGGACTAAAAGATCCTTCGAAGAAACTCCTCAGAAATTATGAACTGTGCGACTATGAGGGAATTATACAAATCGTCCGAACGTGACTTGATAGTGAACTATGTAAATAGAGTCAATATTTGTGACCTTTCTTGGACGTCGTTTAGATCGATCCGTCGGGGTAGCGTAATCAAAAGCAGGGTGAGTTCTTCCAAAGAAGTTTTGATACAAATACCTCGCTTGTACAGTTTTTATAAAGTTGTGTTAAAGTATTTATGACAAATAGATAAACATGCTAGTGGGCCTCAGTCCAAAATTTCATAAAGTATTTCGGACAATACGATCTTTGGTTAGTAAACAATTAACTTAAACACAGATTTTAAGGATTTTGCGAGATATCTAATTTCCCAAATCCTTAAAATCTACAATCCTTAATGGCAAGAGGTTCTGTATTACCTACTAACTTAACTAAGAACTTTCGTTAAAAAGACAGAATACTTACCCAACCATACGACATTTAACTAGTAAGTAGTGCGATCAATGGACTTTCTCGCGAAAACCCCTCTACCTGGTTAAACGTCCAACCACGCTACCTTCTCTCGACTAAAAAGCCGTCGGGAATGCCAAAGTTCGAACTGCTTCGCCAACGACGCCCTAAGTTATGCATGAGCAGGCGTGCTTCTCTCAATCTTCGTGTCTTTACAACCTTTGGAAATGGCGATACCTCGGACACAGTAGCATAATAGACAGTTCCTGTGATAGCTACATTTTCGAGAGACTTCAGTTTTTTATTTTATTTTTTATATAATTGATGGACTTCTCTAGTTGTCTTACATTTATGTTAAAAAGTCGATTGCCTAGCGACTCCCAAAATAAGATTTCAACATCATGTCAAAAACGTAAAAAATGAATAATACCATATCATACAGTATGGTTCCGTATTCATACTTTTTTCACAATATGATAATGATAACCCATAAGAGATCCATGTCAGCACTGAGCTATTATTGGACTGATAAGACTGAGAGACAAACAAGACTGACGCGTTGCAAGTAAGTCTCAGGGATATGCACTTCTTAGCAAGGCGACGAAATTTCAAATTAATGTGTCAATAGCGCTGCTTGCTTTAGGTGTTCAGTGCTATGATCTCATGACGGACAGGTGTACGCAACGACATGAATTCTGTTGTGCTACGATAAATCCACGTGTACCCTGGAATTCTAAAAGAGAATAAATTGTTTTGGGAATAGCAGCTGTGTGAATATTGTATACGAGTACTCACGTCTGATTTATATTCTTAAATTCAAATGAGTCACTGATGTGCCTCATATGTCGGTAGATTCGTTCAGCAAACTTTGTCAAAATATTATCATTATTCATGAATGTTTGAGTTTCATTATTAGCAAAACAAACAATGGAATTACAACACCTTTATTACTCAATAAACTGCCTTATTTAGTTTGTTTTAAGAGTTTTTGTGATTAACAATTTAAAAAAAAAATGCTGTGACTGAATGGTTTGGACCTGCCTATTAACTATCACATAATACGGGCTACTGACCCTTAACTAATTAAGCTAGGTTACACTGACGGTCACCATAAATTGGTGGAGCTGTTTATTATGGTTTTTAAATGCGCGTGCAAGTAAACATTCAAGTTATAGTAGCAGACTACAGTCACATATTTTTGTTGCATACACTCCGTAGCTAGAGCTACGCGTAGTGTTCCATTGGACCAGTCTACGATTAATCTGCTGCTGCGGTGTAGTCAGGTACGAAATGGTACCCTTAACATTGCCTTATTCAGGCCAAAGCAAAATAAAAAAAGTAAGTACAGCAGCGGGGCAATTCTGCTAACCGATCTCGTTGCTGAGGTGACGCGTTCTTGAGCTTCTCTCGTTTTCTTTGAGCTATCAAAACTGTCAGTAAAGCGAGAAGGGTTCGGGAGCGTATCACTTCGGTGACGAGATCGGTTGACAGAATTGCCCTGCTGTACTGTAACTTCAGTACTGTCCAACACTACTGCACCTACGCCTCAAGCAAACATTATCTCACCTTAGTGTTTGGTGTTAACGATCCGTCTAAAACCCCTATTTTATACGCAATAAGGCTCAAAATCTATTTACTTTTACGGCGCTATACATCGTAAAGTGTGCCGACCTCGTTTAGTGTTTTCTTTTATATCGGCGATAACAAAAAGTAGGCACTTTCCTAATCTGGACTGCTCTTTGTTCTCTGATAGATGTTTTCGAAGCCTATAAACGAAGATTGTGGCAATTGATCTCCATTTAGCTACTTAGTGCTGTAACGCTATCATGAAGCAAAATATTATATTACAAAGCTAATGTTTTAGGCCATTTTTAGGGTATAGAAGTAAATAAGAAATCTTTTTAGAAATATGAGACGTCGAACTCGAAGTCGCTCGTCTAATTTATTTGTGTAACATTTTACCACTTGTAGTGCAAGACCTTGTCAAAATCTAGTAGGTACAGTGCTCTGTCTGTCTACAATCCCCCTTCCTACTCGACTACGATTAACTCGGCTATCTTGACCCGACTGATGATAGCTGATAGACCACGGCCTGGTATTTTGCGTCAGTATTTCGGGACGCAGCTCACTCAGCTCCTATAATACTTGGCGATTCCGTATTGAGGGGTTAGAATCAGTTTACACGTAAACTGCAACTGCAATAATTTCTGTGTAGCTCCACGCATTTTTATACAATGTCCCTGGCGGAAACGAGGAAGAACTATCAAGAATGTATGGAGCCATTCCGAAACGAAAATAGTTTTCGTTTTCTATGCAAACTCATAGGTACTAAGGGCTCTGTCATGTTACGTATATTACTCTGTGTATGCATAATTTAATTGTTCAAGATTTGCATAATCATTGTTCCCTTACTATGGAAAAAAGCGGTTTTGTAAGAATTCTAACGACATGAAAATGGTTGGAACCATGATTATGCGAACCCTCGTTAATATTATTAAAATCAGCTAGCATTTTGGACTTTGTAAAGGCTTATCTTTTATTTTTAAGTTAGGTCTAAAAGACATTCGATTACAAAAGTTAATTATTACAAAGGCGCCCGTATTAGCATTTCAAAGTGAAAGAATGGGTATTAGCACTTTGCGAGCAAGTTGATTAAATTCATAAATAGCAAGGGGTTTTCTCGCAGCTTACTGGAGCTATTTTACTGTCTCGAAAGAAGAAACTAAGCAATTTTGTTTGCCATTTTGTCTCCATAGAGCTAGACAAATGTTATATAGATATAGCCTGGGTATAGTACTACATAAGTTCGTATAAGCCGGGTGGCTAGAGAGTTTTTAAGCCGCCTGAAGGCCTCTGACATAGCTAAACGGTTGAAACAACTGGGACCTACAATTTAGCGTACACTGTACTGTATCAACCTTTTTAATAGTCCACTGCAGGACGTAGGCCTACCCATGAAGGGTGATGGGGCCATATCCACCACGCTGGCCCAGTGCGGGTTGGTGGACACGCCATCGAATTTCTTCTCCGAAGTAAGCAGATTGCGTCACGATGTTTTCCTTCACCGAAAAGCCAGTGGTGTTAAATTCCGAAGAACTCATTGGTACGGACTGGGATTTGTGGGTTCAATGGCCTCACGATTGTAAGGCGGGTGTCACTACCACTAGACCACTACGGCATAATTCGAATTTCGAATTCGGATTTTATTATGATGTGTAATTTTGTATTTTTGCTAATATGGGCGATGGAATCAGGCCCTACATGCCTGAAATAAATGAATTTTATTTATTTATTTATAATTATTTAGCGTACAGTGCTGGAACTATTCTAAAGTACCTATTTGAGAAAACAAAATTTATAGGATAGAGCAGAGCATTCTCGGCAGCTCATCCTTTTGACTAATCTACTACGAGTATAGAGTATATAATGTATAGGGGAGGGAAGTCCAGCAGGAGACGGCTCCTGCGGTTGATAATGGTGATTTTGATGATTGAATGAAGCAAGAAGTAAGTAAATTACAGTATGTACGAATAAATAAGAGTCTTTAGTACGGATCAAAGATTAAAAACTTAAATTAAAAATTTAAAAAACCCCCGACAGACTAGACAGAGTCCTACCACTGATAAAATATCTTATCTTTCATTTGACAACCATTTTGGGCAAATTTGTAGAATTTTGGTTCTTCCATCCCCACTTTAACCCACCATAACTCTTAAACGGCTCAATCGATTTTTATAAAACATAGCTAAGAACACTGTCGATTAAGTCTCCTTTCATCCAAAAAAAACTAAACTGAAATCGGTTCAGTGGTTCGGGCGCTACGATGCCACAGACAGACAGACAGACACACAGACAGACAAACAGACACGTCAAACTTATAACACCCCTCTTTTGCGCCGGGGGTTAAAAAGAGTTGCAAAATTATGTTGTAACATTGCAATACTAGTCTAGATGAGACTCCCATATTCATAGTGGTTGACATTTCACTTTCAAGGTCTTTCAAGCGAGTGTAGGAAAGTTGACAAAAATAGCTCAGACCATCGTTCTACAGGACGTATGGGGACGTCAATGACATTAAGGCTGGGACTCCACCAAAGCAGATATGTGTGCGGTGTGCTGTGCGAGAAGAGATGTTTTTCAGCTCGGGGGACTCCAAAAAGCGGAGATGTGTGCGGTGTGCTGTGTGCTGTGCGAGAAAGCACTGCACGGTACTAGCAAGATGGCCGGCCGGCATGCGCTCGGGGCACTGCGGGTTGCTAGCGGGCGAGAGGAGGGAGAAAAACATCGCTCACTGCAGTCACTGCACGCCGCTCACATCTCTCGTCTCCACGGCGCGTCGACCGCGCACAGCTCACATCTCCGCTTTCATCGCGCTATACAATTATTACACATCTCGGCACAGCAATCTCCACTGAAGCTGATCGGAGAGGAGACGTGTCAATAACACAATTATATTGGTTGTTTAAAAAACATCTCTTCTCCGCTCGTCTCGTCTCCGCTTTAGTGGAGTCCCGGCCTAAAGGACGTAGCAGATTCCATTATTAGCCGGCATCTCGTGATGACGCCGCGTCATTATGTTTTTGCCGTCATGCATGCTGCATACCAAATTGCTGTACAGCTATGTAATGACTGGATGGAAAAATGTCTCTGTTTTAAATTCCAATATGTTAAAAATAGTATAAAATATTCACTGCTGGATATACGTGTCCTGTATTTATAATTTCTAACAGTACCGGGTGGAAACAGCGTTCAGCACGTTCCTGTAGTTTTTTTAATAAGATCTCTTATTATTTATTAAAATTGTGGTTTCTAAGTTACGCTAGAAAGTACGTGGTGCCAGAAAGGTAGTTGTCGCCTCCGTCGGCCATCGGTTTTTAGTGGTATCAGTAATCCGCTGCGTGGAGTCACTGCTACGAGTCTAAATATATTTATAGTGCTACTAAATTATGTCTTAAATGGCATGAGATCATGAATATTGCATTTTCTCACCAAAACTGACAAATCTTGGCATAGAAACATTTATTTCAATTTTTTGGCCAGCTCTTCAGACAGGTTGATTATGTAATTTTAATGTCAATGACCACAGACTTCGCTCTATTCTATCTTTATACAGTCGGTTTTATTGATGTTCAATGCGGCATTACACGATTCAAGGACAATGCACAGGTTTATGCGATTAGGTATATAAGTCATGCGAACTGCATATCATGCCGCGCTTTGGGTTCAGCGGGTCGCTGAGCGGTCGCAGTAGTGGGAGGCAGGCGAGAGTAAGATCATAATTTCAGGAAAAGATACAAAGCTCCAGGGAACTGTCCAGCAGTTGCAGTGGTGAATAGTTAACAATAATATTTGGCCTATTCATTTATGTATGCATTGCAATGTGTCAGACTGTCAGTGTCACGTAGTCGAGATGCAGTAGTAGGTACTTAAGTGTTGGCAAAGTTGTAGTAACAGCCTAACCTAAGAATCGTTATGCTACCACCGCCCTGAAGTATGAATGTTTCCGATGTTAGCTGAGTACGACAAATATTTTTTTAAGATTTCGGGAACGTTACCTATGGGGTGGCACTCGCTGGTATCCAAAACATGGCCTTATCCATAGGTCATATACTTACTTGACTGCCTCGGTGGCTCAGTGGTTAGTGACCCTAACTTCTGGGTCAAAGGGGCGTGGGTTCGATCCCCACCCAGGGCAAGTATTTATGTGATGAACATAGGTGTTTGCTCTGTGTCTGGGTGTTATTTAATTACTATCTATATAAGTATGTATTTAAAAATATGTATAAGCAGTATATCAGTCTCTGGCAGCCATATCACAAGCTTTGCTTAGTTTGGGGTCAGAGGCCGGGTGTAAGATGTCCTCAAATATTTATTTATTTATTATTTACATATTCAAGCGTGGTTCTAGTTGCGAGTAACATTGAAAATATATCAATAACAACTATTGTGTGATTCCCATAATATTACACACAACTTTTGTTATCATTGATCTGAGATATTTCCGTCTGCACCATTTTTGCTTTGGGAATGTTATTCCTTACAATTTTCTCGAGAAAGAGCAAAGAAGCGGAATGCGAACGAGAGTTTATAAAATAAATATTTTAACTTCGTTTCGCTCTTCTAGCAAAGTTATTTGCATGCCGAGATCTTTTGAGCTCCAGAATCTTATTCAAATATCATGCTTCGGTATATTTTATACATAAAGAACACACGCACTCCAAGGCAGGGTTTCCATTCGTCCGGTTTTGACCGGACTGTTGGGTTTTAGAAGGAATTGCTGGGGTCAGGTCGCTAACTTCCGACCGGATGCAATTTGTCCGGTTAGATTAAACTAGCTTTTGCTCGCATGATATTTCGAGGCCCTACCTTACCACCCTTAATAAAGGAGGTGGAAAATAAATAAAAAAATCGAATTGACATTTGTTCGATTCGTCAGTTCTTTTTTGACATTTCTTGGAGCGCTCGCTAGAACAGCTCGCAGATGGCAGAATTTTTCCTACTTACTTAACACTTATTGTTATAATATGGAAAATTCACGCAATATCATTATAATTTATAGCCTATGTGTTATTCTGATATATAAGCTATATAATTGCAAAGTTTCATCTCAATCCGTTCAGTAGTTTTTGCGTGACAAACATCCATACATCCATCCATCCTTACAAACTTTCACGTTTATAATATTAGTAGGATTAGTAGGATTTTGAACTTATAGAGCTAAAAAACAACAAAAAAATTGTAGAACCAAGTACTAGTAGTAGCACGGACCAATGGAGTCAAGAAACAAATCCAAAAAACCTAATTTAGGAGTATTGATGGTTGAAGTTTTAAAAAAAAACTGCACCCAAATCTAAGAATGGTACAGTATTTATTTTTATTTTGACCAAGTATAAATATGTCCTGTTATGGTGGCTGGAAAAATTGGCAACCCTGCTCCAAGGGTGTATTGTAAGTGTAACCGAACAAAGAGAGTGTATGATACTTATCGGTATGAAATACTTTCTATGGGACTAGTTCTGAAATAGAAAGATAAGTTAGGTAAAGAGAGTTCGTAATGGTCGGGTGGCCCTTAGAAAGGTGTTTTAGATTTAGCGATTTCGGTGATCACAATCTTATTTTGTATTCAACTAGCTGTCTATCCCGGCTTCGCCCAGGTACGATTGATATATCTGCAAACCTTCCCGTTGAAGCACTCTAAAACATAGTGAAAACCGTACTCGAATCTGTTGTGTGTTGTGTAGTTTGGAAGATTCACAGATAAGTGGATACACAAACGGGCGGACAGACACAGAAATAGCGACTTTGCTCTATAATATGTAGTGATGATAGTGAAGAGATCTCATGTTTCACTACGTACTTAGAGCCTGATGTTATATAAAGGTGTGGGTCAGAAATGAGCCCATCTTGTATAATGTGTTTGCTCCAGATTTAAGGACATCTTCTATTTTATACAAAACATATACATAAGTAGAGTAAGTTGTAACGGTCGTTTTAACCGTTTAGCGACGTCAGAGCTAAACGCCAGCCTTCAGGCGGCTCTAAAACTGACACAAGTGCTAGTTACCCGGCCTAGGTAAAGAAATTTAGGTACTTAGTAAGATTAACGTTACTTCTCCATGTTTATGTTTGTACATTATTGTTATGTCAAGTTCTAGTTTAGTTGATGCTCTACACACATGAATACACGGTCAAATTCTTAGGTACACCAACGATTTTCTTTAGTTAATCTTACTGTTGCACGCCATCACACCATTTTACCTACCACCTACGAGTATCTGTAATGGTCTCATTTTTAGGGTTCCGTACCCAAAGGTTAAAAACGGGACCCTATTACTAAGACTCCGCTGTCCGTCTGTCCGCCTGTCTGTCTGTCTCCAAGACGTATCTCACGAACCTCTCTCTATAATAAAATTAAAATAAAATCAATATTTAATGGGGGCTCCCATACAGTACGGAATCCTCCGTGCGCGAGTCCGACTCGTACTTGGCCGATTATTCATATTTATATGCAATAATATGCATGCTTGCTACTTTAACACGACACTATTAATTAAAACTTTAGAATGAAGGTAGCTCACCTGCTTAGCATACCACGAAATAAGCTCAAAAGAGTTTATTTCGTGGTATGCTAAGCAGGACTTAACAGACGCCTGTAATGAATATAATAGTAAAATATCGTTCTTTTATCCCAAAAATATCAATAAATTCCGCAAAACATCGCGCCTAAAACCGCAGGCCCAGTTTAATAAAGTCGCCGAGACACAGAAGAAATGATAGTACAACAGATTTTGTGGTTTAGCTCGCGAAAGTATATTTATCTCATATCTGCGCCTTTGAGGTTAGAACGGAGATGGAAACGACCAAAGGAAATGGAATTACCTACCTTATCAGATAACGGACTCTGACGTTTGCCCTTTATACGGAGATAAACATTTTTGAATCGTTTGTACTCGTATCTAGAATATATTTTGACTTGAATAATGTATTTTGACTCTTGAGTAAAACAGGGAATGTGAGTTTTTAAGCCGCTTGAAGGCCTCTGACGTGGCTGAACGCTTAAAACAAGCGGGTTCCAACAGTTTAGCGGTTCATCCGAGCCACGTTAGTGCTCAGTTGTAAATCCCACCCGCGGTCGCCCATCCGAAGACTGACCGTGCCTAACGTTGCTTAACTTCGGTGATCGCTAAGAGGAATCTAGTCAAAATAGGCTATGAGCTCTCAAAATAGGCTATGAGCGCTCAAAATAGGCTATGAGCGGTATAGAGAGTATATTTCTAGGTAATATTTATTATATATTAGAATATCATTGTACTTGGCCATGGAATATGGAAGGAACCAGAAGAACCCTCTAGATGCATTTGAGCTGACATGAAATGAGCTGTGTCAAAAATTGATATCGGCAACACCCTTCATTCTGCTTTAAAGCACCGATAGAGCGCTCTACAAACTTCTCTATTTTAGACTAAGTAGTGTTTGTGGCTTCAATAAATTGAACGCGAAAGTACTTTTAAATTTTCCATGTTCGAAAAACTCAACTTATGAGCTGTTCCATCCAAAAAGCGAATTGCCTTTTCAATAATATGAATGAATTGAACAGCTAGTTTCTTTGTGATTTCAGTGTTCGTTCCATAGTAAAATTTGATCATAATGATTATTGCAATAAAATCCTAGCTAGAAAAAAATCATAAATGTCCTACATCTAAAAATACAGCTCATATAAACGAATCAGAGAAACATGAGAAACTGCATTGTAAAAATCATAGGTAAAAAAAATATTGATTCTGTTAGTCAGTAATAGTTTTTACTTCTGTGTGTTTTTGTTTTATATTATTGATATAAAACAAACACATTATATATTTGTCTGCGCGCTGCGCTTTGTAGCAACGTAATATGTACACAGATGAGTGTGTAATCTCACTAAGTGATTTTTTGTAAATTCTTTTGAGATTAATTATTATCTTAGTATTATACTTAAACCACAGAGAGCTAGGAAATAATATATTATGTTTATGCAACGAACGAAACGCTTTAATATTGCATTATTTTAATTATCTCTAAAATATTTTTTTCTGTTTTGGTATTATGCATTTGGTACAGGAAACAAAAATACCTACTCATTATATCTATACATGCTCGGTGGCTTAGTGGTTAGTGACCCTAACTACTGGGTCAAAGGGGCGTGGGTTCGATCCCCACCCAGGGCAAGTATTTATGTGATGAACATAGATGATTGCTCTGTGTCTGGGTGATATTTAGTTATGATCCATATAAGTATGTATTTACGTATACGTATATTTATTTATGTATAAGTAGTTTATCAGTCTCTGGCAGCCATAATATCACAAGCTTTGCTTAGTTTGAGGTCAGCGGCATTGTGTAAGATGCCCCCTAAAATTGTATTTATTTTTATTTATTTACAGTTATTTTAACTCTTCAAAATCGAACTAAAGTCAAGTCGCCGTCATTACAAAGCCGCAGTAGGAACTACAATCGCATACAGATTGCATGACGTTTCTGCATCATCAGCATCAGCATCGTCATACAAACTATCATCCACGCCACTGGGCCAGTTATGCCAGCTCCCCTGAGCCACGCTCCGTTATTTTAAAGAGCTGGGCTGGCTTGGCTAGGCTGGAGGGGTGTTTTGTGTGTAGCAAAAAATGTGTAGTTTCTCAAATGATGGCTTCAGATAGGAAGGAAGATGTTCATACAAAAGACCCTTATTTATTGCAACTTGAAAAGTCTCGAAATATTTCTCTGAAATTCGTGTGTAGTAAAAAAAATCTATCTTGTGCTTTTTAAAATTCTTGTTGCAAAAAGTCGAAACAAATCCACGATCACGAAACCTTGAGGTTGAGGTTTCAATTTATATTCAGCTCAAGCTCTTCTCTACATCGCTATGGGCTTAGTGAAAGGTTTACAACCACAGATCTTGCTAGGATATGTTGTCTCGGTGGGTACCTAATTTCGCATCATACACTTTGCTTCAAATCACAAGTAGGTATACGTCACTACATGACTATTGTCGCGCACACAACGCTGAATTCTATTGCTGCGTTCGTTCGTTTTAGCCATAAGACGTCCACTAGGTATGGGCCTCCCCTAAAGATCTCCAATAAGACCGTTCGGAAGCGAGTTGCATCCAGCGCGATTTGCGTTGTAGGACTTTTCAACCCCTATTCGGTGTTCGAGTATGTTCTATAAGTATTTCACACGCCGTGAAGGGCGCTCTCTAGATATCTATGATTACAACAAATACAAAGGATATGCTTTGGGTAGAAAATTGTCTGGCCAGAAAGGTCCACGAAAGTAGAATTCACGATCAGGCCCGCTCGTATAGCAAGTGATTTCGGTTGACGAATTTGTTTTTGGTGTCGTACAAGGGACTGGCGCCCTCATATTTCACCCTATTTATTTTGGGGAGTAAAGGTCAGATATCTGAACCAGGGTTTCTTATTTTGCTTGGGTGGTGTCGTTTCCTGTGCGTTTATTACATTTGCTGGGTTTGTGTTTTTTTACCCCCCCCGACAAAGAGAGGGGTGTTATAAGTTTAACGTGTCTGTGGTATCGTAGCTCCCAAACGGATAAACCGATTTTCGTTTAGTTTTTTTTTTGTGTCATAGATAGAGAGAAAGAACACTCGGGATAAAATTATATATGACACAAAAAAAAAACTAAGCCATGTTTCATGAAAATCTGTTCAGCCGTTTGAAGATCATCAGCTCTTTTGCAATGCTCTTTTGTAGTTGATGAGGGTATCTGACTACCTTCCATATGTCCTATCGATTCGAAATTTGGTACCGTGTTACTTCAATGATATGGAAATTTTAAGGTAAGGTAACCATGGCCTGATTAGCCGTTTGAAGATCATCAGCTCTATAATAGTTGATGAGGGGATCTGACTACCTTCCAAAATATGTCCTATCGATTCGAAATTTGGTACCGTGTTACTTCAATGATATTGAAAGGACATAGTTTATTTTGTGTCGGGGAGTTTTTAAAATTTTTAATTTTTCCATTGACGTGGTAGGTTTGTTTTGTAGGGACTGGGTCGGATTGGATATTTAAAGTTGTGCCTAAAGGAACATAGAGTCTTAAACTCTGATGACTGGCGCGAGCCATCTGGAGCTCTATAAAAGAATTATTAAAACATACATGCGTAAATGGTTACGTACGAGTCCTAATGAGAGTAGAAGCGGGCATTGAAAATCTATGCTAGTGCGAACGGGTTAGCATAGAATGTGATCCTCTACGAACGATAGAAATGATGCTAACGTTTCCAAAATTGGGCTCCTACAATCAAGTGTCGCGAAACTAACGAGATTCTCGTAGAAGCAAATCTCGTGGGGATATCCGGTGCGTAATATTGCGCTCCATCGTGTTCTGAACGAGATGGTCACGCATTGATTCGCCCACGACAGACAGCTCTCATTTCACGTGGCGCTAGACCGTGTTATTACTCCATGGAAGCTATTGTTATACTCATTAGCACTATGTGAAATATACAATGCAGCTAGTGCATAGACAAAAAAAAAAAATGCTAGCTAGTGGCTTTAGTCTAGGTTTAGTGGAAATGGCAGAAAACAGTTACTAGAGCATCTGAAATAAGATGCAATACCTGGATTAGTGACTCTAGAGTTGTAATATTTCTATAGTCTATTTATGTTGCCACGATTTTTTTTTATGGAACCAATTTGGCTATTATTATGGCTGTGATTTGATTTGATTTTCAATTTCTTGTTTCAATTCTCGGCTGACTGTCAAATCCTTAGACCTGAGACCTATGTCCAGCAGTGGTTACTGGTTATCCTATGACTGAAATAATAGTGATGTTGATTTTTTTTGATGGTGATTTGAATTTTCAATTATTCAAAGTATTGTCTTACATACATTTATAAGCTTCTGATATTACAAGCAATGTATTTCAGCAATCAAAACAAAAGGAAGCACAGGCAATGTAATAGTTCCTATCAGTCTAATGTATATCATGCACGTGTTAGATCAGGGTTAAAAGAGGGGGTTACTTTATCTATTTTCTACCAAAATATCATTGTCAGGATAGAAATCTTACTTCAAACTAATGCAGCAACCCTGATTCTAACTTAATAACAAAGAAACTCTTCAATCTGATCCTAAAATGTTCGTGAGGGTACTTGGCTAATGTTCAGGATTCTAAATTAGTAAAGGAAACAGGTAAGTAAGTATACTTTGTTTATTATTCATATATTTCATGGGTCCCTCGAGGGTACCACCATGTATTGCAATAATTATGCCACGTTCGCAAGGCCCTAGACGTTTTGAGAAGAAGTGGCAAGAAACTCAGAAACGCCATCAGTATAATCTTTTGATGCAATATACACCTTAATTTAGATATTACACAAAGTACTTAACTTTAGCAACATGGCGACGTCCACTCGACTTGGCTTCGAATATAAAAGTACCGACACTCAGCATAACTAGCTAAGCAAGACTCCAACGTTATTATCAGAATACCGGGAGAACACTAAGAGAGATTCAAAGATACTAAGAGATATTAAGAGATATTAGGAGACGAAGCCGCGCCAACAGACTGTTTTATACTGATTTCACAAGCTCCCACCATGCCTTACCACCACTGCTCGATGTAAACATTGCCAACAACCAATAGGGAACGAGCAAGATGGCGGGCACGGTGGTAGCCTCCATTTTACACAATTGTTAAACATAAAATCATCTTAAACTGTATTTCATACTTATTAGAATTATTAGAACAATTATTGATACGTTTCAAGTCATCTATAACATTATGAAATCACAGTATTAAATAAATGGTATATGTAAACAACAATAGCCGACATTCGGAAGTCATGATAGCTACCAATAAGTCTTATATTACTCAATACATCTTTTAATCGTTATTAAATTAAATATTATAATAACATTATTATTCTAACACGGCCAGCCTGACAGTACTTCGTCCTCGAAGTACATACAACCTCATCTCCACCATTACACTACAATAAAACTTAATACCATATTGTATGGTTGATGACATACTATTGTGTTTATTTTTTTTATTTCATATCATATTTTACTATTCTATTGAGATGAAACTTCTAATGCGACTTCCAACAAGGTTGCGTTATAAGTTAAATTAATAAGTTAGATTTAGTTAAATTAAGAAGTTAAATTAATCAAACAAAAACCAAAACACCTCGTCCATCGACGGAGAAAGTAAATACCGCGGGCTAACTCGACGCCAACGCCATCTACCTCTAGTTAAGAGTTAACTACTAAATTTCACTTCTTCCGCGCGGAGGGATTCCACGCACAATTTTTTTTTATTTTAATGTCAAATGTATCTCCCACTCAAACCATCCAATGATTACGATTACGTGGAGAACATCTAACAAATAAATAACAATTTTATTTTTAGTAGGATTCGTAAACAAGTTATCTCATTGAAGTCCATTTTAAAGTCATATTATATGGACACATATACATTCTGTGGACAACAAAATAAAAAAGTAAACTGGGAGTTTACTAATTTGATTCCCCGTGTCACCACTACCCGTCTCCGACCGGCCCATCGGAAACGAACAGTAGCAGACACGAAGTATTTTCATTTTATCAAGTACCCACATACAGTGAATGACACTTAGTTATTTTTTTCAATAATTTTCTAAAAACAGTAGGATAATTTTAAACTATGATTATTATAAGGCTATACAACATAAACGCTATTCTAAACATTTAACTAAGCACAGTCAGTAATGACGAATATCGTGGATCATATACATGATAGCATAAAACCAATCAAACAACAATATGACTCATACATTGAAATATTAAGAAGTCAAAAATGTTACAACCTATTTAATACAACTATACTGACCGTACTTAGTTTCCGAAGTATAAAAATAATAAGTTTAAATAGTAATCTATTATTTGAGTATATTTGCATAACTTATATACAGTGTTATTAACTTCAATAAGCACTGCCATATTGAATCCTGTCTGACTATAATAACAGCAACATGTTTTTCTTTGTTCTTATTTTCTTTGTTTTTATTGGGCTACCCTCCCTGTAGAATACCTACTGCTTCCGGAACCTTTTACCGATAGCAATCAGCCGCTACTCCTGAGACATATCGGCACCAACAGTAGGTCAACTAGCGGTTACAAGGAAGAGTCCCCGGCCGCACTTTCTGTCATAGTCATAGTCTTTGTCAGTAGTAGTTAATAGTCATTATTATCACAATCTAAGTCCCAGTGGCACGACTATGAACACTCAACCTACTCGCTGGCAATAGCCTCACCGTGCCACTGCCAAGTCACGGCCCATCAGCGACCTAAGCTACGTTTTTTTTTTCTTAAGGCTACCCTTCCTGCAAATTAAACCAACTAGTGGTTACAGGAAAAGTACCAGACCGCACCGTTGTCTTAGTCAGAGTCATGGCCGTAGTCGATATTCAGTCCCAGTACACGACTAAGCAAACGCAACCTACTCGCTGGCAATAGCCTCACCGTGTCACTGGATGGTCACGGTCCTCCAGCGATCTAATCTAATACTATCTATTATAGTCAGACAATCAGCATTGTTTTTTCCAACATAATATTGAAATTCTTTGTCTTTTCTTGTTATTTTATCTTACATTTCGTTCTGTTTCACATCTTTTTCAAGACACAACCTTATTTTAGCCATATACATCGTTTTTGTAATTCTTACACTATAAGATGGTAAAGAAAAATAATGATTCATATTCTCTTTGTGAGATCTGTTGACAAAATCTGTGATCCCAATGTTTTAGATCAGTTTTACTTTTTTTATTAAACCGCTCGGTTATTCTGACACATTTATAAACAGTTGTCATTCAAACTTCCCAATATATATATTTGTGTAGTATGTATGGGCTTATGTCGTTAGATAAAAGCAATTACAAAATGAACAGAAATTTTCTGCAATATTTTTTTAAGCAACATCTTTCTGGTTTTGTCAACTGATCCCACATTACAAAATAGACAAATTATGCAAAACATTTTCTAATTATATATAACAGGGCTCAGCCCCTTACCTCCTTTATCATCAGAACACTGTATTCACTTCACTATTTTACTGATCACCTTACTTTTTCACTGATTCACTTTACTTGGCCAGGGAGCCCAGTAGTTCTGGGACCTGGAACCCCGCAGCAGAATTTCCCAGGCAATAATTGCCAGGAAATCGAGTAGCCGCTGCACAGGCAGCCTTTCAGCATGGATATGCAAAAAGCTTGTCGGGATTCTCTGAAATACAATGAACGGCATTAATGTGGGTATTTCGGCACCACTTCTGATGTTAGATCAGGGTTAAAAGAGGCGGGTACTTTATCTATTTTCTACCAAAATATCATTGTCAGGATAGAAATCTTACTTCAAACTAATGCAGCAACCCTGATTCTAACTTAATAACAAAGAAACTCTTCAATCTGATCCTAAAATGTTCGTGAGGGTACTTGGCTAATGTTCAGGATTCTAAATTAGTAAAGGAAACAGGTAAGTAAGTATACTTTGTTTATTATTCATATATTTCATGGGTCCCTCGAGGGTACCACCATGTATTGCAATAATTATGCCACGTTCGCAAGGCCCTAGACGTTTTGAGAAGAAGTGGCAAGAAACTCAGAAACGCCATCAGTATAATCTTTTGATGCAATATACACCTTAATTTAGATATTACACAAAGTACTTAACTTTAGCAACATGGCGACGTCCACTCGACTTGGCTTCGAATATAAAAGTACCGACACTCAGCATAACTAGCTAAGCAAGACTCCAACGTTATTATCAGAATACCGGGAGAACACTAAGAGAGATTCAAAGATACTAAGAGATATTAAGAGATATTAGGAGACGAAGCCGCGCCAACAGACTGTTTTATACTGATTTCACAAGCTCCCACCATGCCTTACCACCACTGCTCGATGTAAACATTGCCAACAACCAATAGGGAACGAGCAAGATGGCGGGCACGGTGGTAGCCTCCATTTTACACAATTGTTAAACATAAAATCATCTTAAACTGTATTTCATACTTATTAGAATTATTAGAACAATTATTGATACGTTTCAAGTCATCTATAACATTATGAAATCACAGTATTAAATAAATGGTATATGTAAACAACAATAGCCGACATTCGGAAGTCATGATAGCTACCAATAAGTCTTATATTACTCAATACATCTTTTAATCGTTATTAAATTAAATATTATAATAACATTATTATTCTAACACACGCTTCTGAGTCAATCGATCATGCAACAGTCAAACAAGAATCAGTATGTAGAATCTACATATTGATGTCTGTTTTTGTACATTGTAGATTATCTTCACGATATGCACAAAATATGCGCACGCTTGTATAAAGCCCGCAGTCCACCAAGATAGGTAAAGCGTTGTAGTCCGTAAGTCCAGTATAGAAATGACAAGTATGCTTAGCAAACCAAACCAAATAGTTTCGTTCCGCTATTTGGTTTAAAGTTTACTAGCTGCCCGTCCCGGCTTCACCCAGGTACTATTGTCATAGCTGCTAACTTTTTCGTTGAAACACTCTAAATAATAGTGCAAGAATGCCCCTTTTCGCCCGCTCCAAACAATGCGGGGCGAAAGAGGGCCTTCAAAAAGAGTCTTCGTTGATTCGCCCCGCGGGCCGAACAGCTTGCGGGGCGAAACCACGAAAGAGCCAAATAAAACCGCATTCGAATCGGTTATTATGAAGTTTGGAAGATATAAGGGAATACACAGACAGAGAGACAGACAAACACACAGAAACTTTCTTTGTAATATTTAGTGAAGCGAATGTGGTAGGTATTGCTGTAATGGGCTTACAGACTAAAACGCTCTACTCCCGGTGAAAAAAAGTGGAGCATTCTAGTTTTTCGACAGTGATTTTTCGGGAACCAAATGACGTCAAAAAACTAAAATAGGATTGAAAATACGCCACCTGGTTCTAATATTTTCTTAAATTATAGCTCTACCTATTATAGCTCCGCACATCTCCTTGTGGTGAAGCTTGCACCTTAGTGTATACTTGTCGTTTGTTATGTAAGAACATTTTACGAGACTATCACATGCTTACGGCTTTCTTACGATAAAATCAATCTTTCTTCAGAATACAGTGTAGGTAAAGCAGTTTTAGTGCTGCTTCGATACACCTTGAATTGTAAATTCGTTTTTTAGGCCCGTCATTTCTTATACAGGTTCAACCTTGAATGGAAAATGAGTTTTCTTTATCTTTTTTACGTGGGATCAAGTTCAAAATATAATTTGTCTTTAAAATATATATCTATTTAATCCAGCTCCACCTTATTTCTAAATTATTTTATCCTTAGCAGAATAGCGTTTCTGTTGAATCGATGTTAAACGTTTACCGTCATACCACAAAAGTTTTACTCACGCTTTAGACAATGTTTAACAGTACAAATTGCACTGATTGACTGTGTTTAAAGCCTGTTTAAGTCTTTTGTGATAAGGCGGTTAGAGTTTACAATAACCATCACTGAAAGTGTAGAACATTTACGGCTCAGCATAGCGCCCGCAAATTTTCCATACGACAGCTTTGAAGCGAATTGTTACTGTTCTTACGGTCTTTCCATTTTGTATGCAGAATTTTGCCAGGATTCTCAGTATGTATTATTTTAAGGCAATTGGGCTGTGCCAGTTAGGCTATTTCAATCAGGCCGTATTAATCAAAGCCTGAAGACGCAAGTCGATTGAAAGCCAAATTGTGTATAGTGCATTGGCTCGGTTGTGTCACTCGAATTCTGTTGAACCAAATATGTGTAACGACAACTCACACTAATCTAATCGGTTCTGTTCTTTATCAGTCTTTAATAGTCCATTGTTGAACAGTAGCCCTATCCAAGGCAGACGATTGGGAAATATCCACCACGCTGGTCTAGTATAGAATGGGATTCACACGAACCATCGAATTTCTTTTTCAGACCTAAGCAAGTTTTCCTCACCATATTTTTCTTCACCGAAAAGCCAGTGGTTAGAAAACCCTTACATGAGTTCCAGAGAAATTATATTAGAGAAGTTATAGTAGATCGACCCACGACCTTATGAATTCAAAGTTTTCAGTATTCAATATTCAAATATTTATTGCACCAAAAGTAACTTAAAATATTAACATAAACAATTGGTATATGAATAATACAAAATACACTTAAGGACCCTGTTCTATAGGCTCTTTCGTGGTTTCGCCCCACAAGCTGTTCGGCCCGCGGTGCGAATCAACGAAGCCTCTTTTTGAATGCCCTCTTTCGCCCCGTGGGGCGAAACGCCGAGAACGATAAAAGAAGAGGCCGTTTCGGTCCACGTTGATAAAGATCAATTTCCCGCATCAGATAGGGCGTCGCAAATATACAAAAGTTAATTCTTACAGTCTACGTATAAATCTAATTTACTAGCTAAATTATTTAAACTAGTTATGAGTACACATATTATCTAATTTCTGTTATTTGTTCTTATAATATTATAATATTTTTATAAAGTATATTTATATAGTGTCGAATCAGGTAGCCTGGTGATATTGTGTTTTATCGTCAAGATATTCTTTGATGCTGTAATAGCATTGTTTTAATAGTAGGTCAGTTACTTTTGTTTTGAAGGCATTTTCGTTTGGTTCTTCTCTTAAATTTCTCTCTCTCTTTATCTTTAAGCCATCGTGGCGTACTTTACTCTAGTAATGTCCGACCGTGTATATTTCAACGTCAAGTACCTCCGTATTTGTCTATCTATGAAATATAATGCTTCAAAGGTTAATACGGGTGTTGTAAATGGCGGGGTTGAAGGTTAATCTCATACGTCATGCATTCCCTGTGGAATCTAGTTCCAGCTTTCATTTCCAGAGCTTTTCTGTCGCTTTTCTCTGTATTTGTTTCCCAAAAGTAGTAATTTAACTTTGGCGAGAGCACTCTAGGGAAACGTGAGCAAACATTGTGCCTAGTTACATTTGGTTTGTCATGGCGAAAGTTTGCTGTACTATTTCATTTAATGCTCTTGCAGATGAACGCTCTGAGTCCTTGTATAGTACTGTTTTAATAATAATAAATGTTTAAATAATAATAGCACGATTGTATAGTAGTTTCAGCAGTCTCACTATTGCTGAATCTCAGCCTGTAAATTTCCAAAAGTGCTAGCTTGCATACATCTTTTAGTAGCAGGTTGGAGCAGATTCAGATAATAAACCTTTTCATCGATACCTATCAAGCCTGCATTAAGCTGTGTCCTTCTGCTTAAAACGGCTGTCTGGCAGTCATTACGAGATAGGTTAACTTATAGTCTATCACGGTGACCATACGCGAGTTAAGTAACACACTTCACATTATCTTCGAGAACATTAAGAACACCCAGACATGCTCTTCCGAAACTATTTTTATTCGCCCGGTGCTAGCTTCAATTATTGAATATTTAATAATTTAATAACTATGTAATAAATAATTATTAAATTAAAAAAATATTAAATTAAATGAAATTGAGTATTTCCTTGAAAAATACTATACAGGGCCCAAAACTTGGGCGTGATCGCTTTTTTGCGCCCCTGTAAGGTCTGCGCCCTGTGCTTACCGCTGGCACCGCTTGCTCTTCCAACCAGTGTTATTGAAAATATATAAGGAATGACTATGTCCAGCAATGGACGTCCTACTGCTGATAATCACGATGAGATATCAGGTTTCATTACCTCG
Organism: Hypomecis atomaria; assembly: GCA_964007245.1. Lineage (NCBI taxonomy): Eukaryota > Metazoa > Arthropoda > Insecta > Lepidoptera > Geometridae > Hypomecis > Hypomecis atomaria. The sequence continues at coordinate 12,210,327 of OZ023301.1, forward strand.
TTTTCCTTTTGAAACGGAAACTCAACATTAACCAAAGCAATTCCATCTTATCACAGATTAGATTACAGTTGCTACGTACCTATACGCTAGTATTATAAAACGGCAATCAATATAAACCCTCCCAGGGTTCAGATTGATTGTACAGGCCCCAATACGAATCAAACCCTAGTTCAATGAATCGGTTTTATTGTTATAGTCTGCTCATTCGACCGGCAGAGTATGCTGAAGCCGTATTCTAATACTGGGAGCTATTTCATCTAATCTAACCTAAGTATCTAATAAATCTCTTCTTTGTACCTAACATAATGTTACTGTATTCCTTTCTCTGTTCAAATTGATAGCGAAACATTGCTGTACTATTAAATAACATTGCTATAAGACAAACATAATGTGATCTTCAATAGTGTGAAGATGATACAGAATTTGGATTTATTAATGATATCTTAGGATATCCCTCGTCTAACTTTCACCTGTGTGTATATGTGATTTAGATGAGGGATATAATATTTTAGAATATGATTATTACTACCTTTTACAATAGGGTGCCATACGTTTATTAATAAAAGTTTGTTTACTTTGGTTTAAAACTTTAGACTGACCTTTTTTGGGATTGAACTCTTAGTAAAAGTTTCAACGATGCGTAACCCTGTAGTTAAGTAGACTGTAGTTATGTACTAAGCCGAAAAAGGGTATCATCATTATGATATTTTTTTAACTATGGGGCCAACCCAAAGTTCTAGGAAAACTATCTGTTGTATCATAAAAACATATTATTGATTTAAAGTTGCAATTTTGTTTGGCGCAGCTGTTTTTTTTTATCGAGTCCTAGGTTAGCCTTATAGTAGAAGTGGTTCATTTTCATGATCTGAATAATTGTGCACTTTGCAAAGCACCTCCTCAATTATACGTTTTAATGATTTTTGTACTCATTACAAATTTTTTATTTATAAAGTTGGCTTAAAATATCCAAAGATAAGCAAGATTAATGAAAACGAAATTCAATATCGTAGGCGTATGATAATAAAGATTCATGTTCCAGACCAGCTGCGGAGCTAAATTATTCTGTCTGTCAGTCATGTTTACGGGGGCTTCCGAGCTTAAATAGATTAAAATGGCTACCCTATCTAGATCTAAAATTAGGGTCATGATTTGATTAGGGAATGTGTGCCGCAGAATAAAATTGGGACAAAAATGTTGAGCTAAGTTTGTTCTAAGCCGAATATTGAACATCACGGAATTGATCTAAATTTTTCACAGAATGCGAATAAAGAATAGACATTGGCCTCTGATTTAATGAACTTTTTGAACGTGTTTCCGAATCATATTATTGTACTCATATTTGTAATGTGAATGATTATGCATTTTCTTTCATTCTTTAATGTTGAGTCTCTGTTAAGTACTTGAATAAATGATTATTTAGTTTAAAATTTAGATAATCGGCTGGTTACAGGTTTGCTCGGAGATTTTCTAGAGTGTTATCTCGGTCTCAAAACTACTATTGGTTTGTTTTAACCGATTAGCCATTAGCATCAGAGGCCTTCAGCAGCTTTTCTCTGACACTAGGGCTAGCCACCCAGCCGACACAAACTTACTGTTTTTATTACTATTAGATAAACTAGCAATAGACGGCATTCAATTGTCGACGTCTGTTATTTCCGCGTACTTTACTATGAGGATTAATTTTATCTAAGCCATCAACTTGGCATTTTTTCTGATCTAAGCCTAAGTAAGTACAAAATATTTTCGGTGTATTGCGTGAATTCCACGAGCAAGCTGACCGACCGAAGGAAAGAAAACCGACCAGCAAGCAGCACCCGATGACGATTGTTCTGCCTATGTTTGAATTGAATAAAAATTTGGTGCAAATGGTCTGTAATTTTAGCCCATTAATACCTAGCTAACCAGTTGTATCTCATACGTGTTTACGTTATTTGCCCGAGCCTATTTTTTTATTGCACATATTCTTATGTATGTGCTATGTACAAACTGCATTAAATGTACTATGGAATTTTCCGGAATAGTAACTTTATTACCGGAATTATTATACGCACGAACGTGTCGTACATTTATACGAACAAATTGACCAATTTGTATGTACTGCGCCAATTTTTTCTGAATACCTAACAGATTTCGCGTTAGCATTTGCACTGGCAAATGCTCAAATAAAAATGTAAAAATTATCTGAAGGAAAGCTTGTAAACTTTTGCCACTCTTTGAACTACCGACTTTTCGTTAATGCACGTAACCACAATGCTGGCCTCTACTTTGCCCAGAGGATTAGCATCGCCATCCAACTTGGCAATGGGGCCAGCATCTTGGGAACTGTACCCGCTGGCAGTGGAATTTTAGATGAGGGCTTTCATCATCATCTACATAGGTATATTAATTTTTAGTTAATTTATTTTATTAATATGTTTTTGTTTGTACAAATAGTAGTTCAGTAGTTGTAATTTATTTTTTTAGTTAGAATGTTATTTAAGGTTTTTGGAATAAATACCTTAACTCTGTAAAAAATAAAATACTTGTAAAAAGTAGTGAATTATAACTTGGTTACGTGGTCGAAAAGTTGAAAAAAAAAAACGAAAGAATCCCTAATGTGGGTGTGTCTTTCTAAAAACCTAGGCTATTCCTTCCCCCACGCAACGCAATCTAATCTTACAATATCTTATCCAGTACCAAAATTGTTCAATAAAATTATACAAGTCATACACTCCTGTTGGCAGATAGCGGAATGAAATACGAGTGCCATATCACGATTTCTATGTCACGATACAGATATCAAACAAGACAGATATTCTTATTGATAAATTGAAACAAGTACTATATTGTTATTGACACTTCTATCGCGTGTTTTCTCGGTCAAAATATTATTGACACATATTTTCGCCTTTATTACTTTGATTAGTTTTATAAAACTCTTCGAACTATTCAATAAATAGTTCGTTTGTAGTTTTGAGTATTAAAATGGCCATTTTGGACACTTTCCAGTTGTCGAGTCAAGTGGAAAAGTTGGCGCAGGTCACTCGAGATCTCAAAAGGAAACACAAGGCGCTGCAAAATCAGGTATTTATATTTTTTTGTACTGGTAATACTGTTTACTTTATATTTGAGTTTTTCTTTAGTTCAAGCTGTCAAAGTTTGTGTTGTGGGCATAAAGGCGCTGTTCCACCGGAGTTGCCAACTGTGGTCCACTATATTGCACATTGTTTAGCACAAGTGCTTCTCTTGGTATTAACGGATAACTCAAATTCACCTACTGTTGGAGTTCAGTACAACATGGCGAACAAGTCTTATGTCAAACATTATTACCAATTTCAATCGCGAAGAAAACAGTATTCTAACCAAAAATTGCCAATTAAAAAAAAAGGCTTATAGGCAGCACCTCTTCTAATTTATTTACAAAGACTGACGTAGGTACACGCTAACTCTTTCTTGTAATTTATATAGTAAACGGCAGCAATAGAACTATAGTATCGAATATCGACACGAGTATAAGAGAATCAGGTTCACTATAGACGCCAAAATCCAATGTATAACGACGCACAGCTTAATGTAGGGCGTCCCCTCAACAATAAACCAATAAATGTGAATTTTATAGGTTTTTTATTTTATTATCAGGGAGAGGAATCCAATGGCGAAACGAGTGTGATAGAGATAGTCAATGTTTTTTACGTTCAATTGTAGGTCCGGTTGTTTCAAGCCATGTCAGAGCGGCTTAAAAACTCTAACACCAGGGCTAGCCACCCGGCCTATACGAACTTACTTATTGTTTTTTTATCGAAAATTGAAAAACTAGGCATTTTCCGGAAAATAATATGTTCGTATTTTACAATTATTAGGCATTTGATTGAACATTTCGCTTCACTGTACCTGTTGATCGAAAAGGAATTCCCACAAATTCTTATATGCTCCGACTAATCGGACCACGAGAAATCACTTCACCCGTTTAGATTTTATAGGAACGATCTGAAGCTCGTCAATTTTTAAGTCTCTATTATAGTGGACGTCTTGATTGCGCTTCCGCTACTACTATGATACTTAATCGGAAGTGTGATTGTTATTATAACTATCCAGGGTGATCTATACACGACAAACATATTTTGTAATATCATTGTACTAATAATTTTGAATTCTTTTACTTAACTTTGGAATTGCGAAAAAACATCTGTTCAATTAATTTTGTCGAGAGTCGATATATTTTTTGTATGGAACAACGGATGTTTTTCCGCAATTTCGGGGTGGGTACCATAGTATAAGTTGGTCATAATAATAATTAACTTAACGTTCTAGAATATGTTCATCGTCTAAAGAAATACCCAGTAGTTTGTAGTCTTCGAGCAAATATCTATAAAGTATAAATATATCTATATAGTCACAATCGTGCAAAAAAGTGTCCGAGCTAAAACCCTGCCCAAGCTACGCAGTGGGCAGGCTTTTTAGTTAGTCATAAGGCGATTTCAAACCGATTACAAAGCCGCGCGATGCCAAAATGCTCGGTTACAAGCACTAATTAGGTGACATAACGTCGAGATTCGAAAAAACGGGTCATTGTGATTTATTTAATGTAAATATTTAAGTCGGTATGTACGACGGCGCTCGGACATTTTTTTACTACTTTCACTTAGGGATTGTGGCTCTGTAGATATTTGCTCAAAGTAGTACACTTCAAAGAACAAAATATAATTGCAATTCCAGATGCGGGTAGTATGTGAAGAGCGGTCGGAGTTGACCGCCATCGTGCAATCTCAGCAGAGGGACATCGCCGCGCTACAGCAGGCTGAAGCGCAAAATAAGGTACCGCCTCTACATTGTTGATTTTCCTTTGATACGTACGCTGAGCGGAGCTGTTGACTCAACATCTTCCTGTTTCCTGTGTGATATAATCTGAAGCTTTTCAGTGTAAGATTGAAAGGGTATCTTCTTAGTCTGTGTGCTTTATCTTCGACTAAAAAGTCGCTTACCATCAGAAGAGTCGGTGGTCAAACTAAACTTACGACAAAAGTATCATATAATTTAATTTCAAATAAGTCTAACAATGAAGATAACTGGTGGAGAGTAAAAACACCAAACAGTAGATAAATATATAATATAAGGTATATAACGACTTTAGTATAAAGTAATTATCTTTAACTTTTTGAGTTTTGGACTCATTTCGTTGGTTTTGACGAGATATCATGATTAACAATTAATATCTTTGCTTCTGATCGTGTCTCTCCTTGCATAATATCACTCAAACAAATGATCCAGTTTTGGTGTGTTTTGTTTGTTTGTACATACGATTGAGATGGGTCTTAACTTTATTCCAATATAAAATCGTACCCCATTTTATTTTATTATACTTGTGTTATTCCAGAAATGCGCAGCATGCGGCGCGGCGTCGTCCGATGGTTTAGACGGGGATGATAATGCGAAGCCTACATTTAGCGCGAACCAACTTCGAGACATATTACGCGAACGCGACGAGCTCAAGAATAAACTGGGCCGCGCCGAAGAACAGTTGCAGGCGTTACAGACCGGGCCTCAGCAAGAAGCAGACAGGTAAAATAAAAATAAAAAATTAATTCATTACAGGGATGCTCAAATCATTCTTGTTTAATATACAACTAACAGCTTAGACCAATATTTAGTCCAAGCCTACATTTAGCGCGAACCAACTTCGGGACATTTTCGCGAACGCGACGAACTTAATAAACTGGGCCGTGCCAAAGAACAGTTGCAGGCACTACAGACCAGGCGTCAGCAAGAAGCAGACTGGTTAAATAAAAAAAAATATATACGAAAATAGGAAAAAGAAACTTAATTCATTAAAAAAGTCTAAAGGTCAAGACGGTTCAAGACTAGACTCGGCGCGAACTAACTGTGATACGCGATATGTGATTACGCGAACGCGACGAGCTCAACAACAACCTGAACCGCGCAGAGTCGCAGTAGGCATATTGGCGGATCCTGCCAAGGAGTCATAGACTCAAAATACAAAGCTATCTAAAGCTGGTGTTCATTTACAGCAGCCGTTTTCTGTTATTACGTTATTAGGCTCATTTGGTGTATATTTGACTATGTAACCAAAGGCTTTCCAGCGCCTCAAAAACTGACACCAGGCCTAGCTTCCCAGGCTATACCTACGACCTCGTACTTGCAATACTTTCATAAGCTACCGCTATCGTTGTGTAGTCAAAAAGTAACGTTCTGTCCGTTTTACGTCAGCAATAAGTAGTAGGCGCTTGCGAGGCAGACAAACTGTCTTTACATAGTCTAGCTAGCTAATCGACGTTCAAAAAGTCTTCGAATTGAAAACTGCGGTTTTAGAATTAATGACTTATTGACGTTCCATTTGACGCTTACGAAGTTTACTTTTTTTTGAGAATAGCCGCGTCCGCCGCGTCTAAAGTGTTGGGTGAAAAAGATAATTCTTTCAAATATAATTCAAATTATCAATTTCACGCAACGCTATAGTACTAAACACGGCTATTCTAAAAGAAAAGTTGAACTAAAAAAGAAGAAAGCGTCAAATGGAACGTCAAAAAGTCGTCGATTTTAAAACCGTGGTTTTAAAGTCGAAGACTTTTTGCACGTCGATAACGGTTAAATCCACAAGCCGATGCTTATAGATTGCGTCGTTTTAACCGTGCAACCAGTCGCGTTCAGGCGGATTAAAAGTTTTAAAGATAAACCTAGCCCTCGGTCTACGAAATTATAGCTTAAGCTGACCTACCTACACAACCTACTGTTGGCATCGTATAGTCAAATTTTCAGAAAATAACGTTTCGGTCCTTTGATCATTTTTGGCAGCAGTTTGGAGACGTCATCAGACCTGCAGAGTCCGACGATGCGCCCTGGAAACGACAGTCATAGAGATATCATAGCAATAAATCAGAGTTGTTCAGGATGTTTAGAATCCCTGTCGCCGGACCCAACCCCCCAGTCTATGTACTGCTTATACCCTAAGGCTACATAAGTTACCGGTACCGGTATCATCAAAAATAGTCAAAAAGTAACGTTTCGGTCCTCGTTTTCTATCAGCAGTTTATAGTCGTCGCCAGCAGGGGGCGCGCGCGAGGAGTTCGAGTCTGACGACGAACCTTTGAAACGACAGTCTATAGCCGTATCTCATAGCCTTTGTATTGTGTCTTGAACCTCGAACCGTCGTATAGTCAATAGCGCGTTATTTATACACGTAGAGATCGGACTACCGCAGGGCAGATCCGTCGGTCCGATCTCTACGTGTAAACCGGTCTAGTAAGTAACGTTTTCCGTCCGCAGTTTGGAGTCGTCGCCAGTAGGGGGCGCGCGCGAGGAGGACGAGCCGCCGGTGCAGGGCCCGCTGCCGGCGGAGCCGGACGACGCGCCGTGGAAACGACAGTCCGGAATCAGGAAGTTGTGAGTACACTTGTATTGTGGGGTGCGGGTATTGGGGTGGTTATGTCGGTTTTAACTGCGATTGAAAACTCGTTCCCATTCTCTTTAGCCTCTCGAGGGCTCAGTAGAAGGTCCCAGTAATTTTGGTTAAAAAATACGTGATAATTTATTCACAGAATAGGTAATCTTAGTCTCAAAAATACAAAATCATTTATTCAAAACAGTACATTTAGTTGTTGGTTACTCTAGCTGCTAAATTGGGTATTGATAACTTGTAAAATTATTCCAAGTTTGTTGGTTGTTTCGCATTTTGCTGGAGTAGGTTTAGTGAATCAGCTTAACTATAATTCAAAATTGGATTGTTGTGTAAATACTCCAGCTTCGTTTTTTTGTACTGTCATATTAAAATAACAACCTATGTAGTTGATTCAAAATGACAAAGAGTGGGACGAATTTCCATGAAATTGTTGAAATGGATTCTTTCGTAGTAAATAGATATTTTGGGGAAATCAAACCTAGGTATAGGCTGAATCATACAAGTCGGCAGATTTGAAGTTACCTACATGCTGCGGGAAACCCAATCAACACGCTGAATGTGAGCTTCAATCAGGATAGGATATCGCGCACCTTGTAGCTAACGTCACATCCGCCGACTTATATGATTCGGCCTATAATAGAAGGATTGAAAATGGTGCGGGATTGGTGATGTTTCATTATCTTACCTTTATATTAAAACTAAAATCAATACAATTATTGAAGCATGTTCTACTCATTTACATTCTGTTCCAAAATATCGTAGAAACAGGAAAAATGTATCATGTATGCATGTATCGTGTCATTCTGATTTGCACCAAAGTAAGCATGTTGACACGGATAATTCTATTAATACGATAATTAGAAGTATATTGAATCCATCTAATAATACAAAACTGTTATCTGTACTACGAAAATACAGTAATCTGTGATAGTAATCGACTTAAAGGATTAAGGTTTATATTTATGTGGTACACATTCAATTAGTCTAATTCACATCAAATTATCTCCACGTCACTTACTAACTTCGCATGGACATAATATAATATTGTAATGTGATTGTGCTATCTGTACAGTTAAAGGTTTATTTTGTGACTACGTACAGTCCTTGAAAATCTGTATTCATGAATTATTGCAAGCATTATAGCTTATAACGATTTCGTACTGTTCATATTTTACATGGTTGGGATTGTCTGAAAGCAAAACAATGAAAAGACAGCTTAAAGCATTAATTTGTGTATTTCACTTGCATTATAGACAGTTTTAAGACATTTTTTTATATTTTTTTCGGAAGCCATTTGTTTCCCATAGCTTGTCTTGTACAACCCTGACTTTGTACAGGGTTTTTTTATAGACGATGGACGTAGTTTCTCGATATCATTTTAGACATAATTATTACCAACTTTTTACTATAAGACCAAGTCCAATATCTCGAAAAACAGGTGTCCCTCACAATTTGTCGAGAATCGATAACAAAATTAATGTGGTTCTTAGTCGTGCTAAAACTCAAAAACGGCTGAACCGATTTGGCTAATTTTGATCTTGATATATTTGTGGAAACTAAGGGAAGGTTTGAAGGTGAGAAAATTTGTAAAAGTTTGTAGAAAAATAATAGAAACCTGAATTTAATTTTTCCATACAAAATTTTCCTGAATGTAAAAGTTGTCACTGACAGTTGACAATTGGTGAGTTGAAATTCACCGGGTCAGCTTGTTCTAATATATTGTTTACAACATGATATTATTCTGCATTCTGTTCTTATAAAGGCTGTCTTTTTATTCTAGTTTCTTTTAGTCAAGTCCATTGCTGAGTACAGTTTCAGAATGCTATTGGGGCCATTTCGTTATCAACACTGAACATACTTTTACTTACTAAACAGCTTCATATATTTGGTTCTGGTACATTTTTCTGTACGTTTTTGTTTATATTATTTTAACCTCGGAGCATGACTGGGTAAAGTATACGATAAGCTATAAAAAGCGTTCGTCTTTTCTTCAAAATTTTGTTTGTCTTTTTAGGTGGTTATTGATTAAAAAATGGGGAAAATGACACCAGGGCCGAAAGAGATCACGCACACGAAGACCATCGGTACACTAGTCACGACGCACGGCTATGCATGATTTTTTTATTACAAAAAAATCACAAAACAAAAACGCTTTAGGCTGCGTATACACTATGCGAATACGGTTTCGGTCCGGATACCGCAACACAGAAACAGGTTCACTTACATACGCTACTACAAAGCGGTCTGCCGACCGGTTACAGTATGTATGTAAACTGCAATTTCAAACATATTTCCTTGTTGGGCATGGTAACCTGACCGCAACAGTATCCGCATAAAGCGTCCTCCAGACATCTGCGGGCAAGGTGCGGCTGCGGCTGCGATCTAGAGTTCGACCAATCACAGCTCTTGATTAAAAAAAAAGGGCTTTGTTATTGGTCCAACTCTAGACCGCACCCGCGCCCGCACCTTGCCCGCAGTTGTCTGGGGACCCTTAGTGCGTACGTGCCCTTACGCTTGTCCCCTACAACCTGACTCCTTCCCTATTTTGTTTTTATTTGTTAACCCTTTTCAATATACCTACCTACTTTATTACCATCATTATGTAAAAAATAACATGTTTTCTGTTCATCTAAAAGTGGAATTGTACGATACATAAAATCATTTTAGCACATATGTTTCTTGTGAACCTCTTGAGCTATATATAAATAGCTGATTGCTAGAATATATTTGTTAATTTGTTTTTTACTATATTTCTTGTACTATAAAATAATTGTGCCATAAAACAGGTAAAAAACTGTTTTTTAGCTTGCGTAATTACTGAATGAATATATAACTCATTTGTACTGACATGTTGCTATTTCTAATTTTATATTATATTGTTAAATATATTTTATTAAAGACTGGTTTTCTAAGATTAAACTAGCTTTTTCACTCATTCATGCCTAACAGTTGTCACTAACAATAACACATATACTTCCTGAGTCTAATAATTAGCATACACATGATTTGTCATTTTCAGTGACTAACTGTATAACGTCAGAAGAGTAGGTCAGTGTTATTTTATTTTTAAACATCATTTTTTTAGCCTATACCGTTCTAGTTGGCCTATTTATTTGTGATTGGATTTGTAAATTGTGTTACATTAAAATGTCCTATTATAGAAATTTTAGACAAGTATGCAATGTTCTGCTCATATTCGACTTACTTTTTTGGTCCGTATGTGCTTTAAAAATATGTTGGCCAAATGATATGATCCAAAATCTGCCAATGATTTCAAAACCGCTAAATAGAGTTAGCAAATACGTCAGTAAAGCGTCTCGTAGACTGCTGCAGGCTGCGGCTTCGGCCTAGCGTTAGACTAATCACCGTTTCTGAAATTGTAAAATGAAGTTATGTAATTGGTGGATTAACTTTATTTAAACCTGCAGGTCACAGCTGTCTGCGTAATGCTAAAGATATATTTTTTTGGCTGGAGTATCAGTTTTCTGATCACTCTGAATATGTAGTTGGATATTTTACTTGACTTCTTGACTTGACGCTGGCTTTAGTCTGCGTGCTTTTGTATGACCAACACGCTTTCAACACTTTCTTTTTAATACGAGATGCATGTGGACATAATCGAGTAATGAATCTCAATACTCTTTGTGTTTTATGCCCCAGTAGGATAACATGTATTTTTTTAAACATATCCAATCACAAGCAGATAGCGTGAAGTAGAACACCCGTCCCGTTTTCTTTGGTTTCTCCCTTTATGTTTTGTTTGGGCGCGCGGTAGGTTCTGGCTGGCGCTGACGTCACGCGAGGCGGGCCGCCGCTCGCCGCCGCCGCGTATCTCTTTCGGCCCTTGGTACTGACTGCCGAGCGTCACGGTAGGTCGTGCCTTTAGCATACAATCAATAAAGCTGGAAACAAACTATCGGATGCGGCTGACGGTCGCGACTTATAGGTATCTAGATAATGAATGTCCACTGAGCCGTGCAAACTATTAGGCATCAGTCACCTTGGGCTGACCTTGAGCGTTCGGACGTCCGAGAGAGATCTGGCGCGCCGGACGTTTTAAAACTGTGCGCACTGCTAACTCGCGACCGTCAGCCGCATCCGACAGTTTGTTTTCAGCTTGAGCATCGACGTAGCTAGGGCCCTCTCTAGGAATTTCCTTGTCCACTCGGAAACTTGAAAGCGATACATTTCCGTTCCGTCTTTCATTCCGCGTGTAAGATGTCCCCTAATATTTATTTAATCTAATTTTGTGGGGTGGTCAAAAGTATAATGCCCTAGGGAAAATCTCTAGCTACGTCAATGCCTATAAATAAGGTGTTAGTTTTGCATTCTTTGTCAAAGAGCTATCGGTAAAGTTAGCGTCGCGTAAAATAAGTTTTCTTTTCATACTAGGCATTCATGTACGCAACTACTTTTTACAATACAATTTTCATTTACAGAGAGAAATATACTCACCGAGTCATCCTTATGAGCAAAGTTTAGTATGGACTCAATCCTCAAATATAGAGTGATTTTGTAAATCAGCAGTTCTATATACATTTAGTCGAAAATTCGATTATTGTATTTTGTTTAGAGAAGCTATTTTTTTTTGCAATTTCGGGACTGATCGCATAGTAAAAGTTATTCATAACGATGAGTACCTATAACTCTGTCTCTGTAAATTTAGCAAGAATGCAAAATAAACACGCTTGTATACGAATAGAGTTGACTGTTGGTAGATATGGAACAACTAGCCAACCAGCCTATTTTAACTTTTCTATTTCGGATTCACCAAGCGCTTCATATTCTCATAACTTTCGCCTTCATAAACTTTAATATTCATCCAGGATATACACATCATGCATTCGCCATAATTATTATCTTCCCATCAGCTATAATGCTAGTGTCGTTCCATTGTTACTTTGCTGTTTTTGCCTATATAATTCCGCCAATAGTCAACGCTACACATAGTCGTAGATACATTGCACAAAGCTGTCGCCTGCACTGTCATCCGCTCTAATACCATCGCCAGCATTTCAAGAAATACGTAAATGACAGTGAGTTTTCTCCACAGTTTTCGCAAGTTCTTTGCTGAGTCTGATTTCGCCGTGGGTACATTCTCACGCAGCTCGCTATCCTCTCTCGCCAAGATGTCCGCGCCCGGTGGCGCCCCCTCCGCCCCCGCGTAGACACTCCGACCCCACACACACCACCACAAACAGCACTAACACCGACACGAAAACCAGGCGCTCCTCGGAGATCAAAAATCCTAAATCCAAACTCGATCTCAGACAGGAACTGCAAAACCTAAACCTCAACACGCAGGAGTTCGTCGGATGGCTCGGAAACGAATTCGAGGAAAAGGACGAGTTTGAATTCGATCATGAACACTTTAAGCACGACATTCCTCTGCAGAGGTCTATTTCCCTCGACAGGGGAATCGATATATTCAACTATCTGCGGACGTTAGGTTCGGATTGGTCGGGCAGCGATATCGGGTCGTCGTGGACGGTGCATTCCGACGATCGCGAGAGTCTTGTGTTCGAACAGTACAGAAGCTTCGAGGATATCCCGGCTTCTCAGAACAAAGTGAAAAGCAGACGAGTATCTGACATGGATGCTTTCGGACGCAACCTCGCGCCGTTTGTGCTGAAAGATAGCTACAAGGGCATAGAAATGGGCGGCGGTAGCTTCACGCCCCAATTAAAGAAGTTGCAGAGAAGTTTTACTTTTCCCGACAGGTTGGAAGATTTCATAGAGGCCGTGAGAACCTCGGCGGAGAACCTGAATGATAGCGATTCTGTTCGAGATCTGAGTAGGACCGAATCGCCGAGCAGTTCTAAAGCCTCAGAGGTCAGCAGGAGTGGCTTGGATCGCATGAAAATGTTGCACAGAAGCTTGTCCTGTAGAGATACTGCTGGCCGGTTTGATGTCACAAAATATGGGTCGTTCGATGATGACGATGACGAATTTTTAGAAATTAGAATACCCTTCTACAGAACCATATCGACGGAGTCCGATCGCGTAGAGAAAGATGCGGAATCCGCTAAAAATATGCGCCAGAGAAGGATCGGTGTGACTGAGCTTTCCTACCAAGGGAACAAGAAGGAAGTCAATTTGAGAAAAGAGGTTCTTATCAAGAGGAATCTGTCTGATTTTAAAAGTTGCGATAATATTTCTGTGGAAAGAATTAGGTCACGTCGTGGCTCGGCCGAAGAGGTCTATTACAGTAAAAATATGCCAATGAAGAGCGGCCACGTCGTAGACACTAGCAACACTGGCATGGTACGTACATTAGAAAGTACAACTTCAGCCAATGTGTGTATAACATGTAAAGTACCTACGATTGTAGTAACCGATCATTCTGCTATCAGTGTTGCCAATGAAAACGTGCCCGCAAATTCTTCCAAAGTAGTAGAAAACGTATCCGCAAATTCTTCCAAAGTAGTAGAAAACGTAGAAATAAGTAGGTGTGACTGTAGGATTTGTACGGAGGATGTGAGAGGGGAGAGGACTTGTTTCGCGCGTAAGATACTCGGTAAGCTGTTGCTGAAAATTATAACTTATAGGGAGTACGGTAGGAAATTGACATATTATTGTGATGAAAATAACAATTTAAACGATAATGAGATGTATAAGTGTGTTATTCATGTTTTGAAGCTGATGCTTGGCCTGTGGTTGAGACATTTGGATCATAATACTGATACGTGTTAGATGTCATAAAACCCCGAGACGCATGGTGTATGATTGTTATGGGTGATAATCTTTTTATTGCGTTGAAATATTTGGTCATCAAAAGTTTACTATTGTTGCACTGATCGAGTGTACTAGAAAAGAGAAAGATGGAAATATTTAGTTTTTAAATTGATAGCATTTGGATCATTGGAAGGCAACAAGTTTGAGAAACAAACAGGTTACATCTGATGTCTATTTCTTTCTGATTTAATTTTTCCTAAATGACGTTAATTATTATTTTGCTGTTTTAGGTCTGATCTTTGCGATGATGGTGTTTCCGTTAAGTTCATAAATTTTCTGCTATCCTGTATATCAGGATAGTTTATGAGTTATATTGCTCGACTTCAAATATAACAAAAATATCAAATAAAAATCATGTTACTAGTTTGGTGCAATAATTATGTTCATCTCTTCGTTACCAAATATTTCAATGATCCCACTTCTGGAATGAGTGTCGCAAATCAATGGGGTTATAATATTTTAGTAAGATATTTATTCAATTATCGATGTTATCAATCGCGATATTTTCGCTTGAACTAGTTATACGCTTTATAGTTATTGTTATTGAATGTTGCGTATTATATCGTAGTGTCCGAAAGGGATAAAGGATAATTATAGTAGACTAACTTTGATGAACTATGGCTCTTATGAAAAGTTTAATATTAAAACCTAAACTGAAACATCTGTATGGGTTTTAAAAATATGTTTTTATTTGCGAAAGGAAAAACTCGGATTAAGAATGAGAATTTCGCATATTATGATACGCTCTCCTTAATACGGACTATTTCTAACTTACCTACAATCTAGGCTGACTTTTTGCGATTCCAAGGTTGGTTCTATAGTAAAAGTTATAATAAAGCCGTTACAAGTTGTGCGTAAGCTTGAAACAACCCTGTATAATGGTGTAGGTACCAAGCTGAGTGATATTATTTTAAAGTTAATTAATCGTCACACCACTGATCTTCTACTATTGGAATAATAGTACTAAACTATTAATATTTTTAAGGTAGTAGTAATCTATGTCAATTTCCTACACGTATCTCTATCGTATACTCGTATACCTACATCAAGTGTGATTGTGATAACAAAGATGTTGTTTGTAAATTATATTCTCTGTTTCATATTTCTATCGCACCGGTACTCTTTCAGTATTTATCACTTTCAATTTTAAACTGTCACAAAAAGTTCAGATGATTTAGTTGTTTGAGCTACAAAGCCAACTAAAAGCGGTGCTGCTTTTGCCGGTATTACCACATTTTAAATAAATAATATTACCACATTTCAACTGATTAACATAACTATGTTTTAGTTTAGTAAAACAAAACTACTACGTGTCTCAAATAAAGTTATGTTAATAGCAGACATTTTTATCTCATTTTAAAAAAAAAGCGGAAAAAGCATCGCTTTAAAATACCTATTTATTAAAATTCTTTCAAAACTGATTCTAAGAAATTGAGTGTACAATATTTATCTTACGCGTATTGGTAAAGAATGTGATGTGACTTTACGAAACTGCATGCACCAGTATCGTTTTGTAACAACCTCGACCTATATAAAGTTGCGACACCAAAAATGCTTTAAAAATCACGTAAATGCATACCAATGAAATGGGACAGATAGTGGCTATCGTATTACGTATTCGTTAAATGTGTTAGCATTGTGCTCAAAAAAATAAAAAACGGAAGCCCTAATTCTGAATTAGAATTAAGGAATCATATTTTCCGAATTATTACATGAGATTATCACTTAACGAACACTATGGTTGTTTTCATGTGGTTCAATACAGTTTCGTAAAGCGCCAAGCTGAAGAAGATTTGACAGAAACGTATGGGGTCTTATGATAACGATCAGATTTCATTTTATGAATAATCACATTCTTAAGTCTCTGGAAACTAAAACTGGATTTTAAGTCTGGGTTTGATAAAAAAGCCTATTCCAGAAAAGTTACATAATAAAATAGCTGGTTCGGTGTTTGTAGTTTCGTGTCACGATGAGACTTATGAAATGACTATATTTTATTATTCTTGACATTTTATATTCACGTATGCAATTTTAAGATTGGTTTGTGTAGTTACGCGCAATTTTCATCGGCCTATTGTGATTTTTCGTAGGCTGATCCTCAGACAATCACTTTAATCTGTTATTAGCTTTATCGATATGAGATGTTCTTTACAAAAATTACTTAAATATGGTTGTTCTACAGCCAGCCTTCTTTAGGGATGCAATGAGTAGTTTGCCTTAATGCTATCAGATTATTTTAGCATCCCATACCTCAACGAAACGCGAAACACATAACTGCTATATTTAAAGCAGTTATAAATAATCTACAAATGAATTTGCTATTATTGGACACGTGGTTTCGATAACGGCTTAGCTATATAATATAAATAATATTATTCTCTCCAATATTTTATATTTATTATATAGATTTGGAAGGTAATTTAATAATTTGGATAGATATATGTAAAGAGTGCGAGTGCCATGTGAAACTTTACGAAAGAACATATCTTCCTTTAGTGGTCTTCTTCGTATTTTTTCATAAGATTTTTATACTAGCTTCTTCAAGTTGACTCTATGAGACAAACATTGCTGAAGTGTTGGAGGCGTGATGCCTATGTGAAAAAACATTGTAATTAATCCGTCAGTTAGTTTATCGAAAAATATTGGGCACGTATTTATTCTTTTAAAAATCAAACGAAACAAAACAAAGACGAAGAGTGTCAAAGTAAGGGAGTGGTGGCTATGACTACGCCTAAGTAATAAAATGTAACAAGGCGTGACGTCATGCGAAAATTTAACGGGCTATATCTTTGTTTATTTGAGAAAAGATAAAAATAAGTCTATTTTTTTTTGTTTATCAAACTAACTATGGACTAATTAAATATTTTAGGCACTTAGTCTATTGTATAGTATAGTAAATGTTTGTTTCTTCATGGCCTAAAATCATCATTGGTCTGATTTTACTATACTTACTGATTAAACTGTACGATTCCACTATTCAAGTATTTATGTAACCGAATAAATTAGCCTATAAAATAGAATTTCAAATCTTGTCTTTCATATTGATCCATTTTAGCACTTGACAATAAAATTAAAATTCTTCTAAAATTACACAAAATAACGATAAATAGAACGGATAGAGTAGATGATAGAAAAACAAACGATTTTGGAAAGATGTTATTAAAATAGAAATTACTCGAACTAGATGTAATAGACCAGTTGAATAGACATAAGGTTGTATGTTTTTATGGCTTACACATTTATTTATACCTACTATTACATTCATAAAATGTTAAACGCTATAGGGCTATTCTGATGTTGAAGTACGTGAACATCGGCTTATAATTACACAAAAATCTATCTTATTTATTTTATCTTATGGTAACATTTGAAATAGCAGTGACTCGAATGATACTCTTATATGCAAAATCGAAATGATTATGCGCATCGAAATGCTACCTTATTGTGAAACCACTGAACTCTATATTCAAATAAAGCCGAATAACACCTAGTTCGTCCACATCGGAATGCCACTATATCCCAGGTGATTATTACATTTTAAATTCTAACTTAGATTATGACAGTAAATTGTCCTTCAATTATAATGTCTAGAATTTAGTGGTTAAAATGTAATAACACCTTCGATCAGGTTCCTGATCGAAGAATAACACAGTTCATATATGTCATGTCAGTGTTATGAATTTATTTAACGAGACAAATTCCGTGTGACATAAGTGCCTCACTAATTCTGTCCCACTGTCACTTTACATCGCTATATGTGCTGTCATCATAATTAATAGCGCGTGTACACTTTGGCATTCACTTTTTATGATAATAATAGTTTTTGTGAATTCAGAAGAGCTACATAATGTGTAATCACATCGAGATAAATATTCTTCTATCAGATACTTTCTCCCAACGCTTAACTTCTGTTGCTTCAAGAAAAATGTTTATAGATTGACCCTAGAGTAGGCGTCGCACTGGTAATGCACATGGTGAACTCTTACCATCAGGAGGTCCGCCAGACAGTTTGCCATTTTATCATGTAAATAAAAAGAAATACCTATCAAGCAACCATCAATCATTTATTTCTCATAACTTATGCTACATAATATCCTGTACCTACATGAATATAAATATTGTAACCTTAATTAATGTCGTTTTGATCCTCTACACAAAACCCTGAACAAAAATAATAAAATAAATGGTCCAACATTCTAATTTGACTTTACCATTTCAACTCGAATCGTAGTTTTGTTCGTTACAGTTCTCATAATAAGTGAATGTTCAGGTTTGTCGTCGCCATAAAGTCCTAAGTGCTATTTTATAAAGTTATTATTGTAATATCTGTAACAAGTTATTGTGAGCCGTTTTATTTGCTCGCAACTGTAGTATTAGGATTCGCTTCATTCCATGTTTAGTTGTTTCTATGAATAAGTGTAATAAAATAAAGGATTATTTCTAGTCACACTCCTTCAGTGCTAGATATTCTAGACGTATGTTTTAATGACATCATTTGACTTGGAAGTTTGTTAAAAATAGTTTTTAAGCTTGAAAATGTATATTTATCGGAAAAATAATGTTGTGTAAAGTTGCGGGTTGTATGCCTCAATTCTGTGCGCTATATCCATAAGTTACTTAACCAAATTATTATTAATTGTCGCCATTTTACTTTTCTCTCATATTGAAAGAAATCAAGCCAATTTTTTAGCTCCATCAGATTATTTTATGTTGACGCTTTTTTTCAATCACTCTTCAGAACAATATAAATCATTATAGGCTTGCTATTGCAAACCGTGATAACATTGTTACTGCAACTTTACCAACTTAATATACTCTTTTGCCAATAAATTAATTATGCTATTTTTAATAAACTTTCCTCATCTGTCGTACAGATTTAAAAAAATGAATTAACACAATCTTCATGGGTATTTGGGAACACAAGGCGCGTTGTTTAGTTTGAAACAAATAATAAAATGCCTAAACTGATTTCGAACTAAAACCAACGGACCTCAAAGGTTTTTCACGTAGTAATTTAATTGAATAATGTTGTAAAGACAATTGGTATCTACCTGATGATATATTATGTAATATTTATAAGTTGACGGTGTCAAAATAATTATATTATCTGTTTATAATGTAAAGCGTGTTTTATTTATGTAGTAATAGCCTATAAAGATGTGCAACGTTGCGTGTACAGAGATAAACTGCCTAACCATAAAAGATTTAAACACGTTTTAAACACTGTTTAACCGTACCATTTGTACTGGTAAACATAGTCTAAAGCGTGCGTAAAACTTTTGTGGTAAGACGGAAAGTTTTTTAAACAAGCAATATTTAAGGTTCGCGCACATTATGTCGGGCCGCAGCGCAATATTAATATGGATACGCAGAAAATGCGTCCCGCTGCGCCCCGGCACAGTGTGTTAGTTCATAATATAAAATACATACGAGTATAAGCGATTTGATCGGTTTTTTTTTGTGCGGCCCTACATAATGTGTAACCTTTAGAAAACATTGTTCTAAGTTAGCGAGTTTGATATTCAATTTTATGGGTTTTTTGGCATTTATTGATAAACTGCTCATTGTAAGTTTACGATAACTCATTTAACGGCATGAATAGGCACTTACATAAAATCCAAAATATTGACCGAGAACAATATTCTTAATACAAGCAACTGAGTGGATGAAATTGTCGTTGGTTTTTTAGGGTTCCGTACCCAAAGGGTAAAAACGGGACCCTAGTACTAAGACTCCGATGTCCGTCTATCTGTCTGTCACCAGGCTGTATCTCATGAACCGTGATAGCTAGGCAGCTGAAATTTTCACAGATGATGTATTTCTGATGCCGCTATAACATTAAATAATAAAAAACAAAACTAAAAAGTGAATAAAATTTATATTTAAGGGGGGCTCTCATACAACAAACGTGATTTTTAGGAGTTTTTTTGCTCGCTATTAATAATGGCAAGAGGAATGGGGCTAAGGGGGCTCCAACACGGTACGGAGCCATTCGTGCGCGAGTCTGACTCGCACTTGACCGATATTTTATTTTCTCGAAAAGTTACGTATGCCATGAGATGACAGGATTGCACCACTAAGAATTTAGAAACTATACGTACCTGTGCAAAGCGTTGCGCGGCACTGTTGGAACTTTGAGATATATTATGGAGAACTTAAATGCCGTGTTGCCCAGATATTAAAATAAAAAAGGCTCAAAACATATAGGTATCTCAATCAATGTTTTTACCATTTGGTAAGTTTGTATAAACCGGGTGACTAGTCCTGCTGTCAGAGTTTCTAAAACGCCATTAATAAACTTGTAAAAATAGAACCCTAGTATGTTAACTCGCAACTCGGAAACGAATAGCCTTTCCAATTATGATTTAAAAATAATACTCTCGTTCCGTATTAATTAACTTGTGCCCGTAATTAATGACCTAACTGGTTATGCACATTCGTCAAAGCCGCATGCATTTGACATTGTATTGAAGGATAGCAGTAAACTAACTTTATTTTTATTTTTTTAAATACTAATAATAAAACAACCCCCGATAGTAGAAAATGAGTTACATACATAATTTATCGCAAGACTGGATTAATGACGCATCTGCCACTGCATAAATATTACGCGATTATAATTTTGAAAAAAAAAAAAAAAATTAGTTGCGCTTTTTAACTATAGCGGGTATGATTGCTGTATCTAGGATTTTGTATGGAGGTGATCAAGTCATTAGGGTAGGTATTGAAGTTTTAAGGTTTGTAGAGTTTAGCTTGTGCTGATGATAACTTTATCACATGTAGAACCAGTGTGCCAAGTGCGAGAATAATATCATACATAAAAATGTATTGCTGAGATTTTGTTGTTCGGCATAAAACTACCGTTTGATTTATTTACTACAGAATTGTCTCATGACAATAGGAACATGTAACTATTTGAATTATAACGATAAATGTAAGGATAAGTAGATGAAGATTGATATTTAATTTCGTATCAAGTTGAGTTACTGTTTTTTGTAGCGTGCTAGCCGTTTCAAATAACTTGTACGTTAAGTAATTCATTACAAGTACTAGTGGTAATAAGTCATGCGATATACTGGACGTTGATTGAGTAGGAAGGAAGCCTCCAGATATGTTAACGATTTTTTGTTTTTCTAGGTATCTTAGTCATGTTACGGAATAGGTATTTTTGTACATTTTAATATTATTATTTTTTGTATTTTTTTTAGAACCATAGAATAAACTATGCAGTCGCCGTAGCAGAAAACGGCCTGGAAATCATCATCATTTTTGTACAGCTGAGTAATGAGATAGCAAGTCGCGTATCTGAGTGGCCTGAGGTGTACGTTTCACACATTATATACGCACTTTTTAAAGACAATAATCACAGCGTTTTAAAACTACAAACATTGACGTACTTACCTACAGGTATAATAAAGAAGGCTTTATATCGGCATCTGCTAAGGGTAGTTGGGTATACGGGGTTTCCAGGGTGTAAGTATTTCTAGATGATGGACAAATTCTAATACCTCATTAAAAGTTCAAGACAATGCAAGCTATCATTGTAAAAAAATCGACTGTCCCATACAAGAGGTTCATTGAAATTCGACACAAGCAACGTATAGAATTTAATTTTTATTCACGATTTCAGGGTTGGTTTGGTCCTATAGTATGTATAATATGATTATTACGATAAGTACAATGTGTCCTACAATAATATGTCCGTCGTCTAAAGACATATCAGTATAGCCAACCTGGCATCACTGTCGCAGGTGTAGACAGGTACTTGCCTTATTTATCTAGCCCTTACTGCTTCTGAACCGAAGTAGATAGGTTGGTACCTTGATACGAACTTTACGGAATGTCCACAAATCTCAAAGCCATTCAAATTCCCGACTAAACTGGCTCTCCGGCTAAATCTCGTAGTATTCATCTAATTTACATTCATGGGCCTATAATTTCGGAGTGGCCGGGACCGGTCTGGTCAAGTTCACCGGCAGGTTGCGACCCACATGCTGGTAACTTTCTTTCGGCCCGTAAAAACTGCGCTGCGATGGGTGACAGATTTTGGAATTTGGTATTTCGCGTTGCTGGAATCTTTGAGTTTAGGTTTTTGGTCATCAGTCTAATGTATGAATTCACGTACCTACTTACGAGTATCTCTGGGAGGTATGAAACGATACGACGGGGAGATAGAGTGTACGGTTTACCTATGTCTGTCTTTCCACCAAGGTAGGTGTCTTCAAATGCCAAGTAAATATGTAGGTATCTTCTAGCATAGACTAACCTCCTCAAGCGACCTCCTAGAGTAGCTTAGTTTATGCTTCTAGGTAAGGGTGCTACACCGTATTACCGCATATCCATTAAACATCGGGCAAGATGTGGTCAAACGCAAACATTCTATAATTCTATTTTTTCTAATCAGGCCAATAGGCTAATAATTAACGCTATGAATTTCCATTTCATTTGCTAGCATTTTGTTAAGTTTCCAAAGTAGGTACCTATCTTCGTAAGGTTTAAGTACAGAAGAGTAAGTACCTACTCTTTTGTAAATCTACGAGTACCTACTCGTAGTTCTTAAAATATTCTCTTACAATTTCTTGTGACATTTTCTTAATCCTTAAAGTGTCTAAGAATAAGCTGTTCCTAATAGTAGGAATGTAATACAAGCAAAATTGGCTTTTTAGCCATTGTTGAGTTGCTTGACCACAAGTTCATGAGTTTTAAACACATTACCTACAGGTCGCGGCATATGAGTCTAGCTGACTGAGCGCTGAGCGAAGTGTGGACCTACACAGTAGATACCCTTAGCGCTAGACTTACTTGCCGCTATTTGTACCTCCTTTGTGACATACAGTCCAAATGAGCCAGCTAAGGAATGATAAACCTAACTTATTAATGACCTTTACATTTGACTACTACCGTACCATGTCCTTTTACACACGTAACATTATATTACATAATTTAGGTGTAATTGTGTAAACTCATTAGTCAATCCACGAAATACCAAACTTGGTCAATGCCAGCGACACCATATTGAGGACGATTTTTCGCTTCGGTGTTCATTTCGTTTTGATGCATTTAAATGTTAATATCTTAACAGTATGGTTTCGTTTGGCCTACTCAGGACTGGTTAAATTCTTCGAACTTGGACTAGATTTTAGATACACCCACAAAAAAGTAATTAAGTAGCATGTACTTATGTGATCTCAATGCATAGCATAACAAGATGCGTATCGATCTTAAGAAGATTAGTATAGGTATTGCTATTAGCTATTGATGAAACCTGGATAAGATAGGCACTAAACAGAAGCCAAGCGAAAGGTGGGAGAAAACACGTCTTTAGCCCTGTACTGAATTAATCCAATATAGCACAGTTTAGCATAATTTCAAAAATGTTCAAACTCTTCGAACTCACATCGGTTTTAACACTAAGTTAATGTCCCTGTGTGGCGCATTACTACCTCTTCAGCTTAAATGACTTGGAAAATCTCTTTTTGTCCAAAATTGTACTGGAAACATCATAAATATAAATCACTGTAATTAATATTTGTACCTACACTAATCGGTTGAATTTATTCCATTATCATCAGTGAATTGGAAATGTATAGGAACATTACTATCTATCGGTTAACAAAATTTACCGGCATAAACAGTTCTAAGTAAAATTAAAGATTAGTCTATCGAGACTAGGATCAATAAATTACAACTTAAGAATAATAATTTATCCGTGTAGTTTTAATTTATTACCTAAAAACCTTTGACACAGGCTTTGCGTAGCCTCTGAATTTCTACCAAGTGAGAGTTGCTTAGAACTTGAAGGCCTAAGCCTGATCATAAAATAGGCGTGCTGCCAAGCTACCAGGAAGCGTTGCAATGGATATTTAATTAAATTATTGTTACATTCTTGAGGTTGCAGCGTTGCGTAACCTCCAATTAACAGGCGGTAAGGTGTTTATTGTGCCGGTTGATAATTTTTGTTACATAAGTTTCGGTACTGGAAGCGTGTAGGAAGTGTTATGTGACTGCTGAAATCAAAATACTTGACAGCTGCGCTGGATTATTGACATGAAGGAGTAAGTTCAATCGGCTTAGAAAATAAGTTATTTAGGTCCCTAGTTGATCGCCATTATCTTGGTAGTGCACGTAGTACGCAGTTCTGATGGTCGATGGAGCCGCAAAGATCTGGAATAGAGACAGCGTACTTACCGGAAAAATCATTATATATTAGGCGTAGTACCGCTGGTCATAGGTCTCTTCTGGTCATTTAAATCATACAAGAAAACCGGTTGGAAGCGGTTTGCATCCAGCGTGTTTTTACAATTTTTATCTAATTTACCAAAAACCTTTGAGAAAGCAGATTGGTAAGTTAAAATGGCAATAGGCAGGGCACATAGCACAGAAGTGCGGCGTGAAAATTCTACCCACAAGATACCCAGAGAGATGACCTGATTACGTACGTAGGTACCTAGGTATAGGCTAGGTGGCCAGTCCTAGGCTGTAGGTGTATTTTTAAGGCATTTGTGCCGCCTGAAGGCTTCTGACAAGACCTGATTGAAACCGCAGCATTGAAAGCAATGTCCAATAATATTCCCATTAGTGACTATGGCTAATATGATGACTTTATAATCGTCCCACGTTTTAATCGTTTAGTGAACATTGCGATGACGTCGATATAATTAAATTATCAAATCTTGATTAGGTACGTTGGCTTTTGTCTCGTAATGTCTTTAACTGAGAGTGCGAGACAAAAACCAAAGCAATCCAATTCAGGCTTGTGCTAATCTCAAGATACGGCAGATGTTCACTGCTGTATAGGCACGCACCCGAATTCTAAAAAAACAGCTTTTCCATACAAAAAGTTCATCGAATCTCGACAAACGATTTTTTTTCACAAGAGTGGTCTCATAGTTAAAGTATAATCTTACTAATAATGTAAACGCAAAAGTTTGTGAGAGAAAAGAATGGGTGTTTGTTACTCTTTCACGCACAAACGATTGAACCGATTTGGATGAAATTCGGTATGAAGGTAGCTTAGATCTTGGATTAACACATAGGCTATTTTTTTTTCAGGCTAACACGGGTAACACCGCGGGGCGCAGTTAATAGTTCATTATAATGTGTGAATTAGTAATCCTGGGCCTAAACACGTTTAATAGGCATAGGTCTCGGCTCGGCACGACATGCCGTGTAGGTAACTTAGACAAATCCTAGACATTTACTTTTGTAATTGCTATCAATTAGGTGTCTTCTAAATTACATATCTTTACTATTCTTCACTGCATTGAACCATAGGCAATGCTACGTTTAGCGACTTGGTTTCCGCTCTGGATAAGTAGGTACTTAATTATGTTGGTAAAGATAAGTAGGTATCTCTGTACTAATTTACCTGTCTAATATGTACCTACTACATAACGTGTTGTTTTGTGCTAATATGACACTAGCTAGCTTGGTTGCTTGTCAAAGCAAGGTATACATAAGGTATACGTTATCTTATCGCGATGAAAATGATTTTAATTCCGGTATAGGTCTTGACTTATCATCTTGAGTCCTGCGTTTTTTCAACAGCAGTTTTCATACAGCAGTGTGTGTGTACTTTGTAGATACCAAGTAAGTAGATACCTACTTGGTATCTACAAAGTAAGAAGAGTGATTCAAAGATTAAAAATTAACGGTATTTTCTTAGTTTCTATTTAGTAAAATAGAAAAAATGTAATTGGGCAAGTAGGTACATTAGTTAATCTTCCTATCTATGAAGTTTAAATGCCAGGTCTAAGAATTTTTGTCTTTTCGGTGAAGGAATGAAGAAAAACATCGTAAGGCAACCTGCTTACGTCCGTAGAAGATATCCGAGAACGCATGTGAATGTGTGCTGGGCTACCCTGGTGGATATGGCCCAATCAATCTTCGTGGGTTGGCCTTCGTCCAGCAGCGTACTACCTATTAAAAAGGTTGGTACAGTATAAGAGATTGTGGGTATGGTACAAGTCGCGGCATATAAGTCTAGCGCTGAGCGAAGTGTGGAGGGTATGGCTGCGCATGAGTTTAGTATGGCGGTCAACATGCGCAGTCATCCCCTCCACAGCACTCTCAGCGCTAGACTTACGTGCCGATACCTGGAACAGTAAGTAACCTAGCATTAGTGGTGGTGGAAGAATGGAGTAGAAGCGCAAGTCAAAGATTCAAACACAGTCTCATATATAACCTATGAGTATTTGGAATTTGTGTACGGATTTATAGACCACGGGTATTTCGTGAAACAACCTGCTTACATTATTTAGATGGCGTATCTATGAGATAAACCTAGTAAAGAAAGCATTTTACACAAAACAGTTTCATAAATATTGTATCAACGAGTAAAGTAGGCACCTACCTAAGTAGTAGGTACCTAAAGACAAAGGTTGTAAGTACCTTACGTGTTACGCGACATCTTCACCGGACATGAGCGGATTATGGCAACTTTTTTATCATGTGAAAGGAACTCTTGAATTGGTCCCATAAAAAATTCATAACCATTATAAATACCTACAGAAAAGATTGTAAAGTCGCGGTTTTTGTGAAAATTTAGCATAATAGCTGCATTTTCTTAACGTACCTTCTACATTAAACTAACACGAAAATATATGTACCTATTCAATTCATCTCTAAGTAGGTATCATCATTATCGATTCAGCCGTAGGACGTCCGGTTCTGGCACCCTACAAATTTCATCCTTTTCGTTCCAGCCATAGGACGTCCACTGCTAGGCATAGGCCTTCCCTGTGGATTTCCAATAAGGCCGTATATCAAAGCGGCTTGCATTCAGCGCGATCCTGCGGTTTTAATAATATTATCGGTCCACCTAGCTGGCCTAAAGATGGCCTACGGTCCGATAGGTACATGGTCTCCATTCGAGAACTTTACGGCCCTAGCCTTCCGTTTTTCGAGCTGCCCTCTGCCATTTTAATTTGCTAATCTTGTGGGCTATGTTGGGAACGAGTGCGACGTGACTTCTTGATCCTCGTGTCACCTAATTGCTAATTTATCTATCTCCATTCAGGAATGTGTCCGTTTTCAGTACGAATGTAAAATAGCTCGATGAAGCGTAGAGAGGTGTTCGTTCCTCCGAATATCGAGGCCGTGCCACGAGATGTGGACTGCGATCGAGATGGTTTGATACTTGAAGAAAAAGCTTAGGTACATGGTTTACAGGTTTTACTTGACATAATTTTATTGGATTTTTTAATCGACTTCAAAAATGAGGTTATCAATTAGACTTTATGTTTTTTTTGTTTAGATATATCTTACGCGATTACTCCGCCAATTATGAACCGATTTTAATTATTCTGTTTTTGTTTGGTAGGTCATACCTACTTCTCGGTGTGGGATGGTAGTCCCATTTAAAAGTAAAATAATAATTATCTCTTATGAGCTTCAAGAAGAAATGCGAATTGGTTTTATTGTTGTTTTACATGTTCTGTTCATATTTATGTTACTAAACCAATAGGTAAAATAATAAAAGAAAACACGAAAGGTAATTTTTTGCTCGATACTAATAAAGACAACAGAAAGATGCTTGAAGTGTTCACAGAATATTATGTTGTATATTCCCTTCAAAAGTAAATAATTAAAATAAAATATATTAAGGGCTTTGTGGTACGGAACCTTTCGTGTGTGAGTCCGACTTGACCGTAAAAATGTGGTACATGTATTAGTGCTACATTCTAAACATTTTTACATTATTACTAATTTTTTTTATTATAATCTTTGCATTTCTTCTTAATAAAGAAACATAATATCGACAATTTACGTGCTACTGAATATAAATTAACAGCTAGTAATACCATGAAGAATAATTTCAAAACTAAATCTCAACCCAACAAGTATCAAAATACTAGTTCCAACTATCAACAAAGTAAAGGTGAGTTCTGCGCGGGCGCTGCTTGTGACGTGTCTCTTCTCGCTTCCATACCTCAGTGAACCGCGAACCGTCTTGCAAGACGGACCTCTAGTCGGCAACGCCTTCTCCCGAACACAACAAATAATCATTGCTAATTGGTGCTTTATTGATCCAGTGTGAGTTTACGCGTTCGCTAATCGAGAACCAAATAAAAACCTAACAAACAACGACCGGTCCGCGAACCGAGAAGACTTTTCGAAAGTTT
Source organism: Hypomecis atomaria (assembly GCA_964007245.1). Taxonomy (NCBI): domain Eukaryota; kingdom Metazoa; phylum Arthropoda; class Insecta; order Lepidoptera; family Geometridae; genus Hypomecis; species Hypomecis atomaria. Next base: position 12,238,578 of record OZ023301.1, read on the forward strand.
TACCGTTTGCAAGTTTGTTTTTCATTGCAAGGACAGTGTTACGAAAGTTTTTGATTGCTAGCACGAGAATACAGTGAATTTTGTAGATTTGTTAATTCCGGGATTGTTGCGTGTTGAAGAATAGAGTGGTGAGTGATATTTCATCAGTTTTAGCTAATGGTTCGTTGTCAGGAGATAATACTGTTAAACTCTTAACATCGAGTTAGAAATAGTGACGCTGCGTTGTTCGTGTGGTTTGACCGGTAGGGTGAATGGATAATTGCTCAAGATTACATGGTTGAACTATAAAACATATAAGACCGATACAATTATTCTGACTTGAGTACCACTCGCAAAGATATCTAATCCTTGCTAATATTATAAACCCGAAGGTGTGTTTGTTGCTTTGTTTGTTACTCTTTCACGCAGCAACGGAACGACGAATTGATTGTTTTTTTTACATTTACAATATAAACATCGAAGGATGCCATCATAGGCTACATTATTTCCTAATTTAAATGTAGTTGGTAGGTATCTAAGTACTCAATACGCGGTCGAATCAATGGGTAAAAGCTAGTGTTAGCTATAACCATAGCATTTTAAGTGTTAAGTTGACCTTTAAAATTTAGTGTGTCAATTTAGGAGGTAATTAAATGGCTTAATTAAAAGCACGCAAAATATTATAAACTTCGTCAAGGTGGACGAGATATTTTTTATTCTGCTTGAATATGAAAAGTATTCTCAATAGCCGTTGAGCGAAATATCTAGAATAGTTGGCAAAAAGGAATAAAAATATAAACAAAAAGTAGAAGTGTAGGTACTATATATTTATCATAAGAGATTACGGCTTGCGTCCTACAAGATGATAATGATGATAACCTTATTTATTTTTCTATCTTTACGCCTATTTTAATCCATAAAAATATACACGTACCCACATTTTTTATTATCTGTTATATTGCAGTTGGTATGTCAATATACCTACATTAGTACCCAGAATATTGCTTATAGTTTGTGATAAAACGACTTAGTTAGGTTTGCAAGTAATTAATGTCATCACCATTTTATCAGCAGCTCATTCAATATGTATCATGTAAACACGACAATAGTAACATGATCTTTATTTCTTCATTTATTTATGCATACATTATACACATGAAAATACAATCTTTGTAGTTTTTAAACCGTGGTGGTTTTTGAAGCCGTGGTGGTCAGGTGGTAAACATATTGAGACAATCTACATACCTACGAGTCCGAAGACAAAATTCGATGGCGTGCGTGAATCCACTATGTATTTGCAACTACCACAACTTGCACTAATGCAAGTATTGTACAATACTTATTTGCAAAAAAACTCTCTAAAAACATCTCTGCCTACCCCTAAATGGCTTAGTTTGCTTATATGTACTTACTTAAAAATTGAATATACTGCATTTATACCGACCGAAGTTGCGAAGTCAAATAAGGGTAGGTAAAGGGAGAAAACCAAAATATTGAATTAAAGGGATACAATACTATACAAGATCACTTTAATAAGGAAAATAACTAACACAGAAAAAAACGCAAGAAAAGGGCAGGAACGGCGGTAAAGAGCGATTTCTTCCTGATAATCTTTGATTCCGTCTCGAAGATTACCAAACATTTACCAGTACCATCAAAAAGTAGTGTGCAATCAAAACTACTTCAAAGAATTAGGGGTAACAAAATATTGAATAATTCATTGATTTCTCACAGTGATATGCATTATTATAAATACCTAATGGGTTCCGTAGAATTATTTAAATTATTAATTTCATTTATTTTAGATTTTGTCCAAAATTCTAGACCGCTGTGACTGATCATGTGCATACGCGTCTTATTCGACTGTGTGTGGTTTGAAAAAAAAATACCCCAGTAAACAATGTTACCCGTTAAAACCAAAGGTCCAACATTTTTTTAAAAAGGCAAGGGATAAGAAACTAGATGCTAAAAAACATTAAAATACAATTTAATATTTATCAGTTTTATTCACAAAGAGTAGCTCTTTGTGAATAAAATTCTTTCTGATTGACATCATCAGCTTTTCATAAGTAAACGGGTAGTATAAAGTTTATGATAATATATTGCCAATTAAAGCCTTTATGAATGCAAGGAATTTATCCTTCTGTGTTATAGGTTTTTACATTCGTATCTTAATGTAATATTAAAGTAAATAATATTATTTTATCTCACGCAGGGCAAACTTTATCGAAGGCCTCGAGTAAAAATTGGACAGCGATGAGTTATTCCTTATTTTTAGTTGACGTTATAGTTATTCGGCAAATATAATTTATCGTTTAGTTTCTCTACGTTTTGGTTTAGTATACTGACAGAGCTTCAAGTTTTGATCTTAATTTAAATTGTGACTACTATTTGTAACATAGAGAATTTTTAACGGTAATCTAAAAAAGCATAATAATAAATCGTTCCAATCCAATACAAATAATAAAATTGCCATACCCTTATAGGGTCATATGTAACTATACAAAACATGTTAATTAAGAACCGCATGTAAATTTCTTATGTTGCAGTACTTAAATGATTGAGTTTGAGCCTTAACTGTATTTGCCTACGTGATTGTATCCGACAATTCAATACAAACTCCTAGGCAATGTATTTATTTGTTTATAGGCGAGCAGGTATACTGATATGCATACATTGAGCGGAATCGAATCATTAGTCTGTCAAAGATTTTTTCCCTTCTTTATCTAAAGGTCCAGTCTTGGAAGGTTCACAAAATATTTATTTGATAAAATGCGACAAAACCGCCGCAGAAAGTTGAAAGTAATAAGTTTTTAATGCTACCCTGGTAAGCTGGAATCCAAATCTTTTATCCATTTCAAATTTTCATCCAAATGTCGCATTTTTAGCATAAAATTTGAATATAATATAGCACTTAGCATAATGTTTGGCATACCATTGCCCCTCGAGCGTCGCACTTGACCGGTCCAATAAAAATAAAAATATTCAACCTGTATTCGAGAACGAAAGTAGCTTAAGAATGTGTGGGCGAAATTTTCTTAAATGCGCCCACTTTCGAACCTTAGCTTATCTGATGTACCCGCCACATTAAGAATTAACTCGGTGCGACAGAAAATGTATTGCATTTGCTTGCTCATAAATTTCCAAATTAAGGATTCGAAATGATTACCTTATATTACAATGTACGAGTAAGAAGCGCACCTTCTGAACACTACGTACAAGATTAACTTAAAAATTTAAAAAAATCTTTTAAGCTATAAGATTTCTACTTAAGCTAACAAAAAAGCTGATAAATTGAAATTGAAAAAAAAAACATCAGTCATTTATCGCAACTTTTTTAAAAAAGATTTTGACGAAATATGCCTAAGAACACTCCCGACTAATTCAACTTTCAAACAAAAACAAAACAAAATCGAAATTGTTCATCCGTACCTATATCTAGCTGTAGACGTTTTTAGCTATTAAATGGTTGGAATGATGATGATTTTACGTATTTAGTTTTTTTTTTACTTGTAGGTACTATGACTAGATATTACGGTGGTCTTAGCCAACCAATAATAGTTAAAAATGAGAGCATCCTGACAATTGGTTTTTGTAAAAAGCCACATATTGCACATGCATAACATTTCAAAACCGAAACGTCATAAATATATTCAGTCACAAATACAAACAATTTGAACATACTGATTTATCGATCAGTTCGTAGCTGCATCGCTAGTTACAATGTCTCTCGTTGATGTCTTTTGTATGGACCAAAATACTTTTCGCATATCATTGATCGTTTCTCTCAATCTATCGTCGAAAGTCGAATAGCCTAGAGGTCTACAAAGATCAACTTTTTACTTTTATAGCATACACATGTTAGAGCATATAGTGCGCAAAACTTATGGCTAATATGGCTGCAAGAATAACAAGTAGAGACCGATAGGTAAGTGAAGCGTAGAACGTAGGTACTTATAATACGCACCGTGTGTACTAGAGTCTAGAGAACAACGTTGAATTGATTGTTTGTTTTTGTAAATAGAATCGATAGTACGTACTTGGTTAAGGGGTTTGCAATGCAATGTCTATGAGGACCATAGTCTCCGACAAACTAAGCGCAGAAGGTCGAGCCATGTTTAATGTACGTGGTACATTTGCCCAAATACACTGGTGTCAGACTTTGTAAGCGGCCTAAATACTCGTACCTCTGTCATGGCTAAACGGTTAAAACAACCGGGGCCTACAACTTCACGTGTCGTCTGAGCCCCGGTAGCGCTCAGTTGTAAATGCAATTACCCATCTGAAGACTGATACTCGTAGTATAATTATATACCATTCGATTTTTCATTATTTATAGCGGCCTTTAGATTACCTCAGGTTTACCTGACTGGTTGTAAAGTTAACTGTAGTTAGATCAGCACAGTATATGGTAGAGTTTATTTTATCTAGAAGGGTAGAAGGCATAATATAATACAAGCTGCTTATAACAATGTCTTAAAAATCTTTCATGATAGTTTTATGGCGATAATGAACTTTGTGCAGCTAATAAAATTTTCTTCATATCCTTTCTCTATGTTTAAGGCCCATCACTGTTTTTCTCGCTATAAATGTAATGGGGGTGTGAGCAACAGAGAGAGTCAATCTCAAGCAACAAATACACGATAAGAATGCCCGGCACCGTCATAAATGTTTACAAAATATCTTGTACTGTTCCTATCCTTTGATATTTTACCTTTGTTTGTAAATATAGCATAGAATCAATTGCCCTGTGTTTATTTTTTGATGCGTACTCGTATGTAATCTTTTATACTTTGGTCTTGATAAACATACAAACAATTCTATATGTGACTATGTACCTAATGCAGTTAAAATATTGACATTCATATTTTCGACTTTATAGTTTACTGGGTACTATCACAGATTTAGCCCTCATTAGATTCAATAAAATTGTTCGTCATTCGAAGAGTTAAATTACAGTATCTCAATCGCAAAAAGGTCAAAAAGACTTGGAAAAGAAAACAGTTATAGTTCTATATCTCTATTTAAAATTGTATTGGAAAGATAAATCCTTGCAAAAATGTTTTGTGCACTCAAAGTTGTCTTTATCACCAAAGTGGATATAAAAATTAATTCGCAGTCCATTTTCTACACATATTAATTTTAGACAGAGATAAATTGCAAAATAATAGAGCTAGTACAGATACAACAGTTCGACCACCCAGCGAACCGATTACCATTCCACAAATCTTCGCTGCAGTTAACTCGTTTTTGTCAGAGACAACAAAGATTTATAGCACATACAAGTATAAATCAAAAGTCACTTTAATTCAATGTATTATGACACACAATTGCCCGATAACGTCTCTCAATTCAAAAGAGAAGATCGCTAGTAAAAAATGTCGCTTCAATTGTTGCGATCTATTTTGTATTCTATCGGAATTGGACAGGGAATAGTTTTGATTGTTTTTGTGTTATAGAGAACTGGTGTAAAAAGTTGAAGATTCGTTAACGACGCTACAGTTGGAGAAGTTCTATGAAACCATTAAACAAGACAGGCATGAGACTTGTATATTGTTTGAGCTTTCAGATTACATCTTGGTATTCTGCGCATGATTCTTGCAGTAAAATAAGATGCCGCTTGTTTTGTTCTTTCATAATGACTTCAATACTCACAAAATGCAGCGGAACTGTCAAGACTACGCTTTATCAGCATTCAAGAATCTCAATACGTCTACGAATTCTGCTATAACGTGACCTCTTCTTGACTTTGGTTTCCTTTATTAGCCTTATTGTCAAACCCATGCAAGCCCGGATTCGTATTTAAAAAGATTTTAGCCAGCTTTACTACGTCTCTATTATTAAGATCATGCTAATATATTAGATACATGTTTGTGTAACTAAATTTGATTACAAAATGCAAGTAACTTCAGGTACTCGTGTGTAAGGTAAGAAAACAAATGTATAGCTGAGCGATGTGCCGGACGAAACTTCACAAGAATCTCTTGATGTAAGGTGTAACGGATTCTAATAGTAGTTTTCTTTGAACACCACTTTTCTATACATCTTATGTCTACTACCTACTAATAATTTATTTTCAATAGCATAATAACTTTCACAATAATAGTGTAGTAACTTTCATTGGAACGGCACGACATATAACATTGTTAAGAATCAGATTGCTCACGCACAGCACACGGGACCCAAACATGATTTTTGTGCTACCAAATCATTATTTCTTCAATTAGTGTTTCAAATTAGGCAATACTTCAAACTCTAACAGCTGATCTAATAACGACAAAATAACTAGCTAAGCAATTACCCGAAAGTGCAGCTCCAAACCTAATAATTTCGCGTGTTTTTAACGCTCTAATCAATTAAATAAATCATAGACTTTGGCGTGTATTTACATGTAATTATACTATGCTAAATTGCCAGTAATTACTCTACATTTCAGCGACAATTTGATCTTTAATAGATAGTAATAAGGTTTAAAATGGCGATGCGTACTTTGACATGTTCATTAATATTTAACTTGGCAAGTTATGATGTAAGTTATGTTCATATCACATTGAAAATGTCTCGTGTACTTTCCATTTGATTAAGTCCGATGTTTATCTTTTCTTATATCAACCGTCAGTTCTCTTTATTCTGTCTGTGATCTAACTATGGGAGCTTTCGAATTGGCTATGATATAATAAATAGTTACTCTATAAGTAGGTAGTATCAGAACATAACAGGAAGTTAATCGGTAGCAGGGCAAATTTCACTTAACCTATCATGTGAAGAAGAAACTATTTTAATGAAGCCAGCAAATATAATTCGTGATCATAATATTAGCATAGAAAGTTTCTAGCTCGAGCTGAAATTTGATGTTTTTGTCTTGCTATTTCAGCTGGGAATAATTCAAATTTAATCTAATTCTGGTTCGCACTCAAAGCAGAAGCTCACTTCAAAGCGGGCCGCTTACTGCATGTTTTTACTCGATTTACTGACCAGAATACAAATTTATTTAAAAATCTATGTTTAAGAATGCATTTAGGTAAAATTCAGTTTGCGCTAGCGAACACCAGTAAGTAAAGAGAAAAAAAATAAAGTTAAAAAAAAAAATTTTTTTCAACACATAATTATGCAAAGTAGTTGTCAAATGTCCACTTCTTGTCTTACCAGTTTAATTTTCAGCTGCACTTATTAGTAGCGGGAAAATGACAATTTGTTCCGATAAATCGGAAAAATTATACGTTTTCAGTACTTAGATTACTATTTCTGATTTGTAATTAAGACGCATCCCTCTATCATGATTGGATCTTCGGATATTTTATGGAGGGAAATGAGGAAGCCGCCATTTTATTGCTAATACCTTCATCAGTAATAAATCTGGCTACCGATGAAGCCTAAAGCCCTAACTCTACCAAAAAAGAGAGGAGCGGAGCGTAACTGGGCAGAGCATTAAAGCCGTAAGCACACTAAAAATATGTTCGTATAGGCCAGATGTCTTGCCTTGGTGTCAGAGTTTTTTCTGAAGGTCTCTCTAAACGATTGATCAGGACTTACAATTGGTTGAATTTATCCCATATCAGAAATGTCATATAGATTCACAAAGACAACACACAGCTTCACCTCACTCATGCTAATTGAAGATCATCGACTTGGCATTTTATTATTGGAGATTGAGCTCTTCTTCTTCGTCGTGTCAATGATCCTTGATTTTTAAAATATTTTCTCCCAGTATTTAGACAGATTCTTCCCTCTTGCATAGTGCACACTTTTTTTTATTTATTTTTTTATTTGGGCTTTGGGGGCACGAAAAGAGGTGCTGCATGGTTTGTGCTGGCGCTCGCCATTCGCACTGCACTGCTGCTGTGTCCGAATATCCCCTCATTGAGCTCAATACTCGCCTTGAACTGCGAGCAGAATAGATACCATTACGGATTCCTCATAACTCGCAACGTCAAAAGTCATATTACTAAATTATTTTTCAAGTACTTGTATGAATTTTGTCGTAATAGCTCAGTTCTGATCACAGTGGAAGGTGGGCTTTAGTAGCTACCCAGCTTGCTACGGAGTTGGTTCTATGACCGTGTAAACATGCCTATTACCGTTAAGCTAATAAAACCATTACATGTTTAATGATCAAACAAAATATACGCGAAACGGCTGGTAAAGAAATTTTTCGCTTGTTTTTATCTAGCTGTAGGTACATATATACGAGTACCTTTTATCAAATTGTGTTTCAATGCCACTACATACCTACTAAAAGAAAATCCTTGACACTTATAAACAACAACAAAAAATGCGGTTAAAGTTTAAGGAAAATAACAACTACTCCATAAAGAACTGTGTATATTAGAAACCTGGTCAACCTGAACTATGTATATATGAATATTAGAAACCTAGACAAGTTGGTAAATTATATTCTACTAAGCTAGCTCCTTATGTAATAGTCAACAACTTCATAATACCTATCTAACTAAGCATCTCACAAACCGCTGCATGAAGTGATAAGTCTATGATTAGAATCGATTTAGGCCGCATTTACAATATCGGCGTGTAGCGTGGCGGTAATAACAGCGATAAATTAACTAGGTGCATCGGTGGCCATGGCTATTTTGCTAATCACTCTTCAGAGTAAAATACTACTACCTTTATAAGACTACAGTGCTAATAGAGTCTTCCTGAGGCCCTAGAGCTTGTTCGAACTCCTACGTCTAAGCGATGATTCGAAATGTAATTCCACGGCTACTGTAATTGCTAATACACTATAAGCTCGTCACTCTTCTTGACATATAAGATTTAAAATATTTAAATCGTACTTACCTTAAAAAGTATCTTATTTTATGAGAAAATGATTCATTTTGTCTCGAGTTTTATGCGTAGCGTAACACTAAATCATGTGAAATTGGCGATTTTCAACCCTCTTTTCTACTCCCCTGGTGATATATCATGATTTTTTCATAACCCTCCACCAGTTTCAAACACAAGATTAATGGAAGATCTTCAAGTATCAGGAAGATTACAATCTGTAGATGTTTTTGAGTTATAAAAACCATTGGTTGGCGTTTTAAAAAGTGTCCCCGCGAATCCGCTTCCTTACACGCTGAGGTCATACTCGTAGCCTAACTGACCGCTGAAGTAACTGCTGAGTATTCTGTCCAGGGGTGAGTGGCCACGCTAAATATAGAATCGCCGGCCGGCCGCACTATTGGTGCTTCCGAACGTGCTTGTGAATTCGAATTGGCATCGGTGGAGGCTTTTTATTTTCTTTTTAGACTTTGAAAGCCTTAGTGCCTTCTTGAGGCAAAATTAAGTATCGATTGGTCTTCCGATTTCATTTTGGCCAACAATTTTTCGAACAAACTTTTAAAGAGCCCCCAGGGGGGTGAGTCCCCTAAGGATTTTCGAAATGAGTTAAACTGATGTAAAAAAAGTCGAGAAATTTAGTCTTGATTTATTTATACTACGAGTATTACTGTCTCATACCAACTCGTACTATGTTGTCTACACGGAATGCTTTTTTTACCCTGCTACAAAAAATTAATGAGAAAATCTAATACACGTAATTCTCTGCTGTAAAAGTAATAGGCAAATGATTCACTTTAAATACTGTTTTGCGGTTACAGGGTTTCGTACTCCAGGAGGTAAAAAAGCTGTTTATTTTGTTTTATCTACTTGGTATAGGAAAGAGTATTCGAAATTGATTGAAAGTACATTTTCGTGTTTTTATTTAAAAAAAAAAAATTAGGAAAGGCTCCCATGCAGTACGAACTTTTCACGACTTGGTGCGTGAGTCGACTCGCAGTTGGTCGATTTTTTTTTGATTGAAGAAACATATTTGTAGTCTGCGCAGCCCTTTGTCTGTCTGCTGCATATGCGCAGAACTGCAGTCAAATTGAGTCTAGTTTTAACAAGAAATCTGACCCATTTCCAGTTGCTATGACTCACGACTGACCTCAGGTCTGAGCCCCGGGAGTCGTCGCTATAACCCCAGAAAAGGCGCACCGACCCAATGCCTCTAGTATTCAGGTCCACACATAACAGTTCTTGCGCCGTGCCGGATGCGCGTGCGCCGGTGGAATATGGACGCATCCGGGGACCCAGGACTTTAACCTAGACAAACAAATATAGGCTTTATCTTATGACACTCCGGTTCAAAATTATTTGCTCAAAATCTTTCTAGATTAAAGTTATCGTGATTCTAGATTTTACAGAAATGTAAGCTTTATTCACTGGATTTGTAGTTTCAAGTTCAAATGTGTCTATCTTGTGTTGATTTGATTGTGTATGTGTTGATATGGCAATATCGTATGTTGAATTTAAATTCTGTAGGAATAAGTATGTTTTTCCTTTAATCAAGTGAAGGGATGTCTCTATGAAAGTGACGTCCTATTTTGAATTTCTATGCTTTACACGTCTATTTTCCATCACTCCATTGTTGAAATCTTTAAGGTAAACATGGTCGTAATTGTGATTGTTTAATTAATAAATCTAATATAATGGTCACACCTTATGCATATTTGATTGCCACTTCGTTTTTGAATATAAATGCGGCAGGTTTTGCAACGTGACGCACCAAACCTAGTCAAAAGTATTAGTCACGGGTAAAAAGTAACACAATAAGATGCTAATCTCTTCATTCCAAGCAGTTTCTTTTAGAATTTGACTTGACTTTCTACGCGTTAGGTAAATGGTTAATGGTGAATCAGTTACCTCTAAAGATGTCGCCCGTTTCGCTCCACAAACCGTATAAAGTGTCCAATTGTGACAATTTGCTATTTAGTTCCTTATGTCTCGTAGAAAAGAGTGCCTTGTTACGTAGTAAGTGCTTAGGTAGGTCGTACAACTATGCGGTAGTATCATTACTATCATTTCACCGTAGATAGGTAGTAGGACTTCCACTGCTGAATATAGGTCTCTCCTATAGTAATTTAGCGATAGTCTTCCAATAGGACCGATCATACGCGGTCTATCTGCAGCGGTGGCCTGCGGTTATAATCAAGCAATCTTCACCTTATCATTGGACGTCCTACGCTGCGCTTGTTGGTACGTGACCTCTACATGAAAACTTATCCACCGCACCGGTAGTCAGTCTGGCGCAATATGTGCTCTACCCACTGCCATTTCTACTGGCTCAACCGCTGGGTTATGTCCGTAGGACCCGCGACGGATCTCCTCACTTCAGATTCAATCTCGCACAGATTCCGAGTATAGTCTCTCCATAGCTCGTTCGTCTACTGTGAGCTTGCTATTATGGTCCACAGTGAGATACGACGTTTTAGTGCCGTGCACGTGCTAAGCTAAGCAAGACCATACAGCTATTGCAGTATCTAATACTATTACTTTATCTAACGAAACATTGACAGTATACCTCGAATAGGTGTAGCTAAGTATCTAACTGATCGCTAATATTATTGGCTCTGTCTGTCAGTCTTCTCGTGTGAGTGACTGCTTAGCTTCATGACTGAGCTCTGCTGCTGTTTCAATACGACGATATTTTGGTCTCCAGTTACTTAGTATAGAGTTTCTACGGCGCGTTGCTCTGCACAGTAAAAAAAACTTGTAGAAGTCTTCGTCATTGTGAACAACTTTTGCTATAAGTTTATTTGCTATGGTGTATTTTTTGCATTATTGCAGTTGGTACTGCAATAACGCAAAAAATACACCAAATACATACGAGTAAGTATTTGGTTTATTCTCTGAACTTCAGTAGCTGTTGAATTGTTTCGAGCATACTCGTGCATACATTTTCGCTAAGAGCGTTTTTTTAATTTATCTGTTTAATATCCTTGCAAATTCAAATGTCAGTAGGCCATTAGTTATTAATTGCAACGTAAGTACCCTTACTTTCTCTCAAAATTAACTGCTTATTTCCCTTGGCCCCTTTTCAGCTCGTTTATTGGAAATTCATGAAGGATTAAACATCGTTGAAAAGTTCAACCTCACTTAATCGTAGTTAATATCTTTTAGTAGCTTTCGTACTTTCTTTTCGTTGATGACCTCCGGCATTGCTGTTGTTATTAAAATCTCTTTTTCGATTTGATGACAAATTTTATTATTTTCTGACTGTACAGTCATTAGTGAATATTGAAGATCTCTCTTTTATTAACACATAACTACTTCGCACTGAATTTTTTGCAATCAGTAGGTATGTATTGAAAAATTGAAAAAGCAAAAAGCAACAGTATCGATAACTTTCTGTACATCATTTTTGCATTATTTGCGTTTGACTGCATACTGCCTAATGTTAAGCAGATATGCGGTCTAGGGTGCAGCACGCTTACCTAGAAGATACCTGTTTACTCGAGATTTGAAGCCACCTATGTTGTAAAGAGTGAAGTAGTGGAAAGACTCGGTCAGTTAATATGCTCCACATTCTGCGTAAAGCCACTAGCGGGTTTTTGTTTACAATTTTGGAAAAGGTACCTACGAAAAGTGATACCCCTTGAAATAACAATCGAAATATATAGAGCGATGAGAAAGATTCATAAGTCTATCAGCTGCCCTGCACACTAGTGGATCGTGAGATTTCAAGTACAACGGATCAAATACTTGATACAAATCACTTCTGCTTAATAAGTACTTATATTAAACTTACTAGGCCGTGGTGGCCTAGAGGTAGTGACACCCGCATGACAATCATGAGGTCGTGGGTTCAAATCCCTATCCCGTACCAATGAGTTGTTTGGAATTAATGTACGGAATTTCACACCACCGTCTTTTCGGTGAAGGAAAACATCGTCAGGCAACCTGCATACGTCCGTAGAAGACATTCGATGGCGTACGAATATGTGAATCCACCAACCCGCACTGGACCAGCGAGGTGGATATGGCCCAATCACCCTTCGTGGGTAGGCCTACGTCCTGTAGTGGACTATTAAAAAGGCTGGTACAGCAACAGCAACTAAACTTACTATGCTTTTACGAGTACTAAGACTATAGCAATCGTTTCACTTCTCATTTAATAACACTAAAACTAAAGAAAGCAAACCGTATAACAATCCCACGCAATATTTCGTCACAGTCTTAAAAATCGAGTTTTTATCGATACTGAAGTTCAATAACTCGATTCTAATAAACGGTAAAATTGATCGAGTTATTCGAGATCGGGTGTGCCTTAGGCGAGTGCAGAATATATGAAAGTTCGTGCTTTCACCTGTCGGCGAGTTGGAGGAACGTAACAATCGCGCAGGTACTTTTATGATAGAGATAACATTGTCGTGAAGTCACAGCTCGATGACTTTATTTAGCTTATCTTCTATTTATTTTCATAGATTTTAATTTGATTTTTAGGGTTCCGTACCCAAAGGGTACAAACGGGACCCTATTACAAAGACTCCGCTGTCCGTCTGTTTGTCTGTCTCCAGGCTGTATCTCATGAACCGTTATAGCTAGGAAGCTGAAATTTTCACAGATGATGTATTTCTGTTGCCACTATACCAACAAAATACTAAAACCAGAATAAAATTAACATTTAAGGGCTCCCATACAACAAACATGAATTTTTAACCGTTTTTCGCTCGATATTAATAATGGTAACAGGTGGATGCTTAAAATATTCACAGAATATTTATTTGTATATTCTATTCAATAATAAATAATTACATTAAAATAAAAGGCTCTGATTCAGTACGAAACCCTTCGTGCGCGAGGCCTACTCGTACTTGGCCGATTATTAGTATTGTCGGATTGTTGGTATTTAGATAGTCTACAATTTAAACAGTAACGTGAATATTTTGACCACGTTTCCCGTTTCGTTATTTTTTATTTTGGCAGTTAGGTGCTAAGTTAAGTAATTAGTTTTAATTTTAGATATTTAGTAAAATGTAAACATTTTCATTAAAAATCCAAACTTCCAGTGACTTTTATGATAAAGATAATATTTTCGTGAAGTTCTTAAATTTATTTTGAAAGATTTTTATTTGGTTTTTATTACGTATTATTGCTGTTTAGATTGTAGTCAAGTAATGTGTATATTTTGACAACGTATCTGTAGTTTTGTTAGAGTAGCTAAGGTTAAAGCACTATTTAATGTGTAGATCTGGACTTACTGCCTTATTTTATTTTTCTATGACTTCAACACGGTAGAATATTCAAGCATTCTGAAATAACACATCACTGTTACGAGCATTTCTAGTACCTATTAAACCAAATGAGTTGCAGGAAATTAGCTACTTATACTGTTCAATATTGTTGGTTGGTAATATCAGTAGACTCAGCCATTCAGCGTGGCAATGCAGCCGGCATGCTGGGCACGCTGCCAACTGGCAGTGGACTTAAGCATTTAGATTATGTTTAGACCTTAAAGGGTCTGTGGATGATCCAATGCTTTTTATGTAGTAGTAGTGTAGTTAGTTTTGCATACAAGGCTTGCTGGAACGTAGTCTCTATTTGAGAACTTTGCGGTTCCATGCATTCGTAGAACAGATGACCACCTGTTTTACGAGCTATATTATATAGCCTGCCCACTTCAACTCGCTAATGCAATCTGCAATCAGCAGTCAAACCACAGACAGAAATAAGACTAAAATAAAATACACGAAAAATGAGGTACTTAAATAGAAAAATGGATAAATAAAACACTTCATGTGTTTTTCTGTTTATGGCTCCGCAATACTTGCATTCAGTTCGTTGCGATAGGCTAGATTAAGAAATTGCTAGGTCTATCACGATCTAGATTTATTTATTTTATTTTGTTTTTCAGGTTGCGACCTCTACTGAGCTATTTGACTATGTAAGTACACCAAAAACTTCATAATATTAATCTTCTACATACTTTTTTTTACACATTTCACGATAATTAATACAATTGCTATTTAGTTATGTGGGAAATTTGAGTGATATTTTTTTCGTTATGCATATAAATAGTTGCCCTGGGTGGGAATCGAAACCATACCATACCACTTTGGCCTTTTGAGTCAGGGACACTAACCACTGGGCTACTGAGGCAAACATCGAAGCAGGCTGTGCCCGAAATTTATTTTGTAATCTACAGTATACTCATTATTCTCTAACGAAGCGTTTACCATTCTCTTACTACAGTAGTACCTACTACTTACACTAATAATAGTGCACTCATTAAATTGAAATCAATGGCACATAGTTGCTTAACAACCTTACGCAGTGATTGGATTCTCGTTCTCTAACTTCGATTTGATGACCTCTACCTCTATCAGGTACAGACGAATACAAAATTATCTATAAAATCTTTTACAGAGCCTTTGTATGAATAGTTGTAAAACAAAACACAATTGGAAGTTAACTATTTTTAGTTTGAGTCAATATCAAAATTGATGACTAAATAAAATTCCTTATTTTTTAAACAAATATAATTATTGCATATCATTAAATTTTTTAGCATATATAATTAAGACATCATAGAGCAGTCTTCAATGCATTCACACATTTTTAAATGGACGCTACTAATGAGCAAATACAAATAAGTAAATACTCTGTGTTCAAGTATAGATTTCTCTACCTTCGCGAAACTGAAAAGAAATACGTGTTTAGATTCTCAAGCTTGAATGAAAAGATTTTAAAGTAAAGTATGCTAGTTAGTAATATACCTACTCAATGAATTACTTCGCTTAGGTAGATTTGATTCGATAGATATGCTATCAAAACATACTCAAAATTTGTCAACGTACTTAGAGCAGTTTCAACAGCGCACCTAGAATCACTTACTTGTGTTGAAAACTGTACATTTTATTGATTTTAATGATTCATTAGTATGTATATTTTGCGTTTAAGATTCTTTGAACTTAATTACACCGATAATTAAATCTAAATTGTAATAGCTTATACAAATATCATAAATGTCAAAACAAACGACTTTGAAGGTTTAGATTTAGATAAATAGTTCTGACATTGATTTTAAACGGCAGGTAAATATTTAATCAAAGTCACTGGCAATCTATAAAAACATAGATAAATAGCTAACACAAATAATAACTAACTAGTAATAACTAACTAATAACATAGATAAATAATATAAATAACATATGGATAATGCTGTTGTCCCTTGAGGCAATTCTCAACCACAAAAATGCATGGAAAATCTTCCAAACTGCTGTCAAAACTGTCAAACAAGTATTAGGATTTGATGTTCCTTGTCTAAAAATTCGACAACAGCCACCGAATCGAGATATTTTTCATGTCTCTTTCTAACTCTTGCCATATTAAATCGATGCATCTTTTTCAGATTTTCTCGATCAACCACATTATCTCTCTGGTCTCTGAGATAATACTACTCTGTGTTACTTACTAAATGGGCCCGATTCAATTCTTACATTAGTTTTTAGGGTTCCGTACCCAAAGGGTAAAAACGGGACCCTATTACTAAGACTCCGCTGTCCGTCTGTCTGTCCGACTGTCTGTCACCAGGCTGTATCTCATGAACCGATAAAGCTAGAAAGCTGAATTTTCACAGATGATGTATTTTTGTTGCCGCTATAACAACAAGTTCTAAAAACAGAATAAAATTAATATTTAAGGGGGGCTCCCATACAACAAACCTGATTTTTTTGCCGTTTTTCGCTAGATATTTATAATGGTAACAGGTAGATGCTTGAAATTTTCACAGAATGTTTAGTTGTATATTCACTTCAATAATAAATAATAAAATAAATGTCTTATCTACATTATTGAACAAATATCATTGATTTCAATTTGTTAATTCATCAGAGTTTTAAAAATTGTTTATGGTATAGTTTGGTCACCCAGGCTAAGCCGATCTCATTGGTTTTGTTCTTCGTTTATTTTTATACATATGCAAAAACTTCCATGAAGTTTCTTAGAAAACTTCGTGCACGAATAGTTCAGTAGCTTGGCAAATTAACGTGGATTCAGTTAAAATACCTTAAATAAAATCACTTAAAGAGTAAAAGTAAAAGAGTACAATAGTTTCCAAAGAGAAATAATATATTTCGTAATATATTTGCCTTTCGTAACTAGATGACTGCACATATTTGTAAAAAGTTCTCGACATATAAGTTTATTATATCACAGCCATCTTACTCGCGGCCAAACTTATCTCTTACAATGCCTTAAAGAGCAAACTAAAATGTTTGTACTAAGTTTTGTGCTGAATGTGATGGTGGCTCCGTCGGTAAAGATTGTCGAATAAGCTGGTAAAACTGAAAACAAGTTTGAGTTGTTCGAAACGTGTGAAATATAAACAGCGTGAAAGCCGCCTTGGGCAGTACAAATGTGCGAGTTGACGCACTTAATGCAGAATAGTTGTTCATGAAATTGAGCTTTCATTTCCGTGTGGGCATCCGCTAACGTCAATAAAAAGTTGCAGCTTGTCGATTAACTAAGTACCTCGTGGTGTAATAGCTAAATACTAATTTCATTCATTTTCTTAGCCCCGAGTTTACCAACGCTTGTTTGAGTTAAACGTGCGATTACTGTATTTAACCAACGGTTTTTGGTAGCTGAACAGCAAAATTTCGTTAAAAGCTGTTTAAGATTTAACCAACGGTTGATAAATTAAACATCTATTGGTGAACTAGGGTCTAAAACCCATGTTTAATTGTTGTTTCAATTCAGTAATCACACGTTTAACTTAATCAAGCGTTGGTGAACTTGGGTCTTAGGACAACTGCCTTTGTTAACTACAACGAAATACAATACTGCTAAGACTAAATAATAATACTACTGCGTAAAAAGCAATTGAAATAATTCACACCTTGAAAGTTTAAAATAATCCAAAAGCTCAAGCCCACTGCCAAAAGCTTTTATTACGAGTACATTAAATAAGTAGGTAATTTCAGTAGGTAAATACGAGTGCAGTGACAGGCAAAATTTATGCAAAATTAAGCGATATCATAAAGCTCCTTGTGATATTTTGATAGAAAAGATCTAAAAAAGTACAAAATACCTACTTCTGGCCGACAAATAGGAAAATTGAGAGCTAGGTATGTGTAATGTGTATACTTACAGCTTCTACGTTGCAATACACGTATACGTAAGTGCATTACACAGTACTCGTGTGCACACAGTTTAATAGGGAATCGATATACTTTTACTTATTACTACTTATACGGGGTTATCCAGAAATAGTGTTGTAGGTCGAAAGGGGGTGATTGAGACCATTTATATGAGCAACCTTTACAATAAAGCCTCTCATTGTAAAAGTTTACCAAAGCAATGGTTTCGTTAGTACCTATTTCGTCGTTCTTTTCTCGCCGGGGGATAAAAGCAATAAACTTATAATGTATACACATGAAATCGGCATTCTTTATTGCAATTTGCAATTTACTTGTCACTGGCTATTAAACAAATTACAATGTTAACGACCCACACCCAAAAATAGCGACCTTCAGAGACGTTATCAACTCATTCACTCAGCATGTTGGTGTCCATTGCCAGTGTGTGAATTTGTGGACTTCACGACCGTACCTTGGCACGGTTACAGTAGCCTGACATACCAAAATGTTTGTATGGCAACCTTGGCAAAGAAATTACGCAGATATTTGACTACTGACGTAAGTGGTAATGATATCAATGCTGATAACGCGAAGGAAAGCATGGCGAGGAAGCCTACATACGTCCGTAGAAGAAATTCGAAGGCATATGTGATAAAACCCGCACTGTTGCACTATAGGACAGTGTAGTAGTGTGGCCCAATCTTGGGTATACGCGCTTATGTCGAGCATTGGTCTGTTAAAAGGCTGGTACTGTATCACTATAATAACTACATATTAGGATGTGCAAAGTTTTACTTTTGCTACAGATCATTTTAGGGTTCCGTACCCAAAGGGTAAAAACGGGTCCCTATAACTGCGACTTCGATGTCCGTCTGTTTGTCTGTCACCAGGCTGTATCTCATGAACCGTGATAGTTAGGCAGCTGAAATTTTCACAGATGATGTATTTTTATTGCCGCTATAGCAACAAATACTAAAAACATAACCAAATAAATAATTAAGCGGGGCTCCCATACAACAAACGTGATTTTTAGGAGTTTTTTGCTCGCTTTTAATAACGGCAAGAGGAATGGGGCTCCCATACGGTACGGAACCCTTCGTGCGCGTGTCCGACTCGCGCTTGGCCGATTTTATTTGTCCTGCCAGCAGCAAATCTAAACTCATAAACTCGCACTTTCATCGTTGATAAAAATAATCCCATGAAACTTTACAACATTTCAAAACTCTTTTATTTTCCAAATTTCCAGAGTTTTCTAAGCAAGATAATCCCTGTAATTACAATTCTTATCAGCAATCAAGATAACAGAGTGTGCTAACCTTCTTCGCGTGATTATACTTTGTATATACCTGCTAAAGGCTCAGGCTCCACTAAAGCGGAGAGCAGAGCAGAGAGATGTCCATATTCCGTGTGCCCAATGCCCATTGCATAAATACCAAAACTTTTTGAAAATACATTATTGTCATTATAATATTATACTTTTATAAAATTCGGGTCTAGGAAATTATTTTGATTTTGACACTATTTTACAAAAAAAAAAAAATTTCGCGAGTTTCATTTTTTAAATATTTATTTTTGCTCCTAGTAAATATTGATCGTTCTCTAGAATTTGCTTAAAGCTTAAACAATTATGAGAGGACCAAAGCTGTGTTATGCAAGTTGTGTTATCAAGCAAATTGATGCTTCTGCAATCGGTCTACAGACTACAAATCTCTGAGCAGCTCCGCATAAAATATCTCCGTTCCGCGCTGTTTTGCTGGAGTCTGGTCCTAATAAGATGCCAAGGTGTTCTGAGATCATCGCTCAGTATAATACCTACCAATGCAGTGTTTGACCATTTTCTGAGGTCATTTCTTTTTAAACGCTAAATGGTAAAAACATAAAAGACCTGGCTTATTAACTGAAATGACTTGTTGGCAAACGGCTTAGTTATTAACTATTGCGAATCAGTAAGTACGAGTATAAAGAAAATCTTTGTTTTATTTATCATAATGTTGCAACACAAGACTAAGTTTATGTACATGGGCAAAAGTGCCTTTATCATCTACAACTAAATAATTACAACTTTTTTAAAGACTTAGTTAAAAAGATCATCTTTACATGTTGTGCCAAAGCTTATATACCAAATGAAACTAACATATCCTAAGTACCTAAATTGTTAATTCTTCAAATTCTTGTTTTGAATAAATATGTAGTGTATTTCCGCTCTGTCGTAGTCATATAAGTTAAGGGTACCATTCAAAATCCAAAGTAACACCTGATTCAATAAACTATCTTTGTTAATTCTTTTTGAAAATTGCCATCGCAAAAAAGTTTATTGTCTCAGCTACCCTGTCTTACACATTTTAATTAAGTAAAACACAGGTGTTTCTCACATTTGATTTTTAGTAGGATACTACTATAGTTTCGATCGCATTTGGCGATCTTTCTCAAGGTTGGAGTACTAGCACGCGGGCTCGTCTCGCATAGCACTTGAGAAAGATCGCCAAATGCGATCGAAACTATAGTAGTATCCTACTAAAAATCAAACGTGAGTAACACCTGTGTTTTACTTAATTAAAATGTACGAAAACCACGTTAGTTTCCATAGTGAAACTGTCTTACACACCTTCTGCTGGTCTCGTATTGTGTTTAGAACTGGTTAGGAACGGCAAAAAATGTTTGGTATGAAATATTGCGTAAAAGAGCTCTATTCTTACTGTCCATATTATATGAACATACACGTACCTATGTATAATAACTATACCTATTGTCGATCAATTAACAAAAATAACAGCATATTCAGTAAGTACGATTCAGGAAAAATTGTGGACAAATATTAGATACTTCTAGGACATAAACGGTGTACTTACCATTTTTCCGAAAGCTCCTTTCATTGTCTTTGCTTTTCCAATCACTATCAATACTATCCAACTATATGAGCGCTTTAATGGCTATGTAGAGTTTCGTTAAAGAATACGAATCACGTACTTAATCCCAACTTTCACCGATTGTATATTATCCATTGCTAGTATGTGTAATGAGCCAAAGTGATAGTTTCACTCGGTTTCATCACTAAAAATTTGTATCAAGCCTGGCAGTTTGCCAATTTTATGTACATTCCTGGACCAATTGTTATTTACCGCAGATATACACAGTACAACAACACTTTAATGCCACTACCAAAGTGAAATCATTACCTAATATAAAACAAAGTCGCTTCCCGCTCTGTCCCTATGTATGCTTATGTCTTTAAAACTAAGCAAAGGATTTTGATGCGTTTTTTTTTAAATAGATAGAGTGATTGAAGAGGAAGGTTTATATTTATAATACTCTTATGCGAAGCCGGGGCAGGTTGCTAGTATAATATCATAAGTAACAGAAGAACAAATATACACAATACATATGCTAGATTAATTTATAATAGAGTAAACATGATTTAAAAAGGCACCATGTCTCAGAATACTTTTTTTTTTTTTTTGCGAAAAATCGATTTTCAGTTTACGTCCCGAAAATATAATCATCACGAGAATATTCCTATCTTACTTTTTTCCTCTTTCTTTGGTTTCTGTCTGGGTTTCACTTTTACTTCATTTGAAAACCTTTATACAATATTAAGAAATTTAAACGTAATTTGATACGCCGTGAATATGCGTACGCGCATTGAAGTAAATAAACAAAAGTCGGAAACAGGAAAGAAATCGACGCGATAAATTTAACACTTAATTAATTAGAAAGGAAAATGGAATTTGCTGCCAATGTACGGCCTTTCGTGTACAGTGACTATCATCGGCTATATTTAAGTGAGTAGTCATACATCATATGCAAATATACAAATAGATTGATGGACTTAACGTCAATAGTTCTCTACATAATTAACATTTCTCGCGATGTTAGAGTGTTATACATTTTGTTTTATTTATATTGTATCATTACTATAATTGTAGGTAAGTACTTAATTGCAATAGTGAAAATGAAAAAAAATTAAACAATTGAAATAATGTCAAGTTACAGTTAGGTACGTTAAATCCTCATAATATCGAATAATCTACCCCTTTTGCCGTGTTTTCTGTGCAAGAGTGGACTCTTATGATGCTTATCAGCATTAAGCGCTTAAAAATTAGAAAATAGTCGTTTATTCCACGAAACATTGAAACAGTTAGAAGAAAAGTATAATGGTAGTGATAAAATGTGTCATAACATAATAACAAAAATATATATTAAATCCTCTCAATAGTGCGAATATTTTTACAAATCTTTGAGATTGCTGAGTACCTACATGAGTGACTCAATCGTTGTCGTCAGAACAACCCAAATCACTTTTCCTCTCATTTTTACGTGTTGTATAGGTAGGTATCATTTTGTTTCATTCAATGCCTTACTTTCTTTTGTTTTGTTTTATAAATCTAAAAAACTTACCTACACAAAGGAAACAAAACAACACGATGGAGACACTTAGGTACCTATGTTTTACCTTTTTCCAACTTTTTTCATCATTGACTCCTTTGGATAATAATGCAATTATATTCTGACTAGACGACCCGCCCCGCCTTCGCACAGGTGTATTATCCATATAAACCTTTCTCTTGAATCACTCTATCCATTAAAAAAAAACCGCATCAAAATCCGTTGCGTAGTTTTAAAGATTTAAGCATACAGACAAACAGACGACAAAAATAGCGACTTTATTTTATACTATGTACCTAAGGAAAGGATGATAGAGATTTTTGGATGCTTCTGCTGTATGAAGGTTTTTAGAGAAATTGAAATCTGTTCATTTTTAAATTTTTTCACAACATAATTACTTACTAGATAAACTTAAAATACTAATTAGATCTTGTGAATTTAGCTATGTTACGTTCTTCACACAGAAGTTGCACGATGTTCTACACAATTAAAAAAATTTTTTGAATGGTAACTTTTCTTAACCTTAACCCGTTTGCTTATGTCCATCCGGTACGCTTCCATGTTAGTCATTCGTAACAAAATCCTGGCCAAATTATTAGCTTGTATAGTAGCAGATTCACTTTAACCATCAATATTCACGTGGCAAGGTGAAAACAGTCCGTCAGTTGTATTATGTATGTGTAAACACTTTCTCGAGGCATTTCTGCGCGTATGTAGTGCGAGTCCTGGTGCGCCACAGCTGTTACTTGTTGTATAACACTTATGCCAAAATCTTAAATATTAGCTTTGTAAGACGTTTCAGTAGTAAATAATAGTACTGGCGTAGTAGACATTTTCCCTAGACGGGACAACTGCCTACCAAATGCCTACCAGGCAGATTCATTAAAATAAGAGCAAGGTCTGTCCACCCATCACTCATTCCAGTCATCAGCCATAGGAAGTCCACTGCTGAACATATGGATCTTCAATAAGATCTGCTGGAAGCGGCTTGCATCCAACGCCATCCTGTGACCTTAATGAGGTCTCTATTCCATCTTGTGGGCGAACGTCCTACGCTGAGCTTGCCAATACATAGTCTCCACTTGAGAAATATTCGACTCTGACGGTTATCAGACCTCCGTCTTTTGTACCCTCCCTACTGCCATTTAAACTTGCCAATCCGCTGAGCTATGTTAGCTACTTAGTTCTTCTACGGAAGTCTTGATTTCTGATTCGATCTCGCAGAGGGACTCTCGTTGGGCTACTTGGAGCTTAATAAAAAAGCCCATAGTAAGAGACCAAAGCAAGGTTTGTAGTTTACGACAATTCCTTCACGCACACCTTTGAAAGCAAAAATACCATACATTACAGCACAAAGAACTATAAATCCTATACAATGCCACTCGTAGCCTTCAGACACTTTATCGCCTTCATAAAACAAATAAAAATGCGGAAGCATGGCTCCACACGATCAATGGCTGCTCGAATCTTATTAGCCATCAATGCTTTAAAAGCATAAAATTAACTGAAATATTTATTTACTCTCTCATGTTTTGTAAAGAGTATTGTATCATAAATAATTACTAATATTAATTTTCACTAACTTCGATTCAACTTCAGCGCATGTTTGGTTGGTCAGTCATGTTAAGAATTTACGAAAGTGCAGGTCGATTTGTAGAAAGAACATATTTATGAGATTAGCATGACTCATAGTTTCACTTATTTCATAATAAATTTGCTATTGTTGTTCTCTTCCTTACTTATTTTGTTTCACGATACTTTTTGTCAATTTTCTTTCAGCTAACCCAAGAAAATATAACCACTACGTTTACAGTAAACACCATGTCATAATATTATAATTTTACAACATATTCTTCTCTTTCATCTTTTCGATCTTTTGAATAGGTATCCTTTGAATCTCCAAAGCTCAAGTTGAACTAAAATTAGCTCACACGCCTTCAACCAAACTCCACAAGTGGTGAGATTTTTCATCAAATAATCTTCTTACGTTCACTATCACAAGTATAGCTCTCCCATCGTAAAAAATCAATCCCAAGTAGTAATTTGACACGCCTACCGCAAACTGATCCTTTGAACTTAAATTCCCTCACGGAGACGCACAAAAAATACCAAATCTCAGCAGAGATCGTACCCAACATAAAGGTATAAAAAATCAAGGGAGGCATTAAAATTCCTAAACATGGCACGCGATCGGGAATCGAACCTGTAGCTTTAACGCCGACGCACCTACCTGTATCGAAAAACTGACCCAATGGTACAGTTGCTGTCACATGTATTTATTTATGTTGACTCTTTTGTATGCGGTGCCGATTATATCACTACATACTCGTAGTATATAGCAAATCCGATATTTGTGTGTATCTGTCTGTGTATCCGCTTATATCTTTCAAACCTGACAACAGATTGCAAAGCGTTTTTCACTATCTTTTAGAATATTTCTTCTGGAAGGTTTATAGCTATAACTCATCCCTAACCGGGCGAAGCCAGGACGGGCAGGTAGTATACAACAGTTTAAATTTTTAATTCTTTTTCGTGTCGATGATTCTAGTGTTGCTAATAACAAAGTTTTACCCAGTGTCTAAAGCTAAACGCTAGGATAAGAGGCTTCTATTAGGGCGCTCAGTATGCAGGTGTTTGAACGCTGGGGGTAGGACAATAGGTAATCCATTGTTTAAGTATTTGTAGTAGTGTAGTAGTTTATTATATTTTGTTGTAAGTACATAGTTAATAAATGAGAAATAGAAAATGTTGGCAATAAAAATATTTACAATAAAAATGGTCCCTCTTTTCAATAATTCCTTATAAATTTAAAATATTATCTAGTACTAGTATTGTCTTCACGCTTACGTTATATTGTAACACGTGCATAATGTTGGTGTCCCATAAATACTCGTAAATAGTCACAATATTTTTTAATTTTTCGTATTTTCTCCCACAGAGACATATTGCAGCGAACTTGTCAGAGCACCAATAATACTAAACTTACTTTATGATTAAATTGTTTCGCTCTTTCGAGCTCGACGATACATAAAACAAGCCAAACTAGTTTAGAGGCTCACGACTGCGCGAGCCTGAGATTCGAGATAACACTAACACGGTTCAGTCAAAAACTCAAAAACATGCATTTATTGACTCTAGATACGACCATAAATTCATAGACAGAGGTACTTCATATTTCCCTATTAATTCGTTTTTAGGGTTCCGTACCCAAAGGGTAAAAACGGGACCCTATTACTAAGACCCGGCTGTATCTCATGAACCATGATAGCTCGAAAGCTAATAGCTATATAAATTTTCACAGATGGTGTATTTCTGTTGCCGCCATAACAACAAATACTAAAAACATAATTTAATAAATATTTAAAGGGGCTCCCATACAACAAACCTGTTTTTTTTTTGTTTTTTGCTCGATAATAATATTGGCAACAAGTGGATGCTTGAAATGGGGCTAAAGGGATCCCTTACGGTACGGAACCCTTCGTGCGCGAACCCAACTCGCACTTAGCCGTTTTTTTTTCGATTCAGACTAAGAAACATCACACACACAGGTACACACACAACAATGCATAAATTGCCCATACTCCAACACAGTCACTTGAACTTCCTTCTATTAAGAAATTGTCTGAAAATGCTGTGAAAATACAAAAAATTCAATCGCATAATTATAGTCTTACGAGCCATTAACATCTTTACGTAAATCCTTAAGTTTCTCAGAACATTATTACTAAATCGAGCAAGCACTGCATAACGTCCTTACATACTTCATTAAGAACATTCTCCATCGCCTGATTGAAGTCATTTAACCTTTTACGGTTTTCACGTAACTGCAATTGCTTATGTATGTGCAAGTCTTTTATTTTTTAGCTATAATGAACCGTAACACTTTGAAATAGAGTCGACAGTAATTTTGATGTAACAAGTATGTTTCTAGATTGTGTATAATGTATACTTAGTACGTACGTTCCCACAAAATACTCGTACTTGTCTGACCATTTTAGTTTGGACTAAATACCGATTGGATGCCGGAAACCTTATAGGACGTTATGTTTGCGGTTTGGATGATGAAATGAAAGTGTGTCAGTAAGCATATTAAAATCACCATCATTATATTGATAGATGACATTCACTGTTTTTCTTCGACTCACCGGAAAAATGTATTAAAAAACATGTAAAAATAATAGAAAAGTTATTTCTGATACCATGCTTTTGAGAATATTTCTTAATCAAGTTTGTTAAATAAAGTTTGTTTGTAGAAAAAGTCATAGACGTATGCCCTACGCCCTAGTCTCTAATTCTCTGTAAATTATTATTGTAAATGTATGTCTTTCTATTAATATATGTGTATGCTGTTATCGAAACGGCTTCCTAGATTTTTTACTCCACTTGTTTAATATTTTATACCTACCTAATAAAAACTTTGACACCAGGGCTTGCCACCTGGCCTATATGAACTTACTTAGGTACTTTTTACTATAATACATTTCATGTAAAATCAAGAATCAAACAAATACACAAAATCGTCCTTTTTTCTTTTACTTTTAAAACATAAATATTCAGAACGGCTAATAGTGGTTATTTACCACTACTAAAGTAAACGAAACAGTATTTCTAACAAGACAGATCCTGTTTGAGACAAGTTCCAAGCAACCATTCGACGTATTTAATCCCGGCTGTCCATTGGAGTAATTAACGCGTATAATCTATTAATTGATCACTTTCGAGATCGGCTGTAAAGGAAAGTTGGGCTCATCAATAGCGTGCACGCGAATCGTACAAACAAACAGTAAGGCCTTTCTAACACGACGTTGCGTATGAGTATATTGAGCGATATGTAAAACATACCGCTTTACCACAAAGGATTTAAACACGCTTTAAGCACTGTTTAAGCGTGTAATTTGTACTGTTAAACATTGTCTAAAGCGTGCGTGTGGTGAGACGGTTAGTGTCCTCCACAAATGACTTGTGCAACTCTAGCGAAACATTCTACTGGTTTATCCACATAGACATCTGATTTTTTAACGCTTTTTTTTTATTTACCAGCTAGTTCCTTTGTAGGGACCATGTAAGTGTGGATGAGTACTGAATCAGCGATTATGTGTGCAAGCGAGATGTGTGAGTGACCAGTTACTGCGTACTGGGTCGTATCGAGTGGACGTTTTCGTTAGTTTTTAGGGAAATTTATAACAGAGATAAATTGATTGTATTCTTCCCACGAGCTACCACCCAGTACCGGGTAGCGCCGTGCAGCCACCGACCCTATTGTAGGAAGTAATTAGGAAGTAAGACGCACCCCGAAAGAGCCCGTAGTTAGGCAGTTTTAGTGTTAACAATCTCTTATCAAGTTGGTGTAGAGAGGCACCAACACCTTTACAACAAAACTGCAAACTTAAGCTCTTGCTACATAAAAAGCAATTGGAGCACAGACCCTTAAAAGATCTATAGGCTCTATCTATAGATTTTAATGCAAAAACTCGAGCTTTTTGCGAGTTGGTAGCGTGCCTGGAATTATTTTTAAGGTTTATGTAGGTAATAAGCCCAATTTTAAAGGATCCATTGTAAATTTAATAGCTACGTAAATTATTGTTGTACAAAAAAACAGGAATATTCTAATTTGCTATTATAATTCTGATGGCGCCTTCAAAATTAGGCATATTGTGTATTTTAAAATAATTGGTGTGAATAATGTACAGTTTGTTGTTCGCACCAAATATTACATCCCTGTGTATTTATTTATCAATATATCCATTTTTTATAACTTTTACTTGTAAAATAACATGTTTAGAGTCTTGCTCGCTATTACAGGTCAGCGGCTTTAAATGTATAAATTGAGTTACTGAACACTTTCAAACTGTAGCGCTCGTAGCGTAGTTTGACTAGGTGATCACCGAAATTAAGTAACGTTCCGCACGGTCAGTATTTTGATGGGTGACCGCGGGTTGCATTTTCCAGCTGAGCGCTACCGTGGCTCGGATGACACGTAATTGTAGGTGCCGGTTGTTTTAGCGTTCAGCCATGTCAGAGGCCTTCAGGCGGCCTAAAAACTCTGACACCCGGCCTGTACGAACTTACTTTCAAACACACAGAAGAAGCTTATTATATAGCGCATGAGTACCTAAACAAGTAGTTAAAGTTGGTAAACTTAAATCAATTTTTTTAAAGGGACTCATATCCGTACGGCCGATAAACAACACTGTTCACCGCTAAACATTTTTATAAATATGGAATTATTTAGAAGTACCCATACTGTCACATCGTTAGATACTTTACATACCGTCCTTTAATAGGAGAATCAAGTGGTAACCATACAAAAACACTTGCGTCGTGTATCGGCGAGTTACAAAGTGGCTGTGAGCTTTCGCTGCCGGTATGAAAGCTAAGGTTTCCATTGAGCAGGCACTTGCTAAAGAAACTAATGGGAGTGGACGTTACGATATGACGACTATCTTGTATGTGCCTAGGCCTACCATATAAACTTTATAAAACGATTCAAACTTTCAGGCGAGTTGGTGGTCATGCGCACACTTATTCGCGATAAAAAAAAAAAAACTAAATGGCGTTATTGAACACGAAGCGAGACGTTGCGTAGTAGCAAATTCATCGTTGACGAGGGGTGGGGTTTTGCGCAACTTGTAGCTCTTTGTTTGTCTAAACACTAAGTATGATTCGACCTAAACCTTCCTTTCCATGGGTATTCACTCGTATTTCATCAAATGATGATAGGTAATTTTGTACAATGATGTCGTTATTTTTGTCACTTTTTAGAAATAACAATAATATTGTTAGTATTGTTATTCCTAATAATATTGTAATTATTGCTATTCCTAAAAAGTGACAAAAAGAAGTAGAAAGAAAAAAGAGGCTCTCGCTAGATGGTTGGGTCAAGGGTCAGATACAGAAAGCGAGGTTCCTCTCTCTGTAGACCCAACCACCAGTAGCTTGGACCCCGCCCCGCTGCCGGCGGCACTCTAGGTTTAGGTGTTTTAAAGTATTTCATATAAATATTGTAAAAAACCTAACTTTAAGGCAATAAATGAATATGGAAATAACTATAACGAAAGGAGTGACTTAAAAATAACTTAATGATAAAATGTCCATTGATTTCACGTGTTTCCACAGGTATCTTTAGATTATTTTAATCATCAGTACCTTTTAATCGTCAAGCCATGTTCAAACCAACTTAACCATTGATTAAATTGACAAAATACTATTAAAAATTTCCAGACAAAAAGAAAGACTTGCAAATCAATTACCAATGTGCGTCTCGTCTGGAACCCAAGAGCTCTATAATCGTAACGCTCGCTGCATCGATTACATCATTAAAGCATCGATTTTCCGGAATCGATTCATTAACCAGTAATTGGCCAGTCGATACCTGCAAGTCGGTCAAGTGCTTGACCAATCGGCTGATGGTTTATTTGCTTACTTTCGTTCACTTACTGATACTTTGATAAGTTAATTAAAATAAGTTTATTTAACAATTAATATAATAGGTTGCTACACTATTTGTATGGTGCGGGCGACAGTTGCTTTTTTAAAAATTAAATAAGGGTTTAATTTAATTTACTAGTTATGAATTATTTTATATTATATTACGAATGTAGTACGCTGAAATACTGAGTCATTATTAGTAAATCGCGGCAAATTAAACACTAATTAAATTTAAATAATCGGAAAAGTACGAGTAGGACTCGCGCACGATGGGTTCCGTACTGTATGGGATCCCCCCTTAAATATTTATTTTATTTTAATTTTTTTTAAATGTATTATTGAATTGAATATACAACCAAATATTATGTGAATATTTCAAGCATCTACCTGTTACCATTATTTATATCGATCGAAAAACAGTTAAAAATACAGGTTTGTTGTATGGGAGCCCCCCTTAACTGTAAATTTTATTCTGTTTTTAGTATTTGTTGGTATAGCGGCAACAGAAATACATCATCTGTAAAAATTTCAGCTTTCTAGCTATAACGGTATAATGATACAGCCTGGAGACAGACAGACAGACAGACAGACTGACAGCGGAGTCTTAGTAATAGGGTCCCGTTTTTACCCATTGGGTACGGAACCCTAAAAAAGCAACTGTCACCCACACCGTGCTACAGCGCAAATGGTATAGGCGGTATACTTATGGATTCATTTGTAGCTGATCTGCAACAAACAGGAAACCACATAGATAAGGGTCTAAAGATGATATTTGGATAAAAATAATATATTTATCTGGGGCAAAATTACATGATGCAAGAGTAAAATAGTGTCGTTGGCGAAGAAATGTATGCAACAACTCGGATTCAGTAAAGTTTATTAAGTGTAGGTTAGCCGAAGTTCACTTTGTACACTTCAAGTACCATGTAGAACGACGAAAAACAAATGGTGCCGGATTTACGATGTACAAATTGTTTCATGTTGTTTTTGGTGCATAAATGAAAAATAGTTATTTGGTAGTGGTTCTGGGTGTGGGTTCAGATTTCATTGAGAGAAAAGGTGTAAAATGTTGACTAAAAAGAGCGCCTTTTTATTATAATTATTGTAAAAACCTTTTACTGTGAAATCAATATCATAATAGCAAAATAAACTTGTAGTAAGCGTAGCCACTAGTTAGTTACTAGTTATAACATTTGGTATTAAATCTGTACTTAGTGTTAAAGACTTGTTTGCAACAATAAATGTGAGAGTGGCTAGTGCAGCGTGTTGTACTAGGATTACCTTTCGAGTTTTGACCTTTGCCTTACCTTTTACCTTGCTGGCGAAAGCCTGACCAAGGTTGAAGTGGTCATACAATAGTAAATTGGTATCTACGAGTACTACTCGCCGCACCTCGAGATAAACTTGTTTCTATCCGTTTATAATAATTTATTTCATGTTCACTTTACGCACGCTCAGTATGTTTATGTATGTACATTAAACGTAAGTCCTATGTTTTAATTTCGAGATTTAGATATGATAAGATCATTTTGCAAGAGGCATGTGTCATTTTAACTTAATGAAATGTTAAATAATAAGCAATAATATGATTGGAACAGTGAATTTTAATACTGTCATCATGTTTAGTACGATGCCAACTAGCAGTTGGACATATAGAGTTAGAAGCTTGCTTCTACATGAAATCTGATAACTTTTGACAGTGCG
Organism: Hypomecis atomaria; assembly: GCA_964007245.1. Taxonomy (NCBI): domain Eukaryota; kingdom Metazoa; phylum Arthropoda; class Insecta; order Lepidoptera; family Geometridae; genus Hypomecis; species Hypomecis atomaria. The sequence goes on from OZ023301.1 coordinate 12,269,975, forward strand.
AACCATAGTCTCGTCTTACGATATTAATTAGTCCAAATAAGCTCTCTACATTTTTAGCTTCTGTCCAAATACATTGGTTTGCAAACCTATCCTACAAGTGTGACAATTAATAACAAAATTTCGCAAAAAATGGCAAAACCGCCTTCCATCGTGTACAAAATTCGAATATGTATTTCGCTCGAGTTTTTACATTATTGTTCATTTATCAAAAACTTTTCAGCCGATTTCCGTAAAACTTAAATGGAACCACCTCGGTAGTATACCCTTTCGAACTATGTATAATCGATGAACATACCCAAAAAAATACATACACTCGAACATAGAACCTTCTTCTTTTTGGAAGTCGGTTAAAAATACTTATCACTGATTTGTTTAGAGCTTCATTTCATAAGTCATCACATCTTTTACAACAACTTAAGCAAATTGCCTACTTGCTAAGATTATGTAAAAGCCACTAAATACGTCGAGGATGTCTAAATGGCAAACCGCACTTAGGCGAGTGATATCATCCTCTAAGCGTATTTAAAAACAAACTTGTAATGTGCAGGAAGTCGTCGCAATTTAGATAGCAATCCGAGTGATAATTACCTGAATACATTATGGTGTTTTTATCGAGGCTTTGAATGGAATCTGAACATAAACGTGAACGAAGGAATTGAAGGATTTTCTGACCTCATTGTGAGTAATGTTGTAGGCACACATCGATATGAATAAATAAAATAAATAAATATTAGGGGACATCTTACACACGGTATCTGACCCCAAACTAAGCATAGCTTGTGATATGGCTGTCAGAGACTGATACACTACAAAATAAATAAAATTTTAAAAAACAATATTTTAAAATACATACTTATATATATATAGTACCTAAATAACACCCAGACACAGAGCAAACACCTAATATGTTCATCACACAAATGTTTGCCCTGGGTGGGGATCGAACCCACGTCTCTTTGACCCAGAAGTCAGGGTCACTAACCACTGAGCCACCGAGGCAGTCTACAATACTCTATCTCTGTCTATAGGAACTACATAATTTGGATTTTGGAGTTGCGTATGTAATTCGTGAGCCTCCACAATACATAAATGCCATAATTTCCTAGCGAAATCAAAACCTCTCGCTAGAGAGAGGTTTTAATTTCGCCCTCCTCCATTCAGGACTGCTTTTTGTTTTATTCATACAAATATTGGCATTATCGTCTCATAGACTACAATCTCCGCGTTGGTGAAGTCTAACTACCGGTTAATTAAATGGGCCATAAATCGTAACCGGTAAGTTTTACAAAAAAGTTTACAAGAAACAAAATATGCAAAATTTTATTTTCTACGATAATTATTTCTATGACTTTTGCCCTAAAATGCATAGTTTCCGAGATATCAGCCAATTTTTTTTAAAGATGGCGCTTGAAGTTCTACCAGCACGGGAAGCACGGCAAACGGACAAATTGTCTTTCCACCATTATATCCCCTCGAAGAGGAAATAAAGTATGGATTGACAATGACAACTGACATTAAAAGTGGATAAAATGGATTTCTCCCTTTGCCGTACTACCGGTGCTGGATCTTTCATTTTGTGATTTTATGCTCAGTAGGTGATCCTAAACCTTATAGAAAAAAACATTTGGATTGGAAATTTAGCGCAGAGTTGACCAAAAAAATGTCTATTTTTCCTGAGGTATTGACAATATATTATTTTTAATTTTCTTTATTCTGGAAAGTCAACGCTATATAATTGTTCAATGGGAGAAGTTGGAGAGGGTCGCTACAGTACCCACAAAGTTGATACTATTGCCCAGCTTAGTTTATTCGTGTGTCCACCTTGGCTTTGGATTTCCAGTCGTAGATCGCAGCGTTATTGTCTAGGCGAGCGGCCCTCCGCCCAAGGCTAGTGGTTGTCCGGTCGCATTCCATAGACTCACTGATTCTACCGCAGTCTTGCTTCGTTCCTAATTCACCTTTATCATATTAGCCGTAGGATGTCCACTGCTGGACATAAGCCTCCCTTGTAGAGATTCAGACATACTTATCTCTTCCCGGTGCGTGAGATACATATTTCATCATACCAGCCGCAGTACGTTGACTGTTCCACATAGGCCTCCCAAATAAGTTTCCATTAAGAAACGGCTTGCATCCAGTGCGATTCTGCAGTTTCTTTCATCTTTACGGGTATAAAACGCCAAATATCTGTGGAGATGAGCCATATAAACTGATTACACGCGTTAGGTTTCTATTGGTTTTTGTCGGAGTTTGTTGATAAGGCTCTTTCGTAAACATTAACTGTTGAATCAACAGACAAATAGTTTGTAGTCAAACAATCGGGCGCTTGTTTATGGCTTGCTGTCGGGTGCAATCAAAATTTCCGCCGATAATGAAGCTGGATTACAAAATCCCTATAAACAGACTGCGCAGGTTCTTACATAGTAATATTATATGGCATTTTTGTGTAGGTATCATTTTCGAGTATGGAATATTGCATTCTTTCTAAGTTGGGTTATTTTAATTTGTATTGTAATTACGGTTGCAATTTAATTTTTGATGTACTTACATAGAACTCATTCTTTTTTGCGAATTCAGGATTGGCTCTATGGTAAAATTTCTTCTTAACGGTGAGTATATCGCGAAAAGACTAAGCCGATCTATACAAAATGACCAACGCGTCGACAAAATGCAAATAATAAAAAAAAATTTAGCGATTTCGGGGATGTAAAAGTTGTCATATAAAGTTATCGTAGATAATGACGACCACAACGATATCTCAAAATATGTCCGGTGGCTAGATAAACCCCCTGTAAAAGGACGAGGCAATAGAAGTTAGCCACTGAGCGGCGCATAAGTAAAAAAAAACTTGTGTAAACTCTTACTAGGGATATGATGTGATTCAAACTAAACGGCATCTGTGAACACGAGGCGAATCGTTGCGCAGTAGAAAATTTATAAACCAGTGGGAGAAAGGGTACTTGAGGTTCTGCGCAGCTAGTAGCTTACTTCAAAGACGCCATTAAGTATGATTCGACCTTTTTTTGCGAGGGGGAAATCTTCGAAAGATGCCCGACTGCTTTGGGATGCAGTCGGCTTATGTAGGATTGTACCCACTAAAACCCCCTCGGTGGCCAGCCTTTGTACCCTATTGGGAGCTCCGGGATCTCCAAAGGAATGCACTGGTGCTCCCAGCACTTTGTACGATTACGCGCCTAGTACTAGTACTAGGCATGTGCGGTGCTCTATGACAACGTTGCTACACACGCTGTCGTCCTCTCCGGGCCCGTTTCAGTGGCACTAGACTACGGCATCGGTATCCCCTGCCTGTAGTAAGATCCTACTAAAAGGCGACCTCTGGGCTCGTGAATGGTCAGAGATGGGGCTCTGGTCATAGTCCCATCTCTAACCATTTACGAGCCCAGGTCGCCTTTTAGTAGGATCTTGTACTACAAGCAGGGGATACCAATGCCGTATTCTAGTGCCCCGGCATCAGGGCAAAAGTTTGATTCAACCTAGACAGCAGACGGCCCTATTGTATCGGTTCGTGAAACCGCGAGTGTTATCATGCTAGCGCTAAGTAAAAGTGCTCGCCGATTCGCACACGCTTGCTAACGTATCTAAATGTTACTGAAATTCTGTTACATAATGCCACACTTGCTGTGAAAATGTAGAAAAGGCCAAATGAATGGACAAGCGGCATTTTATAAAAGGCTAATAAGCTGGTTTATATTTATGTAACACCATGCAGTTTTCTTGCTGAGTCATGTTTGAGTCCGGTAGTCTGCCGTTACTATAATAATGTTCTTAACTGTTTGATAAGGACTGTAAAATGTCTGTTATTATTTTATTTAATAGACATAAAACTTTTTAATGGTATGTTCAATCGAATACGCACTTATTACTGACTAGCAACCCTTTTCTTCGTTCTTAAACGATAACTAGTTGTAGCTATAAATCTTACGGACGAAAAACTCTGCGAGCTGAAAGATAATTAAAACTGCATTGCAATCTATCGTATTGTTTACAAGATCTAAGCGGATACACAGAAAGCTACACAAATAATCGGCCCAGTAAGAGTCCGACTCGCGCACGGAGGGTTCCGTACTGTATAGGAGCCCCCCTTAAATATTTATTTTATTTTAATTTTATTATTAAAGCGAATATACAACTTAATATTCTGTGAATATTTCAAGCATCTACCTGTTACCATTATTAATATAGAGCGAAAAAAGGCTAATAAATCAGGTTTGTTGTATGGGAGACCCTCTTAATTATTAATTTTATTCTGTTTTTAGTATTTGTTGTTATAGCGCCAACAGAAGTACGTCATCTGTGAAAATTTCAGCTGTCTAGCTATAACGGTTCCTGAGATACAGCCTGGAGACGGACAGACAGACAAACATACGGACAGCGGAGTCTTAGTAATTGGGTCCCGTTTTTACCCTTTGGGTACGGAACCCTAAAAAGCGTCTTTGTTTACGAATATGTAGTGATAGAAACTACCTATATAGAGATAGAGAAGAATTGGATCTATTTTACTTATATCTTGTCATATCCTGGGTGTTTCACTCTAGACCGGAAAAAGTATAACCAAGAAAAGCTTTAAAAAGAAAATCTGTATTTATAAAATCCGTAAGAATGGTACTTGGATTTTCTGTAACAAAACAATGTAGTAGTTGAGTCGAGACAATAAATTCTTATCCACGAACTGTTAAACATGTGTTGGGACAAGTCGCTACAACGAGGACATAGATAGCAACTTAGATTGCTACATTTGGAAATCTGAGAGGAAATCTCGACTGCACCTGCGCCTGCGCTTTAAAGTCCGTCCGAGAATTCTTCGCGCAAGTGTCGGCGCCACGTACGTTATGTTGCTAGCACATTGAATGCTACATTGAATTAGTTCCTAGTTTTGACTATTCGCAGAGCTATCTTGGTCGCAGTTGAACACGGCACTTTCCTTAAGATTGCATGATAACCTAGACACATTTTGTTTTATACTGGTGTGATTGAAATGGTCAGCAGAATAGTCTGGTATGGAAATTGGGTCATTTAAAATTTTTGGTCAGATATCGTTGAGCTATGGCACTCGTAAAAATTAAGCCACATGAGTACGCCTAAGGTATTTATTGTTTCTCTGCAAAGTTATATAATTTAGGAAATTTTTCTAAGAGGAAAAAATCTCTGAAGAGTAGGTAACCTACTGGTAACGCCTTCAGCGTTGCAGTTTTGAATAAGCGATGGACTTCTTACCACCAGAATTCTAGTCAGCCTGCTGGCCACTTCAGTAGGTACAAAAAATATAAAGAAATTACTTATAGTCCTGTAATTTGGACATTATTATTGTTGGTAGAGCTCTTTAGCGACAACGAGAAAATCACTTCATCAAGGTTCGATTCTAGATTCTATGATTGGCTTTCTGGAGGCCTTAGTGTCCGTGCCCTATACCTAATATTTTCAATAAAAATTGACAAAAGTTACGAATTGCTCTAATCAATAAACAGATAATATTAGAGTAGGAACTCTTTATTTTGTCAACTGAACTCTTTTGTATGTTTTGTTCTTTTTTTTAATTGTCTTGTCACCTGCGAAGAGAGCTTGTTGTAATATTTTATTAAATTTTTCATATCCAATATAAATCGTTTTTGATCTACTTTCATAGATAATTGAAATGGCTGAATATTTATTCCACTCATCACGAGTTGCTGATTAAAGCAGAATCCAAGCTAACCATTATACCAGATCCCATTTAATACCAAGTTCCTACCTATTCATTAGTTCTACGTAAATTGTAGTATATTCAGTGACATACTAAACTGGTGTACAGGGTTATCCAGAACTGGTATACTAAGCCGAAAGGAGGCGAGTTAGACCGTGAAAATGAGCAACTTTTACTATGAAGCCCAACCGGAATTGGAGAAAAGAAAAATCAACAGATACATAACATTATTATTTTTTGCAAAAAAATGGCATGACCGACCAACCGTGTACAGAATTCGCGAATAGTTTGTATGGATCGATGTATCAATTTTCACATTATTGTCGATTGATCAAAATGGCTCAGCTGATTTCTATAAAATTTAAATTGGACCAATTTAGAAGTATACATTTTCCAATAAAAAAAGAATTATCAAAATCGGACCTCTATGTAAAGAGTAATGCGTGGTTATACATAAATATATACGCATCGATTGAGGTTCTCCTCCGTTTTGACGGTCAAAAATTGCAACCTGATTCATATATTTTGCCGATTCCGAGTCGCAATTTTGTACTGAAGAAACAGTTGTTTTTTTTTTCTAGAATTTAGAGTTAGTGGTTATAGTAAAAGTTGTTCATTCTCTCGGTTTAAGCTGTATAATCAGTGACATATTAATTTGGTACATAATCTGTAGAAAAAATCAGCTGTTTCATACAAAATTGCTACTCGGAATTCACAAAATGTATGAAACGGCTGATTTTTTCTCTAATTCCGAGATCCTGATTCCGACCGTTGGCATCATAGCAAAAGTTGACCTTAATAATGATCGAAAATCAACCCCTTTGGGCTTAGTACAGAGCAAACCAGATATCCCTGTATAGGTAATCTGTGTTGTATTAAACTGGTGTATAATCTGTAGAATAATCGGCTGTCATTCGACAGGTAATGGCAACACCTAAGCAACATTTTCTCTCACGTTCCGCAGTTTGAGGTCACGACGGAGACAACAGACCAACGCACAAACGTATGCAAATTATTGAATGGTAGGGTTACCATAATAATAGAACATTTATATACAAAGTATTAGCGGTACTGTTACAATAGAACAGTTTTAACCGAAGTTTAAATCACAATGTTACTGAGAATAGAAGACGAAAAGAGGTTAATTATACCTACTCAATCGTTACGAAGAAGTTTTAAGCTATAATAAAGATCAATACTAAAATACAATAGTTGCTTGCATAAAATTGTTCGCGTTAAGGCTGCAAAAACGTAGATGTGTTGTCATTTTGCGTTGTTTATGTTTCTATAAAGTGTTCAATATCGGTCCACATAAAGATATAAGAGTTATAGAATCAATAGTTAAATTTAAAAAAAAGTTTATTCGAAAAATGTCATTTGCCTTCGAGAAAGTGTGTAGTCATCAGATTTTTTTGTGCAATTAGGTAGGTAAGTCTTACGTTGTTGATTACAATTTCTGCATTTGTTTTACCCAGTATAGTATAATATATTATTATTCTTTGGATTATAGACCTTCGAGGGTCTGTGGATGATCCAATTGCTTGTTATTTATGTAGTAGTAGTTTATGTTAGTTTTAGATTATGTATATCTTGTATTTAGTGGTAGTTAACAAAGGCACTTCCCCTATAAAAAAAGTATAATATTATGGGCCCTAGCAAATCTAATTAGTATATCAAGCATTTTTTTGGTTCTTCATACGGATATTTACCTAAGTAATAAACAAATTATCATTCTAGGTATATATAGGTATCTGAAATATCTATTACAACGACTTATTTAGTTTTTCGAAATTATTCGATCTCTATTCTATAAACAAAATACCTAGAATAATTTAAAGTAAATAAGTAAAATCGCAGCAACGCGCTGGATGCAGGCCGCTTCCAACTGGCCTTATTGGAAATCCATAGGGGAGGCCTATGTCCAGCAACGTCCAGTCTTACGGCTGATGGATGGATGGATGGATGGAAGTAAAATCCTATAGCCAGGTAGTCGAGTCAGTTGTACCTGTCACCCATCCAAAGACTGACCGTGCTAACTGTTGCTTAGCTAACAAACACCTAGTCAAACTCCGCTATGAGTGCTAGAAAAATATGGAAACTCTACACATGACTGGGTAGGTTTGGTATTTGTGCCGAGAGGCAAGGACGAAAGCGTATTACCATACGCCAACAGCGTCTTTGCGGCTAACCGCGTGAAATCAGGTTTTATGACTACCTACCTCTGAATGAAAGTTGAAGATTTTATTGTATTAGGGAGTGTCAACGGGCTATGTTATCACTGGCAATCTGGCTTGAAGGATTTAGCGTGAGATTAAGTCGGTGAAGGTAAAGCTCTCAGTTGAAACTGAAATTGCTAAAGTCGAAATATAAAGCTACGCTTAGAGTTGAAAAGCAAATAATTATAATCTAAAATAATGAGTTGCATGTAGTTTTTACAACTAATAACAAAAATTGAATGCAATAATACATGTAAGCGCAGCTGATTTTTCCTTGCCATTTCGGGATTTTTAATATTTTATACAATCGTAAGCGAGACAAGTATAAAAACAAATATGCAATCGAAAGCGAGACAAGTATAAAAATCCCGAAATGGCAACTACTACAATTGTCTTCTAAAATCTACCTATAGGTAAAAATCTACCTAAAATCTACCTAAAGGTAGATTTCATTGTAGTCGCCGCTTAAGCCGGTTGCAGACCAAAGCAAAGCTAAGTTAGTTCGGGGATAGCTCGCATAGCTGAAACAGTTTTCCATAGATCTGTGCAGACTGCGAGCTATGCACGATCTATGGTAAACTGCGTCAGCTATGCGAGTTAAGCTAAACTAACTTAGCTTAGCTCTTGGTCTACAACCTTTGAATACTAGCTATGCTTTAACCGTTTAGTCATGCCAGAGGCCTTTTGGCGCCTTAAAAACACTAACTGGTGTTAATTGGCTAGCCATTCAGCCTATACGAACTTACTTAACTATGTTATAGTGCAGTGTAGGTATAAGTTAGCTATCTACGACACCTGCTGAAGTTTGACCTCTCAGCGATGAGGCTAAATGTCGGCCTGACCTTACTCAACCGGCCACTAAGATGTTTCTATAGAACTGGCCAAAGTAGATACTTCCGTTGGCATTTTACTCTTATCTCATTATGTGAAGATATAAGAAGTATTTACACGCAATTATTTAGGTACATTATTGACGTTCTAGATAAAAGCATCTGTTGTTGATGGCCTTTTAAGTTTGATCGTCAGGTTCTGTACCTTATGTCTTGCACTAAATTTATATTATTTATGTAAAGTTAATAGATTTATTATTATATTTTGATTTTTTATGAGGCATTTAGTAGACGTTTAATGGTTCTGTTTGCGTGTACATTAGATAGTAATGTAACTAATAATAATTCTGCTATTGATATAGGAAAACAGAATACACCTTTGGTCATAATCGATTTACAGGGTTATCCAGAAGTGGTGTACTAAGCCGACCATCATTCAGACAGCCTGGCATTCGAGAAAAAAAAGAGCTGATTCTTACATTTTGTCGATGCCGAGTTGCGATTTTACACGGAACAGCTGATTATTTTTCTCAAATTTCGGGTTGGTCCCATAGTAAAAGTTGTTCATAATGATAGTCTTAATCACCTTTCGGTTAAGTAGGGTAAGGTAGATACCTAACCCTATATAATATATGTATAAACTTAATTGCCTTTAAAATTTAATTACATTATTCACTACTTTTTCTAACAATTTTCGTAAAGAGCAAAACTAAAGGTAACCATTTATTATTGAGCGCGAGTGCAGCGAGTGCAAAGGTGATGTTCTCAAACCTGGCCCATACCTGGCTCGCTTTTATCTTACAGATAAAAATATGACGAATCACGAAAAAATACTGAAAAAAATCCAAACGCTTTAGAAAAAAAGCAAAACATTTATCATTATCGCAGGTCTAGCAACCCATCATTTGAATTTTTCGCCATCTAGTGTACCTAGAGAATGAAAAAGTTAATTTCAGCGTTGCCGCTTTGTGGGAAATCACCCGAATCACGGGGAATTTTAACTCGATTGGTAATTGAATTTAAACGCAGGGATTTTTTTAAATTATTTTATCGATCATGAGGCATTATTATTTTAAAATGATAAAGGATCTTCATGCTAAATATGAGTGTCGTAGTATGATTTGATAAATAGTTTTGTCGCGAATATCTAAGGAATTTCGCGAAAACACGCATAATTGTTTTGAGATGAGCTACGATATTTTTCAATCTTAGTGATTGCAAAAATACAATGTAGGTTCAAATCATCCTACTACATGCATTATATTTGTTATTGGAGAATTTCGCCTCATTTTTCTGGGAACTAAGAAAATAGAAACTGGTAATACTGTTTACGGTTTGCTATTGTTTTACTCAATCGGCTATAAATGTACGAATGCATTGTGATATCTTTGCCTTGGCGACAATTCATTTCTTATTATTTACGACATGGTTACGATAATGGACTTCGATGTATTACAAACCTGACAGATCTGGCGATGACTTTTTTGGACAACCGTGACATTTAAATCTGCAGATTTTGAATCTTGTTGCCGATTGACTCCTTTCTTACATCCATGATCCACAACATGGTGGATGACTTTAATAGCGGTTAATATGGCAATAACGCAAAGCAAAAAAAAATCGTTTGCTTTTTAATTGACTGTTCGATTAAAAAACACTATGCCTCATCGAATTAAGTTGATTTTTCTCCCTATTATAGTTTAGAGCCCGTCATTGAGCCAAAGTCCCATACAAAAAAGAACATGTCCTTTCTTTAACAATTTGAAGAAGATGTTATAATGTGAGATGGTATGTTTCGGGTGAGGGTATATTTAACGTCTTACCTTTTTCTCCTCCCTGATTACGATCAGGACAGGTAGCCTGTATTTAGTTCTAATGTTTAGGCACCAGGACCCGATCTTTGCAGTTAGATTCACTACAATTAAAAATGAATTACTTTTCTAATCTATTCCATCAAGCCTTGTAACTGTTATCCCGTTATTCGATCAAGTGATTCAGTAATATTATCGTAACGGGTATGGGTGTAAGTTTTAATACCGCACTATTAACCTAGTGGGCGAATACGAATACCTAAGTCGCATTCGATTTGTCGGTGGTTATGGTGACCCAGATAGAACGAATCGATTAAAAATGCCCCAGTAATATGTCGGTATGTGTGGAACGTAAACTGTTTTGATATGATTAATTTGTGGATATGTTGATTGATTTCTTTAGTCGTTCTTATCGGTTCTTTAAGACTAATTCCACGATAAACTTCGTAAAACTGTTAAAAAGTAAAATGATTTCACTTATCTTATTGATTATTTTTAGATTATAGAAAGTTATGTACTGATTTTCTTTAGTTATTCAGAAAGAAATCTTATAGTTATCTTGAAATTTTTATTCCTTCAATACACATAATATTATCTTTTTTTATGATTATGATAAAAATGTCATATCTTGACATCAGGCAGTTTCATTAGACCGCAAAGTATGTGTACATGGTGGCTTTTAGTAAAATATTTTATAGAGCCACCTCATTTACCTACATCAAGATGATTAACAATGTAGACAAATGGTGATTTTATCATTTACAAGAATAACAGAAATATTATGGCTCAGATATTCCGCCATATGTAAAGTCCAGACTCTACCGAAGCGGATCGGCGCTGAAAGAAACGTTGTAAATAGTGAGCCTATTTTGTGAGCGGAGCAAAGGTAGTGTCCTCTATCTTATTTTTAGGTACATTTTGTCGTCATTATCGGTATAGACGGCCTTTGAGTCAAATTATTTTGATGTTAGTCTCTAGGCCGCCACGCTGATTTCTAACCCTTGAGCCTAGATACTCAGTTTATTGGTAAATTCGCTACTGAGAAAAGCTGTGTTTTGTGTTCTTTGGTTAGGTTAGGTTAATACAGAACACAGTTGCACACCTCGTACCTTAATGTTTTGTTCTACGCTAAGCAGATACGAAATTTCCGCAATATCAAGGTTATCGAAGTAACAATATGTAGTAGTTTAAGTACATATGTGGTTTTAGCTTAAGTAAGTAGGACTGTATTTTGTTGTAGTCGGACCAGCTCTTCTTTGCTTTGGTGGAAACTAAGTGGTCATACGTCGCAGTACATTCCACCTGTCTCTTTTCAAGGTTCCACCGCATCACCCAACCTATGTAAAACTAGAATTTCTAGTCATCATTTTGCTGATTTGAATCTGAGATTGTCCTAATAATGTAGAATGTTTGCACCTAGTTTCTAAATGGCTGGTGAAGAATGCGCAACAGCATTTAGTCGCTACGCTGGATTTACAATATCATAATGTCAGTCGTAGGATGTCAATTTCTAGACATAGGCTTCCCACATTTGCAAAAGCATGATGGTAAGTTAATTGCATCCAGCAAGACCCTGCGGTCTTAATCAGGTCATTTGCCAATTTTTGTAGGACCTCCATTGCTGTTTGCCGATTTATTGCCATTGCTGTTTGGTCTTGACGATATCTTGAAGATTCATTTGAAGACAACACAAACAAAACAACAGTCAAGCACTGGATTTCAATTTGTCGTAATCCTAATAAAAGCTCCGTACCCATAAAGCAAAAGAGTAACTAAGACCTAGGTTCACCAACGCTTGATTAAGTTAAATGTGTGATTACTGTATTTAAATAACGATTAAACTCGGGTTTTAGACTCTAGTTCACCAACAGATGTTAAATAATCAACCGTTGGTTAAATCTTAAACAGCTTTTTAACGAAATTTTGCTATTCAGCTAGTAAAAACCGTTGGCTAAATACAGTAATAACATGTTTAACTTAAACAGGCGTTGGTGAACTCGGGGCTAAGTATGTTTCTCTTTTGTTTTTGCAACCAAAACCAAAGAAAAGGGTGTAATGGATATAATAGCAATTCAATAATTTGCCATGATCGCAGAATTTGAACCTGCATAACTAATACTCGGGTTCTATTGCAGTGCCTTACTAATAAAGCTAAAGAACACTCTGACGTTCACGCCAAATTAGTACAAGTGTTTAACTTTTACCAACTCATAGATTTTTACCCATTTCTTTTGTCAGGTGGTCTGTTCCTAAGCCTGGTCGTCTAGTCTAGATGATACCTACCTCTTTTAGGTAGACTATAACCAACAATTTAGTTTTTATCGATTTACGGCAAGCATGCAGGAGCGACTGATCACTAGTGCGAAGCATGATCAAAATTACAATAAGTATACCCGGCCATGACCTAAGCTATCTAAAAATAACTAACCCAACAAAATTTTATGACCGCGAAATTGATATTCACTTTCAAATCAAAATTTACTGCCATTTTAGACTCAAATTTACAACCTCTTCAATCTCACCCACGTGCTGCAATATAATGAATTAATCTTCACTAATTGATCGATCATCCTTCGATCGGCGATCGAATCAACAATGGAGATTATAGAACGATGTACGTCATAAAGGTCAAGTTATATTAATCGGTCGATTTATGAACTTATGTTGGATCGCGGATCTGTTCGTTGATATCCGGGATATGTCATGTATTTTTATGCAATGAAAGTGATTCGCATCACTATATTGTTGATTTAAATAGCTTTAAAAATACATTTTCACAAAAAGTTTCGGAATCGTCACTTCAATAACTGCTTTTGGCTGCATTTTCACCAAAAATGTGCAAGGATGTGAAGCGAGAGATGTGTTAGTAAGAACCAATACAATCGCTTCATTTACCTAGTCTCGTTCAGCGTAGCTCAGGCTTAGCGAAGCAAGGCTAGGTACGAGTAAATGGATAGTTTAACTCAGTGTTACACGTTTGATCCTAAGAACCAGATCTGTAGATTTCTCCATAATCTTTATAACTTGATCGATTGTCGTTCAACTCCATATAAGAAGTTATAGAAATGTGTACGTCATGAAGATTAAGTTACATTTATCGATCAATTTATGATGTACCTGATTCAAAACGCGGCTTTGCTTGTATCCGGGACATAAAAAGTACTTTTTATTAAATGAAAGTGATGCTCAAGTAAGAGTAGAAATTGTCGGTCTGACTAGTTTAATAGGTATATATTAACTTGATTAATATATAACTATCCTGATATGATTAGATTAATTAAGCGAACATACTGACAGATAAATTAGCTAATTATAAATTTTCCTAAGATCTGACTTATCTGGCATTAAAACGTGAAGGTGTTTGCTTTGTCTGAGATAGGATTGTTCGCTCTGTGTTGTAAGGTAAACAACATTTTAATTATACTGACAAGCTGAAAACAAAGATACCCGTGATGTTAATAAGGCGATAGGTGGAAAACAAAGATTAATACTAGGTAATATAGGTATTATCTAGAATGCTAAGAGATATTATGTCTGTAAGTTAAAAAAGATGAATATTTGCGGCTAAGATCATTCTTAGCTAGTGTGTGTAATAGCTTTTGTAATTACAATCCCTACGATGACGTAGGTACAGTTTATTATATAATATTTATTTTTCGCAAAAAATGGCAAAACCGCCTTCCATTGTGTACAAAATTTGAATATTTCGCTCGAATTGTTTACATTATTGTTGATTTTTCAAAAACGGCTCAGCAGATTTATTTCATTCATCGTTAAATGGGACCGTCTCGGGAGTATACCCTTTCGAACTAAAAACATTTTCGATTCGGTTCACAATTGGTGGAATTATCGATGAAAATACACACAGACGAACATAAAATCTCCTCCTTTTTGAAAGTCGGTTAATTAAGAAGTAGTCGCCGATTTTCGTAAATTTGTTTTTGGTCGATGATGACTTATTTTCCAAATTCAAATAAATAAACGTAAATAGAGCCATTAAGACTCTTTTGCAGAGTCCGCATAATCACACTTTTGCCAATTATTTAACTACCAAGCTGATAAGTGTGTGTATCAGATTGAAGGGCAATATTACCAGCAACATGAGATATAGCTCTATAAATTTTGAGTAACACTAAACTAAACTAGAATTAGCTCAGTTGGGAGAGCGTCGGGCTAGTGATCCGAAGACGCAGGTTTGAGTCCTGCATTCGCGATGAATTTTAGAAATGTTTATCACAAAAATTAAATGCAAAAAAATAACTCTTTAACACCAAACTGTTATGGGCATCTAAGTGTGCAGCTATTAGGCAAGCATTTTTTATCTCATCACTCAAATGTATGAAAAAAGTAGAGATACAGTCAGAAATGTCGCAGATACTAAAAAAGTTTTATCAATGAGGAATTGCAAATTCCCGCTGGAATTTACTCAAGTGAAGATAAGCGAGGAATCCGACAAATGCACGAAAAGATTTGATGAAATATGTGTCAAGAGATAAGATAAATAGCGTGTTTTGGTGGGACGTAAACAAACTTTCACGAATACCTTTTACGTTTGTCATTTTAAAGTATTTGGTTAACTTATGCGGTTTTCTTTTTAAAGTCTTATTTACAATATTTAATGAAAAAGATAAATGTACAGGTGATTCAGTGCTTTGTTCTTCAAATTTTGGAGAAACTAAACAATTGGGTACAGTTCCGCAGTAAGAACAAAATAAGTACCAGTTTTGTAGCTTTAAATAAATTAAGCGATATAACTGAGTTTTCGTAGGAACGTAGAAAAATTGTGCATTGCACATTGTACATTGTAACTTTTTTCGGTATATCCTTATTTGTAAATCTCAGTGCTGCATTAGGTACCCCTACTAGCTTTAGTAAATAAGTGCTGTAATTTGGTGGTGGTGATCTTTTTGTGCCTATACCAATATTATAAAGAGGAAAGATTTGATTGTTTGTTTGCATTAAATAGGCTCCAAAACTACTGAACCGATTTGAAAAATTATTTCACTGTTGGGAAGCTACACAATCCCCGGGTGTCATAGGTTATATTATATATTTTTTTAAATTGGGGAGGCTGCTAGTATTTTATGCAACTCGAACTAGAAATACTTAAAACTCTTCTGAATATAAAGTCGCCGATACTTTGTTGAGACACTGCCTGAACTTGCAAACAATTTGACATAGGTACATATCTATTCATAGATATTGAAGAAAATATTCTGCAGCTATTCTTTGTACGTTAAAGTTTCAAAATAAACATTTTCGTAATTATATGCGCAATGACTTCCTTTCGGCTAAGAAACACCACTACATGTGACCTTGTATAATTCCATATTAGATTTCGGCTAACAACAAACACCACAAAAAACATCTAGAAACAATATAATTAAATTAACTTATTTAGTGCAATAAAATGTTTGGAATGATTCACGTTTGCCAGTTTCCTAAATACTTTCCAATGTAGCTTTTATCTCTGTAAGATAAAGTCCAAATTTGTTTGGAAAAAATGTTTCAAAATATTCCGCAAGTCGTATTCGTGTTGTTGCGTTAACAGACGCAAAAAACATTTCAAATCGAATCACGTCTGGTTCATGACCGGTTACTTAACGCTTAAAGCCATTGATTTAAAAATAACGCTTGACTAGGTGACAAAATAGCTACTTTAAAAAAAAAGTTTAATTTGGTAACCACCAAATATTTAACCTTATAAAAGTCTATCGTTTAATACAGGCCTAATGAAATGATTTTAATTTTAGAGTGCATCCCACACTTGGTTCATCTCAAAGAGTTATTTTTGTGATAATCATTTCAAAAATTCGCCGCGAATGCAGGACTCGAACTTGCGTCTTCGGATCATCTCGCCCGACGCTCTCTTTTTTTAATATTCTGAATAGGTTTGCGTTTGAACACATACTGCCTGATGTTGAGCAGATAAGCGAACTGGGTTGTAGCACGCTTACCTAGAAGATACCTATTTACTCGGGATTTGAAGACGCCCAACTGAGCTAATTCGCAGTCCTGACTTTGCGTCGAATTTGTGAAGTGTTTACCATTTTAACCAACTTATAGCGTAGGTGATTTATAGGCCTAATTATGAAAAGTAACTGGACCGTATCCGCCACACTGGCCAAGTGCGATTTTTCCACATACGCTTGAAGGTTTCACATGCGTCATTGAATTTCTTCTGCATGCAGGCTACCTCATGATGTTTTCCTTCAACGAATAGCCAGTAAATTAGTGGAGCAATTCCAAAGAATTCTTCAGGCTACCTCATGATGTTTTCCTTCAACGAATAGCCAGTAAATTAGTGGAGCAATTCCAAAGAATTCTTTGCTACGGGACCGGGTTTGAACCCACATCTCAAGCTTATACAGAGAGCCTTGTCTCTCTAGGCCACCACGAAGATAATTAGTATCATCAAGTATCTCATTTGACCCTTAGTTCAACTCAAATAGCTTAAAAACGAGAAATTTTATATTAAGCATAAGGCCCGTTATCAAATGTGATAATAATTATTATTATTTTAAAAAATCAACCTCATAAACAGTTTTCTTTTTATCGTTATTGAGATGTAGAAAACCCTTTGCATTGTACAATTTCAGCATTTATTTTCTATAGCTACAGTTGCTTAGACTGGTTTGCGCCTAGATTTAGCATCACTAGAACTATTTAGAAAACATTGAATAAAATGATATGATATTTTGCACCTGAGACAAGAAAGTATGAAAAAAAAGGAAAATGAAACTAAAGTTTGCAGCAAACATAGAACAGATTATCGTATTCAGAATCTAAACACTGCCTCTTTATCATTCTTAGGCTTTTGCAAAATGTGCTGGCATACTTCACTTCAAAATCATTCATATATTTTGTTGATTTCGATTAGCAATTTTGTACAGACAGCTGATATTTCTCATATTCCAGATAATATCGGACTAATGTGGAATATGAGAAAAAATCAGTATCAGTAAATTTGTTTAGGTAAAATAATCGTCTGATTCACTACTTTTTGGCTTAGTACACTCTTTCTGAATAGCCTTGTACGAGTATTACACGTATAGTGTTACTAGGGTACTGGCGTAGGCTGACAGCGCTGCAAATGATGCAAATGACAAGAATAGTGTCCCAAGTAGTGTCCTAAGTAGAGCTGACAATTCGAGCTAGTGCGTTTCGACCCGTTCTCAAGATTTATTCATAGGAAATGTCTCAGACCTTGAGAGGGATAAGATTGATAGTGATTATGTATACCGGCCACTTTTAACAGATATCTGCATTCTCGACATAACTATACCTACCTTATTATGATTCTACAGCTGAGCTGAGAGCTATACCATGAGCTTATTGTGCTTGTAGTAATAAAGCAGTTTGCAATTAGTATGCAGATTCGTTTAATATTTCCTTGCTATGTGTTATTTTGGTAAGTTAGTAAGTATAGGTCGGGTGGCAACCCCTAGTGTCAGTATTATAAAGCTGCCTGAAGGCTTTTAAAATGAGTAAACGGTTATTATAACTTGTACCGGGGCCTACAACCTCGTCAAACTATGCTATAAGCGCTACGCTATTTTGGTGGAAACCGCGGAAAACCAGTCGACTAACAAGCGTGAGGCCTGGGTTCAACCGAGCGGTTTCGTATCAATGAATGAAAACATTGTGATTGTGAGGCAATCTGCAATTCTGCATACGTCCGTAGAAATAATTCGATGGTGTGTGTGAATACACCAACTCTCATTGAGTTAGCGTGGTTGTGGATCAATCACCCTTCATTGGTAGGCATATGTGTAGCAATACATCTATCAATTATAACTGATTTCGGTGTTTTCAACATAAGTTTCAGCTATACGATATCCTCCCATAAAGGTCTCCAATAAGCTCGGTTGGAAGTGGCTTGCATCCACCACGACCCTGCAGTCTTAATGAGGTCAACCGTTGACCTTGTGAGTGGACTGTCTACGCTTAAATTGCCGGTACGTGGTCTCCACTCGAGAACTCAACTATAGCTTATTATAACACTTCGAGCTAGTTTTAGTACGTACGTGCAGTGATAAAGCGGTTTACAATGAGGATTAGAATTTGTTCGTAATTTCCTTGTTTCGAGTTATTTTTGGTATGTTACAAGAAACAGCCGCGACCACTTGAATAGCGTGACGAGCAGTTTTAATATGGCTATCTTATTATTTTGTAATTTAGTGAATTATGTAGTATCGTACTTTGGTCATGAGATGCCTAGAGTTTTATTTTTTCTTTCCAGTCGGTTTCCGAAAAGGAAATTTTCAGTATTTGTTGTATTTCTACGTTTGCATGTCCACTGACTCGTATTATTGTCACCAAAAATCTAAACAATAAAAGTAAAAAGCCACCTTTGCGACTTAATTCGACCCAAAGTTACGTTACAGTATTCAGTAAAATGTTACTTTCAAGATATTTTCGGCGTGTGTTAAATGCAAGAACTGCGATAGCCGACGGCGTTCAGTTTCGTAAATTAAATCACTTCATGTACGAACTGCCTGATACAACTCGTAGGCGTATGATTTACTATTTTGTTAACAAAATTACTAATATTATGACTCTGGTCGAAATATTTCAAACAAATTGTGCGTACGCGAACCTTGTACCCGATTTTTACTGCTCTGCGTATGTCTTTGAGGCAAAATAATTTGTGTATTGTATGGTTGGCAAAAACAGCAAAGCTTTGTGAAATTGTGCCTCTTTTTAATTTAGATGAAACTTAACTGTAACTTTATTTTATGATTTATTATTTCATTGATAATTTAAGAGCTCGGCTTTTGCCGGTAGATCATTTTCCTCTTCTCGGCCAGTGTTTTCACCACCCTGTGTGACATGACATATACCTTCTTCCTTAATGTGGTCTTAGAATGCATTCCGTGGTCTTCCCCTTACTACCTTGCCTTCTAATAATTATAGTTTTCATAAGATTGTCATGTCGTATTGTTTTATAATTAGTATAGGTACCTACCTAAAATAGGTTAAACGTAACCGTGATGTTTTATTCTGGAAACTAAGCTGTTGTTTTTTTAAACCGACGATTTAGTTTGATACGTACGATGTAATATGTTAATCACTACATAGTATAAAATAAAGTCGCTTTTTGTCTGTTTGTTTGTCTGTATGCTTAAATCTTTAAAACTACGCAACGGATTTTGATGCGGTTTTTTTTAATGGATAGAGTGATTCAAGAGGAAGGTTTACATGTATAATCCACCTGTGCGAAGCCGGGGCGGGTCGCTAGTACAAAATAATAGTAACACCAGTTTACGCCAAATGGACTTACGATTGTTTTTATTTCCTCTAAGTTAGAGTTTTATTCCATTTAATGAAAAACAGAGTTAATATCGTATACTGCAGTAAGGCCACAAAGTTTATTTTCTAACGCTACTACACATAGTAAAGACCGCGCGGTGTGAATTTCACAATATCACTCTAATCACCGCGAGTGCCGTGGTCGTGTAATTTAAAATATGGCATAGTATAACTTACATTCTATTTCTTTATTGCCATCTATTACAAGAACGCGCTGGGCCAACGCAGTGGTGAACTATGACTTGCTTTGTCTTAATGAATGACACATTTGCAACCACATAAGAGAGAGAAGGAAATCGGCTGTTCTGTGTTTGTAGCACTACATTTTCAGCAAGCTTTGGACATTTTGTAAAAAGAATTCAATAGATTATATCAAAATCACTAACTTCAAAAAACAACATTTTGCCTACTTACTGCATTTCGTAGATACATTTTTATTCCTTGATGCATTAGGCAAACGCAGCTTGCAACAGTGTCCCAGGACCAATGAGCAGGAGACTGTCGACGAATTACCAATCATCGTCGCTAATGTTGTGAATCTGGCACTGTGATTGGTCATATACAGCGGTCTTTGCCGTTGCCGTTGCCACAAGGTTAAGAGGGTGTATACTTTAAGCATACAGGTCAATGGTTTAGTAAGTATCTACGTTAAGGAAAGATTGGGGTTTTAGGGCAGGATTAAAACAACAGCTTTTCCTAACTTCTCTTCGATATTTCATTTTGCTTTTTAGAACTTAATGATTTCTTTGTTAGCAAAGAATTTGACTTAGGTATTTTATTTTGATCGAAACATTTACTTTTATTTTTTATTTAGTAAAACTTTACGTTTGAGTACATTTTACTTGAAGTTAAGCAGATTTGCAGTCTAGGGTTTAGCACGCTTACCGAAAAAATACCTATTAATTACTATATGAGCCTTAGTCGACTTATTAAATTGTAAACCAAAGCCATCATTAGTATAAGTAGTTATAAATGATAAACGATTCGCCATATGATAGCATACAAATCAAATTACAGAAATGTCTTGAGGTTTCAAACTAGGTTTCTTCATTAATTAACCCTATATTCAAAACACGGCCTCAATAACTACCCTCTACCTTTACCGTTCAGAAAAACGGTGTTCAAGAATCTAGGATCTAAACGGCACTCCACGCCTCCCATTCCGGGTCACTGACCCCTGGTGTGATTTAATCCTGTAGAGTAGCTTTTCCACTGGAAGTGTGTTTACATCGTTGTACACTTATCTGGGGTCAATGGACTGAGATAAGCTCGTACTTGTTTAACACTTGCAGGGCTGGCGAGTGACCTAGTATTGGAGAGATAACGTATTCGTATAATAGATTGGCTAACGTTCAAAAACCATTTTTACAAAATGCCTTAACTTACTTCTTCACCGTTATCAGATAATTTTATGAAATGTACGGTTTGAGCTAGGTTTTAAGGGTCCATTAACAATAGTTAATGATATGCCGCGTAATATCTCTCTACTTCTACATAACAACGTTATTATGCTACTAGTTAGATATACAATTCATTTTACATGTCACGGAGCTTATTATGGACAAAAGGGTAATAAGCACCCAGAGTCTACTTTGGTCATCGACTTGGCATTTTTTCTGATTCCACATTGATGACTTTGCTGCATTAAGCCACCCCGTTAGTATGGATTTCCCAATAAAGAAGTAGTTTAAAATATACTTAGTTCATATATAATGTAATATCCATAGAATTTATAGTATATTTTTCAATAAGCCCATAATTGGCTGTGAAATGCTTACTCCGATTCCTAACAGAAGAACAGTCAATTATGGCAAACCTTTGCCCCCGCCTGGGCTACCGGCTACCGGCCTCCTTGTCGCGAGGAACGCAACCTCTTTAGACCGCGTGAGCTTTTTAAATGAAGAAATAGTTTCGTTTTTATTTCCGATTCTATTTTCTTATGCTTTTTTTTCTCTTGATCAGTTGAGTTTTTTGCTTAACGTGAAATTGTTTTTAGTTTTTTTTGTAAATAAGGTAATAATCGTAATAATATTTTTCGTACATAGACATTTCAATTTATTGACTTTGCTGCCCTCTACTTAGCTATAAGCTGGAGCTTAGGATCAAGCTATACTTAGGGCAGGATAGCTCGGAATGTCGCTCAATTAAATATTATGTAGAGATGCTAGATTGAAACGTGCTGTTAGTAGGTTCTTTAGTTTGGAATATCTCAGTGGCTGAATCAAGTTAGTAAGATATTGTCTTTATTAGAATACGCGGAGAAAACTAAGTTTAGTATGATTTCTTGAATGTAAGAAAGCCCTTCCAACTACCTCTATTGAAAACGTTTGAGACCTAACTGGCTTTATATGTTGAAAGACTTAAAACATAGACCTTAGTAAGTGCACGAATAGGATGAATACTGGATATTTAAAAACTGTGACCATAATTAATTAAGAAAAAAAATCAGGTTCGACAAGTACAAACAAGATAGAAACATAAATTAAATATGAGGGTTTCGTTTTTTCTTTTGAGGTACGGAACCCTAAAAAGAATACAAAATATGTACTTAAGTAACTGTGAAATACATTTTGCTGGAATTTCGCTTAACTTTAACTAATATTATTGTTACCTTTTATTTTAAATAGTTCAGAACTATTTATTTATCTATACCTATCTCCTTATTACTACAAATTGTTCAGTAGAGTGTTAACAATTTCTAAGATGTGTTATTTTTTTGTTACAGATTGGACAACACAAGAGTAGCAAGTTGAAGGTAAATTTATTTATAGTTAAATTTCTTTAGAATACAATATTTTTCCAACTCAAAAATTCCAGCTAACTAATATTAGCAAACTTAGCGAGCCACAAGATATTAAATCCAAGGATATTGCTCTCCTCCTCCTATAAATCTTAATTAAAAGTGGTTTGACGCAGCTTGCGAATAGCCTGCGGTTTCTATTCACTCTGTGGGTGGTCATCCTCCGCCAGTGTTAAGGCTTCTAAAGTGTAATTAATGTAGAATTTCAGAAATATTGTAGAACCCTAAAATTCACAAACTATCTCTCACGCTAAAAGAATTCGTAAACACCTTAGAAATTTAATAATTATTTTTCGCCGAAAATAGCACCACCGGCTTCGATCATTGCATTCCGCATACAAAATTCGAATAGTCTGTTCGATTTGATTTAGGTATTACAAATTCTTAAATTACTGTCGATTGTTTAAAAACTATTTTCTATAAAATTTAAAAGATACCAACTCATATGACCAACCAAACGAAAAAATAATCATTAAAATAGTTTCATAATTGGCGGAATGATCGCGTAACATACCTACCAAAAAACTTACTTCTTACTTACTACTCGAAATGATAATGTCCTCCTTTTTTGAAGTCGGTTAAAATTTTGTATAACGTTGTACAACCCTGCAATGATGTACTACCTCCCAACAAGATCTAACTGATTTAAGAAATTCAAATATATTCAAACTCTAGTTAACCATCGCCACACAAAGTCAAAGGCGCAGTAAACGGAAATGGCGTCATAATAGTGCTTCCGTCGCCGGAAGTTAGATCATTTCATTTGTTGGTAACGTGGCTTATTATGTTAGGTATTATGTCACGTTTGAAGATGGGTAAATATAGAAATAATGTCGCGTTACTCGCTTGTTAGATAGGTGGGTGAAAATTGTGCGAGAATTTTTATTTTGTCACGATTTTCGTAGAGATAAATTGTCTAACTTGAAACTATTTTTCAGATTGTTTAGCAATATAATAACTGTTGTAGAAGATTTTATTAGTTTGTTATGTTGCTATTTATTTTGTAGATTTAATTTTAAGTAGTGTATATTTATTTACATAACTTAATAAACATCGCATATTTATTCTATACAGGGTCATAGGTATTAAACGCAAAACTTTTTAAGGGCGGATCTAGTACATCTAGACAAACAACTTTTGTACTACGACTTTTGAATATTCGCAACAAAAAAATTGCTTTTATGTACATTTTGCCGCGCGTTGACGAACTTTTTGTTTGAAAAAACCGATTTTTAATAAAATTGTCTAAATGAAATGAGAATTCCTTGCAAGGACATTTGGCTTCATAAGCTTTTTCAGCCTTGCTGTAACTTTACCCTAGATGCATAAAAATACATAAACATAAAATCTGAATTTGACTTTGACTGAATTCGAAAGTTTTCATACATTTTTTGGAGATGTGGGGACGCAACTTTACCCATTCAGCTTTCCGTAATTTTAGTTTTAATAATGCATCAATGGTAAATAGATACACACATTATGCAATTTTAGAAAACATTTAGTAACATCTTTGTAGTATCCACTTTTTTTTATTATTTTTCTTAATTAACTACAATCTACGCAGCTCACTTCACTAGTCAAACAATTGATTTAAAATATTCTCCACTACGAAAGCACTGTAGGTAGGCATACCATGTGTGTATATTAGGTACTTCATAGCTGATACTCATTATTACTCATAAACATGTTACGAGTATGAGCAAATAACTCGTAGAAACTGCTATTCAAATTGATTTGAATGATTGTATGCAAATGTTAATATTAAATTTAGTTATCATAATAAACATGACATAGCTGGTAGAGAATGCAGTTGGTCCGCCCGGCGCGGCGGTACCACCTGCGTCTATGAGCTAAGTGAGTTTTGCGTAAGTTCTAGGAGTGCCAGTTTTTAGGTAATTGATGACATCATTATCATTGTCATTAAAAAGTGAAAATTACCACTTTCTAACCGACGAAACGGAGGAGGTTTACAAGTTGACGCGATTTTTTTTTGTTTGATCACTGATACCTTTTTGTAGAGTGGTGCGATTTTGATAATTCTTTTTTGTTTAGTAGATGTATATTTCAAAGGTGTTCACCATTAAAATTTTATTGAAATCAGATGAGCCATTTTTGATAAATTTAATAATGTGAAAATTATTACATCGACCCGTGCGAACTATTCGAATTCTGTAACATAGGGTTGAAGTCGGTTATGTCGTTTTTGGGAAAAATAATTATTTGTTTACTACTTACTTAAATACTATGTAATGACTAGACAGATCGAAATAAAAATGTTTGATATAGTATTTTTTTTAGATCAAACAAATGAAACAGCTATAAACAAACGAAGTTTGACATCAAAATTTATTGCCGATTTTGATTCTATCTTAACTTGGTACGTTTTTTTAAAAAAAAATACCCTAAATGATTATCAGTTCTTATTTTCAACGTGAAAGAACGGTCAGGAAAATCAGTTATTAAACGGGTGACCGTAGGTGACGGTTCGAGCTCTATTGTAGAAAGTAGGTACTTATAAGAAATTAAATTGCAGACTCCAGCGGTTTTAACAATTCTTGGTAATGTCAGAAGCTTTTGTGCGGCTTGACAAGCAACTTTACATTTCATAAATTGTTCAAGTAATTAGATATATTTATCACGTTATCCCATAATTATAATGTTTTCCTTTGGAAACCAATGATCGATGTTTGCATGCCACATCTCTGTCAGTGTTTACTCCAGCACGTAAACAAAGGCCCGTAAAAACTAGTAATTACTATGTAAATAGCGAATAACATGCTGTGAGTAGTTATTGCATTTTCCGAGCAATTTCCGACTTTCGTTTCAGTAAAAAGTTCGACATAAATGATGCAGTGTGATCCAGTGACTGAGCGTGATACGAAAATCTGCCGCAAATTTTTATTACATCAAAAAATAAAGCACTGACCTGAGCTAAACTATAATTGTAAATGTTGTATTTTAGCCAAGTTAAAACTGATAATACATTTGATTTTTATACCACCTGTTCGTCAACAACCAATTACATATCACACAATATCAACGTAAAACAAATCTCGAGAAAGAATAAATCTCGATGGTTGGACAGGGTCAAAATTTGTATAATAACTTTTGTTATTAGAACAGATAAAGGCATTGTAAACGGAACTTATTCGGAAATCCAATTGGCCACCATAGACACGAAAATGTAAAGCGTGACGCACGTAAAAATACAGTTAAATTGAAAGTCATCTCCTTTTATAAAGTTGGTAAAACAAATCTAAGGACTAACAATGTGGCAAAAGAAAGTACAAAAATATGCCGAGTTTTAGTACTGTGTGCTACTGTATGTGATCGTTAAACGCGTCACTGAATTCTGCGCTGTTTTATTTGCCAATATAATGTGTATTATTCTTCAGTAATTTGTGAGCAATTAATCAACATTCTTGGGTTTTTATTTTGATCGCAGAATATGATATTAATCTGTATCGTTTTCAATTTGTTATTGCAAAAACGTGACTGACTCAATGTTTTTTGATTAATTAGTACCATTGTATTAATAGGTACCTACCTATGTTAGTCAGGGTTTGCAAAACAAGTAAAAAATGTGTAGTAGTAAAAACTTCAAAACATTTTCGGTACTGGTTCTGGGTGTGTTATTGTTACTTTGAGAGAAAAAGTGGTCAGTAGGTAAGTAGATAATTGTATGTTTTCGAGCAAAAGAGCTTGATGATTTGTTCGACCAACGTGGTAAAAATTTTCTGTACAGGCTGAGTAAGAAAAAATATACCTTTGCCAGTCAAGCACCAAATTACATAATTTATATAATTATGTAGTGAGTGCTGTAACAACCAAGGATTAAGTTGTGGATTGAAGAAATATATTTCTAGAAACCTTCATGAATTTGAAAACATTTAAAGTTTATTGAAAATAGTTTATTTTATATAGTAAATTTCATAGATGACATTCTCAAGCCCTTGACACTTTTTCACTTCTACAGTAAAAGTACAATTTTACGTAATATTATATACCTCAATCGAAGTTTATTATTATCAACAAAATATTTAGAACGGCTCATATCTTCCAATGAGGACGTTATAAACTACTTATTTTCCTGAAAATTAAAACAAATTTGCTACAAGATCGCACGAAAACCAAAATATCGCGGTGAAGCCGCGGGCAAAAGCTAGTATTCATTTAAGTCTATTACATTTTTTTTTCTTGTTTCCCTAATTACTCACACATATCTTTTTGACTTTCATACCACGAACTGATCGTGCTAGGTGGTACATTCACACGATCCTCACAAGCTAAAGGCGTGGCCACACGAACAATGCGCTATTACGGCTGAATCCTCTGATACAACGAGCAGAAGACATAGCAACATTGGTCCAAGCGTGTACTATTTAAAACTTTACCGAAATCGTTGTATTGCAATTTGAATTATTCAGTTACGTAGTTGAACTTCAATACATAGATTACTTTATTATAGAATATAAAAATTATGTCTAAATTAGTGTTTGTTTGGTGTAAAAAAACAGCAATTAACTAACTACTGCGCTGCATCTTAATCTTTGTGAATCTCAGTAAAGTTCAAGCTTTAACTGGGCAGCGAGATGGATACCTAATGGCCTAATTGCCTTTAAAGAGTAGGCCAATATTCAACAATAGACTATTAAACGCTGATTTAGTACAGTACAGTCGCCTAGTCTTAAGTTAAATAGGTAAGTGAATAAAATCTAGTTCCAAGTCAAAGTTTTTGATCCGTATGGCCTCTGACATGATAAAGGCGGTTAAACAACCAAACTCAACATATATGGAAATGTACTCGCATACGTGTAACTAGTTTGTATAAAAGATGTTCCTTTTTGCGGTACATTATCTAAAAAATATGCTATATCCACTCGATGTTTTATCAAAGCGAGATCGCTCGGACAGGCCACAATAGTGTGATGTTATATTGTTGTTTAGTTGTGTTGTTGTTTTTTTGGCTTGGATCAGGCTTAGGTGCGGTATAATATAATCGCCTTTGGAATTTGGGGCCACGTCCTTACACTTTAGATAGGATTGTATGTATAATGTCTTATTCATGCCTTTAGTTGATTAAATATGTAGGTATATCTTATTTAGGATGAACTACTAACTTTGCCTGCTGGCTTAGACGCCAATACGCATCATTCAGATCCAAATCAGTTTTTAGCGATAAAACCGATTTTGTGCCTTTATGCTGTCTTTGTTTTTTATTTTAATTTATTTCTTTTTGTGGTGTCAATGAAGTGTTGTTGCATTGCAATTTGCTACAATAGCATTGAAACTGTAATGCACTACATTAGTAGTTTATGATCATTTAAAGTAGTTACGATGATTTAGTTTAAAGTTCGAAAAGTGTCATAGCCTACTTAGGTACAATCCGAGATAAATAAAAGGTTCCTATTGAAGCCGTGGTGGTCTAGAGGTAGTGACGCCCGCCTTACAATCGTGAGGTCGTGGGTTCAATCCCAGTCCCGTACCAATGAGTTCTTTGGAATTTATGTACGGAATTTCACACCACTGGCTTTTCGGTGAAGGAAAACATCGTGAGGCAACCTGCATATGTCCGTAGAAGAAATTCGATGGCGTATGTGAATCCACCAACCCGCACTGGGCCAGCGTGGTGGATATGGTCCAATCACCCTTCGTGGGTAGGCCTACGTCCTGCAGTGGACTATTAAAAAAGGCTGATACAGTACAGAACAGCACAAACATCAAATAAGTTGTAGTTTCCGTAGATGGTGACGATTGAAAAAACATTTTCATCTCCACTTTAAATGTACGGGTGATACCCCTTAAATACACTATTTACAAAAAAATCTTGCTCTAGATTGAGATCTATACTAAAACTATCACTATCTCAAATTTCATGCAATTTGGTTTATAAATAAGGCTTTGTAATATGAGGACGGACGGACGGACGAATGGACAGACAGACAGATGGACAGACGGACGCACACGACAAAGTTTTAAGGGTCCCTCGCCTTGCTACGGAACCCTAAACATAACGTTCGCAAAGCAGTGGGCAAGTGCTAATACTTATTTAAAACTCAAAATCCAAAGTCGTGTCGATAGCAGGATGACGATTTGTAGCGTAACGGTGCTGCTGATAACGGTAGCACCCGTAACCGAATATCAATCGAATAATCCGCCCCTTATCGTTCCTGGAGCAAAGGTGCCCATTACACTTGCCGCATTGACGTGCTGGATGGCGATGGACTCCTTGAACCAGAAACACAGTGAAGCGGAGGTCGCCTCCACGGGGAGTAGCAAAATGTTATCCTAGGATGAACTTACTTTACCTGCTGGCTGAGATGATAGATCCCGATGGGAGACGATGATTTGGAAAAATAATGACCCCTAACATTACTTTTTCAGATCCAACATTCATCATCATTTCAAGAATTTACGAAGATATAGTTTAAAGAAGAGTGTAATGGACTAGTTGTTATCTCAGAAAACTGAAAGGGTCCTACGGGTTACCACAAAAACTGAACTAAACTTATGTACGTTCAAAACGGCGGCGGGTAAAAGCTAGTAGTTATCTAAAACTCCAATCCAAGGTCGCGTCGATAGCAGGATGACGCCTTGTAGCGTAACGGTGCCGCTGATAACGGTAGCACCCGTAACGGTGACCGCGCCGCTCGCGCTCGTGCGACGCTAAATTTGGACTGCTCCTCCGTTTAGGTTCTAAACTTTAGAAGGTACATAAAAATTTGGTAATCTAAATAATTAAAAAATAATAATCCATACGTACTAACACACTTATCTTTCTCTTCGAAGAGAATAAATCGATGGAAATTAAGAATATTTGTCAAGATAGAAGTTCGTGTAGATCGTTCCACAGAATGCTCTACCTGCACTGTGACTACGACTAGATTTGTTTTTTGACTTATCATCACCATAACAGCTGTATACCTAGTACGTTCAGTTCTCTTGTCCGTACAAGCCTCCCAGTTCTCCAGTAAGATTGGTTGGAAGCGGCTACCATTGAACAATTGAAATGTGTCTATAGTCTTAATCAGATCGTCGGATCATCCTACACTGAGCTAGTCGGTTTTGTTTATTGACTATTTTGACCAATTCGTCACTCTATGTTAAACCGAACAAATAGCGTCACCATTTCATAATTTTAAATACCCCGTTATTCGAGACCATTGCTTTGCCAAATTTAAGCGTTAAATTTACTAAGTTAGCTGTAAATGCCATAAAGCTTTTTAAACTATTAACAAATACTTATGTGACCTCAAATAAAATGTTAAATGTATTTCGCAAGACACGGTCCGTTATGTACTTATTATGATTTAAGAATTTAAGGAAAACAGTGGTTTAAAAATTAACAACAGGTGTTCTCGGACTTATACAATGTTATTGTATAAGTCCGAAATTTCAAAAAATTTCAAAAATGCTGAAATTTTGCATGACAACGAATTACAGTTTTAGATTGTAATACTGTGTAGCAATGTTCAATGACTGTTTTTAGAGCTTGCAAACGGATATGTAATTCAAAACAGTTTCATGAAATAGATTAACTTTATTGTACTTACACTCTGATTTTTGAACCGACGAACTAAACCGGAGGAGGTACTCAATTCGACGCGTATTTTTTTATGTATGACCACGCATAACTTTTTTCGTAGTAGTTCGATTTCAATAATTCTTTTTTTATTGGAAAGAGTATACTTCGAGATTGGTTCCATTAAAAATTGTAGTGAAATCGGCTGAGCCATTTTTGATAAATCAACTATAATGTGAAAAATGTAACATCGATCTGTGCGAACTATTCGCGAATTCTGTACACGGGTGAAGTCGGTCATGCTATTATTTTGCGAAAATTATTATTATAACTGAAGATGTAACAAGGTAAACGTCTTGCGTCGCATCGACACAGGGCAGTCTGTTACATAAAATGCACTATAAATAGACTAGGTCACTATCAGTATTTTTGCTAATAGTGTTGTACATTTATATTTATCGTGCTATTTATATTTTAAACTGGAGAGTCTGCCCGTGATCACGACTGTTGCAACTCGGTCGTAACGTCGGCATAGTGAGATATTTATCTCGTATTTTCAGTGGGCTATTAGCCCTGTAATATAAGAATAATGTGCGGAAGATGCGAAATTTTAAGATTAACAAATATACTTATTATTAAATGTTGCAAAAGTGAACATTGTACTAGAATTCATCTGCAACCCGGAACTTGAATAGATTTCTCAAATGTCCATTCAAAATGGTTCTCCAAACACTTGCACCTAAGTAAACAGGGTCCTAACGAATGTGCAACCGCTAGGACCGTTAGCCGACATGCGCGGGTCAGCTGAACAATGCTCTTGGGACATGCCCCGTGGTTATGCTAAGGAGTAATTATGCGTGATGATATGGACACATATAGGACGGGTACTGTCAGGTACAGTAAGGTAACGTAAGTGCCAATCAACAAGCCACTGTATGTTGTTGTTACAATTGTGTACAGAGCAACGTGTCATATAGATTGTCTGGAGCGAGGTACATCTTTAGCCAACATTTTATTCAAGGTTAACTTGAACACTTTATAAAGAACAGCTGAATATTTTCTTAGGACTGTTTTTTTGCAATACTTTTGGGACATGACCCGAGGCTATGCTAAGGGGACCTTAATTACGTGTGATGATAAATTATGGAAACATATTAAACAGATAGTGTAAGGTACAGTACGGTAAAATGGTAATACAATACAATATAACTTTATTGTACACCAAAAACAACTTAAATAACAAAGTATTTACAAAACATTTTCTTAAAATGTGGTGTGCCTAGGTGGTACAAGGGCGGCCTTATCGCCTTGAGCGATTTCTTCCAGGCTACCTGTGGATGGACAGAAATCAGAATAGAAAAAAAAATGTGGTTGGTGGTGTATAAACATATGTGGAGAAAAAATAATAATAATTAAGTAATGTTAATATCATTACAAACTAAATACAATAATTATATATTCAATCAATCAAGGTATCAAGCCACTGTAACTAAACGATTCTCTTGTTATAGTCTCACAATATGATATGAACGACAATAACATAAAAGGGGTTCTAGATTTTACAAAAAATCTCTCTCTACTTATTTCACTTGGTCAGAGATAGTCCCATAAAGAATTTGGTCATTTATTCAGCAATATCTTAGAATGTGTAGAAGTAAGAGGCTTTTAATTTACTAATAACTTCAAAGCACTAATATTTAAAAAATCAGCATGCTCTAATATTTTCTAACTTAACGGCAAGAAGCTACATGTGTTAAAACGAATCCAATTCTCATTGTCGCGAATAAATTTTAATTTACCGATTTACGCCGTTTGATTATTCGATTGTAAACATCAATTATTCGATTTGTGGCCAACAAAGCGAGAAATACCTGTGGTGGGGTCACTCGAGCAGTTAGACACCTAGACGCCACCAAACCGCAGTGGAGCGAAGCTAGCCAGACCATTATAGGTAGTCCGTGAACTCATTGCAGCAATTTTATATTCGCAACGCCTCTGGCTTAGGCTAGAGGCAAACCTGACAAACATTCAAAAAACTCCTTATTTGTTCATCAAAAAACAGAAACAGCTCGGCTATGTTCAAAACTGTGTTTTGTTCTCTTCAAGCAAATATAGCTTTTTTCTAGTGGACTTACGGACAACAATGCTTTGCCCAGCTCCGCTTTGGTGGAGTTTGGGCTAAAAGAATGGCAGCAGTTTGTTCCCCCTGAAGCACGTCGGAAATACTTGAGTGGAACCATTTAGATTCAACCAATTCTTTTGTTCAATTAATTTCATGGTTATTATCAATTCAATAAAGTGAGTAAAAGTATAGGTTATCTTATAAAAATATAAGTAAATCGTTTATTCAATATTTTTATGTGGTCAGTTTCACCATCTTTTTTGAAGTAGGTATAAAGTAGAAGGTCCTGCTTGTTAGGCTCAAGTAGTAAAAATTCGTTTAAATTCATGTTACGACGCTCCACTTACGACCCCCAAAGATTGTGATACTTAAC
Organism: Hypomecis atomaria; assembly: GCA_964007245.1. Taxonomy (NCBI): domain Eukaryota; kingdom Metazoa; phylum Arthropoda; class Insecta; order Lepidoptera; family Geometridae; genus Hypomecis; species Hypomecis atomaria. The sequence continues at coordinate 12,302,662 of OZ023301.1, forward strand.
TTACATGTTCCACTGTCTTCAGTGTGTCAGTATTACAAAGTTATTGTGGCACGTATTAAGTCAATCTCTGCATGTAATCTAAAAGTTCCGCGTCATGATAAGCTTAGTTAAGCCCATAGCGTAAGTGAAAATGTCTTAGCCGTCGTTTAAGTATTATTTATCGTTTTGTTACGAAGCGGTGAAAGTCGAATGCTTTGGCGATTGTCAGTTAATTGCACAACGTCACTCTAGGGCTCATTATGTAAGTTCTTTTTGTGGGTAGACAAGTGGTAATCCCACCTTGTTTTTAACCCATGACTAAAAGGTCTATTTTGTTCAGGGGTTTGAATCCAGGTCTGTCTGTGCTACACGCGTCGTGTCATTCGAACAAGTGAATCGATTTCAATGTGGGTTCTTTCAGTTTGAAAGCTGATGTTATCTGCTATTATAAAAAAATCATGGACTTTTGACAAAATGTATCAAACAGTTGATCATTTTTGGGGTTTTAGGATTGATTCCATAGTAACTTAATATTATTAATTGTTCATCATGATATATTAAAGCATATGAGTACCTACCTACGTAAGACACCAGAAACTTTTTCTATTACTCAATTTAAATTTTTAGTTTTCCACGTAGGTTATCTTAAAATAAAAACATCAATAGCATTACTTTAAAAACATTGAAATATAATTCTACGCTACCTAATATATACATATGCACCAAAAGTATGAAACCTACCTATATACAAAATAAAGAAATAAATGGCATTACTTTTTTTGTCAATTTATTCACATCATTCACACTCAACTTTGTCATTACTAACTTCTAATACCTACCAGTATAATGGCACATTATTTACTCATGTTAATATCCACAAGTGACATTATGTTAAGTACATCAACACATTTCGCCCATTCTTCTTTAGGTCAGTTCCATCCATTCTACCGTGCTTCCAAAATAAATACACTAAGTTATATAAGTCGGTGTAACTCCTTCATAATAGGTACTCACATGTTATGAAATTTGTTATCTAGTGTCTCATGAGAATCTATGCGGTTGTAGGAATGGTACGTAATTGTTGAATAAGATGGCGACACTGTGCCGCTCATTTCGACTATTGTTGGTAATGTTGGTTATTATTTCTTAACATTTACTTAGTAAGAGGCATCAGAAATGTAGAGATTCGTTGGCGAATCAAAGTTTCGACGACCAACGTGGATCAGAACGGTTAGCATACAGACATACAATGTGACAGATTGACAGATTGAGATATACATAATAGGTAATATACTAAATACATACTTAAGCAAAATACCTTATTTAATACTCAATACTAATACATACGAATCACTACTTTGCGTGCTTTTTGCAATCTAACAACAACAAAATTAAATAATATTTCCTAAATTTATTACTAATACTACTAATGATTTTTCATATTACTAATTAACGCGATTAATTTTTTTTTTTTTTTTTTTATATATGATACTCATTACGCATGTATAGGTACATAGGAATTAACATTTGTAAACATTTAATAGCACTTTTGAACAGTTTGGAAAGAAACTAGCCACCGCGACACAGGGAATCCTACAGCGGCGGCTAGAGAATATAATGATGGATAACAGTCACACAGGACACAAGTCAAAATTAATACTTACAAAAAATTAATACTTAGTACTGTTAAAATGTTTTTGATGAATAAAGAATTATTATTATTCAAAAAAAAAAAAAAAATAAAGCTTAGACCCACATTCCACTAAAGCTGAGCAGTGATGTGCGGAGATGATCAAAGCATTGTATTCCGTCAGTACACTGCGTTAATGCCAGGTTTGCTTGTCAAGAAACAATACACTAACATGCGTGAGCCCAGCGGGTTTTGTTTTTTCGACAACAAACATGGAATTTTATGCAGTTCTCTCAGACTAGGTATCTAGTCTAGAGTGAATAGGTATCTTCTAAGTCTGCGTGCTTCATCTTCGACCACAACGTCGCTTACCATCAGGCGAGTTGGTGATCAAGCGTATTCGCGTTAAAAAAGGACGAGAAAATGTTTTGCCTATTTTTGCACATTCCTGCCTTCATCATCGATTTTTTTATGTTTCATATTGATGTTTAGTTTGAGTTCAAGCTTTTAGCCTTTCTTGTAGCTTTTTGAATTCTATTCGAGTTGGTACTAAACTCTTAAACTAAACTAACAGCTGACACCAAAATATTTCTTGAATTTCAATTGCATCAAACATAAGCTTAAATTGTACAGAAGCATGTAAATGACGTAATGCAGTATAATATAAACTTATGCATAATGCATAATTATTGTCTTTGAATAATAATGAATGTCTAGTTCTAGAATTGGTAGGTAGTAGGCTTAAATTAGTAGTACGTAGGCATACTGGGTATTCATTTGCAAAGAGGTATAAGTACTTATAACTATGAATGACTTTTACTATGAGATCAACTTCAAAAATGAAAGAAATAAATAGATATTCATTAAAAAATGTTGTTAATCATGTCAATAATTAAAATTACATACAAAAAAAAATAAACACATTAGGTCACCTTTTCTTACTGAACTTTGTAACCAACTTATACGTAGAGCAATTTACATAATGATATTTCAACTATTCAGGTTGACGTTTCAGTCTTTTTGTAAATTATCAACTAACGGGTGTTTTCGTGGTTCGAATGCTGAGGAGAGTCCATGGAGCAAAAGGTAGAGAGACGGCATCTGCCGACATTGTGAACGCCACTTCAATAAAAACAAACATTCAAAAATTTCCTGATGAACAAAGTAATAATTTTATTTCAAAAAGCGATACCAGAACATATTATTATTACAAAATTAACATTATTAGGAAATATGAAATATTAATTTAATACTTCTGCTCTGTTCTGATTATTTACGTTGTCGCAAAAAAAGTTCTTGCTATTGATGATTCGATTCATGTGAATACATGGTGTGATTATGACACATGGCTCATATAATTAATTATATAAAATCCATTTTTAATTTATGTATTTGTTTAGGTTTGTACATATAGCATAGTAGTTGTAATATATAGTTAAGTTTAATGTTTTATGAAATGTTATATAAGTTTTGTGTCCATAAACTACTACATTTATGTATACAAATTACAATGGTAATAAGTTTTAATAACAACTGAATGGCTCCTAAACTAATTTAGAGCAGTATTTCAGGAGTCGATAGACTCTCAAAAAAATATATTATAAAAACGATAATTAAGTTTTTGAAATAATTTTAAATTGTGGTCGTAAATAAAGAGTTTTCTCTGTCTGTCTCTCTGGTATTTATTAGTATGAGGTGCTTTTAGTCACGCTTAGCGCATAGATAATGACATATCTCTACCTTTATCTACGGTAGAGCCTAACGGTGTCTCGAGACGTTCTAACTCATCAGTCTCTGGCCCGCGGTCGCAATTTGAGAACATAAGAAATAACTACTTATTGCTATTAATAATAGGTTATCTTTTTATTTGAGATGCATGTCATGAAGCAACGGAATTGTGTTAAGTGATAAACCGTTTCGTACCAATGTTTATGTTTCGAATTTTCGAAAGAAACTTGCACTGCTTTCGTGGCCTATTTAAGCATATAAATTATATTTTTATCATTATCATTATTTAAAATCAAGAAAAAATTAACAATCTCTTGAAAAGTGTCATTCATCCTCGACCTTGGATTAATAATAAACTCTATTCCCATTGACAAAATAAACAGCTGTTTTTTTTGCGCTTATGGTCGGTTTTATCCCAATATTAGGCTTAAAAATTATAAGTAGGTCTTACTACTTATTCATCGTAAATAACGTAATAATCCACTTACGGCCTTCTTTATCTTATATCATAGTCAAAGAGGCGTGGGTTCGATCCCCACCCAGGGCAAACATTTATGTGATGAACATAGATGTTTGCTCTGTATCTGGGTGTTATTTAGGTACTATCTATATAAGTATGTATTTAAAAATATGTATATGTAGTATATCAGTCTCTGGCAGCCATATCACAAGCTTTGCTTAGTTTGGGGTCAGGGACCGTGTGTAAGATGTCCCCTAATATCTACCATTTACGTACTCATACTCGGTACAAGTACTAAATCATGAACTAAAACAGATATTTTTGGAAAAACAGATGTCAAAGGTCAGTATAATTATTAAAATTAAGCTAATTTCAGCTGTGATCTAATTTAAATGACACTTTCGTGTATATTTATGAAGTTGTGAAAGAAAGCGAAAGTAGAAAGCCTTTCTTCGGTAACATTACGTGACATGTCCCGCAATGTCCATATAACTTATAATTTGTTACGCGACAATACGCTGCGGTCAACTGACGCGTTCTTTTCATAATAACATGAGAAAAAGCTGGTTTCATGGGGCTCTTTGTAATGTTGAGGTCAAGATTATGGCGGTGAGTAGTGACTAGCCGGTAGTCGGTTACTCTAGTTACATTTCTAGTGATATAAATAATAACATCACTTACTGGTCCCGACTTGAGTATTCTAGCGCTGTTTAAATACATGCAGCAATGGTTGAGCTGTGATCAGTTACATGGCAAAGCCTTTTACGAGTATATACCCTTTAGTAATTGTTTTTCTATTTATTTGGTCAATATTTTTGTAAATTCATAGTTAAGTTACATAGTTCTTTGGTTAGGCTTTAAAATAAATTTTAAGTACTGTGTAGAACAGCTCAATTTTTGAAATTTTACAAAGGGGTTTTTATAATCGCATGCTATGCAATCTCGTTTGCAAAACCATAGTCCATATATAGATATACCATAGATAGATATTCCATGTTTGCTCCAGCGCTTACACAGTCTCGTAACCACACATAATAATATCTACGGCGTAGCGGGCTATCCGATAAATGAATACGTAATATTAAATATCCTTATAACAATAACGTGTATATGACTTAAATGCAGATGAGTACATAACCTAATTGCCCATTAATTACTTAGTATTAGAAATAATTATTATTCGAATGTGTGTTAGAGAGTAATTTATATAATTTGACAGCTATTTAATAGCATTTTTTGTAAGATTGAGCTGTCAAAATTTAATTAATGATCTCTCTAAAGCAGGATGTTGCAGAAACGAGTTGCATATGGAAGTTGTAATGCGTAATCATTAAGGTACTAAATTAGAACAAATGGTTTAAATGGTTTCGTAACAGTAAGTACTAAATTATTAGTGAAAGTATACACAAATGAATGAAGTCTGCAAATTTCATAGTATTTAAATTAAATCCATTATTTTACAATTTCTTTGTCAACGGTAAATAGTAGGTTCCACTTGTTATAAACAAGCATTTACTGTAAAATAAATATCTGCCATTTGTTCAGATCAGTTGTTGACTGTACATAATTTAAAAAAATGTTGAAAATGCGCAGTCAAGTATTTACCTAACTCAGTCCTCCTGCTCATAGATTAGACAGACAAGATATACAGTATATACGAGTATATGTGTATTTGAGAAGTTAGTTAGTTACTAACTGATCCATTCAAACACAAACTTTCTTACGTAGGTGTAAGGTAGACGAATGACTTCTTTAAGACCGCGGGATCGCGCTGGATGCAAGACGCTTCCAACTGATCTTATTGGAATTCTATAGGGGAGGCCTATGTTCAGCATTTTATGGCTGAAAGATGGATGGTAGGTATATACGTACCGTGTACTTCTACTACTGTATACTTGACGTCCTCATAACAGGCGTAAGACGTACATGTTCTCGATTGAAAGCGACTTGTGTCCAGCGCGTTGTTATGGTCTTCATTCGGTTGTCTCTTCACCTTATTCGAGACCATATCACTTGTAAAATACCAAATCCTTAGTGATTAGTGTACACTAAAAATAGTTTTTATCTGTATTATGGTATTGTTATATAGATAGTTTTTTAATGAAATGTGACAAACGTGTGCATTTCCAGTGTCGTGGAACGGTTGCCGCGTAAGTACTCAGGGACGTAGGGACTAGGTACAGGATCGGACAAAGTCATAGGAGAGTCGATCACAGAAATATTCATCCATCAATCCATCCATCAGCCACAGGACGTCCACTGCTGGACATAACCCTCCCCTATAGATCTCCAATAAGACCGGTTGGTAGCGGCTTGCATCCAGCGCGATCCTGCGGTCTTAATGAGGTCATCCGTCCACCTTGTGGCCGGACTTCCTACGCTGCGCTTGCCGGTGCGTGGTCTCCACTTGAGAACTTTTCGACCCCATCGACAGAAATATTGGCGATTCTTAATTCGACTGAGTCTGTGAGACGTATCCTAGGTATTTGAAAGTTAATTACACACACACTGATATGGTTACACTCAAATTACGTTCTTAAAACGATCCATAAGTCTCCAATTGAGTCATGGTTAAAGACAATCATCTTTATCAAAATGTTTGCTCCCGTGGGTAATACATTACCACGAGAACAGTAGTTGCCAACATCACGGCAATAATACGTGTAATTTACCAAATTACATCGCTTACAAAAGTGTAATAAAACGTTACTGTAATATGAATCGAGCTTTTGCAATAAACAAGTTTTCGGTAGTTATAGATAACGCCATTACAAAAAACTTTGATTGCCTTTTAGCATTCTCACTCCAGAATAAATTGTTTCAGTAAATTTATGCGTGAAAGTATAATAGTTATTAGTAACCACAAAAACTAACCTAAAAGTTAGGTAATAATTATTATGTTAGAAATAGCCTAGTTTTATAGAATACCTAGTATTTAAAAATATCAAAAATCATTTTGCAAAGTTTCTTTATCACTACATAGTATAAAATAAAGTCGCTATTTTTGTCTGTATGCTTAAATCTTTAAAACTACGCAACGGATTTTGATGCGGTTTTTTTTAATGGATAGAGTGATTCAAGAGGAAGGTTTATATGTATAATACACCTGTGCGAAGCCGGGGCTGGTCGCTAGTTTATTTATATAGTATAAACTCTACATTCCGCACTAAGATTTTTTAGGTCTAGAGCCTCTCATTTGCGATATTTGCACCACGCCTACGCAGCCTTAAATCTATCTAACAATTCGCGATCTCGTAAACTTGTCAATTGTGTGGTATTCAGGCCACCGGAGCTTCTGAGATACAAAAACCTGATTCCAACACATGGCATAGAAAATTCAATCTTGATTAAGGCCCAAACTCTACTAAAGCGGAGCTGGGATCTGCGGAGATAAGTAAAGTATTATAGTCGGTAACTGCTCGACATTAATTCCATATTTGCTAAGTACGATTCAAAACACAATCGTGACCGTAAACAAGTAGATTCGCCTGTAAGCTCATGACAGAAATGCCATATAGCTTAGCAAAAATGCAGAAGCATAAAATTACTTTCCGGTCAGGTTATGTTTTGTTTCTTGATAAATAAATATGGCATTTATGCAGTGGAGTTTTGGACTATAAAGCTGAGCTTAGTTTTACGCGTTTCTGCTTCGATCTGCTTTGGTGGAGTCTGACCTTTAATCGAGATGATATCTATTCCAATTTGCATTTGAACGTTTATCAAATATTTCATCGATGTAATGATTTATGGGTTTTAAAGATATTTTTATAGGAACAGGTGTGTTTGATATTAGTTGAGAATGTTGAGATGTAGGTTGAATCTATATTGATATTTAAATTGTTCAATCTACTCGTATATAAGTCTATGAGTCATGAATCAAGACACAAAATTGGCGTTATTTATTTGTGTTTACTAAATTAATGTTTGCTAGCTAATATGTATAGTGAAGAATCTCGTAAATAAATGTCTAAATAATTATCACAGTATTATTTTGTTATGTATACTGTCCCCGATAGTTAAAAAGACGCATCTAACGTTTTTTTGTCGTAATTGAGTTACATCTCGTATATTACCAGACTGAGGAAAAAAATCGAATCTGCAAGTAGGTACGTATAAATCAATATAGTACAAAAATATTAGGTGCATCGTTTTAACTATCGGGGGCAGCATAGTTTTTGCCTATTTGGGTATACTTAACCGTACCTACTTACTGTAACTTAATAATCTGATTCTACCTGGTTAAAATGCGGTATATTTAAGTACTAGGAATAATTTTCCAAGAGAAAAAATAAAGAATATTTTTAAAGGTCAATAATAGTGAACTAAAACAGCTTAAAAATGAAATATATGCGAAATTCAAACAATAATTATAAATAACATTTCAGTAGCTTTGCCGACAAAAGATTGTTAGAGAGAACTTCTTACATCACAAATAAAACTCATACAAAAGACTTCAACGCGTTCGCTTCACTTGTTAGCTTTCCCAATTAATACGTTATTCGCAATCATATCATTATGAATCATTTTATCTAAGTGTAATAGTTAATCATACCCAAACCAAGTGTTTATTTTATAAACAAAATTATAAAACCAACACGTTTATTTAAATTTATCATTTCATACAAAAGTCAATCTGAACTCGACATGGTCTAAAAGTAGCACTAGGTGAAGTTTAACCGTCCAAGATTAAGTCGAAAGTGTTAAAACCATACCACCCACTGCGATAAACCATCTTACCAACCTCTAGAATAATATTAGCATACAAATTAAACGCTAAAAACATAATTAAGCTTGCTCAATGAATTCAGAAGTGTCTATCAACATGCTCTCGGTTTTAATTGTATTTTGGCAACTAAAATATGACTCAAGGTTATTTGATTAAGTAATGGGTGCGTGAGAGATCTTTTTGAATGAAAATAGATGTATTAGGGCTCATGTCCACTGTTCTGCGTGGTTATGGGTTACAAAACCGGCCGAATTTATTTTCCTACTGGTGATGTAAGCAAATGATGTAAGGTCTTTATTGTAATTTAGTGATAGAAGATATTGTCACAATTGTGAAAATAAAAAACTTAAAAATTAAGATTGTAGGGGTAAAAATTTAAAGCACATTATTTGTTAGTAATACGTAGTTTATCTAAGCAAATGAAGTAAGGTCTTTATTGTAATTTATTGATAGAAGATATTGTCACAAATGTGAAAAAATCTTTAAAAAATCAGGTTGTTGGGTAAAAATGTAAAAGCACATTATTTGTTATAGTAATCTTCATGTTTCAATATATCCGTACAGTCGACTGCCTCGGTAGCTCAGTGGTTAGTGACCCTGACTTCTGCATCAAAGAGGCGTGGCGTGGGTTCGATTCCCACACAAGGCAAGCATTTATGAACATAGGTGTTTGCTCTGTGTCTGGTTGTTTTATTTAGGTACTATCTATGTAAATAAGTATGTTTTTAAAAATATGTAGTATATCCGTATCTGGCAGCCATCTCACAAACTTTGCTTAATTTGGGGTCAGAGACCGTGTGTAAGATATCCCCTAATATTTATTTAGTTTTGGTTTAGTAGTTAGCCCCGTACTAATAAAATCATAACAATAACTATATCTGTTGCTCTAAATTTTACGCAATAAGTGATAGCAAGTAGGTAAATAATATTATTATTTGTTGGTTGGCTATTGTAGTGTTGTGATATTGGCGTATATTGTTCTAATTATCTGTTGCGATTGATGGTTAACTAGCCCAAATAGCAGTTTTATATCTTTATAAACATCTCAAAAATTGCCACACACATAAGCGGGGCCACTAACTCAAAATTGTTGTGGTGTAAGTTGTAATCGCAGTCCCATTTGGTTTGAATCCTCTTAATACTGATCAATGCCCTTATTTTGTAAGAAGTTACGAGTACATCGTGATCTGTTTGTCAACCGCTGCTTTGGCTTGGAATTCCGACGATAGCACGACGTATCGAATGAAAAGTAGTGTATAAAGTTCAGTCCACCAAAGTGGAGGGGAGATGGGTAGAGCTAAAGCAAACCCAATTATCACGCAACTAAATATTGACTTTGAGTTTCGTATTGGAAAGAGGGAATGGACATGGCTAAACTAACGCCGTTATCACGTAAATAAAGAAGTTGAATTTTGCAAATCGCAAGTCAATTCCAAAAACGCCTAGCAATTTAACGAAGTGCAAAACACAGCCCCGTTCCGCTCATGACTGTGATCTGATGGCTGTAGGCTGGATGGCTAACCTTGGTGTCAGATATTTTAAGAGTTTTGCACAAATGGTCTCCACTGTAGTAGTTTGTAGTTCGTAACTGCAGAGTTTTATTCATCTTAGCTCCGTTTTAGTAGAGTACGGGCCGAAGATGTAGCTAACTGTGAAATGATGTGTATTATTGTGAATCTTGGTCCGAGCAGGCTTGGGAGGAATGTTAGGCAACATGGATTGAATAATAATGTTATTGAACATGAATTGTTGCCAAATACCACTTAATGTTGTTCAGTTTGATTCTGTTTTGAATCGTTTTAAGTTGTATTATTATACTACTTGTTTAAGATTTATATTGATGCCTATGCCTATATGCCCAGCCGTGGACACCCTATAACTGAAACGACGATCGACAAAATTGTATTAATGTTTTGCTATTTTTACTTTCTTAACACGTTGACTGCCATGTGTATCCTTTCGGATACACAAGGCGCTACATTCAGAGGCCACGTGTTTCTTTTGGGAAACACACGCATGGCTAACTTTGGAGGCTTGTGTGTCTGCGAAGAAACACGTTTTCATACATTTTACTACGGTTTCTGAAACCTCTGGCCTCCACGATTGTTTCGGTCCGAGTGGGTTTTTTGTATGACTTTTTGCTAAAAAAATATGAGTGAAAAAAAAAACACCAAAAATTTTTCCTATGTCATTTAAGTATTTAAGTTATTTATGATCATTTTTTTAGCATGCAAAAAAAAACAATAATCAGGCTTAAAATAAATCACGAAAAATAACAATAATCAGGCTTAATAATCAGTGAAGTTTCTCAAAACACTCCTCACAAAGCAATGTATTACAAACAGAGCAAATTTTGCTTGTTTGTTTTGCAAATTTGACTTTGCCATCTACAGTTATGCCTTTTCTCCCATACATTTTATAACATTCTACACAACGTCCTTTACGCTTTTTAGGAGGGTCCCCCTTTACATTCCACACATGTTTGTGGCGCCTACCCAACGCTGAGCGTGGTGTTGGTGGTGCTGGACCTTCTTCAATTGTTGTATATTTACGAATCATCTCTTTGATTACTTGTTCTCTGAATTCAGTTATTTTCAGCTTTTTATTTCGGGTAAATATAAATAAAAAAGCAAAATAAAATGTGTATCCAAAATGATACACGCGGCTCCTGAGTAGGTTTTTGGCACAAAACTATTTCAGGGGCCCTGTGTATCTTTAAAGCACACGCGAAAATTAGTGGAAATTAGTGGATAATTAGAAGAAATATCAATGTCTATAGTATTAAAACAGCATAATAGAGCCGATAAAGCAATAAAAAAGCAAAGTCCAAAAAATGAAAAACACCGAAATATAGCGTGGCAGTCAACGTGTTAAGCATGTTGTTTGTAACGACACTGATAGATCGAAGTTACAAAACGATATACCTACTTTAGAGAACATGCTTTTCATATACATTTACATATACATAGTTTCTATCCTTCTTTTTCTTTGTCGGGTCGACAATTAACTACTGTTTACTATTTTAGATAGCTTTCTCCCAATATTTGCCCACAATGAACCCAGAGGTAGTGGCCTCATGGAAATTGAACAAAAAGACTAAAGTTACATATATTTTGAATCTTCAAATGTCCGAAACTATGTTATCACGTATACTACGTATGTAACTTTTTAATTTTATGAATAATACCCGTAACACAATTGAACAAAAATATAATTCAACAAAAACAGCTTGAAACCAAAAGTTCACGGTCTAGGAAGCCTATGAAATGGCGTCATGAGGTCTGTGACCTTCCTGATCTCAAAATATGAATCATACACTATTGTAGATCTGGCATTGCCAAAAAGTCAGGTTTCTGATCTTCTTACTCTATATGGCACTGGTGGATGTTCCAATCCATACAAGTTTATTTAAATTTGGCCCGTGTGGGAGCTGTGTTTACGTATTTTTGTCAATTTTACAAAAGTTTCCGTTTCACGCCTACAGTGAGTGCATAATAAAGCTGTAAAATGTTGTCGGTTGTGCCGTAGGTTGCCTATGGAACGGTTCAGAATAATTATGGTGATAAATTAGAATCGTATTTGTGTTCAAAAAATAGTGACACAAGTATGAGCGCGTAGTGATACACATTTTTGTACTGCAAACATATACCAGTAATAGTACATTGCTGCAGCGGCCAGCAACAGAGGCATTGATGGATGTACGTGGGTAATGTGGGTCTAGGCAAAGCTGAGGCACATAAACCTTAAGTCATCAATGGATCATAATCATCCTAGTTGTTGCCTAGGCTTGTACAGTACTTTTCTCAAAAATGCGCGGAAGTTTGTTACTAAAATAATTTTCAAAATCAAGGACGAACAACAATCTTTTTTAACCTGCCATGGTATTTAATATGCAATTCAGCTCGAAATTTAAATACAATTTGAGATTAGTCCTCCCCATGTTTCTGACTAACATGGCAACCAAGGAATCCAAGCATGCTTAAGAAAAATAAAAATGTTTACGAGTAAATAAAGATTGTGATAACTAAATTTTTTATCTTTTAATAAAGTTAAAAGTCCTGTTTTTCTTCCAGAGTTATTTCTAGTGATCTCTTGACATAGCAAAATAACGTTCTAACAAATCTGATTCGATCCATTTATATATTGTACCATTTACCTAAGTAGTGGACTATGCCCTGTCTTACCTCTGTTATGATAAGAAAAGGCCACGAATTCAGCAAAGGGGCGTAACTATACCTAGGTTATGTACCTACTTAGTTCAATTTTCTGGATAAAAATGCACTACGCTGACTACTGCATTTATTCCCATTGTACTTACAATGGGCACTTGACTAAAGACAAAATATCCTAATAAAGTATGTCTCTTGTTCCAGACACCCAAACATGACATAACGCCTCCAAGATGGCGCTCCGACTAAAGAAAGACATCAAGAAAGCGTCCTACTACGTGTGGTTCCTGGGCGCGCAGGAGTCGCGGGGGCTGCGGGGGGAGGAGTTTGCGCTACCGGCTATACAGATACTCGAGGAGAGAGCCAGGGACTTGGAACCTTTCAAAGTTACCCTTCAGGTTAGTAACACATACCTCTATGTAGCACTTCTACTAAAGATATCAGCTTTGCAACATACAGCGCCCATTTATTCGACCGCCATGGAATCACGCACTGACGCTGACCAATCACGTATCGAAGTCTAAATCGTGCTAACAAAATCTTCTGCGACCAATTGTACCTAGTACAAGTACAGTACAAGTTAAAAGTTCGTACGTTCGTAATTAGACGAGCATAACCCGGATCTAGAACTTCTCTATTAATGAAGAATCTTAAATCTGTAGTTCATTCTCTTAAACCTCCTGCCCTTAAAAAAACATCAAGCAAGCTTCCTACACTAAGATAGTACAGTGTACTAGTCAACCTTGAGTATTATATGACCCACCCTTGACTGTACCCGGTGCTAAGGAGCCCAAAACGATAGCCGCATTGCCGCGCTGGATGGCGATCCAGACAATAATTTTCTCTCTCAGTCTGCGCCCTATTTTTGCGATCAAGCATTTGGCCTTGGCCAAGAGTATCGATATACATAATTTTGCTTTTAGTAGAACAATTATTTTAATACTTCTAAGTAGGTAAGCTTACTTATAAATGTTTCACGTAAGTTGATTTTAAGAATACTTAATATTTTTTATCTACACTAATGTTGTAACATTCTACTTATGTTTCCAATACTTAACTTATAATGACTACTGTTATAGCGCAGACAACAAAACACTCAATTTAAGCAATTTGACATGATGTTATAATATCCACATCGATATCGTAAAATCTCATTATAACATCAATAAAACGCGACCAATTAACCTGGCGAGCCTTATGTCAAAATCCTCATACAAGTTGTATAAAATTTTGATATTAGGCTGGCTTTTGAAAACAGTTGGGTTATACGTGAAAACTTCGTCGAAACAGGTCGAAACTACTAAACTTACATACACAAAACTCTTTGGTAAGATCTTGTGCCAATGAAATAAAAAAAGAACAGCGCGCGCTCGCTCCTGATTGACCCTGCGCGCGCAGCTGCGCTCTCATTGGTTAGATTTTAATGGCGCCAAGTTCACTGTGACAATACACGTACGCGTGAATTTAATGTTTCGCAATATGTTTTTTATTTATTTTTATTAGTGAAGATAAAGTAGTGTATGCAACTGCATATATAACACGGGTATTAAAACACTCGTTACTATTATGAAACTCGCTGCGCTCGTTTCATAAACTCACACTCGTGTTTTAATACCCTTCATTATATGACAGTTGCATAAACTACTATTATATTCTTTTAACGTACCTAATAATAACAGAGGTGTACAAGAATATAAAAGATGTTAGATAAGATCATAATAACTTTGGATATGCTAAGAGGGGTCATAAGTCACTGACCAGTTAAAGACCCACGAAAACCCCTTGAGCTGCTTAAAAGCTTGATATTATCATTAAATCGATTATTACAATCGCTATGAATAACTTGTCGCAAACTAAAACCGCCGTTAAAAGTCGTGTTTTTGAGGTTTTTGTCCTAATATGTGAGAAATATTTTAAATTATTGATTTATATGTGAATAATTTTAAAAAAAGTGCGTTGTTCGCAATGTTTTACGGCGGTTGTTCCGCAACTGGACCAGCGCAGTGGAAATGAAACAATCACCCTATGAGAGTAGGCCTATGTTCAACAGTTGACTATTTAATTCTGATGCAGTATAGTATTCACAATACCAATAGCTAAAAGGAATAGTAAGAAACGATCCTACAACGTATGTCTCTAATAGGAGATAAAAGAGCTACTTAATCAATTAACTGAATCATTGAAATACAAAACCTGTGCACCGACCAAGTTTAGTCGTTATTGGTTGAAACATGCGACATGTACATGAAAACCAGCATTTGTACAGATGAAAACAAAATCGCCGAGTTAAAACGAAGATATTCGCTTCGCTTTCAATGAATAATAACATCTTCGATCTTGCTCACTTCTGTTCATGTTGCTTTTATTTATCGACAAGCTTAACCATGGGATCTAAAGTACCGGAAAAAGTTGTGTAATACAGCCTAAAGCTTTGTTAATAACAGTCTTATACGCTCCACAGCCTTTACGGACATAAGGACGGCTCTAGAAAGTGCAAGATGTTCTAATTGATTTACGATTCTATACCATTACCGTGTAATAGCCAATTGATGGCATTATGTAATGAGATTGCCAGATATGTTAGTTCTGTATTATTTAAGGGTCAAATTGAATAAACGTTATCAAATATCTGTGATGAGAAGTCGTTGATATTGTAGTGGATCGTGACAGCAGTGATACTAGGTTTGTTGTGTTTTCCCAAGGAATAAAAATTGATTGCTGATAAGAATACTAATAAGAATTGTTCGATTGATACTGAGTTATTATGTAACTTACGAGCATATAACTTTATTGATAAACATAAATAAACTTAACTTTTGAAACGTAACCCTACTACTCTATAACAATAGCGAGTTTCGTGGCATAGGTGCAAATATTATAGTGCTGTAGCCGTAGCCTCACTCCATAAACTAAAACTTATGCTGATGCCATTGACATGAAAAATTGCTTGCCTACCTTCGAGCAAATATCTACAGAGCCACATTCCCTAAGTAAAAGTAGTGATAAAATGTCCGAGCGTCGTCATACATACCGACATAGATTTTTACATTAAATAATTCACAATGTACCGTTTTCTTGAATCAAGACGTTATGTCACCTAATTAATGCTTGTAACCGAGCACTTTGGCATCGCACGGCGTTGTAGTCGGTTTGCAATCGCCTTACGACTAACTAAAAAGCCTGCCCACTACCTAGCGTGGGCAGATTTATGGCTCGGACACTTTTTTGCACGATTGTGACTATAGATATTTGCTCGAAGTTGCCTACACATGAAATTCCCGTAGCGCCCTTCAAAGCTCAACTGGAAAACGCAAATATCAATATAACTCCGCCAATTGGTCTTTGAATATTTTTTTTGTGATAATTAGGCAGCACTGGGCATATTAAGATATCATTATACCTATAGATCTATTTGTTAACTATTTTGTCGGGGCGAACCACCTCTTACTCTCCCATTACCTTACGTAGAATACTTACAAGCTGAGCTATTTCTGATTGTCTTTACGTTCTCCAGGTGTCCCACAAGGGTCTGAAGATCGTCCAAAATGTGACGGCGAAGGGCAAGCAGCAGACCATCAAACACTTCATCCCGCACGGCAGCATTACCAGCGCAGTGGTACAAGGAGATGTAGTCGCCTGCGTGCTGCTCCTCTACAATCCTCTCACCGGCTGTCCAGTCCACGTGCATGCGTACAGGTGGGTACCATAGATGTGAATATGTATTAGGAAATTAGCAGACTATAGGCTAGCCACCTAGCCCTACGCAAACTTACTTCCTAAGCAGACTATAACTTGTTGTTTTAGCCAAAGGCTTTCAGGCGGCTTAAAAACTCTGACACCAGGTCTAACCACCCGGCCTATACGAACTAACTTTAGCAGACTATAGATCACTTCATGAAATATTATGCCATCATTTGCTAACCGACTAAGAAATTAAAAATCATATAAATCAGTAGCAAGTTTAGCCGTTCTTGATTTATAAATAGTGTAGCCACAAATGCTGGCGTGTAACCAAAGATATATTAGTTGCATTCTTCAAATAATTGTGCGACTCGTAAAGATTTTTTGTTTTTAATGAGTCAGCCGTTAATTACCTTCGTTATTGAGTAGGTTAATATTCCGTATTATCGAGCTATAATCTCGGTCAGATTTAATTTCGTTCATTTATAATTCATACTTAAAATAATTCTTATTCCTTTCTGACTTCAAGTAAACCCTCAGCAGTAAGGCTACTTGTTTAATTATTGTTAATATCTATCTTTTTTAATACTGTTCTCGTCAGCTATCAATACCTACTCCAAACTTCTAAAACTCCAAACAAAGTGACCTGTAAATCACACACATAAATTACCGTAAATTTATTCACCAGCTACCCGTACTTGCCAGTAATTCGAAAACATTATATTTAGTGCTATAATATTTACTATAGCTGAATACCTTACAAGGCATTATAAAGGCAAGGCATAAGCAGATTTACTTTGTACACGAGGATTTCCTAAAGGACGGATAAATTTTAAGATATTTTCAATATAATCAATTTTTACAAACGGACAAACATTTCTCATTGATCACGTAAAAATTTATTATAATGACAATGTCTTAAAATTTGTCTGTCCTTTAGAGAATTATCTTATATAAAGTAAATCATCATAAATACATTTAGAATTCAATAATTAATTTTTTTTCATAAGTTTGACTGCTTACGCAGTTTCCGAGGAATCTCGAACTTCTTTTTTTAGTTTAAACACCGTTAGTTGTAGTTTAGCTCTAGTGAAGCTCGATTGGAACAAAGCTCAATCGCCAACAAAATAAAATTGTGCTTCTTTTTAGCCTACTTTTTAAATGTCTAATGGTTTAGTATTAGGAAGGTTTATTATGTCCCCCAAAGTCTGCGTTTTTCATTTGGAACCACATTGTACCATACTGTATCGCGGGATGGGGGTCAAACGGGAACTTATTTCCTACATGAAACAAACATACTTAAAACGTGTTTTTAGACACGCTAGTTAAACCCCTAAAAGCAGACTCTGCCAATATGCAGTAATTACTGATATCTAAGATGCGTCGTGCATGCTAATTCAGCAAACATAGGAGTGTCTTGAATGCTTAGCAGTTAGCACTGAAGTGTTGGAAAAATAAAGCTATACACTTGACATCTGGCATTTTGGATTCGATGACCTTTGTAAATGGACAAATGCCATCTAAAAGTGTCAGTGAGGCTAGTAAAATAATAGACGTAAATTGTTAACATTTTGTTTTTGATATACGCCAAACAAGAGTGTAATCTTGAAATAGAGGTGGTAGAGATTTCGGATACCTGATAGCTCTCATTTATTTACCAATTTTTTTAGAAGAGCCCTATTTATTAATTGACAGTGCCAAAAAAGAGACGTGTAATAAAATTATTTGCCCTATTCGCTGGGACAATCGGACGACAAGAGAGTTGCTACTAAAGCACTACCCTTTTATCGAGAACTTTTTCACACGAGATCCAAACATTGCAAATTTTTTCTTTTAAGAATTCGTTCTTTATAAGAAAAGCCAAAATATGGAACGTTCCGTATTTCCATTAACGTACAACGAAGAATCCCGAGTAAATTAATAAAAATACTCACAGTTATTATATTGTAAGCGTTAAGATTATAAAGGAGACAAGACTAACAAAGGGCCGAGGCATCTTCATCTGGCATTTAAACTAAGTGTTATTGCAACTATGTTTAGCAATAGATTCCTACCGTGGCTTTACAACAGACAATTGAATATTAGGGATTTACCAATGGTAAATTACTACAAATTGTATCGTAAAAATAAGCAGTTTTACTATACATATTATAAAAAATTTTTTACGGTTGACACACCTTGGTTATATTGCAATGAATTTGTTCTAAGTCATTTTGATGTAGACAAAGGGTTGTATTTTAATAAAGATAAATACTTTTTAATTTAATTATTTATTTAAGTCGGTCAAGTTCAGTCAAGTCAAGTTATTATTAGTTTTCTTTGTGTAATTTTAACTTATTGTTACAACTTGACGTGCCTAAGCGCATTTTGATAATGCCAAAAGGCTGAAAAAGCAAATACAATACAATACAATTAAAATTTCGTGCTGAAAGTCTATCCTTCATTACATTCTAAATTGTTCTGTTAATTATACTGGGTGCTCCTCTATACGACAGATGTATTCCAGAATAATATTTCACTTATTCTTGTGCTTTGTAATCAGCTTTTATTATGAGACCAACTAAAAATCGCAAATAAAATAAAATAAAACTGTATCCATAAAAAGTTTATAAAGCTCTGGTTTCAGAGTTTTTAAGACACCTACAGGCTTGGTTAAACGGTTAAAACAATCTGTTCAATTTAACGTATCATCCGAGCCGTGGTAGCGCACAATACTATTGATCCGCACAAAATTTCAGTGACATTAAACAAAATTAATGGAACTGCGAATAAAATAATTTATTTTAAGAGTTATTACCATAGTTCTTTAACAAAAGTAGCTCATACTACAATTATAATAACAATGAAATTCTCGACCTAGAATATTATGTCAGCTATGTAAGAATAGTAAAAATATCTTAGTTTTATTTTCCTTAATATTATTACAAAACTAGCTGTCCTAGACTAGAAGTCTAGTCTAGAAGTCCATTATTAAATTGCATATGTATTTAGGTGTTCTGGCTAGGTCTTGCAAAAACCTTAAGGCAGCCTCTTGCCTTTTAAGGCACCACCTGTCTAGGAATGCCCGGCCCTGTGAGCTCGCTTACAAATATGTCAGCCATTGGTTAGAAACGACTAGTACTCAATGTTATACATAGTTTATGTATGTATTTCTAATAAAAATAAAAGTTATACTTTAAAGACGAGCAATAGGCATAATGACTAAAATAATATAATTAGTCCGTCAAAAATGTAAGATATAGCCCGTTAAAGTTCCACGTGACGTCATAAGTGCTTAAATGTGTATAGACTTCTGTGAGAGAGGTGACATCACGACTTTGACAAGGTTTATCTTTGACATTTGTTGTTTGATTAACAAAAGAAATAATACGTGTCCAATATTTTTCGATAGCCTAACTCACGGACTAATAATGATTTTTTTACCCAGTCATATGCCTATTCTTCAATTGTTTGTTGTTTATACTGTTAAGCGTAGACACCTCTGAAAGCCCTTGTTTTTTTTTTTCAAAAAACTCTAGAGCGTTTAATTTATACGTTTATAGCAGTCTGCTAATTCGAATTCTCAGTAGCCCGCACATTACGTTCTTTCAAATAATAGCATGTCATACATTTAATGATCAATTATTTTGCAAATTCAATCTAGATATTATATCTCGTAAACTAGTCGGCAAAGCTTAAACCAGTCTTAATGACTAGGCACGTAGCAGAATAAATATTATTTTATGATCCAGAAATTACAGTCTAAGCTTTAATTCAAAAGCTATGAATCTGGAATAGGTAACTAATTGATTATCTAGCTCAACGAATAATAGCCCAAGAGCCTGTGACTACCGGACTTACGTTTTTTATAAAAGCTGAAAGTTTCTCCGTGCATGCTATCAACTATCAACTTATGTAGAAACAATATGCCTGCTATGAAAATTTGATCAAAGTTTTTTATTGACTTAAAAAGAAATATGTAACTATTTGCTAAGTTATACTTTACTAACGTTTGAATTACGGTGACTATGATCTTTCAGTAATGATAAAAAGAAAACCAAAATCTGTGATCCAAACTAGCCATATCCTGGCCTATCCCGACTAGCCGCACGTGCAATATCTTGATTCCGGATTCAGATTTTGAATTCTTGCTTGCGTACCAAATGTTCAACGTACGCTCTTATTTTTCCATTCGGGAAAAACGTGCTAACATCTAGGTATCCGTATCCTGTCTAAGTCGTACCTTATTATTATGTACTACGGGACTAATTGCGCACTAAAATTACGAGATAAATAAATACCTCATCATCCCGACGTTTCGATCGATTTGTTTCAATCGTGGTCACGGTAGACGTCGGGATGATGATATATTTATTTATCTCATAATTTTAGTGCGCGATTAGTCCCATAGTACAATACATAATAATAATGTGTTCAAATCGCGAAATTTTAATAACAACAAAAGTCGTACCTGTTTTGGAAACATGCACTGAGAAAGTTTCAGTTTTTGCAAATAAATAAAGTGTTGTACTGTAGCCTCTTGGTTTATAAGTACCAATATTCAGCGCGTAATTATGGCAGCATGCTGGGCACGCTGTCGACTAGTGAGCTTGAGTATTTGGATTATGTTTAGACCATCATTACCTAATGGCTAAATGTGATTGCTTTTCGAGTAGTAGCTTCGGATAAGTTGGCTGGGCGAAGTAGATAGATTTATAGCAATCTTGCTGCAGTTAAGAAGCAGGACATTAGTAGGAAAACACGCAAGAATATCAAGTTAAATTATTTCATTAGACATCTGTTGAAGAAAAAAAATGTACTTAATACGTAATTCAGAAAATCTAAGACAATTTAATTTACATTGGTAAAACGATTTATAACATTGAAAATATATTCCGGAAGCATAATTATATTTTAGTTACGTAGACGGAACTAAAGTTTGTAATTTTTGAGATTTATAAAAAACAACAATAGAATAAACACTGATATTCAAATGATGTTTTAGTCGCAATATACTACGAAAAGTGATTTTGAAATAGAACATTTTGAAAATGTCAAAAATAATAGAAGCAATTTTTCTTCAAAACGTTTGCAGTTGCGTTCTTTTGTTTCTGGTTTTCATCAGAAAAGAATTTTAATCCGTATATTTCTTTTAATAATAAGTCATTTTATATCTCCTAAAATTGACTACAGATAAATAAGATTTACAGCTGATTACTAGGTAATATATCTTTGAACAGGAAAAAAACAATCACTCCCAAGGTCAAGAAAGAGTTTGACCAAGCAATCAATACATTTCCATACTGATTCGAGAAAGAAGACTTTACCGTTGTCTAGAGCGCGTGCTTTCTAATGAAATGAAAAGAAACAGGCATCTTCACATTATCTAGCGCAGAGGTGACTATCATGACCCGACTCAGGCACACAAACCCAATAACTTATAAACAAGCTATTGCAAAACCACGCATTCATCGAACGTCATATACTCGACTGTTTTTGCCACATCCTTTCACTACCAGCAATGAGGCACGTACGAATCGTTTTTCACTCAGTTTGACAGTTCGACGCGTTTTGACAGTTGTATAAACATACCTGACGTATAGACGAAAAAGTTGCCTAACTTTCACCAATATTTTGTCGTCGGCCAGTGCAAATAAAAAACATAGTCGTCAACAATGGAACACGTTTGGGTGAAAAAACCAATTGAATGGTTTGTTAATAAAGCGTGAAGTGAAAATTAAAAATTCTCAGTTTGGTAGCGATTGTGCGGACAAGTTTTTTCCCATTTGTATAAATGACAAAGGAAAAGTTTTGATAGAGTCACTTTTATATGCGGATTGAATAGCGCTTTTGGATATCTTTATACGAATGTTTTATTGACTTTCAATATTATCATTTTATAGTCAGGAAACCAGCACGTTCTTTTAGTGGCATATACCTGGATTATTAAAAACATGTTGCTTGTGTCACCTAATTTTATTTTAAAATCTCTAAATATACCATATAAATAAAGATTTTTGAAAATACATACAACTAGCGACCTGCCCCGGCTTTGCACAGGTTTATTATACATATAAAGCTTCCTGTTGAATCACTCTATCTATTAAAAAAAACTGCATCAAACTCCGTTGATTAGTTTTAAAAATATAAGCATACATAGGGACAGACAGACATGGTAACATTAGCGTAGGACGTCCACCACAAGGTAAACAGACGACCTAAGGAGGCAGGATCACCCAAACTGCAAGTCGCTTCCAATCGGCCTTATTAGAGATCTATATGGCAGACCTATGCCCAGGAGTAGACGTTTTAACGTCATACTGCTAAAATGGTAATTATGCCTCGGTGGCTCAGTGGTTAGTGACCCTTTCTTCTGGATCAAACAGGCGTGGGTTCGATTCCCACTCAGGGCAAATATTTATGTGATGAACATAGGTGTTATTGGTAATTATCTATCTAAGTATGTATTTTAAAATATGTATATGTAAGTAGTATAACAGTGTCGGGCAGCCATTTTACAAACTTTGCTTATTTTGGGGTCAGAGACTGTGTAAGATGATTTATTATTTTATGACATAAGTTTACATGTAAAAATTTCAAAAAGTGAGTTATGAAGCTTTAAAACTGCCAGCGCACTATAAACCGCATTTTTGAATGTATAAAACGATATCATAAAGATTATAATTCTTGATTACAATACGGAACCCTAAATGTACATTTTTATCCTCAGAAAACTTTAATGAATTATTAGCTGGTCCCTGGCATTCACTTGAGATAGGTCACATGTGAGTCAGAGGTCTCACCTGAGGTCGGAGCCAAATACCTACATAATTAAATAGATTTTTAAACAAGACTGACATCGATATCTTTTGAACAGACAATTAAATTTCTGAATATTTGATGCGGACTAAAACTTTGTCACTAGGCAAAGAGTTTCATTAACAAATATCACAAAAAAAATGCAAAAAAAAATCGAGCTTAGGCCATTACCTTGTACAGTATTCAATTATTTGCTTTTTGTTTTGGAAAATGATTTTCTTATTATTTTCTTTCATAACACTCTTCATTTAAAGTAATTTCATAATTTCGGATCTTACTTTCTTATCTTCTTTTGACATCGCTGATTGTAGGCATAAGGCAACGTACTCGTAATGGCAGCCTTGAACAAAAATCAAATTATAAAATATGAAATTCCATTCAAATTAAGCATTTAATGCAGTTGTTTTACTCTGCGCATTTATTTACCATATTTAAATTGATTGTTTTGAGCTACTACTGTATACAGTCTGGTCCCACTTTGCAAGATCGTCTTTATTAAATAAACGTATCTGAAGCAAAGACAATGTATTTGCATAGCTTCTATCGCGGGCCTTGAGCGCGGGGACCGAATCCAGAAATTCCGTAACGAAAAAACCTCACGCTCCCCACTCCGACGGGCAAGGAGGTGTGGCTTGAAGGCCGTGCATCGTCTAACGTCGTTTCAGTTTGGCAGTCTTCGACACGGCGTTGCGTGCGATTAGACGTATTGTACGACTCTACGAAACTCGCACGAATCGAGACGAAAAAAATAAATTAAATTATAATTGCATAAGTTGATACAAAATGCTATGCAATAGCTTTTCCGCGGCAGTCCCCGAGTGCCACGCGTCTTTTTTTTATTTTTCAAGAAATTATTTTGTTAATTCACTGCAGCCGGTCTTGAAAAGACACGACTAAAAGCTACTACATTGTATCCAACGAATTCCGTAATCAATTTCTGGAGCTCTATTTTCAAAACGACAGCAACGACTATTAGAACAGGAAAGTTTGTGCAAACCAGAGAGCGCAATAGGTATACCGTTCTTGAAATTCATTTCTATTGTTTATAAATTGAGCTTCAAGTCTTATTTTTGTCATCATTTGCTACAATTTATAGGTCATGGACAGTCATGGTCTATAGATGGAAAGCGTGTTGTCCTGTCGATTATGTCTCTGTAGATGATACCAATCATAGGGCCTATAATCGTATTAAGTATTTCACCGCAAGTTAGAACAATTTTGGCTTCATCTAGTTCTCTTCAAAGCTTGATCTCATCAATAGGCATGATAACTAAAATATGATTAGTCCGTCAGGATAGACTTATAAAAAATATTAGACACGTATTTTTTCTTTAGTTAATTAAACAAAAATTGATGAAAATAGCCCGTTAAAGTTCCGCCTGACGTCACAAGTGCCATTCAAATGTAGGTATAGACTTCTGTAAGAGAGTTGACTTCACGATCCCCCACTCCCAAACTTTGACAAGGTTTATCTATATCATTTGTTGTTTGATTGACAAAAGAAAAAATCACTTATCAACACTAAGGCATTTACAATAACCTAGGCAAGTACAAAGTGTTTCGAGTAGGTCCTATCGAATCATCGACACTTCGGCCTTGGCATTAAAATGTCAGCATTCCGCGGCGGAGCTCAGTTTCACGATTATAATACGAGATGAGGATCCTCTATTGTCGTAAAGCTTGTTTTTGCTTATACCTAGTGTTTAAAACTTAACCCTGATAATATCTAGATTCAATCAAAGAAGATATATGGGAATATGGGAAGAATCAATTCAATTAGCTGTACCTACTTAATGCTGAGATGTAATTGTGCTTTTATATGTCAATAAAGAATTTTTTTATTCATTTATTTATATAATTGACACACAGTCATAGAACAAAAGAAAAAGCGCAAACTGTTGATTGACGTTGTGTGTTATTTTTCCTATTTTGTTGAACAGTTTGGTTTTGGTTTTAATTACACTGATAATGCCTGCATTGAATAAAAGGAATATAAATCTATTCCATTCAAAGAAATTAAAAAGAGATGTAAACAAACAGTTGACTGTGGTTTCGCGTTCTTGTTAGTCGATTGTTATAAATCTAGTCTTTCCGTACACTTAGTTACCAATAATGTTTACAACAATTAAGTTTTTAGCAAAAAACTACATTTGAGACTATTATTTTCATTAATAAATAATCGCATGATTTTAAACTTTTTTTTTATAAAACCAATACTGATAATGCTTACCTACTTATAGAATTGGAAGTCCAAAAACTTTGCGAAAGTAACCTTGTATGATAATATCAGTTCCGTATTCCAAGACCACTTAACCCTTAAACACCTTTGAGTATCGATTTCTAAAAATGCACCAAATTATTAAACTCTTTTGTTAAATTTATTTACGTTACATAGCCTGTAGTAGCCTGTTGTAGTTTAGTCTCGGTCGACCAAAATCTGGCTCTGCGTTTGACGAAATGTGCAAGTCGCGTAAAATATTCAAAAGTAAGCTAAAGTGGTGTCAAAAACACCAAGAGCAAATAAGAATGGACATCATTGCCAAGCAAAGAGCAGAAAAAGACTTTGGTAGATTTTGGAAATCCACTAGTAAGCTTAATGTTGGGCCTGGTCTCCCAGCGAGTATTGGTGGAAGAAGTGACCCGAATGAGATAGCCAACATGTTTAAGGCTCATTTCAAAGTGCAGTCTCCATTGGGTCCTTCCACCACCGCGCTCGGTAATGCGCCTGTCGTGCTGGAAGATGAGCCTCTACTTAACTTTTCTGCAAACCAAATAAAAAAGGTTATAAGTAGTATGCGTAGAGGTAAGTCTCCCGGTCACGATGGGATCAGCATCGAACATTTTAAATTTGCAGGGGTGCACTTGCCGAGGGTTCTGTCTATGTTCTTCAATATGTGCATTAGTCACTCCTACTTGCCTGAGGACTTGATGAAGACCATCGTGGTGCCCATAGTGAAGAACAGGACAGGTGATATCTCGGACATGAGCAACTATCGCCCGATCTCCTTGGCAACTACAGTAGCTAAGGTGTTGGATAGTGTGCTTGATCAGAGTTTGGATAAATATGTACAATTACATGACGCACAGTTCGGTTTTCGATCTGGACTCTCCACCGAAAGCGCAATCCTGGCTCTCAAGCATACTGTCCAATATTATACGGAGCGGAAAACACCGGTTTTTGCCTGTTTTCTTGATCTTTCCAAGGCCTTCGATCTCGTTGCATATGATGTGCTTTGGAGAGAGATGGAGAGCAGGGGAATCCCGGCTGGGCTGCTCCGGATATTTCAATATTGGTATAGTCGCCAGACTAATCACGTTAAGTGGGCGAATAGTGTTTCGGACTCATATGGGTTGGAATGCGGGGTAAGACAGGGAGGGCTGTCCTCTCCGAGAATCTTCAATCTCTACGTGAACGGTCTCATAGCCGGGCTCAGCAGCATGCGTGTCGGGTGCCGCGTCGGGGGTGTCTGTGTAAACAACATCAGTTACGCTGACGACATGGTCTTGCTGGGCCCGACTGTGAAGTCCATCCGAGATATGCTCAAAGTTTGTGAGAACTACGCCGCATCGCATGGTCTCATCTATAATGTCAAGAAAAGTGAGTTCATGGTCTTTGGGGCTGCCGGCAAGTGTCCTGAAACTTTCCCTCCTATTACCCTTAATGGCATTAGCTTGAACCGAGTAACTCGGTTTAAATATCTCGGACACATACTTGTCGACGACCTTAAGGACGATGAAGACGTGGAAAGGGAGCGCAGGGCGCTGGCGGCTCGAGGGAACATGTTGGCCCGCAGATTTGCTCGTTGTTCAGATCAGGTCAAAGTCACGCTATTCAAAGCGTATTGTCAGGGGTTGTACACGGGTGGACTGTGGTTCCGGTGCTCCCAAAAGTCAATGGATACCCTGCGCATCCAATATAACAATGTATTCAGGATGATGTTGAAACTCCCTCGATTTTGTAGTGCTTCTAACATGTTCGCGCAAAACCACGTTGATGGCTTCCACGCCCTCATTAGGAAGAAGGTGGCGTCACTAGTGAGGAGGCTACGGGGGAGTGACAACACCATCCTGAAATCGATAGCGGACGACCCGCATGCTCCTGTACTGGGGCATCTCGTGCGGACCATGGTTCCGCAGGGGATGCCTCCAAAGTATATGACCAGATAAATATCTAACCCTAGTTTGTAAGCATTAGCATAAGTTACTAACAAAAGATGGATCATGTTTGAGTTGTCCGAAATAAATAAATTTTGAATTTGAATTTGAATAGCGTGCAAGGCCTCCAAATAGTTAGGTTAGGTGTCGAAATCGAATTGCAAAAGCATTAAATTGATTTACAGCCTGTGTAAATCAAATTGTTTGTGTGGAATTTAACACATGTCTTCCCATTTGTATGTTATAAAAACACTTACCGTGTTTATGCTAATAACATGTTTGTATGTAATATTGCGCATTGAATTGGGAAATTTGTTGTTATAGAAAAAGGGATTTTTGGGTAAGTAGAGTAGGCAAATACTCGTAATCAATTAATAAGTATAAAATTAAGGACTTAGGAAACTCAGTGTTGTATTTTGGCAATCATCATTTTCTCGTTTGTTTTTTTCATTATTTACTTACTTAGTTTTATACACCTGACTGAGTAACGTAGATATTAGATTAGAGTGGAGTAGATATTATTCACTAGTATCTGAAAAATATATCAAAAGATTGTAAACTGATCAGAGATTTTTATAAAGTAAATTAACATTTTAATTAAATGATGATGTTTTTCGTGTGGACGTCGTTAATTTTTTAGTACATTTTTGTCGTAATATCAAAAGCAGTTCAGCACTTAGAGAACTACCGATTTACATAAAGTTTAGCAGTGGTGAACGCTTGGGTAAACAACAGCTTTTTTCCTTTTACCGATGGTAAAAAACCACTAAGTCTATGTGGTTTTTGCAAAGTACTTTTGCGTGACTCGTGTTTAAATACACTTTCCACTGACCCCGTAAATTAAATGTCAATTTGTCAACAATGGCTAATGCAATATGTATATGAATACATACTATTACAAAACAAATAAAACTAGAACGCGACCGTATTTAATAGCCATAACACAGTCGGCATGGCATTATAATATATTAGTTGTATTACCCAATGACATTGCATGGTAATGCAGAGGGCCCGCCCGTGGGTACCGGTCCTTAACGTGCTTTGGCTTGCGACATATCCGTCACTACTTGTGTTAAGATTTGGAGGCAAATCATCATTATAATCATTTTTATATCAAAATTACCCGCTGCTGAACATATACCTCTCTTCTAGTAGTAGTCCACTTATGTCAGTCCCGGGCTAATCCTATCTAGATTGGACCCGCGAAATATAGGTTTCAAAATCTATAGACTGTTGTCTTGCAAAGTGTTTTCTTTGTAAAGGGGCTTTCAGTGGTAAAATATCTTATTGTTATGAATGGTAACTTGCTACAGATTCACCCCAAATTCACAAAAAAAATCTGCTACTGTTTCAATCAGTTGTTTCGTAGATTTTGTAGAAAGCCAATGAACTTCACTACATAGTATAAAACAAAGTCGCTTCACTGTCTGTCTGTTTGTCCTTATGTATGCTTATATCTTTGAAACTACGCAACTGATTTGAAGCGGTTTTTTTTTAATGCGGAATGTATATAATATGTATAATACACCTGTGCGGAGCCGGGGCGGGTGATTTTGTTCGCGATTTCGGGATTTCCCAACCCCGAAAATGCACCGAACTGCATAGTAAAATCTGTTCTAAATGGCGAACGCAAATATTTCTCGAAATCTTTGCATATTTCCACGAGTCCAACACCTTGTATAGTGGAGTGAAGTAGTTCGTGAAATGATGTTGATGATGATGTTTGACTTACTGGTCTAAGTGGGTTAAAAAATAATACAGCATTTTTTAAAGACACAAATTTAACTGCACTGAACCAAATTGTTATTACATATTCTATAGAGAGCGGAACCTTTCAAACCGGTAAAAATAAGGCAAATATTACGAACAGTTAAACGGACGATATTGTGATTCAAGTTGGTCAATGTTTCCGATTGTAAGTTAAAATACATAAACACCATTATATTTATTGACGGCGGCTTTCACAGTAGGCCTCCCACAATCTCCACCTAAATATTACATCTGAATCATAAAAAATCTTAATCTCTGAATCTCTCGAGCATCGACGTAAGGTAGCGTGCTTATCAGCCTTTTACCGGATTCAATTCGGAGAGTGCGCCCAGGAGTTGCACAATCTGGTCCCACCTGCCTCTTTCTTCTATCGTACGGCTAGACAGACGCGACCAAAGCGCCACCCTTTTATGGTGGACATTCCTTCCGTTAGAACCAAGCGTTTCAAATCCTCATTCCTCATACGAACAGCCAGAATGTGGAACGCTTTGCCTGGGTCTGTCTTCCCACTAAAGTACAACGTGGACGTCTTCGAATACCGAGTAAATGATATGTTCTAGGTGAGCGTGCTACAACTTAGACCGCTTATTTGCTCAACATCAGGCAGTATGTATGTAGTCAAACGCAAATCCATTTAGGATAAAAAAAAAAGATTTTAGTTGTATAAAGTCACAGGGGAGATTTCTAGGTTTCTTACTATATTATAACAAGAGTTTTAATCACAAACAAAAATACAAATATTATAATTATAATCATCATGGTCTCAGTTTTAGATATTAATCCATGCGTCCGCGAAACAAAGTAGGTACTTGATATTAAAAGCCCAATCTTATTTAGTTAGTAAGTTTAGTAAGTATTTTAGTGTTTTGGAGCTCTCTGTGAAACTTGTATGTTGATCATCGTATAAAGTATAGCTAGTGAAGAACTCACTAACTACTTTACCATTCTGTTTTTGAAACTCGATATACTCGTACAATCGAGCTATCTATCTACCAACCGTAGTAAATTTGCTATTCTCAACTTCTCTTTCACACAATGAAAAACGTCTGAAATCGTTATTGAAGAAAAAGCAGTACCTAACCGGAGGTTGCTTTTTTACTATAAATCTACTTCAGCACTCGACGTAGCCTTTCCACGGCTCAGGCCTTGCCAATTGAATTCGTTTGACATTCACACGCACCACACAATACCCGCCATGGTATCTGTTACGTGATCAGTCACGGAGCGGGCCTCGTTAAATATCTTGCAGCCGATATTTGGTAATATCTTGTAGTAGAGGAGCCCGTGATACTAAATGTGGATTTACTCGAGCGCCCCCTACTTTACCCTCCGCCCGTCCACGAAGGCGCGCCTTTTCTCTGACAAAGGAGTAGTGATGAATTGATGATGTTTAGGAAAATTAAGAGCCTATACTTATTGAGGTATAATGCCTTACTGATAAAACAAATGCAATTATTCGGGTGGTCACATATTGAAAGGGTATATTAAGTAAGCCCTTCTTTCTTCTTCTTCTTCTGGAGTCAGCGATTCGATCATACAATTTATATTTGGCTATATGCTGTTCGACCAGTAGGAGGCCATGGATACTGCGGCGGTGTTGGCCTCGTAGAGAAGACCTCGTAGAGAAGTAAGCCCTAAAATGCACCCATTCAAAAAATCTAACGATGACACTCAGAAGTGACGCCAAACTCGTGTAGCAAATTTTTGGTATGCTGCGAGTCTATGTGGAGGACTTATATATTATACGGTAGAGGTACGAGATGCAAAGAATTCCTCCTATGAAAATCTACGCAAAACAACACACTACAACATATTTTCAGTACAGCAATCTTCTCTTGGGCTTCCCTACTATAATATTTTCTAGGGAGAACATCAAGAATACGTGATAGTCTGCCACTAGGTGACATTGAGTGGCATGGGTTGATCGTTGATCGGCTGAAAAGGTCAGTGGGTGAAGAGTTGGGTACATCACGTACAAATGAGCTGTTCAAACACGAATTTTGAATCAGTCACGAATGTACATAAGCTTGACTTTGATACCTACAATCTACTTAAAAGCATAATAAACTATGAAATCATGTTAGAACGAATTCTTCTGTCACAACATATTTCCCTACTTCTCTATTTTTAGTGGTTTGTATTTCACAAAGGGATTTATTTCTATTCTATGTTTCTCTCCGAATCTCTTACGATGTGTATTTACGGCTCAGAGAATCTGTCAGATGAGAACATTTAATATAAGCCTGCAACCCTAGCACAGCAAGGAATTATTACCATATTATCCATTTTTAATCTTAGTTGTCATCAATCTTTACTTCATTTCCTCTTCTAAGGGAATCATTTGGTAGAAAGGTAATTTGCCTATTTAAATAGGCAAATTACCTTTCTACCAAATTATTGCTATTATAGGCGTGCTAGTGAAACAAAAGTAAAACTTGATCTAATCCAAAAACGATTTTCCACAGATGTGACTCGGACCACACAGCAGAAATGCTCTTCGCACACCTGCAAGCCCTGATTGACCGGCCAGAGAACCAGAAGAAATTCGCCGACATCGAGCGCAAGCTCCAAATGAGGGGGGCGCTCCCAACGTCCAAGAAACCCCCAGATTCTTCCCTAGGGAGCGAAGTTTCCAGAGAATCGGACTCTGGAAGCAACGAAGAGAGATGCGTCGCCAATTTGTACGACAGTCTGGCTGCAGAGTTGAAGCAAAAGTTGTCAACAGGTAAAAAGGGATTAGGTCAGTTGATTTTTTTATTTCTTGTAGGTAGAGCTTTGACGCCATGCACTAGTGCTTTGGGTATGTATTATGCGTAAGGTCAGAATCACACGTTGCATTTTCAGTTTGCTTTTTAGTTGAAAACTTTAGGTGTTAAACTGATTTAAAAAAAATCACAAAAATTTAGCTAAGTTATAAAACCCTGATGGAACTGACTGATAAGCAAGTGTGTATTTGCCCTAGTAAATAAAATTTATCATTGTTATATCACCTATATTTTTATGTGCAGTATTTATGTTAGCAATAATATGCTTTTATCAGCGATTGCACCCGGATGGATCTGACGTTTCACTAGCTTGAATATTTATATCATTTTTAGAAAAA
This sequence comes from Hypomecis atomaria, assembly GCA_964007245.1. NCBI lineage: Eukaryota > Metazoa > Arthropoda > Insecta > Lepidoptera > Geometridae > Hypomecis > Hypomecis atomaria. The sequence goes on from OZ023301.1 coordinate 12,334,861, forward strand.
GTCCTTGATCTTAATTCAATAATTATAAACTTAGTTATGTAAGTCCAGCGTAATAATTATGACATTTTAAAAGGAACCCGATTGACTCATTTAAGTTTATGGGTAAAATTGCCAAATAAATTCATTCGAAATGTTTCAAAAAACTAGCCATTTAATGACTTTGTCAAGGTGTAGATTTCATAATAAATAATGTATATGGTGAATAGGTCATTTGATCACAACTTTATTAATCTGGAGTTACTTGATGATGTATGTCATAATCATCATCATCATATTCTTAGCTGTAGGACACCATGTTTTGTTACCGCTTGACATAAGTATTTTTTGGCATTAAGCCTTCTCTATGAATTTTAAATAATACCAGTTGGAAGCGGCTTACATCCAGCGTAGATGTACTACATTGTGCTTACCAGTAAGAGACGATGTAGCCAAAAACAATAAACTGCTTACTCAGATTGTTCTTTAAACATAGAATTTTTATTCATTTTATTTATGCATTTTTAAGTGCGGTATTAAAATTGCATTTATGTATGTGCTACAAAGCTTTATGTGTCACAGTATTTATTATGCATATATTGTATAAACAATTCGAAATACCAGTAAAAACCTGGTTCGTACATAACAGCACACCATTAAATCTAACTCAAACATGTAGAAAGCATACGCTTACAAGCTCAATTACTTTCTCACTTATAACCTTTTATGAACAAGAAAATGATAAATTTCCAGGGAAAAGTCCGATTCTCCTGCCTCCCCGTGACTATGACACAGTGCACCGTCAGAAGGGAAACTTAAACAATATAGATACGAGGAGATGTCTCAATCAGAACATCGTGGGGGTGAACGCGAGGCGCAAGCTGGAGTCGTCGGGAGGAAGCTCCGGGATCGGCAGCGATTTGGCACCGTCCCCTGAAAGGAACGAGTACCCGAGACAACATGACAACCATAGCACTAGCGGTACGTAAATATACTTTTCCATTTCCTTTACAAGGTACATAATAGTTTCACAATATTTTTAACCGACTTCTAAAAAGGAGGAGGTTGTATGTTCGCCTGTATGTATTTTTTTGTGTATGTTCATCGATAATTTCGACAATTATGGAATGGAAAAAATATTTTTTAGTTCGAAAAGGTTTACTCCTGAGGAGGTCACATTTAAATTTTAAAGAAATCGGCTTAGCCGTTTTTGAAAAATCAACAATAATGTAAACAATTCGAGCGAAATAATTGAATTTTGTACACGATAGAAGGCGGTTTTACCATTTTAGCGAAAAAATTTTATTTTTCGTGTAAATACTGTAACTACTGTAAGTATGTTACACGAAATCTCCGCTGTCTTAACAAATAGGCTCGAATCATCACCATCACTATAAATTAACACGAATACTAAGTTTACCTATGACATTGACAAAGCACCACTTATCAAATAAAATTGATGTGTCAAATAATGTTGTAAAACTTATACCTAATCACCAAGCATATTTATTGCGTGCTACTAGCTTAGAAATACATATAACATAATTTGAAAACGTACCTTTTAAAGTGCTTAGGGCGCGATAATGTGTTTTTATTAATACAATTTTAAACTACTTAATCATTGGATAGTCGCTTAATTTTATTATATTAATCGTTAACGTTAGAATATAACATAAATAATAATTAAGTATAATTATGAAACTTGGCCAAGAGCAAGATGTTGTTATTTCCTAACAGATTTTTATATAGGAACCACAAAAAAATTACACAAACTATTAGGTAAGATAGGTAACGTTTTTACTCGATGATATCAAAAACATAAATAACTATGTAATCATGTTTTTTCGTGGTATCATCATCGTGACCGATTACAAAGCTTATTTTACAAATAAAAAAAATCATGTTTCCGGATTGCAAAAACTTTAATAGATGCCTTAAATGGTTACTCCTATTTGTATCTATTGGTTGATTGATGTCTTTTGAGTTTTTCAAGAAATCACTAAAGTTTCGCAACGAGGTGCCATGGTCAGTCTTTGGATGAGTTATACAGGGTTATTCCTAATCAATTAGCATCCTTTTACGGGCTTATTCTGTACATCAAAACTAACAACTTTTGTTCTGCGACTTTTGTCAAAACTCAAAAAATTGTCTTAAAAATTGTGACACTATCTATAAATAGAAGCTTATTTTTTATGTGTATTTTCTATAGAATCCTATTATTGCGAAAAACAGTCTTCAAGTACTAACTTCCCAAGTCTTTGCATTTGCGTTTGCACTTGATAACAATCCCAAAAAAAGGAAAAAATGTACTAAAACCAATATTTTTATGTGCAAAAATAAGTACAAGTAGTATGTCTAATTATTTATGTTAAGAAAAAAAACAAAAAATTGTTTTAGGTAAGTAGTTCCAGTTGTAAAAGAGTAAAAAAGAAGTTTCTCAGTGAAAGCAAAGAAGTTTTTCTATTGATATAAAGTTTAAATAAAAGTAAAGCCCTTCCCCCATAGCAACAAACGGTAAAACAGTTACATAAGAGTCCATGTAACATTTTCTGGCCGTTAAAAAAGATCAAAGACTTTTTTCGGGTGACAAAAAAACCACCTTAAGTCACCTTTCGATGGCGTCAGGAATCGTGACCCGTTGCTCGGTATTGGTCGTACCTATCTGTAGTCAGCTGTTTACATCACAGCTTTGTGTGAATAATGTGAATTCTATTCTAGGTCGGTCATGCTTTAAAATTAGCTTTACATACACTAGAGAGATCCTTTGCAACCAACTAAAGAGCTCTCGATGTGTCGACGACATCAGACTCGTCGCTGGGCAGGCGTGGATGAGATTGGCCAAAGATAGAGAACAATGGCACATAAGAGAGGAGTCCTATAACCAGCAGTGGGTCGACACAGGCTGATGATGATGACGATGACGAAACAACTCACGAAAGCTTATATGTGTATAGTTTACGGTGACATTTTACCAACAAATCGTATTCTTACGTACTACGTTATGGGTCTTATGAGGCGCTTAGGTGGTTTTTTTTTGTTTTTCAAATTGAGTACAAAATAATTGCTTACATGAGTGAACTGTAACTTTTATTCAGAGAACTTAACTTCTTGTAGACCCACAGTACCTAATGTACTTGAGACTATGAAATGTATTTGCGGTGATAATCATAAATTATTAGAGTCAAACAGCAAGTCCTAGCTGTTATAAGAAAAAAAAACTATCCGATCTATAGTGAAGTTTACAAATGGCATTTAGATCCAAACTGGACATGAAGCGTGCTGAAGGTGCCCTTAAAACGAGATAAATTGATAGCTCACGATGTTTCTCTCGGATATATAAGTAAGTACTTACAAATGTAGCAAATGCTAATGGTTTGCATATGGTAGTGGTGTAGTTGCAGTAGTTTTGACGACTGTACTCTATAATGAGCTTTGCTGTTTATTTTGCTCGGTGTTTATTATTTTTAGCCGACTTCCAAAAAGGCGGAGGTTCTATATTCGTCTGTACATATATTTTTTTGTGTAGGTTCATTGATAATTTCGCCAATTGTGAACCGAATCGAAAATTCTTTTTTTGGTTCGAAAGGGTATTATACTCTCGAAGTGGTCCCATTTAAATTTTACAGATTTGAAAAATCAACAATAAAGTAAACAATCCGAGCAAAATATTCGAATTTTGTACACGATGGAAGACGGTTTTACTATTTTTTGCGAAAAATAATTATTCATATGTAATTAAGACTCTCTACAAGATTCGAGATTTTAGAAGATTCTCGACACATGGCAATTGTCTAGGCTCTAGGCTAGGTCATATTTGCTTTTTTTTATTTAGATTCTTATTATTTGAGTGTTTTTTTTATTTAGATTCTCACATAATTATGAAATGTCACTTATTTTTAAACTTACGTGTGTTTGCGTTTGACCACCCATCGCGAAGACGTCTGCGTATACTGCGTAACATGTTAAGACAAAAACAAAAATTGATAGTGTATGTTAATTTACAAACCCGCAGTTGAATCAAAGTAGAGAAAAAAACGGGAATAAGAAGTTGATTGTAATAATATACATAGGTACTTCCTATTTTTAGTATTTCGTTCAAATCATTACCTACATTTTACACCATTGCTTCTTTGCTATTCATGCAAATACCATTCACGCTACTTTTTACTGTTAGATTTCTTTACTATTTGCACTCTAGACTTTTGAGTGTTTTCAAGCCGCCAAACCGGTACTTTTTAGGCATGCATGACCCATCGCAGATTGCCCCTGGCGAGGTAGCGGTCAAACGCAAGTCTGTAATCACTATTGAATAAAAAACTTATACTAACGGACCAAAACTATCAGGTGAACTTCAAAAATCTGGTTTTATAATAGCGGTGATAAATAATAAGCCTTGCACTATATCTTGCTTAGGTAATATGTAGACCAATGACTGAACTATGAGTTCAAAAACTCTAGCATATTGCTCAAATCTATAAGTGTGTCACAATACAGTTTTATTACACCATGGCTATAGCCAGTCAAAAATATTACGTTATGATTTCATTTAGCCTTATTTTTTTATCCGTTACCAAGCATTTCAAAATGTTTCCTGAGTTTAAAATAATATTATGTCGCATAATATCTTAAATTGAAACTAACGCATAAGGAATCAATATGATTACAATGTAATAAATTATTATAGGTATTTCTACTGCTTCGCGCTGGCTCTTTCTCTTTTTATCTACTCGTACCTACTCTCAGAAATATATAAGCAACAGTTTTCCTCAACCTGTCTAATACAAACAAAGCGGTGAAATGCAAATCTATCTTCAAACAGACAACCCATCAAGTAGTCGAACAGCTAAACGCTCGTCAAAACGACGTAGAAAGTAAAGCGTACCAACAATCACTCATTAAAAACGTATCAAAACGTTCTAATTATACACCGAACATCCTATCACTTTGTTATTAAGCTACACTCCACTTGAATGATGAGATCTACTTCTTATGGGTAAAAGGGAAGTAGAGGCATGGCAAGTAACAATTAAAGTGTACATTGTAGAGCATGATACGCTATCCTTCCCTTTTATTGTAAGAAGAATGAGGAGACGTTTTCTTTTTGTTTAGCATGGATACTTAGTGCTGCGAAATAGACTATGTGGTTTTTTTTTAATTTTAAGAGAAAACTTTTCAGAAAAGAGTAAAGCTATAGCATATATTTTTTTAGACTTAGTTTTGATTACCAATACCAGTTTTGAAACTTATACCACTTTATTCATTAACGCGAGGTATATCGGAGTAAATAAAACACGACTAACGTGTTTTATCTTTTTGACTTTATTAATTCCCTTGTAAAAGACAAAACACGGATTAACTACTACTAAATAACTATAAATCAGTTCAGAAAACTACAGTTTCCTGTTAAAAGTGGTGTTTAGAGGATTTGTAAACGGATTTAAAAAAAAAACCTTACAAAGGTTCAGGTGATTTCAAGAACCAGTCAACCACAGTGTATAGGCCTTCTGTTATTTTTAAACTTTCGCGATTTGAACACATTATCATACTACTACACGGGACTTATCGCGCAATAAAGCTTGAGATATGAGCTAATTAAGTACCTCTTTTTCTCCTCCCGACGTTTCGACCAAGTTGCATTGGTCGTGGTCACGGGCAGACTAAATGCGACGCCGTATCACTCAAATTGAAATTGTCACCGCGACACACCACACTGACAGTGTCTGTAAAGGTCTTAATGCCTACACCACGCAGTTTGCACTTGTTGACTACAGGATTCCACGACACTGATAGTTTGAAACCATCCTCTCGGTTGAAATTACGATGTTTTTTAATTTCTACGGCCTCACGAACTATTCTTGAGAAATAGTGACGATCAGTAGAGAGAACTTTCGGGTCGTGGAGCTCGATCCAATGACCAGTACCTCCGTCAAGCAAATGCTCAGCTATGGCAGACTTCTCTATCTGGCGGTTTTTGACCGCTGCGATATGTTCTTTGATCCGTTCAGCAATAGTACGCTTCGTTTGACCTATATAGGAACTACCGCAGCTGCAATCCACCTTGTACACACCAGGAGTCTGGAACGGAATGACATCTTTCGGCCGGTTGCCTCTCAACGTCAAAGCTGTTCTTACGATATCTACGCCTTCCTAGCTCCCGCTTGGTCACACTATAGCCATTTCTTTTTAAGACTTCTCGAACATGTGCTTTCTCAGCCGCCACATGTTCGGTGTCACAGAGGGCATCCGCTCTGTCAAGTAACGCTTTGGGCACCGACTGCAAATGGCGCGGGTGATGGTGTGAAGGCCTTCTCTACAGAATAGACTCTACCCAATAGAACTGAATTATATTCTGCATCTAGCAGGTAGGTAGTTTGACTACTTCGACTTGCTTGTGGGAGAACATTTTACGTAACTAACGTACTATTCGGAAATTTTACTATTCACTCGGCTATAGTGCATTAATAATTTATAGATACCTCTATCGTCAGCCCAGCAGTCATATTATTTATTACATGATAATACCAAACCAAGATTAAACCATAAACAATGAAACTACTAAAAACTGTGACTCATAAGGTCAATGGGAAGTCAAATCATTAGTTGACATAGGAACTCAAACTACTATCATAAACCGTTCCCCAAATTCTTTAAGGCTTATCAAAATATTTCCTCAGTCTCCATAAAGTGCATTCATATTCAAATGTTGTCAAGTATTCACTAATGAGACTCTAGCATAGAAATCTAAAGAGGTTTCTTTTTACCCGGCGCAGCGAGCGAAACACTTTTATAGCAAATACGCATATATTCACAGCAAAATTGCATGTTAACGAAATAAACGAGTACATTGGGAAATGCAGGGTTCTATGAGCGCATATAAATAAATAATTTGTTGAGCTCTGCCAGTAATAATATTTGTGTCATCAATTGCGTTACACGAGATGTGATTTTAAATAGATTTTCGTGTGGTTTTGAGTCTCGCAAGCTAGACTGCGACGACATATCCTATCTGGCGAGATCTTTGGTTTCAAGCTACCACAAACTTGCTGCAAAGTGGGTAAATGGTCTTATCTCGTATGAAGGTATCGACAAGACCTTCGTCAGACAATGCATAACTGTTTTTATACCACCAGGCTCTCTATCAACTCAATAGTAGCACTATTGTGAGGTTGGGAGTACATCAACTTCATACGAAATAATAACACTTGTCTGCTCACTCCATATTTACATTCGATTTTTATAGTTTTGATAGATTTAGACTCAAAATTTAATGAGTATTATAATAGCTTTATTGTATCAATATTTTATTCTGTATTTATAAGCCTTGTGTTGGAGATAATTGAACAATTGATTAAATTTGTACTTGGAAAGTAAAATAATTTAAATTAAAAGTTTTACGCTGTATATTTATGTACCACGTACTCATAATGTCATATCGTAAAGTCTGCTTATGTCGGTAAATAAATATTTGAAAAAACTACGTTTAACCGAAACCACATCTTACCACACTTTGGACTGAAGGAATAAAATTTTATTTTTCGTAATTTGTCTTAATTATTAATAATGTTATTGAAATAACAAAATGCTAAATCTGAGCGACACCGATTACAAGTAAAGAATTTACAACTTTAAAAGTTTTCAGTAGCTGACTCGAATCTTAGCTACTGTTTCACCGTATACTACACACTCATATAGTTCAAGACCGCCACCTTCATGGTGTGAACCGAAGCCCATTGAATCCCTGATGCTAACAGCCATTGCGAAATGACGCTAATGACCCACTGAATAGAGTTATTTATTTATCTTATGCATTTAAAATGAGGTGTGAATTAGACTCGGAATAATTAGATTGGAATATCGTGCCCTTGTAGTGGATGAACAGGTCCTTATAATATTGAACTCAGTTAATGAAATCGGCTTTGCTAATGAGTATGCTAGTATTTGGTAGATTTTGGCCAGATGTAGTGTTAGTAATAGATAAAATAATAAATAGTAGGGGACATCTTACACACGGTCTCTGACCCCAAATTAGGTAACATCCAGAAACAGACAAACACATTATGTTCATCAAAAGAAAGCTAAGAGATTGGCTAATGAGCCTGTCTTATATTGATACTGAAAATCTCATTAATTGTTTATATGGCGAATAGTTTTTCAAACGAGACGATACTCAACTTTTTAAAATTATTATATTTTCTTTAATTATTTACACATATAAACTGCGACATATTCCATGCGAATATTCTCGTTAGAACTTATATTTATAAATAATCAGCAAGGTACGCTGCGAGTTAATTTTATGGTTATTTTTTGTAGATTCTGGTAACTCTGTACTCGAGCCCCAAGACACAAGCCTAGCTTAGTTTGGGACTCACAACTAATCTATTTGAAAATGCATCTCTATCATAATATAAGACAAAATCTTGTATAAAATCAAATCGTAGACTTGTTTTTGATTTAAGCTCTTAGTAATAGTTATGTATTTCTACTTTTGGTTAATAAATTTATATGTATTGTATCACATATTGCTTGCTATTGGTGAGAATCGAATTCGCGCCTCCCTGGCTCGCAGTTAGTGGTGGCCACGCGATGGTAGATGAGACCCCGAAAGAGAAGAAGAAGAGAAGGAGAAGAGAGAGAAAAGAGAAGTCAAAAGAATAAAATATTGGCGTAAAACATTTTTCCTGCCTTAAACATTCATCATTGGTATATTACCATAGAGATAATCCATTATGATAGAAAAAAACTATAAAATAAGAATTTTCACATGATAGAATCCCTTCACAATTTGTTAGGTCTAGGTTCCTTCTCACGCATCTACTCAAAAACAATACGCGTACAAACAATAGCATTTTCTTAAATTAACAAGATGCTTTGTTTTCTAAAGGGGGAAAAACTACGTACTGTATGGAAACATTTTTCAATGCATGTCCTTCGTTTCGTAGTATGAAGCTAATAAAATTACTAATGGTATGCAACATTTTGTAGTTTAATGTTGCATACTAATAGCCCGGGAGGTCAGCGCAAGAATATGCAAGTACTTTCTAAAAGCTGAATTTCTGGTTGATGGTCGTTACATTATACCTACAGAGTTACCCAGAAGCGGTTTCTCCCATCAAACGCTAAGGAACTCAGCTGACTGACTGACCGGGTAGCGCAGCAAAGGGAGAAAACCATTTATCCACTTTTAATGTCAGTTATCATTGTCAATGCATACTTTATTTCCTCTTCGGAGGGATATAATGGTGGAAAGACAATTTGTCCCTTTGCCATGCTTCCCGTGCAGGGTATCGTAATACCAAAGTCAGCTTTTAGAAAGGATTTGCTTTTTTGCGCTTACCTCTCGGGCTATAAGTAGGTACATTTATCGTATATTTAGACTTGTATAGGAGCTACAGTACTCGTAACTCTTTGTACGATACTTGGGATTTAGTTGGTATGTGAGGTGCTGACTGCTCATACGCTCTTCACCTGATACGACCTCTATATTGTTTTGTTGTATTTTGCTGTACAAAAATGTTTGTACATAATTATTTTAAAGCTTTAAAACAATTCTATAATTTGTGACTTGAAAAAAGTTGATTGACCTTTATCGTTAAAAGAACGATAAATCGAAGGCACGATACTGACATAGAGACTTACTCAAAGTAGCACAGATAAAATTGTCCATTCATAGTGATTTATACAAAAGTTAAAATATAAAACAATAGTCAAATGAGAAGAACTTTAAGTTCTTTAACTTAGATCAAGGTCGGTATGTTTTTGAGTAACATCACCGTCAAGAATATCCATTTTTAATTGAAAAATATAGTTTGCTTAGGAGTATTGCTTGTTAGCTACAGTTACTTAGATAACACATTGGTACATCGATTTGAATACATGCAGGTATCAAGTCAAGAATAAAAAAGACAAGTTTTAAATTAAAATATTGCGAATTAAATATTTAATCATAAAAACCTTAAGCAAAGTGGGTTAATGGGGACTTAATTTGATTTTAATGGCGGTCTGCAGTTTTCAACGAACGTTGTATTCATGTGAAAAATGTTGTTTTTTGCACTGCAATGAATTGATGTGTTTAAAATATTTGCACAGTAATTGAGCAATTTACCGTCACTAAAATAATTATTTATTGCTACGCTTCAAGCCGCTCACTTGCTAAATGCTGTTAGCAAAAATCTTACGCGTTAAGTCATATACCAACGAGGTCGGCAAAACAAGTCTCTGAGAGAAATTAACTTTCGCTTTTCCATACAAACTTTTACTTGCAAAACAAAATCCTCAAAACCATAGTCATTGTTGTTTCAATCGCATAGGAACTAGCACAACATAGAACAACAATAATGAAACTCAGCGTCACCCCAATCCCATACAATTAAAAGCGCGCTTTTAGTTTAACATTCAAGATGGCTACCGATAAAGTTAAGATGGCGCACGTGGGAGCCCGTTTTCTATGTCAATTTGAATTTAGAAACAAGTTTGTTAAAAACCTGTGTTTTAGAGATGATGTAGTCCCGTTAGGCGATGTGTTAACTTATTAGCGACAACAGGTCAAGCCGCGGCGGCCACTCACAGGCACAAAATTACACGACTTAACGAGGCTAATGGTGCAGAAAGTTCACATCTAGATAATTTAGAAATATCGTTAAATGTAGCAATTGACTATAAAACTAAAATCAATGTTGCAATAGATGATTTTATTATGCATTTGGGGGACAGCGCCGTTGCAAGTTTTTGAAACCTAACGCAATGGTTTATTCTTTGCTCAACTTGGGAATACATTAAGCTAATAGCAACAGGGGTTACATGTTTTACGAGGAGTTTGATAATGTCAATGGCAATGTCGGTTATATCACCGTTTAACACATTCATAGAATAAATTAGACTTCATCATCATCGCCATTATTTTAAGCGGAGATCATCTACTCTTGACCGTAGGCATCCCCAATAAATTTGCAATAGGACAAATCATAAGCGACCCACATCTAGCATGATATACTGTCAGTCGTTCATTTTGTGCGTGAAAATAATTTTCGGTGATTCCTAATGTACTTTTTGTTTGATTTCAGAGGAAGATTGGGCGGAAAGTACGGCATATATGATGCATGAAGCTTTCGACGCGTCACCGCGGCGTGGCGGGTCTCCGCAGCGGTCGCCGCCGGCGGCGCGGCGCGCGCTTTCTCCGCGCGGGTACGAGCGCGCCTTCCCTGACGACTACCCCGACCAGTACCGCGACCAACTCGCCCCTTTCAGAGACTCCACTTTCGAGCGACGCTTTAGGAATGAATCCCTCGAACGCAAAGAACACGCCAAACCGGACAAATTCACGGACGAAACCATCAACTACAGACGACGATACGTCGCGGACACCAAACCCTCCAACCGCAGCATAGACAGAGTAGAAGACCGTCGATTCGGAAAACTCACGCGAGGACTTAGCGAGGGCAGCTTGAAAGTCGCCGACACCTCCCCGAAAGACAGGTTCAACGTCGCTAAGGAGAAGTTCATGAACTTGGAGCGAGAGAGGTTCAACCGCGAGCTGGAGCAGCACATGGCGATCAGGCGGAGCATGCTCGAAAGGAATAGTCGCTCGACTTCTTCCCCCGAGGAAGAAAGGCGGGACGAGCGTCAGGAGCGGCACCGAGAACTGAGCTCTCGACGAGAACCGGAACGTTCTCATCGGGATTTGGAGCGTTCTCACAGAGAGCCGGAGAGACGTAAGGAGCCTGAGAGAATCCGAGACGACAGGCGAGACGAGATCGCTCATAGAGAGATAGAGAGGCTGCCGAGGGTTGGGAGAAAACGAGAAGAGGGAAAGCGTTTCGAGTACGGTGCAGAGGATTACTTGAATAGAATTGAGCCGAAGCCCCACAGGGAGGAGTTTGACGTGCGATATCGGGAGAGGAGAGAGCTGGATCGTCGTATCGACGAGGACGAGATCATCGAGCCGGTGATAGAAGACAGGAGGAGGGAGTGGGGGGACAGGCAGCGGGCGTTCAGTCGCTCGAGGCTTTTGGAAGACCAGCGCCAGTCGTTCGCCGAAGGTGACCGAGAGCGGTACTATGACCGAGAGTACCGCGACTACCGCGACCTGACGGACCGACAGCCCGCCAAGTTCCGCCACAGCTACGCCGAGCCGCTCCCGCGCGGCCGCCTCGGCACCGTCCGACCATATTGAAATGCCATAATAGATATTTAGAGCTCTAATTGACGATTGTTGATGATTGGAAATGACTCAAATGACCACTTAGTCACAAATTGGTGTATCAAATTATTTTCTAGTAACTAGTTAGAAAGAAATAATTATATCCATGTTTAAAAGAAGTTTAAACTGAAGTCGCGCGAGCCATACTTGAGAATATCATAAATTATGAGTTTATGGTATGTTAATCTTGATGATGTATTGTAAATACCAAAATAACAACGGAATTTATGTTTTGTAGGAGAAAAGAGCTATTATATGAGTTATATTCATTTTTATACCTGATTAAAGACCCGACCAAAATTTGACGACGACGTAGATAAACCTACTTATAAACATAACCATACTGTAAGACACAAGCGATATCACAATATTATTGAAAATTGTATGACGAGCGAGCGTTATTAGACCTCCAAAATTACAGACGAATTTTAGATTCTAAAAACATACTTATATTTGCTTGTCAAATTTCTGAGATAAAATATGAATGTTTTATGGGCTTGCTAGGTTTTAACCTTTAAGGCCAGTTATATAATCGAGAAAATGTATTTGTTAATACCTGATTTAAATAATATAGTTATAGTGGCGCAATGACATCGAATAATACACGTATGTGTATTTTTTAGATCTTAGTCATTTATATCTTCGAAAAATTCTATGAAATTATGCCTTTCTTTTTCTTCACTTGCATAAATAACTAAAAAGTTTTTAAATACACATGTATTTAAAAATAAATAATAATTGATAAGATTATAAACAGATATATATGCCAACTTTTTCTTTTTAAACACCAATGCTCTGCTTTGGCATTATATTTTACGTAAAACTTTAAAAAATATATTACATGTTTTAAATATTCATAAACGGATACAACCTTAATTTTTGATAGCATAATATCCGATAATACTTGTCAATTATGTGTTTCCTTGAAATAATTGCTATTAAATATAACTTTTACATTTACAAAGCTTGAAAAAATATCGAAAAACACTTTTACAAAACATCTACAATTTATTATGTTTAGGAAAGATATAGTAATAATAGGATAATAATACTGAAATTCCACATGAGGTACATCATTATGGACAACTGTTACTGTGGAACCCACCATAAAAAAAAGGATACTTCATATAACAGTAATGTAAGTGAACGTAAGTTCATAGTCAAATGATGTATGAAACAGCTGATGTTCTTTTACTATTTTAAGGAAATTATCCTTACAGTAAAAACGTTTGTTCATAATAAATGTATAGATAATTAGATATGCTAGTACCTACTACAACTTTTAAAAATACAATGTGTAAAATGATTTGTAATCACAAATTTCTTTCCTACACAAAATAAATTGTCATTAGAATAGTTCTCACGTCAAGAACTGTTTTATATTTTTAAAGAAATGTATAATTTCGAAGAGTTAACTTTATTATTTACTGTAAGTGCCTGAGCGGTAGGAGTAGATATTTATATAATACTCAGTTAAGAACAGTAATACGTCATATATTATTTTGTAAATAGTAAAATAGATAATAATATGAGTACCTTAATCGTTAATACATAGGCTACAATATATAGGTACCTACACAAATAATATAATTGTTGCTATTCATTGAAAAACCCTGTTGATTTCTATTGAAAGTATTTTATTCGGTTAGTTTTAAAACATTTAGAATGGAAATAAAGTTTCAAGTTGTATAAAATATTGAAGTGTGTTTTTGCATTATTTTATTGTAACTACCTATATCGTATTTTACCTATTTCTAAGAAATGGCTTTTGTGAATCTACCAACCAGCAAGTAAGCGAGCGTAGCAGATACAGATATACCTATTCAACATTCAAGGGTAGACTTAAGTATGGAGTGAACTATCAAAAGAGTCACACTATGTACACTAAACTAACGTAACCTTTGAAGTTCCGGAAATCTTACGCAAGACTGTTGTGAATAGAAGCATTTTTCACCTCATTTGATGACAACGTTTTTGCAGAAACGCCAACAGTAGGCGAACCAGAGTTGTGTTTTTGTCCATCCCCACCTTTGACCAAATATCTACAGAGCCACAGGCCCTAAGTGAAAGTAGTAAAAAATATCCGAGCGCCGTCATTAGGAGCAAATATTTTCTTTGGCTGTCATACATACCGACTTAGATAATTCACAATGACCCGTTTTCTCGTATCTCGACTGTGTCACCTAATTAGTGCTTGTAACCGAGCACTTGACATCATGCGGCGTTGTAGTCGGCTTGCAATTGCCTTACGCGAGCTAAAAAGCCTGCGCACTACGTAGTTTGGGCAGGGTTTTGGCTCGGACACTTTTTTTGCACGATTGTGACTCTACAGATATTTGCTCGAAGATCCACATTAAGAAAAAACATGTTCTCAACACTAGGTATCTAAACCCATTATAGGCCGCGTCACACAAGTTAGCGGAAATGAAGTTAGGTACAAGCTGCGCAATGTGCAATCCTGACTGAAGCTCTCACAAAGCCGCATGTTGCTTAGAAATTGCGCAGCTTGTAGCTAACTTCATTTCCGGCAACTTGTGTGACGCGGCTCATAGAACTGCGATATAAACTCTGTAAGATCTTTTTTAAATATGAATCGATCAGATATTATTTCAAAACTAAATCTATTGCCGATATGTCTATTTACATTTCATTTCATGAACTTTTAGTTACAATTACTATAATGCTTAGACTCACACATTACCCTCATATAAGTTTATATATTATGCTGACAAAAAGTAATCCGTTAATGTCTGCTTTTTTTACAAATTGTTTTTTGCTATTCGATTTCTGTAGGCGCTACAATTTTCGTATTTTCTGGAAATGCTTCAACATGACTGCATAAAATCAAATGAATATTATATGGGATCATTTCGCAAAGTACAGATTTAAAAAGAACAGGAATCGTCCACAAACGGAGAAAAACCTACGCCTTTTTGAAAATCTATTGAAAAGTCTCAATTTTATTTGCTACATAGGATGCTGTACATAGGATACAGTGAACATTAGTTATTAAATATTTAGATAAATAATAGCAGAAAATTTACTGTTCACATTTTATATTTAGAAAAGAAAACTGCTTGAAATAGTGCGTTGATGTCTAATTACCACTATTATGATGCTCCATAGAAAAGAATTCAACGCGTGCGAAGCAAAAATTTGGCTGAAGGTTTTAATTTATTTTTTTGAAAAAAAATAGGACGTACTTAGGAGCATGCAATATTTCTTACTCAAGCGATTGACACCAAAAACATAATATTTTGCTACAATTTAAGGGGTGAAAAGAGTTTTCTCCCGGAACGTAAATTTTATCAAAAATGTACCGCGATTTTTCTTGATGTTCTACGGAAAACGCGAAATACTCTGGTCGATTCACGATTCTCAAGGTGCAAAAACAAAACGTTGTTGAGAAGTCCAGAGGAGTACCAATGTAATGAACAATTTTTGTTATGAGACCAACTCTGAAATTACGAAGAAAAATCAGCTTATCATTTTGTTGTGCATTAATAAGTTTTTGTATGGAACAGCTGTTTTTTTCGTGATTCCGCTGGTATTTTTGTCGTAAAAGTTGTTTATGCCGATGTGTATATTATTATTTGAGGCATCGTTTAATTGTTTTTGCCAGGCAACATTTCGTACTAACATACAGACAAGTTTAAATATCTATAAGTAGAACTGAGCGAACTGATGAGTACTATGATCCTATAGTGCTGCTTTTCAAAGTATAGGGACTTTACTTAGTTATAGGTATCATAAAGAAACAACTGTTTATCAAATATAAAAAAAAAACAAACGAAAAAAAGTATAATAATATCATTTAATTTTATTTACAGCTGATATTGCACATAGGAATTGCTTGCACTTACATTCGAACGAATTACATTCTATATATTGCACCAAGATTGCACATGTTTACATAAAAGATCATAATAGTTATGTTACCTAAGTATAAAAAGTATGAATTTTGGAATCTACAAAACATCCATTGGTTTTTTTTCTGAAGTACCTAGTCCAAAAATTTGTTTCATATTACATTTTAATAATTTTAGTCTAATACACAAGTATACAAAACCAAATAATGTTTTACAAATTATAGAAATACACTTTATACAATCTCGTAGTAAAAATTCATTGTAGAAATTAAGATATAATTATTATTGCATGTACTTAAACTTATTTGAGATATACTTACAACAATGTACCTATACGAGTAAAAAACCTTAAAATGTACACACACTCGAAAATATAAAAATACATGTTAAAATTATTGCACACTATGTGAACGGGGTTATTTTAAGTAATAAATAACTACATAGGTACGTACTTAATATACATCGATATACTTAAAATCCTTATTGAATGAATAAGGTGGTATACGTTATATGAGATACGTTACAACTAATTCGGTGCTCATTTCAGTAAACATTGATGAATAATCAATATAAACCATAAGGCTTTATGCCATATTATGCGGAAATTCCGTCGCGGCAAATACGCTACGGCGCGCGGAAATTTTATTGATTCTACAGGGCTCAGGCACATTATGCGGAATATTGGTTCTTATTAGAAGTACCAGTTTAAGCCACTTTGACATTCACACAAACAATATTTATGATGTTACATCACTACTCACTACATAGTATAAAACAAAGTCGCTTTCGCTGTCCCCATGTCCCCATGTATGCTTATATCTTTAATACTACACAACAGATTTTGATGCGGTTATTTTTAATCGATAGAGTGATTCAAGAGGAATGTTTAAATGTATAATACATCTGTGCGAAGCCGGGGCGGGTTGCTAGTTGTTTATAATCTATTTATGAAATATTTTTTACATAAAATGGCCAAAACCGAGACAGTGGTCACAAAAAGAACTTCTGCCGTATTATGGAAAATTGTATAGAATAAAATGTAATGACGTTTGTGGATGGTTTTTTTTTTCATCTTATGGACTTGAAAGTATCTTCGACTTTGTGAAATCAAGTTATCAAATCGTTGTCCGTTATGTTTACATGATCAGGTTTGGTGATATGTGGCCGGTGTGATATGTCCTTAAAATATTCCAAAGTATTTTGGACGCTGGCGCTTCTACTCAACGGTCTAGGAACAGACTTCATTTCCGCTTTTCAACTGGCTTTCAGTGCATTTCCGCTGTACCTATATTATTTAATATCTGCTATGGTACGGAAAAGTAATCCACGTATTATTGTTGATATCCTAAAATATTTTCGAGATTGGCACCTCTGCTCATGCGGCTGATGAAGCACTATAAAAGGACATTAAGACGGTTGTTTTTCCAACTGTTTCAAGGTTTCAACTGTGGTACTTAAGCGTACCTTTTATACTGTGGTGAATATCCCAAGGTGTCTTAGAGGCTAGCACCCCTATGGAGTAGTTGATGATGGAGTTCTTTATTTAAAACGTGTTGCCTGTTCTTTCAACTGTGTACAGAAAGGTATATCACGTATTACGGTAAGTGTCCCAAGGTATATTCGAGGCTAGTGCCTATGCTTAGTTGTCATCGGTGATACTAAAAGGTACCCCACGTATTTTGGTAGATAACAGAGTTGATTGTTGGGATCTCCCAGCACTCAACATCTATTGCTGAGGTGAGTCCCTTTCGACACTTCTTTTTAACTCCCGACGCAAAAGAGGGGTGTCATAAGTTTGACGTGTCTGTCTGTCTGTCTGTCTGTGGCAGCATAGCGCCCGAACCACTGAACCGATTTCAGTTTCGTTTTTTTTGGATGAAAGGAGACTTAATCGAGAGTGTTATTAGCTATGTTTTATAAAAATCGATTGAGCCGTTTAAGAGTTATGGTGGGTTAAATTGGGGATGGAAGAACCAAAATTCTACAAATGTGCCCAAAATGGTTGTCGGGGGTTTTTTAAATTTTTAATTTAATTTAAGTTATTATTATAAGTTTTCTTGTATTGTGTATAATTACGTCGAATTAATTTCATATCCTAACGTATCCTCGAGGCTAACACACCTACTGCGCGGTCAGTTATAGAAATTTGTGTTTGAAATGTGTCCTCTGTTCTTTCAACTATGGTACTGAAAATTATCTTCGTACTATGGTGGATATCCCAAGGTCTTCGAAGCTAGCGCCTCTGCTCAGCTGTCATCTCTGTTCTTTTAACTGAGATACTAAAGGGTGCTTCACAAATCATGGTAGATATCCCAAGGTATCCTCGAGGCTAGCGCCCCTGCTCAGCGGCCGGTGGTCAAACACGCGGGCGAGGGGGGTGACGCGCGGCGGCGCTGGGGGTAAGGGCGGCGGTCGCGGCCTGCGGCCTGCGGCCAGCGAGCGCACGTCGGTGCGCTGCGAGAGGCGCACGTCGGCGAACAGCGCGGCCATCTCGGCGGACTTCTTCACGCTGAGCGCGTCGTGTGACCCGGCGCCCGTGCTGCGGACTGGAACGAAAAACATTAGAGGTGATTAGCACGTAATTTTAGCAAAGTTAGTTCATATATGCTTGCCCTGGTGTCAGAGTTTTTAAGTCGCCCGAAGACCTCTGACATGGCTCAGCGGTCATTACAACCGGGCCTACAATTTAACGTGTCATTTCGAGCTACGGTAGGGCTCAGTTGTAATTGCCACCCGCGTTCACCCGTACGAAAACTGGCCGCGCCGAACGTTGCTTAACTTTTCCTGGACCCTCAGCCAGCGCAGTAGTACTTGTTTGTAAGTAGCTGTTGCAGACGAGGTAATTCAAAAAATATGACATATACAGGGTTATGTCTAATCAATTAGCATCCTTTTAGGGGCTTATTCTGTACATCAAAACTAACAACTTTTGTTCTACTACTTTCATTAATTCTCAAAAAAAAGTTGTTGTTCCATAGAAAAATATCGTTCACCCGCGACAAAATGTATGGAACAGCTGATTTTTTTTTAGTTTTGACAAAAGTTGTTAGTTTTGATGTTCAGAATAAGCCCCTAAAAGGATGCTAATTGATTAGAAATGTATAATAATAAATTAGAAATAATAAATCGTTTATTTCAGGAAATCGTACACCCTTAATAAATCAACAAAAGAAATTAAATTAGGGAATATATGTTATCATCTCTGTTTATAAAAATAAGTTGTCCTATAAGCCAAGTACGGCAGCAGAAACGGACTGTTGGGTATATTTGATTAGTTGGATTTTCCTCTGCCCTGAATGGCAAAATATCTTATAGTCACTTCAAAATAGTCAGTTAGCTCTTACAACTGTGGTTACAGGTAATTTTTGAGTAAAAATGTGGAAGTAGGTCATAAGGACATATGACTGCTGATAACATCGACTTACAAGTGTGTGTAGAGTGAGCGGAATTAACTCGCATATGTCGATACCAGCCTGTTCATGTCGATCCTGGGTCAAGTAGGTCAGCCTGAGATGCCGACAGCCAATAACTCCACGCACACTCACAAGTCGATAAAAATAAGACGGCGGTTGTTCCTTCAACTGTGTACTGAAAGGTATTACATATTACGATAAATGTCCCAAAGTATCTTCGAGGCTAGTGTGCCTATGTTTAGTTGTCATCTGTGACACGGCTATAGAGTAAGTATAGACGGAATCAAAATTTATTGGCGTTTGTGATGTTAGCTATAAGCTGAGGTTAACCCAATAGGCATGATGACTAAAAAAATATTATTAGTTCGTCAGATAGACTATCAAAAAATATTAGATACGTATTTTTCTTTGGTCAGTCAAACAAAAATTGATGAAGATATAGCCCGTCAAAGTTCCACGTGACGTCACAAGTGCCATACAAATGCATAGACTTCTGTAAGAGAGGTGACGTCACGACCCCCACTCCCGAACTTTGACAAGATTTATCTTTGTCATTTGTTGGTTGATTGGCACAAGAAAAATACGTGTCCAATATGTTTTGATAATCCAACTCACAGACTAATTATATTATTGACTTTTTTACCCAATCATCATGCCTATTCTCGCGCAGCTGTTAAGTGATCTCCAGTCAGGATTGGGTTATCCGCAGCTTGAAGCTAACATCACAGCTGCCAAGAGGTTTGATTGTGCCTATTTGACCAGGTCGGTACTGACCGGTGAGGCGGTGAGTGTTGGTGTTGCGGTGCTCGTTCTGCAACAACAGCTCGTAGTCGAGCGCCAGGCTGTCCGAGCTGCGCGCGCGCCGCCCGCCGCGCTCCTCGCGCCGCCGGCTGTTGCTGCTTCTGTCAAATACACACAGTTACTACAACCACACGAATAACGTGCTCGATTGAATAAACCAAAGGAGATGCATTGATTTCATATGGCATGAGTTAGAAAGAGACATGAAAATTATCTTGATTTAGTGGCTAGTTGCCGTGTTTTTCTCCCGGTAATTCCAATTTATATTCAAATTACAGTTTTGACAGCTCTGGGCAAGATTTTTCAGACATTTTTATTTCATTTTATGCAAACGTGATAAGGCGAGCTATTTGCTCGCTTGGTATTAAACATTACGAATCGCCTGTTGCAGGTCTGCAACACCCAGAATTTGGAACTTATCATACTTGGACAAAACCCTGCGCGGCACAGAACTGTGCTCAATACTCTGACCCACCTCATGTAGTCGGAATAAACACTCTACGACGGACTCCTGAGCTACGAGTACTTGAGACTCTGCGAGCTTTGAATGGCGGTTTTCCTAGACGTGGGACCGGCGCAGTAGCACATAATACTGTCTGCACAGCTAATGCATCAGCAGCACGGAAAGGTAATACCTAATCTTCTGCGATGGACTCCTGAAATCCTCCAGGCTCTAATACCTTTTTTATTTATTTATTCAAAAACTTAAAACAATAGTGATTAATTACATTAAATATTGTCTAAAAACCAAGATTTGGTTTGTCTTGACAATAGGTTCTCATCATTAGATAATTTAACACAATGTCTTAACTTTCTATTAATTCTCAACATATCTGAACATCAAGGAAAAAAAGAAACTAAAATAAAATGTAAGTGCGGTGCGCGCGTTTACTCGTAATAGCTGTGGTATATCGTAGGTACAGACCAGAACTATTTTTACGTGAAGTGTTTACCTAGCCAGCTATTGCAGCGGACACGCTCATCGCCGTATGTACATATATAAGATGCTCCACTTTATGTTAATTGCGTCACAATATTATTGATTTAAATAAAATTGTTTTAAATTAAGCCTCTGGATGGCGATCTTCCTGCTCATGATGCCGCAATACCTCTTAATAGATATTATCAGCACAAATAATTGATCATCCAGCCTTTGCGAGCGACTATCGTACTTGTTTCTTTTCCGTCTGAGTCATCAAACACCCTCCTCGTATGATCATAATAAGGTTTCTGCGATGGACTACTGGGCTATTCAAGGCTCTGCGAGCTTCGGATGGCGTTTTTTTGGATGCAGGCCCGGCGAAGTAACACTTGTTACTCTCAGCTCAGCTCTACCAGACCTGTGAGTTATGTGAGTAGTCTTACCTAGTCCTAGTCCCTTTTCCATCGAAGTCGTCAAACGCCCTCCTCATTCGATCTGAATATGTCCTTTGCGATGGACTCCTGAGGTACTCAAGACTCTGTGAGCTTTGAATGGCGCTCTTCCTGGACGCGGGCCCGGCGCAGTAGCACTTGTTACTGTCAGCACAGCTCTCGGAATCGCAAGAGCAGTAACTGAAGTCGCCTTCGTAGTACTCTCTGGAATCACAGTTTTGAAATATTACTTTCCTTTCAGGCTAAAAGCTTGGGTTGCCACAACGACACGTTCGATTGCAATCAGCTTTTGAATATCCTGCTAAAAGTTTTTCACATCAATATTTCTCAGTCTGTCATAATATGCGTAGCAGTCAGTGTTTCGTTGATCAGCGAGCTGTCCTGTCTACTTTTATTTCTCAAATGAGACAACAAAATAATAAGTTAAGTATTACTGTAAAATTCATTGACGTTATGACCTGTTGTTAAATGATTAAAAATTAAATTAATTAGTTCATAAATAATATAATAAGTATAAATTCTTCTCATTACGTTAGCATTTGCTGTTGTAGTGACGTGCTTTATTACGATTCGTTTAACCTTTAACTACCGACGTGCCCGTCTCACAGACGGTATACTATTACTTTTGTACTATTACTTTTATAATTAAAATATCTTTATAAGTGCGTGTCTCACGGAGTTACCCTTCTTGGTACCTTCCTCAAGCACCATCTTGTTTGCTATTAGACGCTTTGGCGTGCACCGCGAGCGCACACAAGTCTGTACAGGTCCAATTTACGCCTCACAGATGTAATCACGGTGTTAATGTCCTCTACATTTGTCCGTCTCTTGGACGTCACCTCGGTGTTTGTGTATCTTAGCCCATAGACGCCATAGTATCTCATTGATGTAATCATCACCATCATTATTGTCAGCCTTAGGTCGTTGGCCGTAATATCAGTTTAAAAGTTACATATTATTACATTTTTGATCAAATTCATCACCAAATTTCATCATCAAAAAATTAAAGAAAATTAAAAAATTTTTAAATTAAAATTTTTAAAAAATCAAGAAAATTTGATGATCCTATTTGGATTTCGACTTATTATAGAGCGAGTTATGGAATCCACTGATATGTGAACACCAGTAAATTTATCAATTACAAGAGTTGTAAGTTTTTTATAGGTTGAAGTTAGAGAGACTTGTATTCTAAAAATGTAATACTCATATTATTATAAAAAGGTTTTTTAAGTTAAATTTTTGATTTTCTTTTTGGTTAGAAAAAAATAGAGTCTGAACTGAAAACCGAAAAGTTTGTAAAATTAAGCAAGCAGTTATTGTATTACTCTGAATAAATTTTGATTAATCTTAAAATCAAAGAGATCATTTTTCATCTATTCTAAAATCAATTACTTTAAAATATTCCTATCAATATTAAAAAGTTATGAAAGCCTAGCGTGCTTTATGTATTTTATATATTTTGTCCGTCCGTGAGACGTGACGTCGGCGTTAGTGATACGTACGTCGTCGATAGCCAAAGGTTCATTGTTGCTACACTTCTAGGTGCTTTATCTTCTACCAACTGTCACTGCTGCCCCAGACTAGATCATTGGCTATACAGTATTACTGACTAGTCATTAATCAGACAGGTATTCTTTTTAAGTGTATATTATGTACATCAAAACAAACAGCTGTTCTTCCATAGCTCTTTTACAAATCAGCTATTTCATCCACGAAGGATATTTTTATGGGTAAGCCTTTTGGTTAATCTAATCCCATCTCATAAGCAAACCCCAAGCATACCTATCACTAATAATATACCTAGTAGTCAGACATTTGGTCATCGCTCCTAAATCTACAAATCAGCTGCAGATACTATTAGCAGAAACATAGCCAGTAATTAATCACTCTTCACGTAACTAGTTATATCAATATTTTATAACTACCATCCATCAATCACCTTAAATTGGTAGCGAATACGTATATGAGTGAATATTTAACACAGGATGTTTCTTTGAATACATTTTAAAATAACATTGTATCCTCCGGTTGGCTTTTTATTGTTTCAGTTACAACATGTGTTACATCACAATTAGCCAATTTATATTACAACTAGCGACCCGCCCGGGTTTCGCACAGGTGTATTATACATATAAACCTTCCCCTTGAATCATTCTATCTATTAAAAAAAACCGCATCAAAATCAGTTGCGTAGTTTTAAAGATTTTTTTTTTTTTATTCTGAGTAGGTTTGCGTTTGACCACATACTGCCTGTTTTTAAGCAGATATGCGGTCTAGGTTGTAGCACGCTTACCTAGAAGATACCTATTTACTCGGGATTTGAAGACGCCCACATTGTACTTTAGCGGGAAGACAGATTTAAGCATACATAGGGATATAGGGACAGAGAAAGCGACTTTGTTTTATACTATGTAGTGATGGTGCATTTTATATTAGGTACAACTAGTCCTCATTTTTGACTTATGCTATAGGACCAGCGCAGAGGTAACAAAAAAAGATAAATAATTAGTTGTTTGAACAAACACAAACAAATTCACTACAAGACATAAGTCTTCCAACTTAGGTTTTTAACGTGTTTAAAGGTTTTTTTGACATAGAACAACTTTTTATATCAATCTCAGGGTTGGTTTCATAGCAAAGGTCAGTCATATAATAATACCAAGTAGGTACAATGATATCCTATGTTTTATTGAAACATTATGTATACTAGTTAATTCACAGCCCGTTTTCGTTTGCAGTTACAATCAGCGCCAAACCTGATTCTTGACAGTTTTTTAAAAAAAAAACTATCATAATTTTATACGAATCTAGTTTTTAAAAATTGATATGCAGAAACTAGACAGATAAATTCCTGCCGCGCAATTAAAATTTTGCTGTTATACAAAACAACTACCAGTTAGCATACCTAGGTTTATTGGAGAAATCACTAGTATGCATTAATTTGGCAGCTTTCGATTTCGATACAAATAGGTATGTATTTGGTAGTCAGCAAAATAAACAGATAGCTTAAGTAGGTAGAATAGGTAAATCAATTCTGCCTTTTTTGTCTCTAAAATCTCGAAAGAATAAAACACAATTTGCAGTAATATCACTAGCAGTGATAAGGTAAGTTATCCCTAAGACAAACTAAGCATACGTCCTAAGAGCGCGAGGCTACGATTGGGTGCGCACAATCATGTAGAGTTGGATTCTATAAGTCAAAGTTATTTATTTGCCAGAACATAGGTATGCACAGAGTACAGGCCTTAAAATCTTAAATGTTTCACTATATTCTATCAGTGTTGGACATGCAAATATGTATTGTCATAATAATTTTTTTTTTTTTTTTACTGGCAAAAGTGCCTTTATTAACTACAACAAAACTACACTACTATTACACAAAAAGCATTGGATCATCCTCAGACCTTTGAAGGTCTAAAGATAATCCAAATGCTCAAGCCCACTGCCAGTTGGCAGCGTGCCCAGCATGCTGGCTGCATTGCCACGCTGAATGGCAATGCTTATGCGTTGAGCCAAATAAACACCAGCATTTTGGTCACGCGTCGCGTCCACCAGACGCCCAGAAAGACAATAATAATAATTGTAGAATTTGCCTACACATAGTATAGACCGAATCATACAAGTCGGCGGGTGTGACAAGCTGCGCAATATCTAATCCTGACTGAAGCTTTCATAAAGCTACGTGTTCATTGGGTTTCGCGCAGTTTGTAGTGTAGCTAACTTCACATCCGCCGACTTATATGATTTGGCCTATAGTATAATCAGTAAGCCTTTTAAAATTAGTAAAAAATTTAATAGGGCCGTTATAGTTACTTGCAGAGCGCTCACCACATTTAATCCTTCTCTGATCACCATTGAGTAGGTATTATCATCTTTACAAAAACTCTCTAGAGTCTAGCCGATCAAAATTTACCTAATGGGTTAGTTTGATTATCTACAGTTTACTATGTTCCTAACACCTACGCAAGACGATCTCTGAGGCTATGCCTAGTGGCGTAGCGTGCCTTGGCGGGGCCCCATAGAAAAATTGATTTGGGGCCCTTGTGAAGGGTAAAGATTTCACTAAAGAAAAAAATGTTTGCATACTAAAAGAAATATTTTTTCCATCATTAAATTTTCCAAAATGTTTACAAACAATTCAAATTAAATATACCTTGACTTTTTTTCGGCAAGATTAAATCATTTATGATGATGACTTTAGTTTTTCTAATTTGATTCTTTTCTGAAAACTTAATTAGTTAATTAATTAATTAGTTTTGTTAATTGGTATTATTGGTAGTATGAAACTACAAGCTACGTCACGTCTTTACATGACTATTGCAGTCATGTAAAGACGAAAAATATAGAATCATTAAATTCAGTAACAATTTATGTGATGCGATATGAATAGCGTTGTTGAAACTTGAAAATGACAGCATGAAATAGCTATTCAGGCTGAAATTCCCGACCTAGGATAACTTGCTCCCGGTGAAATTACACTCATATTCAACTGTAAATTATTTTAATTTGGTTCAGTTAATCACGAGCCGTCGCGAGCCGCGGACGCGCCACGCTCTGATAATCCCTCACACATTTCATTTCTATGACGAACGCGTTATTAATAATGAACCATAATTAATAAAAAATAAGGCAGGAATTTCTTTGCACAAACGCGACGATTCCGCAAATGTAATTAAAGCACACTCACTTCACAATGCTCTCCTATTGGAGATAGATGAAATGTTAAACGAAGGAGGAAAGTGGAGAAATTTTCGGTAGTAAACTCTCGCGTCTTGCAGCATTTCTAATGCGATGCACTTGATACAAGTCAATAAATGTAATTTAGTTAAAGGATTGTATTTATTTTAGCTTTTAAATTACATTTTGGCACCGTATATACGCTTCCCTTGTCTCATACAAGGATATTGGATAGGTATTAGGAAGAAGTGTGAAGTCTTATATGTAATGTAACATGCATTTTATATCTCTCAAGATACTATTGTAATGAAATGATCGTAAAAATATTCATTTTAAAATGTGACAATTGCCATACGAGGTACATCTTTATGGAGCTAAGTGTTGACCACATCTCCTAATGTTACGTAACAAAAATCATACTGGTCTCATCTTCGCTGGTTTCATTTCGTAGATGGTTCAGAATCTACTAAGATAGAACTTAAACTACCTAAAATAAAATAAAAATACGTTGTCAAAACTTACTTCGCGCAGTCCTTGCAGCTTTTGCTCTTGCTCAAAAGCCTAGCTTTGGCAGAGCCCTTCTTTTCAGCCGCGGAACAATAACATTTTGACTGGCAGTCTTCCTTCACAGAGCAATAGCAGCGGTCCGCACAACTCTCCGACTCACATTCAGAACAAGACACGTAACCACTAGAACTATTCCGGTTCTGACATCCCAAACGGTTGCTAAGAGTCAAAAAGTCTGAATCTTCCGATGCGGACGTTCTTTCTCCAGGTCTAGATACTTTTCCGTTTCGTTTGGAAACATGCACAATTCTGTCTGATCGCTTGGAGTGCCGCTGTCGCGTGACCGCTCGCTTCGGCGGCGGCAACATCGGCTCTTTCGGACGAAACTGGCGGATATCGTAACTGGACGTCGAAACAGAACTCTCTGAAACAGGCTCCTTCGGTTTGGTCACCACTTGAAAGTCTAACGACGTGATCTGTGGAACCTCTTTCTTACGCATGTCTTTTCCAAACGGCAGCCGAAACACCATCCGGAGACCGCTCGCTCCTTTAAATATCTTCCGTCTTTTGTTCTGAAATGTACTGTTCCGTCTGAGTATCTTTTTCTTCTGCTTCTTCATGATCGCTTTGCTGTGCTGAAAGAGCTCGTCTTTTGTTAATGTAACTGCTAATTTCAGTAGGAACTCTTTGTATATCGGTTTCAGGTCATTGAAGGACATCCCTTCTGCGTCTATTATGGCGCTTAGAATCTCGTCCATCGAGTGTAAGTTCTCCTGAACTTTGAATTCGTTAAAAAGTTCATTGAACCCTAAAGGTGAGCCGCCTCCCTTCTTACCGTTGTTTCTGGAATGTAAAGTCACATCATTAGCGCTAACAAACCGAGACTGTAAGCTTTCTAAGTAAGGATGCTATAATTATGATTGCTAAAAATAACACAGGTGTTGTATTGAATCAGAAGAATGCAGCCGACGCGGTTGCGTTGGCACAATTAGTTGCATGCGAGCTCCCGCAACACTCCAATAAACACATTTTATTCCTCAGCTCCTGAGATGATTCGATCAATGAAGCCGGTTGTTCGAAAAACGTATCGATTAAGATATTAGCCGCGTGCATTGTCGCATCGGTGGAAAGGAAACAATATCGCTCATGCGTTGAATTGAAATTACAGAGAAGTGTGACATGCCTGATTTATGGATAGCATTACGGAACGGAAAGAAATGCATACCTGTGTCCGATGGACTTGTACCTCGTCAGCCCGCCGGCGTTGAGAAAGCTGCCTGACCGAGGTATCGCTACTTTAGTCAGTATATCCCCTGACTCGCTGATAGATTTTCTGCCGCTTTGACTTCTTCTCAAAGGTTCCTTCGGAGCTTCCGAATTAGAATCTGATGTCGGCTTGGACGGAATAGGCGGGGGTAAAGTCGGTGGTCTCTGAATATTCTTTCGTCTTTCCAACTCTCTGAAAAGCTCGATTTTTTCAGATACCTTACTTCGAACTGATGATTCGCTACCACTATTTGTTTCGAGTTTTTGGAGTTTGTTTATGTGAGGGTTTAGAGGAGGCTTTGATGACTTTTTCGAGTCTTGTGTCTCGCTGCCACTCTCGTTGTGTTTAATAGAGTCAAGTTTAGCTTTGACTTCTTCGACTGTGATTCGTTTGGCTTCGGAAGGTGGGATAGATGGAGGTGGGGGTAGATGAGACGAGCTCTCTATCGAGTGTTTCTTAGTTCTTTCTAAAGGTGGTTTTTCTGAAAAGGATTCACTGGCTGAATATCCGTCAGCTCTATCGCTGTCTCCGCTCATAGATGACGTACTTCGTTTTTTGCGAGGGGGTCTCATCGGAGCATCGTGTTGATTCTGACTGCTTGCCACGCTCATGCAGCTGATTCCATTACGGTTCTTGAACTGTTTCTTATCGCTGTGACCTTGCCGACTCATGTGAGACATGAGGGACTTGTAGAGCGTGGCTGCGATTACGATAGCATCTTCCGTCGTCTGACAAACAAACCCGTGACACTCCAATTGTTTCGCGATTCCGATCTTCCTCATCACAACAGCGAAGAGAGGAGAATGCGAGTGTTCATTATGAGTGAGAATATATTTCTTATCGGGTGATTCTAATGTTTTGAATAGAGCTTGGCGGTCTATGTTATCAGGATCCGTGATTAAAGGTAGAAATGCATAGCACAAGTCTTGTTCGTTTTCTTCTGAAGGCTGGACAACAAATTTGACAGCAGACCATACTGCTATTGTTGGAAAGGGGTTTAGCTGTTCGAGGTCGCCTTTTTCTCCTTTGTATCTGACTTTGAGCCCGCTTTTTGATATCTCTAATCGGCCATTTAAAGCACTTTTATGGCGGTAGTTTCTTCGGTAGCTGAAATATAGGTCTTTTAGTGGGGTTTGAAGGCCAGATAGACTAGTGACTTTGCTTTGAAGAGGCGTTGATCCTAAGTAGTGAACACTAAATACGTGGACACCTATACTCTCTGCGGAGGGTCTCGATTCTCCCGCCATTTCGGCGAACATCCGTTCTATTCGATCCTGCACCGTGTTGCTGGCTTTGCTGATTTTCTTCTGACAGTAGTGGTCGTCATCTTCGAATATTGTCAGCTTGTTGTCTCCTATTGAGCTGACCTGAAATCAATAATATGTACATTTTAAAATTAAGCTAAATAGAGTTGCGTTTTTTTCTTTAAGCCGACTTTTTAGAAGAGGGGATAAGTTTTCATTCTGAAATGAGGGGATAAGTTTTAACAATTTAAAATTGTACACAAATTTTTTAAGGAAAGTGATTTAAAAATTTGTTTTTAGGTTTCCGTACCCAAAGGATAAAAACGGGACTCTATTACTAAGACTCTGCTGTCCGTCTGTCCGTCCGTCCATATATCACCGGGCTGTATCTCATCACTCATGTACCGTGATAGCTAGAAAGTTGAAATGTTCACAGTTTATGTATTTCTTTTGTTCTGTTCCGTAGTAAGTATTTATTTTTATTACAAAGACTGAAAACAGAACAAAATAAATATTTAAGGAGAGCTCCCATACAGTACCTACAGAACCTTTCGTGCGGAAGTCCGACTCGCACTTGGTCGATTACTATTTATTGATTAAATAAAAGAGAGTTCATTATACATATAGCTTTTTTAAGCTACGTGTATTCAATTAACTCATTACTATTATGCAGACTCAATTAACTCCATCCATAGATCCGCTCACCTTACTGTCTCGCCTCTCTAGATGGTGCGAGAGCGAAGGGAACTGCGGCAGGCTGGTCACGGAGCGGGTGTCGTCGAAAAGCGCGTCTATTTTCTGCTTGTAGGAGAGGGAGGAGATAGAGGGTGCGCGCGGCCGGCGGGCTTCATCTTCGCGCGGGCCCAGGTGGAACCCACCCGGTGAAGCGCTGCCGTTGTCGCACGTCACCATCTGGGGAACACAAACCGAACTGATTATATACCTACTGTTACTTTTTTTATAGGGCAAGTGCCTTTATTAACTAACACTAAATACAAGATATACATTATCTAAAACTACATAAACGACTACTACATAACAAGCAATTGGATCATCCACAGAGCCTTGAAGGTCTAAAGATAATCCAAATAGCTTAGCAAAGCATAGCAGCGTGCCTAGCATGCTGGCAGCATAGCCACGTTGAATGGCAATGCTTATACGTTGAGCCAAATAAACACCAGCATTTTGGTCACGGGTCGAGTCCACCAGACGCTCAGAAAGACTTTTGAAAACAAAGTTACTGTTACTTCATTGAAACTCGCGTGAGTATGCATCATGTCAAATATTAATTGTACTCGCGAAGTATTTGTTTAACCAGCTGCTCGACTGTTATAGTAAAAAAAATGTTCGTGAGTCAAACCGTTTGTGTTTGTTTGTTAATTTTGTTTGATAAACACCCATACAAAATAGTATTTTTAATTAGGTTTATACTCTACTGTTATAAAATATACCAGAGGTATAAAAACATGAAAGGTATCTATTGAAAACCCAAGTCACGATATAAACCAGGGAATCCCACGGACGCATTTGTGGTCACAGTAATAAATTGAATTTGCTCTAAGTATCTTAAAAACCAAGAGAGTGGGAATATTCATCTTTCCTGTTTTAGAGCTTATTTATGAGCCTAGCATTGCAGTTGTTTTTTCAGATACCCAGTATACCTAAAAACTTTCAAGGAAAAAAGGCAAGTTGCATAGTGCACTAAATGAATAACCAGCATGTCTGAGACTCCTTAAAGGCCTTAAACATTTTGAAATACATATGTCATTTTACAAAACAACTTTGCAACAGTATGGAAAATTACAATTACAACCCAATTACTAAATCCTTCTTTACTTCTTATTTTAATTTATTATGTAAAATTTAAATCTTCTAAAAAGAGAATGAATGCAATTTGTAGTAAGTCTGTAGAGGCTGAAGAAAAAAATATTTGTTATTAAAATTTCATACATTACAAATTTAATTTATATAAATTGTTGTAGAATGTAGACATACGATAAACTTTTGACATTAAGATAGGTAACCCTGTAAATGCATCAATCGACTAAAAGTTTCGAAATAAATGTATTCGACATGATCTATCTCTGATTGGCAACGTTTTCGTCATATAGAAACCAGAAGGAATTTAGATCTAAAAAGGTGACTATCGTCATTACCAGTCGATTGGCCAAATCAGTTAAATTCTACTAGAGACTGATGAAACAGAGTTGTGTAAAATATGCAGTTAGTTCCTTGCTATGAAGGTATTGAACAGTTACTTTCATGCTCGGTTAAGCATAAGCATAATGAAGCAATAAGTTAGAAATGCTTAGTTACAAGCTTTTATTTATCTTGCTTTTTTACATAGGTAGGTGTGTATGGGTCAGTAGATAATTATAGCAACTGAATTATTTATTAGCCTACTATACCCCCAAGAAATCAACTTGACATTTTTTTGAAGTGAATCTTCTAATGCGACTTCCAACAAGGTTGCGTTAAACGTTTAACGCTACCATGCAGGGGGTAAGAAAGCACTGTTGCGACGAAGTTTCACTTCTTCCGCGCGGAGGGACTCCACTTGCACTTATTGCTTTTATACGTTTACTTTGAATGACGAGTCATTATACCTAAGCTGTGACACACCAATTTTTTTACATACCCCTGAGATGTGAATATAACGGACTATTGAGAAGAACACAAAAAATAAAATATTCCAGTTGACCTTAGATAATAAACAATACTTTTCATTTATACCCATATATATCCATTATAAGCTAGTTTTAAGTTAACGTTTATGAAATGAATTTGTATTATGAATTTGTGATATGACTGAATAAATGATTTTTATACCCATTAAGATAAGGATATCAGATAAAAAGTTCACTAAACGAAACTACTTATACACTAAAACTTTTTAATTTTTCAATACGCGCTAAGTACGATAATAAATCACAACCAATAATCAAGTGGCAATCGACAGAAGATAATAAAATATTACGGATCCAATTAGCTCGTTATGAAAAGTTTACTTTACCTATTATGTGCTGATGTTGTTCAATCGTTACTTAATAACAATTAAGTCAGTTAAAACTGCAATAAGTAACGCAATAATGAAGGGATGTAGGTATGTTTGTGTCGCAATCCCATCTAGTCTCAGGTGGTTGACTTTAATGGTACGAGAGATTTAAAATAGTCAAATGAAGCAATCTTAATGAAATTTAGAGCTCAATGAATATGGACTCGAAGTAATTACCGAGTCTTCTGAGAAGTTAGGAAATGAAAAGGTTCGCACAGGCCGAGTGGCTAGCCCTGGTGTCAGAGTTCAACCGCCTCAAGGCTTCTGTCATGGCTAAACGGTTAAAACAACCGGGACCTACAATTTAACGTGTCATCTGAGCCATGGTAGCGCTTAGTTGAAAAATGCCACCCGTGGTCACCCATCCAAATACTGACCGTGTGAAAAGTTGCTTAATTTTGGTGATCGTTGATAATCACATAGTCAAACTACGCTACGAGCGCTACGAGTTGGGAAATAAAAAAGTGATCGGCCAAGTACGAGTCGGATTCGCGCACGGAAGTTTCCGTACTGTATGGGAGCCCCCCTTAAATATTT
Organism: Hypomecis atomaria; assembly: GCA_964007245.1. NCBI lineage: Eukaryota > Metazoa > Arthropoda > Insecta > Lepidoptera > Geometridae > Hypomecis > Hypomecis atomaria. Next base: position 12,367,780 of record OZ023301.1, read on the forward strand.
ATTTTATTTTAATTTTATTGTATATTATCTAATTGAATACATAATTAGAAATTCTGTGAAAATTTCAAGAATCTACCTGTTACCATTATTAATATAGAGCGTAAAACGGCAAAAAAATCAGGTTTGTTGTATGGGTGCCCTCCTTAATTATTAATATTATTCTGTTTTTAGTATTTGTTGTTCTAGCGGCAACAAAAATACATCATCTGTAAAAAAATCAGCTTTCTAGCTATAACGGTTCATGAGATACAGCTTGGAGACAGACAGACGGACAGCGGAGTCTTAGTAATAGGGTCCCGTTTTTGCGTATCCTTTGGGTACGGAACCCTAAAAACTGTAAACACTCTCTTCTGATTTTTTTGATTTTATTAATCTTATGCAGCATTACTAGTAGCATTCAAAACGTAGCTTGACTATGCGTTTCTTTACGATCACCAAAGTTAAGCAACGTTAATGAACGTTCGGTACTGACAATGGGTGACCGCAGGTGGTATTTACAACATAGGTACCGTGGCTCAGATGATACATTAAATTGCAGGCACCAGTGATTTATATTTATTTATATTATATTATTTATATTTATATAACAGTTTAGTTACGCCAGAGACCTAGCATATACTTATTTTTTTTTATTTAAAAAAAATAGCCTATACAAATATAATTACGCTTTTTAGTATCAAGAAATCCGAGATTCAAACGATGGAGGAAAATATCGTAATAAAGCTTCATCCTCCATTTGAGAAGCGTTATGAACTTTGGCCTAGCCATTTAATTTCAATCTGTAGGTAAAAAGAAGCTTCAAAGATGATAATTTATTTTGAACCCCGGATGCAAACTCTTACAATCAAGGATGTAAGAACAAATTAAAACGTAAGATACTACTTCATTAAAATAACACCACGATTATGGATTTACAGTCGTAAAATTATTTTTTACAATTCGATATATGCATTTTTGTAACCGGATAGTTTATTATAATGTTTTTAAATGATTGAAAACGATCCCGTTGGCCTCGAAGTTACTATTTCGATGCAAATGTGCATCGGAAACTCCAAGTTATGCGCACATTCTCGTCATCTTTCTCGAAAAATCTAATGTCTAGTACAGTCTTTCTCAAACTGGACGAGAACGCCGTTTTGTCGGCGCGCATGTGGAGAAAATAGATAAAAAAACGATCCTCTCAGATTAAAATCAATTATCAATTGCATTAGAAAAGCCAGCAATTAGATTGTTTTGTAATTATATCGTCGGTATCAATATTTTAATTGCCCAGCTTCAAACCCCCGAGTAGGAAAATGACAGGTAGCAAAAGGTCCAGGCATATCTAAATTGTTCCCAATAAAATTATTTAATCGTAAGAAACTGTTAGGGGAGGCCTATGTTCAGCAGTGGACGTTCTATGGCTGAAAAGAAGAAGAAACTGCACTTAGCAAAATTATAGGCAGCGGGTGTTATGTTAGATTAATAATTGAAACAAATAACTTGAACAAGCAGTATGAAATTGTTAAAAAAATCGTAAACATACGAGTACGAATAAGGAACTACACATTTTTTCGAGATTGACATTAGAGTTTATGGAGTAAATTTTTTGGTAGGACAAGAACTGAAACAAAAAGCTACAAGTAGAACAGACACTATGAATTATGTTAAAAAATGTAAAGCTCGATATTACTAAATTTTTTAATTTTAATTTTAATATATCAAAATTAATTTGAGAATCTGTGGTCGAGACTTGTGTATTGTGGCGCAATCTTGCTAAGATTATGGTTTACATTTAAATAATAAATGTTTTTCCTAGCACATTTATTTCAGCAGAAAAAGCGTTTTTGTTTAAATCTTTTGTGTAATCCGAAAGATGTTGACAAATCTAGGTGAAATAAATTTTCGAATTTATTAACATTGACTTTTACTTTCTAGTAGTAATATACACCAGCTTTGGCTCTACTTAATTAAGTAGAGCCAAAGAAAATAGTTGATATTTTTGCTATATTTATAGTGATCATAACATATCTACAACAAGAAATTTTAAGTATAATAATTGGCTGCCTCAGTGGTCCAGTGGTTATTGATAATGACCCTGACTCCTCGTGGGCGCGCAGGTGTGGGTTCGATTCCTAGCCAGGACTACCATTTATGTGATATACATATGTAGGTGTTTGCTCTGTATCTGAATGTTATTACAGTATGTACTTATATACGTATTTAAAAAATATGTACATTTAGTATCACAAGCTTTGCTTAATTTGGGGTCAGAGACCGTGTCCCCTAGTATTTGTTTATTTATTTTAAAACAACAACCACAAAAGACCACAACCAATCAAGGTTTTTTTCTGAAATTATTTTAAATGTATTTTCTTCGCATTTGACCAATCAAAGGGGCCATATTTTTCAAATCCGAACGCCTAGGAAGGTATTAAAGTTATTTTAATAAAGTCAGATAGAATAAATCACTTTCATTCTTAGCTACCTCTCCTAAAACGTCATTTTTTACCTATTTTATTTTACTAAATAACCTCCGTTTTATTTTTTCTTATTTTTTAAATGTGGAAATTACTTATGAGTCATACTCACTTCAATAGACGGTAGGCCTCAGGCCATTATTTGCATCCTGGCACGCTGCTTGTCGCCACCCGGAAAATCTGTAACAAAATATTGTTTTTATAAAAATACAACTTTTTAAAAATACAAGCTTATGAGATCCTGGATATCATGTAGCAGCAGAGTGCAAGCTAATACAAGTAAAACGAGCCCAAACACAACGGGTCTATCTTGTTTAGTACAGGAGTTCCTATGGCCACCTGACTCCGTCATCAGATCAGCTCTATGGTACACTAATATTGCATTGTCACGCGATATACTCGTACACATGCGTGCAAAATTTCAGCTCAATCGGAAGACGGAAAGTTGGTCAAATTTAACTTGCAAGATGCTACCTGAACTTCCATACATAGGTACATACATCCATTGCAAGTTAAAAAAAACCTTGTACCTAATACAAATTGTATCTCAATTTGTATAATTTGATTTTAAAAGTGTGTAATTTTTATCACGTATTAATGTGTCAAACATACGTATAGGTAGGTATGTGTTTCCAACAGTTGGAAGGTCTGAAACTTATTCATAGGGAAATTGGTATAATTTATTTGTTAAATAAAAAATAAACACATGCTTTATCAAAATACATAGTTAGTCTGTAACTTTATCTTTAAAATGAATATAAATTCACAATAGAACATTGAATGTTGTGCTTATTTTTACAAGCTGTTGATAAAGCAGATTTTATTAAAAAAAAAATGATTTTTTAGTCATTGAATAATCTTCATACAACCACATACATTATAGCAAATAGAATGCTATCCGATATCCTTATTTCAGTATGTTTAATTAGCTATTACAGAGATTACACCATTTCCGAGGGAAGCCACAGAGTACGAGGAATCAGGACTAATAGTTTTTGGTGCAACGTTTTACACAAGACAGCAGGAAATTATAATAATAATACACAGGATAGTGCTGCTGGATACCTTTACTTTATAGGTATTATGTAGATATACATTACATTTATCATATGTGTATTGCATGAAAATTGGTGCTGCCTTGCTCTCTCATCATTGTAGACAACTTACACACAAAATGAATTATTCTGATCGTGTAAGTACAAATATTATTTTCTATACAACACATAGGTATTACCAGAAATAGATCGGAAGTTTTCTTTAGAATGTTTACCATCATTATTATTGTGTAAGTCTCACACTACTCTGTTATTAGGCAGATAAAGCGTCTTATAATGTAAATGGGCCCATAAAGAGCGAAAGCGAGAGTCTATTCATATAAACTATGTAAATTGAGTAAAAAGTTGTAAATCTTATGAAATGCGTTTTGCCGAATTTATTTAATACATATTTCTAAAATATCAACGTCATCTCTGCCATAAGTTTACATAGTTTACTGATTCATTCCACTTATCTACCGCTGTTATTATTTATTTAACTGCCCTATAGTTTCAAATTTTATTTAAAGCTTCCTTCTTTCTTTGAACTTTTCCAAACATTTTCAAGTCTGATTTTTTTTATATAATTCTCGGGAAATAAATAGGTACATAATTTACCTATTTCACATAGATTATTAGAATTAATTCCATTGAAACCTAAAACGTTCTAATATTTGGTTTTAATATCTTATTAAAAACACTAACAACCGCGTGATATTATGATTTTTGTGTTATCTCAAAATAACTTTTTATTTTTCTGGGGTAAAAAGCATATTGTGTCACTTCCCAAATTTTTAACTACACACATATATCCATGCCTAAAATCATGTCGATATGGTTTGTTGCTCCGTTGCTGCGTAAAAGAGTAACAAACCAAAAAACACACTTTTGTATTTATGATATTAAGTAAGGAGTCGTATTATAGCTATGAGTATAGTATTAAGTAAGGAGGAGGAGGGGGTTTCTACGTAGGTACGCCTATCTAAAAAGTTTTTTTACTCAACTATTTAGGAAGTACTTTTTATGATATTGAATCCTCAACTACTTCACAAAGACAAAGAATTGATTTAGTTCATATTATCTCGATATTTGGACAGTTTAACTAAATATATTTGGGCTTCTGTGTACAAACGAGGATGTAATATCCTTGGTAGTACTTACGTGCGTTTTATTTGTCATTCTGCAAAAATATTTAATCTCAGTAAGGTAATTTTTTGCAGCTAGATAGAGCTGTATAAATAAATAAGTGATCATTGCCGGAATCCAACTATGTATACTAAATTAACATAGAGGTAAATAATATCAATATTAAATGCAGATAAGAAGCAACTTGTAAGAATATAAATGCCACGACTCCTACAAAAACTAACGGTTTTTATGTCTAGTAACGTGTTTTACATAACGTTTCATGCCAATAGGTAATATTTATTGAGTAGGTAGGTATGTATTATATTTTTACTATGAAATATGTGTGAATAAAATTACTGTTAATAGGATAAAAATTAAAATTAATTAATTGTAAAAGAGCAAAATGCGATTCAGAAGACTATTCAAACTTATTAATAGAAACCAAATATAACAAATACAAATGCGAATTAAATACCTAAAATGTAAAAAACTTAAAACTTGATAAACATAATTTTGTAGGTATCTAATTTACTAAATATTAATAATTAATATTCATAATTTAATTAATATTTAATTTGTTAAACTAATTTTAGGATCCAAATGTCAATTTCTCTGAAATTAGGTCACCGTTAGCAAGTATAATAAAATAATATTATGAGTGAGCGCAGAAATCGGAAAATATTTATAAAATGAACCTGATTGCCGTAATTTAGATATCGATGATGCTAAAAATAAAAGAATAATAACTTGGAGAATCGTCTAGTCCTAGAGCGTCATAAGCAAATCTGATTCTTCGTTTCTTCAATCGTTGAAAAAGTTTAAAATTGTACTTAGTATTTACATTGAACATGCAACAATTAGGTAAGATTATATACTAAAACGTATATCCGCTTGAAAGCTGCCACAAAAGGCCCAAGTTTCGACTGATGTGTGTAAGAATGTGGCAAAAAAACGTCTGAAAAACAAATAAGGTTTACAAGTTCTTGTTCAGTGTCGTTACACATTTTTACATCATAAGACGTAGCTGGATCGTTTTATGACAAAGGAAGGCGGAGAAATGAGAAAAATTCACAAGCGAGCCATCTCAGTACCGTCAATGATTAACTGAATCGGGCCCCAATCATTTTAAGCACCGGTACCTGAAAGCCCAAACAAGTATCAGTATAAGTCGCTTTCCATCAGGCAAGTTGGTAGCCAAATGTAGCCCTTTTATCTACCTGTATAGAAAAATGGATCAGGATCTATAATAACATGTTATCTAAGCAATTGTAACCCGTAGTCGTAAATGTGTCACCCGCGGTCATCAATCCAAAGACTCGTCGAAATGACCGTTACTTCACTTCGATGATCAATAACAAACACTAAATTAATTACAAGGAAAACGGCATTATGTGACACTGAAACACGGATGATAGATAAAAATCCTGCTAAAATCCCGCATGCATACGAATTATATCTAAATAATCTGAGAAATTCATAAAATGCAACTTAATTAATTTTTAATTAGGACATATCTGTTGAATTGGTTATCTAAATGCCACGCTTAAATCAAGGATGCACAAATGTATAGATTAGAATGGATAAGTTTATTATGTCAAGGCCGTGAAGATTTCTAGACTAGCTATAAATTCATAAATCTGTCTCAAGTTAGTTGCTATTTTAGATTAAAAATAGGCAACTTTAATCACATCCATTGATAAATAGAAACCGCACGACCTTAGTTATAGCTATGTTTTTGTAAATTATTCTTAATTTATTCGATTCTAAGTTACCTCACCCATTTAACTGCAATGCGTATTAGAGATTAACTTTAGAAAACAAATATACCTAATTTAAAATACACCTAGTACTCGTACCAAAATATAAATAGCTAATGCTTAAGACTTCTGAAAATGACATTTATTCTATTATTAATTTTATAATAAGACTCTATTAAAACAAATAACTTCTTCAGAAGTCTTAAAATATCTTTACCTTAGTGTTTTACTATTGATATCTCGAAATGGGCAGGCTGTTTGAATTTTTTAATTTTATGTAACATCATTTTGTACTCAGCTAAGCAATAAAGTTTATTTCAATTTCTATACCTAATTATATAAAAAAAATTAAAGACTGCGTACCTAAACAGAATTACGAAGTTACTAAAACTGCACATTTATCTTCCGGAATCATCACATTACCTACATAAGTAACATTACATCCATATTAGACCTATGCTGCATAAGTAAAAGATAAAATAATGGATAACCTCCTGTAGTAAGACCTAATAACCCTGCATAATGTGAAGAGACCAGTAAGATCTCCCATAGTTGAACATACCGCACACATTCCATTCCAATGTAACATATTTACTTTGTAACTCTAATATCACTAAGTACATAGTACAAAACAAAGTCGCTTCCGCTGTCCCCATGTCCCCATGTATGCTTATATCTTTGAACCTACAAAACGGATTTTGATGCGAGTTTTTTAATAGATAGAGTGATTCAAGAGGAAGGTTTAAATGTTTAATAAACCTGTGCGAAGCCGGGGTGGGTCGCTAGTACTATAATGAATAAAGAAACCTGATAATTTCAACAATTAAGTATTTGGGTACTCGAAATTCTGTACTATAAGAATTTTCTAAAAAAAAATGTTGCCCACAACACGCAACACATACTCGTAGCGGTTTGAAATTGAATATCCATTTGTACCCACATTGCACTCCATGCTACAAGTACAAAATACAGTTTCCATTGCATTGTTCAAAACTCATAGATTTTCTAAAACGCCACACGCCGCAAATATTTGCTTGGCATTATATATTGTAAAATTCCGTTTTCTCTTATTCTAGGTATTCAAGACTTCACTTCACGTTGAATCGTTAAAACCAAGAATAATATGAATCAAACCAGATCCGGATCGGGATACTAAGTTGTAAATCTATTTAATTTAAGAATGATTATACCGTTAGGAAATCTAATTTATACTTTTTTGTCATAGATCTGATAACAAACAGGTTGTTATCTACACAAACAATTACAATATACCTACTTAATTATGCATGTTGATCACTCTTAAAAACCCGTAGGGTATATAATTGTGGTAATATTATTGTTAACCCGATGTATAAGTATCTGTTTTTGTAATGTAACAACAATACTCAATTACCCACTTTAAAAAAAAAAACTCAGTAATCATTATAATACCAAATAATGTATCATACCTAGTACATATTTGTTATGTTTGTAATAAAGTGTATTGTGATGATATAAACATACGAAGTAGCCCAGTAGTATGTAAGTAGTATTTACGACTAACCAATTTACTAAGTACCCGCAATTTTATGTTTTAATGAATACTAATTCCTAACAGCAATTGTTAGCTTAAAGTTTTAAAAAGGCGTCTCTAGCCTATAAAACAATTAAACTTATTAAGTTAAATGTTATTTAAGCTATGTAATGCTAAATACACATTATACCATTTATTATTGTCAATAAAGAATTTTCAAAATCAAAAAAAATCAATGATTAAATAAAATAATAGCCAAATTCTTAACTCGCGGAACGCCTGCGGTTAAGAAGGGAGCGACGGGAGATGTTACAGGGTGGGTGAGAGGGGTGAGACGTGAGCTCTCTGCTCCGCGTACCCCTGTCACCCACCCGGTAACATCTCCCCCCGCTACCTTCTTACCGCGCAGGCGTTCCGCGAGTTAAATACTTACAATACATAGTAAGTAAGTAGGTATCACGGGTTTTTATTTTACACATATTTTATTTTGAAAAGATGATATGATACTGGGTTTGAATATAACATTGATTTAAGTAAAATTTAACGTAATAACCAACAAATCGTAATCTAGACTTCATATAAAAAAATCAATGGCAGAAAAATCGACAAAAGTTGAACACTAAACAACGAAACTTTGTTGTACAATAAGCTCATACTCCATCAAACTGGAGAAAAGCATAGAAGTCCGTAGAAGGATGGAGACCGTCAACGCATTGCAGAAATGTCATAATAACGTGAATAATAAAAATCTCTGCTCCATAACAATTATGTTCTCCCCAGATAAAAAAGACCTTTCTGCAATCGTTTTATGGACTACAATGACCACCTTCCACTACGAGCGAAACGAACCCACTAACACGGTAATGTCATTACCGTGCCATTACGGTCTTCGAACTTGCAACGTCAAAACTCATAGAAGGCAACTCTTTTTCAGTGGAAGCACTTGAATGAATTTTGTCGTTGCGAGCTACTCGTACTACAAACTTTTTTAACCAGTAACTAAGTCTGTTCTACTCACAGTGGAAGGTAAGATGTTTAGTTTTTGACACTATTGCGGCAAAACCATATTTGCTTGGCGAGGACCAGAATTCAAACCTGAATATTTTAATTTGACAGCCTGTCATTTTGACACCTGTCATGCAACTCTAACATGAAAGGTCATATTTTGTTTCATATTGTTATTTTAGTTTTACGGTAGTAACACGGGTAATTTATTGTTGCTGTTCTAACAACTTTCAACTGCGGTAGTAACAACGATGATTCTTTTACCGCTCTTACTGCTGGTAGTAAGATCGGTAGTAGGTAACACTGGTAATAAATCGACCAAGCTGTGTCTTTGTTTTTTTCTTTTCTGAGCAAACATGACATTTCGCTCTGCCTACGCTCTCCTCTACTACTCTCTCTACTACGCTGCCCGTATATCTCTGCTCTGCTTTTGGTAGAGTCGAGCCCTTGTCGTTAGTATGCAGCTCGTTTGCCAAACTGTACTTAGCCTCCATTATGTCAATAGGAGCTGCCCGTCAAACTACTACGGCCCGTAAAACAAAGAAGCTAAGTAAAGCCGCTAGGTTTGCTTTGCCAGAATCTAGAACAAGTTTTATGCTAGAAGAGAATACGGAATGCCGTTATTCTACAGACAAATAGCGTTAAATCTTACAAGATAAAAAATATATCGCTTGTCTCGTATTTATAAGGTAAAGTGTTGTTTTCCATACTTGACTGTCTTATTGATAATCGCAGAATTACTTTGGTGAAGTTAGTCCGTGTTTTGTCGTCAAACCAAAAAAAGACACCGCTATAAACTGCATTTATAAATTAATAAGGTAGTGAGTGAATGTATTTAGTTAGTTAGGTAGTTGTATTTAGTTAATTTTGAAGTTAAAACTGTCTTGCAAATGCAAAGGTCAACATTGTGCAGACTGCATCATTATGATTATAAAGAGATAACGTACCTTTTTATCAAATCCCCTAAAATGTAATCTAATATTTTCTAATGTACAAAGTTTAATAGGTTTGGTTTGGTACCTTACAAACTATACCGAACGATTTTTTTTTTGTATGTTTTAGCTTCTTAACTATAATAATTTAAGAATTCGAATTAATAATATTAGACATAGGTATAATATAAAATTAGTTAAATTATGTATAATTCAAATCTAGGCAGTATTATTGAAACTTAATAATCTGATGAAATATCTGGATGACCTTTTTGTTTTTATTACTACGAATCTGCTTTTATATTTAGGTCAAGCCTCATTTAGCCATAGATTTTATGATCATTAATTATAATGCATCCTTGTCAGATTGTGAACAGATTGTGCGTCAACGAAGAACCATTATGTAAATTCAGGTCATTTAATACCACTTCCTGGTCTCGATAATGCGAATTAATAACATGAATATTGTCATTTCTAAAATATGATATTTATCTTTCGCAATTGAGGTATAATTTATAATACATTGAATTTCAACCTCTTCTAAAGTGTTCCTCTCATTCTCCAATAGATCGCAATGAAAGAGACTGTTATATTTTTTTGTAAATTTAAATTAAATTAAATGCGACTACTATTAATGATATAATATGTGATTGTCATCAGTCATCATAGATCATACAACTAAAAAAAAACAACGGGTTCCACTCCGGGAACGCTAGCAGAAGTGAAATCTTGAACATTAGGTACATCATCCGTCTTACGAATTTTCGATCAGGTTACGATCTGACGCGAGTTTAACGTTTTGTATCCATCCCAAAAAGTGCACAACGCCGCTAAAGAAGTTTTCACTTCAAAAAAATTAAAACACGTTGTTTATTTCTCTCCGCTTAAACTTAATGTTAACGACTTTCCAGAAGTATAATTTCTAAAAACATGAGTAAGTATTTTAATTACCTAAGAGTTAAGGTAAACAAACACTTGACGTGTTTGTTTACCTAAACTCTTGGCTCGAAAACTTTGCAATTGTAAAGAATAACAATAAACTATTTGATTTTTTTCGCCCGAATGGCGAGTAGTATATCATAGACAGTTTTCTGCATGGATGATCAACTGATTTGGACAATACCCTGATGTTTCAATCAACTTGAGTCATTCAATTATTTTTTAATGGATGATAATAAACTCGTTCAAATTCGAACGCAACCAGTTCCATTGCGTGCACCCACAGCAACATTATTTATACTTAAGCACTTTTTTCAAATAGACACCAATCTCGCTACATGGCTCCAAATATTTTTTTATCAAATATATTTTCGTTTTAAATCTAGTGGAGATCTTGTTTCGCACGAATCTGGGCTCTATTTTGAGAGCTCTGTCACATCTTTAGACATAAAGTATTGTCTGTTTGTCTAATAGGTAGGAATGAAAAAGACAGCTATAGCATATTTTATATTTAGTAAGTTGAGACCTGTCGAGTAAGGTCTTCAAAATTGAACCCACCCACAAAATTGAGCTGAAATCACAACTACGCGTAAAACCAATTATTTATTTATTATTTACAGAGCACAACTCACTCATTCATATGAAGACTCTACGGGAAAAGCAATTAATAAATGTAAAAATTATTCGTACTAGTTGCGTTTTGCAATTTATTAATTCGTAAACATGCAATGCCCCGTGCGGGACGTCAGTGAAGGACTTATGGCCCCCATACCGGAGTCCCCCATCTTGTATGTCAGATAACGAGAAGGTCTCCTTTCTCTCTAGATTTCTAAGAATATAAGGCAATACTAATGTACCAGGTATGTAGCCAAGAACAGAAAATTATTGGACTGACGGCAACACACCGCCAACAACTGCGGCCAACATCGTCACGCGAGCCTGGCATACTTTGTTGACAGGACACGAAAGGTAAATTACAACCTGACAGCTTTTGGTGAGCCATGATGTAGTGAGTAAATATAATTTATTACTCATTTTTCTCAAGTAAGTATCCAGACATTTCTATGCGCATACGTTTGCTTGGCTCTGTGGCGGGATAAGCGGGCTGCTGCAGTAGTCCTCGACACGGGTTTTCCTAGTGGGGGCTGCTTCGCAAGGCTTACTATTTTGCATTACTATTGCCAATATTTATCATGCATACCTTAAGATGAAATTTCTAAGAACGCACATATTTAAGTTTATCCATCTTTATACTGTGTATGAAAATAGGCTGAGTATGTTAGATATGTGTACCTGTCTATATGTATATATATTATGTATGATAAATGAAAATGAATGAATGAAATGAAATAAATAGCTGTATATATTTACTCACCATTGTCGTAAGCAACTTTTACTGTGGGATTTACCCCAAAATTGCAAAAAAAGTTAGTTGTTACCTACGTTTCATCACCCCTGGCAGACTCTTCAAACTTTTTGATGGAGCAGTAAGCAGCCGATGTTTTTTCGTAATAATGCGAGTCGTTGCCATAGAAATAGTTGATGAGTCGTAAGCATATACTACTGAAAGACCTTGCATTTTTCAAAGCAACAGCCTGTATACCTATTTTGACTGAGACATACTTTAATACTTGACTGAGAAATACTTTAATACTTACACACAAACCTTAACAACCTAACAGCTTTTGGCAACCTAACAGCTTTAATGATAGTCACCTTCTCTGACAAACTTTACAAGGTAAACATTGTAAAAATATGACCAATCAAGGTAACCTTATTTACTCAGGTACCACAAAATTACGAGCCCATAAAATACATTTTATACGAATCCACAATCCAGGGAAGTAGGGTAACTGTTGATGTCAGAAACAGGGTGGCCAGCCAGCTAGCGGTGCCTGGCCCGTTATAATGCGATGTAGTACCTAATGGGTACCCAATGGATTTAATTCGACGATATATGTATAGATGATGATATGGATTATCGAGTCAAGCAGGCAATTGGGCATTGACGTATGCGAGATTTTGGGCATTAGATGTAATTGGACTACATAGACGTAGAGTGTACTCTCGAACCGTTGATGTATGTAAGTACGGAACTTTTTTTTTTTTCAGAAATCGACATTACAAGCTAACTTCTAATTAACTTTAAATAAAGTAGTGGACGTCCAAGCACAAGGTAAGGTCAATATTACAGTGATCCAAAAATTTAGATTTACTCGCTTTATTCTGCATTTTTTAATCTAAATCGAAATAAATAGCACTTAACTGCCAACTTAATCATCAAACGTAGTCAATTTTTCGGTTTAAAATACTTTCTGTACTTTACAGGTGCGGACGACTTGACGACACAAAAAATAGGTAAAATCGGAGAGGGGCGACTCGCTCGCGGTTAGTATCCCCTCGAGCGAGTAAATGAATTAATCAAATTTTTCTTTTCCTGAGCTAAAAGGTAAAAAAGTAGGTAATTACGAACTGTGTTAAACAGTTTTCGTAAGGAAAGGATGACGCTGTAAAATTTACAAACTCGTGTAATGAAACACAAGCAAATGGCTATTGCTGCACATAAATACAACTTGTTTTTCCAGAAAGTTGTAATTTCCGCGACTACTTAACCTCTCACGAAAATTTTCGTAATAATTTCACACATTTAATTAATTCGAAGTTGCAATTTTGTACAGGACACTTATCTTTTTTTATTTTTCTTGAATTCTAGGTTGGTTGCCAGAACATAGGTACGCAAAGAGTACAGGTTTTAAAATAAGAAAAAAATTCACTATGTTCTATCCGTGTTGGGTTTGCAAATATGTAGGTACTAATTGCCATACAATTATTAAATTGTTCAATTTAATTTATGTCAAAAGATATAAATACAAATGATGGCCTGAATCATGTCCTTTCAGCTTGGTAGAGTTTTTTTTTAAATAACTCTGTATTCAAGTACATTATTCTATATTCAAATCTTAATGTCAAAATTCTTCGATCCAAAAATATATAATATTTGAATACCATAGCTATTATTACTTTCGCAAAACTATGAAGCTCTCATCAAAAATCATTAAATCAATATAATCGAACATTTCTTATCAATTAACGTTTAGATCACGGTGTCGTAGCCCAAACGAAATAAAATTAGCATGAAGATTATTCAAAATACACTTTTACTTTTGTTTGAATCCGTAGTTTTGTAATCCTACACAACGTCTGCATTTACATACTAAACTGGTAAGTCTCAAAGTTAAATTTAATGTGGAGACATTTTGTGATTTCATCGGTGCTGCAATTTTATTAGTATTTTATGAGCGGATTAGAATTTTGTGGTCGATGCCCTACCACAGTTATGTAATGTTATAACGTAGGTTACATAGGTGAAGTATTCAAAATGTATCTTAATAATTTATCACAATACAAATACTCTAATGGCAATAAAGAATAAGAAAATTAGGTAAGTAGACACTACAGTAGATAAGTCTGCAATCTTTACGTTTCTGAAATAGAAGCGTAATTTCGTTTCTAATTATTTTCTGAAGAAAAAATCAGCCGATCCACAGTACATTTTGTCGAGGTTCCTCTTTGTATGTATTACCTGTTTTTTATGGTATTTTAGGTTTGATCCCATAGTAAAAGTTAATCTATTCGAAGTCACCCCGTATTGGAGTACAATCATCTTGTAGATTTGTTTCAACCATGACAGACATACTTAAATTTTTATTGTTCACAAAACAAGCGAAAAAAATCCTCGAACACTAGTAACAGTAGTAACGTAATAATTTCGACACTAGCAGAATCTTTTTCGTCGTCTTCAATGCTGATAGCCCTATACTGAATAGAAAAATATTTGTAATCTGATTTAATTGGTAAGAACTGCGTGAAAAATTATGAGCGAGTGAATTCCGTAATAACAGACTCGTTAATGATACTTTACTAACACTCGTAAATAAGATCAATCAATCATGCGTTTTGGAATCTGCAATACGAATTTTTGCGTGTCGATCTAAGGCGATGAACGTTCAATAAATGAAATTAAGAATAATCATTGGATTATTTATGAATCAAGTCCATGTTTAGTCAATACATGTTAGTTCAAATAAGAACGCAAGTAAACGAACTGTATGGCTGCTTCCCTCTTACAAAATGACTTAGTATCTTTTTGACGTCTATTAATGGCTTTATTTCAGTGATTATGGATTTGTCTGGCTAGCATACGCATGACGACATAATTTTGTCGACGTGTCAAAACGAGTCAATTTATGGTGAGGTTTTACTATACCTGTCACAATATTAGGGATTATGCTGTGATTCGTATGCTAGACGAGCAGTTTGTGTATTTCTTTCTCTAATGTACCTACGCATAAAGTACGAGTAAAACAGATCAGGGGACTCATTTTTAAGGTTCCGTACCCAAAGGGTAAAAACGGGACCCTATTACTAAGACTTCGATGTCCGTCTGTCATCGGGCTGTATCTCATGAACTGTGATAGCTAGGCAGCTGAAATTTTCACAGATGATGTATTTCTGTTGCCGCTATAACAACTAATACTAAAAACAGAATAAAATTAATATTTAAGGGGGATCCTATACAACAAACGTGATTTTTAGGAGTTTTTTGCTCGCTATTAATAACGGCAAGAGGAATGGAGCTCCCATACGGTACGGAACCCTTCGTGCGCGAGTACGACTCGTACTTGGCCGATTTTTGAACTTCGCACGCCTTGGTTGTACCTATACGGAACTTGTATGTATGGAGCATTCGTAACTTCCATAGACAGTATAGAATTTTTTCATACAATCTGTCAAAATTCCGGATACGTTCCCAGGCGTTCGAAGTTCAAAATGAGGCCTCCTGTATTAAATAAAACTCCAGCTCTAATATATTTCGAGCGCTCACGAGGTATGATTACCTGATGTCATCGTCTTATGTCAATGATTTGTTGTGAAACAAAACTGTGATTGTAATTTTAATAGTGCACGTAGTCTAAGATCCCGACATACAACGACCTTCACCGAGATGCCTATTTAATGAAACGTATTTTATATTCAATGTAATATGTCAATAAATATAATGCATATGGGTTGCCTAGCAAATTTCAGTCCAGAGTATGATAAATTAATAATTAAAAAAAAAAATTTTTTAAACATTTCACCGGTATGATTATTAGATAAATATACCAATCGAAAGTATGAAGACCGTTGCAAAATGCTAGTAGTACAGATTTACCTGTTTATGCCTGGCAGCCCGATAGTTGTGACCGGAAAAGAATAGGCAACCTAACGTTTGCATATTCTATGGGCTTCATACTTTCGATTGGTAGAGAATTTATCTAATACTAGTAGTCCGCCCCGGACGTGGACCTCGCGCTATTCTTATTTTATACGAGTATCATAAATACTGTGATTTCAATTTTTTTTTTAAATATTGGTATGAAAGTTAGGCGACTTCTTGTTAGAGTTCCGTACCCAAAGGGTAAAAACGGGACCCTATTACTAAGACTCCGCTGTCCGTCTGTCTGTCCGTCTGTCAAATGAGTTCTTCAGAATTTATGGACGAATTTTCACACCACTGGCTTTTCGGCGAAGGAAAACATCGTGAGGCAACCTGCATACGTCCGTAGAAGAAATTCGATGGCTTATGTGAATCCATCAACCCGCACTGTGCCAGCGTGGTAAATATGGCCCGATCACCCTTCGTGGGTAGGCCTACGTCCTGCAGTGAACTATTAAAAAGGCTAGTACAGTAGGTATTCAATACCATCGATAGCATTGCCAATATTCAAAAATATTGCATGATTTTTATTATAGATAGTAAACTGCTGAACTTCGATATTTTCGATAGAACTATCTACTGTATATATCGACTAACTGAATTTGACAGACTATCGATAGCGAAACTATCGCCTATCGCAACAACGCTAGTCAAAAGCAACATTTATTTAATGTGTGCTTGCGTTATTGCTTCTTTTTCTGAGATTAATGTTCAATTTGCAACTAATAAGGTTTTGCTTACAAAAAAAGTTTATTAATTATTTATTATCAAAATGTTAAACTGTATTATTTAACTTCACCCGTCTGTTTTTTGGGTCAAATCTAGTAATTGATATTTGATCCGCTTCCTTTAATTTCGATGAAAATACACAAATATAGTTTCATATAATTTTATCCTACTTTAAATGACTACTCATTCTTATCCGACTGGCAATAAATAGTACCTCATTATTCAAAACCTCTGAATAAGGAAAAAAACCCTAATAATTAAAACTCTGATATTTCTGACAACTTGTCAAAACATCAAAATTTTCTCGGATTTCATATAGATGCAACTGCAAAACCTATGAAGATTTTAATGGTTTCTTTTCAACAGAACATTGAAAGTGCTCGTAAAAATGTGACTGTCATTGGTATAATTTGTTTGAATATCGGCACGACCCCACTTTAACTGAGCATCGCGTGCAAATCAACGCGCCTCATTTTGTCGACGGACCAGCTCTCAAACGCTACTACTATCACTGGGGTCTCCTGCAGTGACCTTTCCAGTTCCTGTGGTATCTACAATTATTTACAATTATTTGTATGGTGTGTTAAGCCTATGCGGAGACAATAAATACGTAAAATCCGTGTAGTGAGTTGTTATTCGACGACGCAACCTACCGCCGACGCACCACCACATATCCACAACTCCGCTGTCCGTCTGTCTGTCACCAAGCTGTATCTCATGAACCGTTATAGCTAGAAAGCTGAAAATTTATATTTATTTTCCGATACAACAAACCTGAATTTTTTAGCCGTTTCTCGCTCGATATTAATAATGGTAACTGGTAAATGCTTGAAATGTTCACAGCATATTTAGTTGTAAATTCACTTCCATAAATAATTAAATTAAAATAAAATAAATATTTAAGGGGGTTTTGTACAGTACGGAACCGTTCGTGCGCGAGTCGTACTCGTACTTGGTCGATTATTTAAACAATTTTAAATGAAATAGATTACATTAGGTGAAATATTTAAAATAAAAGTTTCTGCCTAAAATTGCTATTGATCTGCTACAATGTTTGAATTAAGCTACACTGGTCATACTGAATGGAATCTAACACTCACAGAAGTCGCATAATATAGCATATCGGGCTTCATAGAACAATAATGTTTGCGACAACTCCTACTCGATAGAGTAGGAGTTGTCGCAAACATGCATTCAGATATGAATGCTCCTGCACGGGTAGCATGGCAAAGGGACAAATTGTCTTTCCACCATTATATCCCCTCGAAGCGGAAATAAAGTATGGATTGACAATGACAACTGACATTAAAAGTGGATAAATTGTTTGTTCCCTTTGCCATGCTACGGGTAGCAGCACGTACAGCACGTAGCAGCAGTACGTCAGCACGGGTGCTGACGTGAGATGAGTATGAATTAATTCCGAACAGTCGCGGAATCGGTCTAAAGCAAGCTATGAGTTTATTTCATACAAAGTGGCGACACCATGCAATACTGCCCAAACATGAATTATTCTGACATCGACCTGAGTAAAGAGTTACAAAAACAACCGCTAAGTGAAGTTTACAGTTTGATAGCACTAGGTGGCGCTAGGCGTCCAAAATTGGCTTGATATTATTACATTAATATTGTTACAAATTGAATATTATCATGAAATTTGCCTGAACAATTACAAACAAAATATTATTCTGAATTTTGCGTGAACATGAGCGGTTATTCTTACAATTTTAAATAAAATACTCGAGCGTGCAGTTATATTACTCCGCAACTCCCGCAGAAAGTGGCGCCGTTTCGCCTCTTTTTACCAGCGGTCCTGGTATCTTCGACACCACTGAACAGAAGATGCTCATATTCGAACTTAAAAATTCTATGGATATAAACTACGTGCATGCTTAATTTCATGGAGATCAACTGAGCGGTACTTGAGTTATCGTCGAACAAAGAAACATACAAACATACATTTGACAGCTCAAGTGCCGGCTCGTCCCAGTAGACTCAGAGACCTCGCTAAAGCTCGGTCAATTAACCATACCGGTGAAATGTTTAAAAAAATATTTTTTTTAATTATTAATCAAACATAATCTGGACTGAAATTTGCTAGGCAACCCATATGCATTATATTTATTGACATTTTAAATTGAATATAAAATACGTTTCATTAAATAAGCATCTCGGTGAAGGTCGTTGTATGTCGGGATCTTATACTAACGTTACTTTATGCATTTACACGTACTAGAGTACTAATACTAGTGTGAGTACGTAAATTTATATAGTAAACAGCTATTATTAACTGTAAAAAATATATTTTGCCCCCTAATTTCCATAGGTCCAAACTTCATAGGAAATTCAAAAACGGTCTATACATGAATTTCTTCTGAGAGTATCAAATAATTTCCCAACATTATTTTAAGAGACGGTTAAAATTAACCAGGAGTAGGTGTAAAACGTACACAGCACACTGTATTGAGTATGAATTTATGTAGGTATGCGTCTTGGTCAAACGATGTGGTCAGCTCGCGATGGAAAAAGTGAAATTTCACGCGTTTCTAGAACTAAAACTTTTTTAGATGAACGAACATTATGTAAGTGCCTTTATGCGTGCGTTGTCATCTACGAATACTATCTCGTTCTACAACAGAGATGCCTATTAGTGATGACTATTATCGTCAAAATATTAAACCAGTTTGAAAGTAAGGTTGTAAGTATAGTTGTATACCACAGAAGAGATCTAGTTCTGCTGTTTTGTGCTGTATACCCCATAAGATTTTAGTTTGTAAATTTTCAAATTTTTATTTAAATGAACATATTTTTATATTCAATTAGTATAATATTGGTGAAACTCTAATTGATGTAAATGAGCCCAATATTTTATAGACATTCAGAGGCTAATAAAAACCCACTTAACCTTAAATCGCTGCTCTGCTGGTCTAAGTTGATAAAATTTAGGTTTACATGATTATAATTTTCATTCAAATCTCAAATACGAATACAATTTGACACTAGCTTCCCTATTTCATGTAGTGAATATAATCCAGTGTATATTTAAGCGTCCATCAAGCTGCATCTTCATTAGGCAAACATTGAACCGCTGACCACTTGCCTAATGAGAATGCAATCTTATGATGACCCGGTCATCACTGATGGGAGATCAAACTAGTGACAGCCATACAGCCCTAATGATGTAATGATGCCAATAAAACGATGCCAACACCAGCATTGTTACACCTCAGACCAAATAAAATAAAAAATACCTATAGAATGTTGTGAAAATACAAGTGAGGTCGGAAAAACTACTACGCCATGTACAGACACAATTACACACATACACGTACAACCAAATTAAGCCTTGGTTTGTCAGTCGAACTATGGGGGTGCAAAACCAACGCACTCACTACATGTATTTATAAAAAAAACAGCCTCACTTGTCCGTTCAGGACTTTCTGTCTCGATTTTTTTATTTGTTCTAAGGGCTACACCTACTTCGGTGTCTTCCGTAAATCGATTGTATAAAAATACTGAAGAACGACCTTTTAACAGACAGTTGAATATACGAGTTTAAGGTCATCTCTACCATGGTAGCCAAGTGCAAGTAAGAAATTAGCAGTCACTCCGTAAATAGGTACTTACCTACTTATGTGTAAGTGATTCTATTAGTAGTCAGCAATTGATATTCAACCCACTGACCAAGTTGTCACTGATAAGATGAGAAACAAGCTTAAAACTTAAGCGACTAAAAACTAAGTAATTATTAAGTTTTGAGCCAGTTACGAACAGCCCTTTAATGATATAACGATGCCAACACCAGCAATGATCACGCCTACACCGGTGTCTTCCGTAAATCGCTTGTTGTTATAATCTCACAAATACATTACGTAAGCAAAGCGCCTGAACTAGCAGACCGTTGAGCGCATCATGTCGAACACATATTGTAACCCGCATAAGTTATATTTTACGAGTATTCTCAACTTTAATACTGCGATACGTGACGTTGTACGCTTTCACTGCCATGCAGCTACTTTGACCACGCGCCTTTATTTCTTTATTGCTCTTTTGATAATCTTGTTTTTAATATGTTTTGTTATGGTTGTGGCACGCTTTGAGTGCAAGTTGCGAACTGTGGTAGAGACTGTCTGTCACTGCGATAAATTCGAACGAAATGAGTACGAATGAATACAAGAGAGAAATGAGTATCGGATTAAGTACAAGATAGAGTAAGTTGGTAGAGTAGGGAAGGAAAGAAAATTAGAAAATTAATTAAACTTTATTTAAAATAATTTTGTTAAGCTCTTTAGTTGGTAGTAAATGAAATGAAATTTATTCAACACTATCTGACCCGGTGAACTTCATCTCACCATCTGTCAACTGTCAATGACAACTTTTACATGCAGGAACATTTTGAATGGGAAAATTAATTTCGTGTTTTTATTATTTTTCTTGCAACTACAATTTTTTGCACCGTTTAAACCTTAACTTCCACAAATATTTTAAGATCAAAATTAGCCAAATTGGTTCAGTCTTTCTCAAGTTTTAGCAAGACTAACAACCACGATTCATTTTCATGTGTATAGATTAAATTACACACAGATATAATAACATTTACAAACAATAATTAAATGCAACAGTAGAAAAGTATTTGGGTAAGTGAGTGTAATAATGTCACTGAACTTATTTTTTAGTAATGGTAGACTAAAATCTAGGTTTCGTTAGATTTCCTTTATGAATCCTAATTAGTAGTGGATAGTACAAGGTCATAGCTAAGCTGCTTAGACTATGATCACCGCTGCACCGTACTGAAATTAAAAAAGCAATACTGTCATAGATAGACAATAATAAAAGCTGCTTACGTTTTGAACGAACACATAAATTGTTCTACCAACTAAAAAGTCACCTCTACTTAACCGTCGCGTATTATAACAATAAAGCTCAGTCAAATTATATTTATTTATCAAACAGTCCGCCCCATACGATAGTCAGTTTTACGAGCACTAAAGCTATCTAAAACAGTAAATTTTCTCGTAAACGCCGCGGAACCTAATGAAACTTCTTAAAGATATTTATAATGATTTTAATGACCTTGCCGTAACTTTAAAATGTATATCTAAGCTTCTGAACTAGTGAACTTTATATGCACATTGCACAAAGGTCATATTTCACACTTTCGTAAAGAGCTTTCACAAGATTTGAAGCGAAGTGGTAATTTGATTGATTTTGACTTTCAAATGAACGAACGTTGTCCCGATGTGATCGTGATTGTGCTGAATGTCAAGAAACGGATATTCTCAAGACGCTCACTGAGGCCGTTCTTACACGACGCAACGGCAATGCTACCTAAACTGGTTTGCAACTTATACCCTTGTGACGATAGTTGTGAGCTCGCACGATTCAACTAATTTACCTACAACTAATACAAATAACTAAAATTATAAGCATTGCAATTTGATATAATTAAATCATTTTTAGCCAGAAATGGCACAACCAACTTAAATCATACACTAAATTGGTTTTCAAAACCATTCAACTGGTTTCGTTAAATTTAAATAAAATGACTTCTGAAGTATGATCTACCCAACAAAAAAAGAATCATCAAAATCGGTTTATAATTGGCGGAGTAATCACGAAACATACACATACAAAAAATCACAGTCGAATTGCCAACTTCCTTTTTTGAAGTCGGTTAAAAAGACAGACACTTCAACTAATCTCATATCCTGGGTTCTTGTTGCTGCTGCAAATTTACAAAACATTTGCCAAAAATATTTTTAAAATACCTGTGAAGATTCATTTAAAAAAAATCTCAAAACTTCCAACTATTTTAAATTTCAAAAATACGTCGATTGTTTCATTAATTAATGGAGTGTATATTTTTTTACGTTACTTACATGCTAATACAACGGTTGGGTTGCCGTAAATAAGAGTTTTTATTTAGGTTACGTCATCTGAGATTTGACAAAGTTAACAGGTGCCAGTTTAGGTCACGTTGCTGTTGCCGTCGTGTGAGAAAGGCCTAATTTGAAACCAAAGCGGTCTTGGTCGTTCTGTAGATTGTCTATTCAATGCAAATTACATGTATTTCATTTGGCTACAGTATCAAGATAGAATTATCTTCAATCTGCTTAGTTTCTAAGTTATCTACGAGTAAGTAAATAGTTCAAGTTAATTTATGATTGCAACAGATTTAGAAATCAAAAGTAAGAAATTTCATTGGTTTTATGCAGGGATGTTTTAAATCCTCTAAGGTTTAATGAATACGAATGCAATTTTAAAGGTTTTTTGGAGAAAACTAAAGATTTTTTATTTTATATTAACGCCTGAATTGAAGATCTATTCCATGATCATAAATTGTTATATAAACCTTTTGACAATCTAGATGTTTCCTGTTAATGGTAATTTTACTGTTGTAGCTTTTAATAAATCATATTGCTTTATGGTATGAAGCTGTGCAACAAAACTACATAGGTAACTAAACTAGCATTCTAGTTGACTAAATATAAAGTTATATCGATTTTAAAACAGGTGTGTATTTTTTCAGTGATCAAGATTTTTTTTTATCGTAGACTCAGACTTTGTACCATATTTCAAAATAAGTGCAAACTTATGGTACAAACAAATAGTCTGCAAAAATTGGCATTTAACAATTGCTTTTTTCTTTAAGGTATGTATAATTTTTTACCGAGTTGTAAAGATAACTAAAGATTTATATTTTTAAGCCCTTAAAAAATATAACAATCGAATAAAATTTCTCAAAAAGTATTTGCTATTCGACAAAAACACAATTTTCTTTGCGCTATTTTCGATTAATTTGCCAAATAGTGATCAAATAACATCAATACTAATTGTGACACTCAATTTGTTTACAAAGCCTACATACGATACCCCGTTAGATTTTCATATACCTACTTGAAGTAGACAGTCTAAAGTAGTAGCTGTAAAATTTTAGATAGCCTAAACGTTAGATATTGCCTTGTTAATTTTAATAGAAATGAGGTTAAGCATATTCCGGCATAATAAAATTCTCGATAAATCATATTCTATCTACCTAGAGGAAAAATGCAGTGGTCTAACTTTGAACACGTTTATGTAATCCTTAATAATATTATAAATCCAATGGGTCCAATCCGACTTCCAACAAGGTTGCGTTAAAAGTTTAACGCTACCATGGGTAATATGAAAGCACTGTTGCGTCGAAGTTTCACTTCTTCCGCGCGGAGGGAGTCCACATGCATTTTTTTGTTAAACAAGTACTTTTCCACGCAACAACGGAGGCGCGGGTTGACAAAGTTGTTTTTTACTTGGAAATATCTATTTGCTAGCGTAGGACGTCTACCTACGAGGTGGACAGATGATCTCATAAAGACCGCAGGATCACGATGGATGCAAGTCGCTTCCAACCAGTCTTATTGGAGATCCATAGTGGAGGCTTTTGTCCAGCAGTGGACGACATGTGGCTGATAGATGGATGGATGGATACCTAGTTATAGACTAGATTACTAGAGATACTTAGCAAAAAGTCTAGGGATATCTTTTTATATCATGGGTGAAACAAAAGTTAAAAGCAATAAATTTTAATTTTTATATTGTTCATTTATTTAGTTGATAGGTTTACGTTTGTAATTGTTCACTGCTGAACATAGATCTCTAGTCTTGTTAGCCACTGATCTTTGTCCAGTGCCAGGTAGAGCACGTTCTTCGCCTACCCCAAAAAATGTCAATTGAAAAACACATTTGTGGTTGCCGTTTTCCTTTTTAGAGCTAATTTTGTACATTTTTTGGTGTCCATCCATCCACAAATTTAGAGCTAACATTTGTTTTTTAGACAAGTTTAAAAAATAGCATATTAACCATAACCTTATGTCACAAGTTTCACTTTCTTTTTCCGGTTTTAGAATTTATTCATTGACCTTAGTCGAGTTCAAACACTGTATTTTGTATTCTAATCAGTATGAGATTTATAAACTGTTGTTTATATAAAAATATGCTGTTTTTTAAACTTGTCTAAAAAAACAAATTTTAGCTCTAAATTTGTGGATGGATGGACACCAAAAAATGTACAAAATTAGCTCTAAAAAGGAAAACGGCAACCACAAATGTGTTTTTCAATTGTCATTTTTTGGGGTAGGCGAAGAGCGTGCTCTACCTGGCACTGGACAAAGATCAGTGGCTAACAAGACTAGAGATCTATGTTCAGCAGTGAACAATTACAAACGTAAACCTATCAACTTAAAAATACCTAACTTTATTATATACTCGTACTAGGCAAAAAAAATCTGAAAACTTGAATCTGACAATTTTTGTGGTACAAAATGCGTTCCTAATCATCTAGTCTTGTAGATATCGAAGTTAAGTCGAAGTCTTAAAGGCTAAAAACAATATTTACTCGTAATCTACTTAACCAAGCCAGATAAATAATATAAGCTACTTGTAGTTAGACCCAACATAAATAATAATTACACCTATTTTCTTAAATAACACTTCTTCGTAAATAGAAAAGACCACAGAGTGTGCCGAAAGATGGGTAGCTTCCGATTTATTAATAGGCATAATCCATCACAGTACGGTTATTAGAAAACCAGTCAAAGCATTATACGAACTAACATAAAATTATTATACTGGCGTTATATCATAAAATATACATACTAATAATGTTTTTCGATTTAAAGAATTATAGTGTTTATAATATTACACCATTTTGTTGAATAATTTGTAAAATTTATGGAGAAAGTGATCAATACCATTACGTTGATTGAAGTTTTATAACTTTATTTTTATGCAGAAAAAAACTTCAAAACGTGCTGTACGGTTATGACACTAGAAAGCAGGTTTTATAGTAATCTGAATTAAAATTCTAAAATATACGACTTTGTCGGTTTGAACTTGCACCAATTCTTAAATTACGAAAGCAGATCAAAAACCTGTTCAAATTACATTATTATTATTACAATATATTGAAATACACCCACATTTAATCAAAAGTAAATGATCTGCATCTCATGAACCGTGATAGCTAGACAGCTGAAATTTTCATATGTGATGTATTTCTGTTGCCGTTTTTTGCTTGATATTAATAACGGCAACAGGTAGACGCCCGAAATCGGGCTACTATGCCATCTACTTATACAACGGCACGTTCGATACTTAAAAAGACCTACAATCAAAATCCCATGTTTTTTTTCAGAACCTCATCCCCCCTTTCAATACATGATTAATGAATGATTCCTAAACGATTGTCAGCTATATCAAAGGATGCAATGAATGTTTTGTGAATTATTATTAAGTCTTGTATAAATAAGTCTATGCTCACAATTTATACAAGAAATTCATTCATGAAAGAGGAGAAAGTCAATGCCAAACATAATCCCAGGAGAATTATACGTGAAATTAATAGTCCATAAAAGAAAGCGAGTGGAGCCAGCGAGTCCCGAGAGATCCGAGTCAATAAAGTCCTGAGGTGACACCTCAATGGATGGACATCGCATCGGATTATAATCGCACTTTCACACTGGGTTTGCACTCGAGCATGCGGCGTCGTGACTTATTCGAATAGCTTTGTGAAATGCATCGAATATCGTCGATGCATCGATGTTGTCTTACGTTGTTTGAATTTTCTCGCCTCTTTCATGAGTAAAAATTAGGAACGCGTAACAAGCTTCGATTAACAACAATTTGTAAATGCGTTCATGACAGTTACTTTGTGAGTTAGACTATACGATAATTATTAAGACTGAATTAAAAAAATCTATTAGATATTTTATATAAGATTGACATCTATTCAACAATTTGGAAGATCGATATTTGGAAAATAATTAACTTTTTATTGCAAAAAAACTTAAATAACATTTCATTTAAAACCACTACTATACCACTAAAAAAATATCAAGATCTATCATTACGACTGGTCGACGCAACACGTGACAAAAATGCTGGCCTCTATTTTGGCCAGAGGATCAGTAAATTGCCATCCGACGTGGTAATTTTGGGAACTGTGCCCGCTGGCAGTGGGCTTTTAGATTAGAGTTTTTATCGTCATCTGTACATTATCATTTTTTTAGTTCTAGTTTTCTAGGGTTCTGTACCCAAAGGGTAAAAACGGGACCCTATTACTAAGACTCCGATGTCCGTCTGTCCGTCTGTCTGTCACCAGACTGTATCTCATAAACCGTTATAGCTAGACAGGTGAAATTTTCACAGATGATGCATTTCTGTTGCCGCTATAACAACAAATACTAAAAAACAGAATAAAATAAATATTTAAGGGGGGCTCCGGCTCCCATTCAGCAAACGAGATTTTTTAGCAGTTTTTTGCTCGGTAAGAACGGCAAGAGAAATGGGGCTAAGGAGGCACCAACACGGTACTGAACCCTTCGTGCGCGTACCCTTCGTGCGCGAGACCGGCTTGCACTTGGTCGATTTTTTTATTATTTTTAATTTGTTTAGATTTGGAAAATAGCATATATTCAAGCACAAATCAGATCGCGCAAAGCAGAGGCTTTGTGGTCAAATGAGAATGTACATATATCTAGAATTGATTTAATGATCTAAATAGCCAATTAAACTTATAAAACTTCTGTACTCAAGAGTGAGGCAATATCTGACATTTAAATTTGATTCGAATAACATGAATGAATAAGAAAAACGAATTCGAAATGCAACGAGAAAATTCCAAATACTGTCGACCTACAATAGATGTAAGATAAAATATCATGTCGACAGTGAAAGATGCTGAAGCGCTGCTTTTTGAAAGCGTCTCCATGAAGATCCAAAGTCACTATAAATAGAAAATCGAAGAAGATTTGGTAAACTTAGCTTTGCATGGATGTCTTCTAAAAATACATTCGTTAATATTAACGATATTCAAGACATACAAAGCGCAATATGATAACATCAGTTT
The DNA here is from genome assembly GCA_964007245.1 of Hypomecis atomaria. Lineage (NCBI taxonomy): Eukaryota > Metazoa > Arthropoda > Insecta > Lepidoptera > Geometridae > Hypomecis > Hypomecis atomaria. The sequence continues at coordinate 12,395,418 of OZ023301.1, forward strand.
CATTGAGTTGAAATTATATATGATACAATTGCGTATAATCGCAGCCACGACGTCTTACCACAAAAGTTTTAGACAATGTTTAACAGTACAAATTGCACGGTTAAACAGTGTTTAAAACGTGTTTAAATCTTTTGTGGTAAGGCGGTAATGCTTTATTCTTGTTGCTAAGTTGAAGAAATCTGCTTTAATTTCCTACAGTGACATCAGCATCCTCAACTTAATGCGATAACATCGTTACATTTAGTACTTGATTAACATTTACCAAGTAATAAGCAAAGGTTAGCTTGCATCGTCTCGCATTAAAGCCCAGACTCCACAAAAGCGGATCGGAGCTGAGATATAGATTACGAAGATGGACAGTATCGTAGAGAGTTTATTAATTTCTCATAACTATCTACACTATACTAGTTATTCAATCAATAAAGCTAACTCTACGGAAGTCTATCTTCAAAAGGATTTTTTAGTGTATTTCTGATGTAAATTGAGCAAAAATGTTTTTTGTTAGGTGCCATAGTATTTGCTTAGTTAAGATAAAAGCCAAACACTGCTTTGCTTGCATAGCATTTTGTTTCTCTAAAAACGAATTCTGCGACTGATTGCACGCTACAGCAATAGACATTCACCGCGACACTGGCATTTTGTTTAAATATACGAATAGAATATTACTTACTCGGAGTATTAAATACATTCCATAGTCAGTGACTAGTAATATAGACTAGTAATAATCTGCGGCAGCGTCTGTATACGTGTCGCCTAACGACATTATAGTACAGACTGTGGCGTGCAGTTGGCTATGGCACTATACTTTTATGCAACGGACTTATGGACCACAACAACGCTCTCCTTAGCTCTGTACATTTTCGCACCGTTTTGGTGGAGTTCGTAGCTTACACGGTAACCGTAAGCATCATTGGGGCCAATGTTACGCCGCTTGACTCTGCTCTCGCTAAAAGGGATCAACTATCGTATAGTAATCGACCTCTATTGGAATTGCTTGGCATTCCAATCGCTAGCACAAAGTACTGGAGTACACGTCAATATGCAGCTGAAAATTACACGTTCCATATTTCAAGTTTTTGTGTTGTAAGCATATTTTGCAGATTGATGTTACCCTAGTATCGGCTGTAAAGTTTATATCACTTAACGTTTATACTAGCAATAATAACATATAACATCATCTATCTGGTCAGATTACTAAAGTATCGATATAAATGACAAAAAGACCAAACACCATCGTAATGAAGATTTTTCTTAATCATAGTGTACCTAAATAAATTTGCAAAATGTAAATGAGATTTCAATACCAGGGTGGGACAATTCTTGCATAGTATATGCCACTACTTTGATTTTCAATTGAGTTAATTAGATCCTTGCACACATATTTCCATCATAAACATGATCCACGAACAACTAAAGTGGAACAGAAGAAAATATAAGAAAAAAAAAACAGAACTAATTCCTCTCTTTCTTGATCTCTATTAAGTGGAAATCAGCCGCTTGGTGACATACAGTGTATAGAGGCCTTAAATTTTTACTATGTTTACTAATTAAAAGATAGTGACATAACACCCAAACTACAGCAATTATACCACTGATTACACTAACAGGCTACAAGTGCTCGTACAATAGCGGTATGGCACCAATTACCCAGAGTTAAATATCAATCAGCCCTGCCAAACGTTTGAGTAATTTATAGACAATCGGGCCTATTAGTTAATTGGCTATCAATCTCTATTAACGAAATGAAGCCGACTGTCATGGTTCCGGTTGTAGGGTCAGATGATTGATTACGTTTAGAAAGAAGTAAGCGTTTTAACCCGACCCCAAAAAAGAGGTGCTACAATATGACGTAGGTCTATAGGTGTTTGGTAACTAGAAATGTGGAAAATTTTGAAGTAGTTTCATCTGAGCTCATTTAACACATTTTCAGATTTAACAATGATGCGGTGTTTGTTAAATAGCGGATATTAGGTTTTCAAAAATGTATGATACCTATGACATGATTTTCTCAAATAATGGTCCGATTTCGATGCGCTTTATTTTTTTAAAGCCGATGCAATAATGATGATATTTTAGTGAAATCTGTAGTAGGGGATTGCCAAAACTTAAAATCAATGCTCTTGAAGAAAATTTAAGCAGAAAGCGTAAGTGACACGTTTATTAATGTTAAATTATTAAAAAGGGCGCTTCCTAATGCAATTTATCATAATAATATTTTACTCAAAATTTACGCAGACGACTTTAATACCTCACCTCCACAATTACCAAAAAAATTAAATTTAAATTGTTAATTAACTATTTAGAAACTAACACAAATCATAAGTGCTGAAAGCGAAATATTAAGATTTTATCTTTAGTGATTTTTAATTGATTTTTAAACTAAATTAGAAATCTAGCATTTGCATGAAAATGAAAAAGTTAATCCGTTTTGCAGCTGCATTTATTTTAAAAGAACGTTACGATACGACTTTTTACGATTTCTGCCATAAAATACTATTGAATCTTATATGCATACGTATGACTCATTAACAGATTTTAGTGTATTCTGTTCAATAGAATGACGGTATAGTGTTGTGTAACTAGCACGAGAATTCTAGACAAATCTCTTATTTCATATACGAATTAACCTATCTTTTATTTAATAATATTGCGAAATTTACCGCAGTTCAAATGGATTTGGAGATTATATTTCGATATTACAAAGCTTAAGCACGGTAATTAGATATCATTACCGTAGCTTAAGTTTTAAAAAACGACGCTTATAGAATGATTAACGAAGTTCAAAAATAAAACATGTAAATTATAATTTTTTTAATTGATTCTCTTATCGCCTATGGAATGAATACATAACGTACATTAAATACAAATGTTACAAATCGGTATCTAAGGAGAATCAAAATGTTTCGAGAGTTTTTTTAATTATGCTTGTCACTACCTATGACTAAATAAAATATATGTTATTTAATTAGCTACACAAGAAGTAATTTGTTAATTCACAGACCACTGACCACTGAGGTCTAATATTTAAATGATTATGCGCATTGTCATGTTTCCAGCATTTTAGCAGGGCCTACTTAAAGCAAACGTACACAAATCTCATGCTAAGACCTTTCAACTTAACAATGACATCATCTGACCATCACTTTGGTCGTTCCCCATTTTTATTTCCTCTTAATCGACAATTTTATCTCAATGGTCATTCAGTCCACAAACATTGACCTACATGAAAAACATTCAGTTTAATATGATTTTAAATGCTTATTATCATAACATCCGATGTATTGTTCTCTGATAGGAAAATAATGCGGAAGTGCTGTATGTGGCGCCATTGTTCAAAATTAATCCATTGTTTTGAAAGGTTAATTTTGAATTTCTTAATTTAAAAAGAAAAGGAAATCTTGTTTAACCTTGATTTATTGGGAAGTTTTCAGAGTCAGGGAAGGGCTACTAACCGGAGGGCTCAAATTCCACCAATACTTACAGAGCGGAAAGAAGCGGAGATTAGCAGAGTATAAGGTATAAACTGATATACCTACTAATACTGAATATTTGCTTCAGAATCAGAATATCGTTTATTGCTATAAAACTAGTACATAAGTTGTTAAAAATTATAAGTATCACAGTTTTACCCTTTTCGGGCATGCTTGACTCATTTGTTTTGTAAAATTCGATCCTAAAGAAGTATTTGCTCTAAACATTTGTAAAATTTTATCTGTGTAGTGTATACTTCAGTTTCAGCAAATTTAGCATAATTACTAGTGCGTGATAGTGGTACGTATATTCTGCACGTAATCTACAGGGTTATTGGTAATCGATTAGCATCATTTTATGGGCATATTCTGTACATCAAAACAAACAACTTTTTATCTACAACTTTTCACATTTTTTAAAAAAAAATTGGTTGTCTGTAAAGTCGGTTTACTGACGATAGTTGAACGTGACAACGTATGTCGAACGCTGCCGAACGCAAAGGCCGATTGTGCTTCTTTGTCTCGCTCGTTCCGCGCTCTCGCTTGCACTTCAAGCCTTACATGGAACGCCTCAGAGCGAGGTAACGCCGCATGAGTCATGTTTTTTCGTGCGTGGCAGCTGGCTCTATCGAATTATAAGACGTTGTTACGTCAAAAAGTAGTATCAGCTTTATTGTGTACAAATAATTGTTATTTACATAGGTACGTAATATTTTTGCATATTTACACAGTACCTATTTCCTCTGATATCCATGTCGCGAGTGGCGGCGCGTGCGATTTTTACATAGAGTTAATTAAGTTTCCATCGGTCAAATTATTTTTTTAAATGTTGAATTGAAGAAAAATACTAATTTTTAGAAGTCGTAGAACAAAATATGTTTGATTTGATGTAGAAAATATACTAATCGATAGTAATTAATTAGCATTATCTCCTTAATAGAAATACAGGGTTACTGGTATACAGGGTTACCCTGTATATGTATCTATTAAGGTATTTCTGTTTATATTAAAATAATGATTATTATAAACAAACTATGTCAATCTACATCAATATACCTTATTATTTCTCGCAACGAGAAAAGTTCTGTGCTCAGCAATGAGTTGTCAATATAGGTAAATCGAAACAGTTTAGTTCAGTTCCTTTGAGCTTTCCTCAACTCGAATTCTCAAACCCGTTTTGACGAACTACCACCAATTTGATGTATTTATTTTTAACCCCCGACGCAAAAGAGGGGTGTTATAAGTTTGACGTGTCTGTTTGTCCTGTCTGTCTGTCTGTGGCATCATAGCGCCCGAACCACTGAACCGATTTCAGTTTAGTTTTTTTTGGATGAAAGGAGACTTAATTGAGAGTGTTCTTAGCTATGTTTTATGAAAATCGATTGAGCCGTTTAAGAGTTATGGTGGGTTAAAGTGGGGATGGAAGAATTTCGTACTTTTTTTAGGTAGGTTTTTGTGTCGGGGGTTTTTTAAATTTAAAATTTAAGTTTTTTATTATTATGAAGTCAAACTAATGATGATTTGGAATCACCATGGAAAGGAAACATAGCCTTCATTGACATCGAAGATATCATTAGAATGTGCTGTTACGCGCTTATCGAGCGATTTCCTAGCATTACACTCGCATTGCGCCGATTGCACGTAATCTTATGATGTACAGGCGTGTCTGAAGCTTGGCTCTACAAATGGTACAAGTTTCTAATAAAAGTACAATTCTAATACAATTTCTAATACATTAACGCACTTTAAGTAAATTCTCAAAATCCAGCTGGCTATGCCTAGGGTCAGTGCTTTTAAGGGACCTGAAAGACGCAAACTAAAGATTTGTAATCATGGGGATCATCCCACACAGTTATCAATTCCACTCGTAGTCATCCATCCTAAGACTGACCCTGCTGACGGTTATTTCACTCCTGTGATCGGAGTGGTAAGAAATACGAGTACTTAGTTAAGCTACGGTACGAGCGATGAATTTATCTGAATTTAGCCAATTTTAGTCAAGCAGCGCAAACAAAATTGCCATCTTTTATTGCCATTTTTCGGTGATGTTTTAACATAAATATATAGCAAACGGCGGCAAAATAATCAATCTGAAACCTCACTTCAGGTACCTATGTCATTATAAACAACTTTTACTGAGAATCAACACTAAAATCGAGAAAGTAAAATCAGTTGTACCGTAAAAATAGAAAGAAAGAAGGAAAATTTTATTGACAGATAGGTATTTAAAAAACTTACAACAAGAGACTTACGACCATATACGAGTACGTGTTAGTAATTGTAGCAAGTTGCAATAGTGACTGATATTCAGTGAGCCCCAAACTAAGCATCAGACTTGTATCTTGGGACTCGAGTTGCAGTAGGGTAATTTTTTTTAAATTTCGGGCTTGGTTCCACAGCTAAAGTTGTTCTTAAGTATGGGTTATCAATATACCTCTGAAAGTTCCAGCAATTCGTAATGTAACATCTTGTATAGGTTATATTGCTAGAAATTGATCTCAGCACGTAGAGGTATTCCGGCGAGGAGATCTAGCGGAAAGTATTAATTTTCCGATGCTCTAGAAAGCTGGACGGCGCGGCCACCGACGGAACGTTACAGGCAGAAGATCAACTCACGCATCTGTTGCTGTCACGCATCTAGGTACTTGCATGCTCTATACGCATTCTAGGGCAGCGTTCTGTGCGCGTAAATGCAAGTAAAAAACGGTATGACTATAACCTGGCAATGGCAGTGATATGACAGTGGGCAGAGCATAAGTAGACTGATGACCGATATGATTGAAAAGTTGTAGAGTGGAATCCACTTACCGCAAAACAAAACAGAGGACATTCAGAACGTTGACTGACCACCATTTTCAGACTGCAAGATGGCACTGAGTGCATCGAAATATAAATAACATAAGATAGGTACACAGTGTACAATTGTACATATACCGCCCCCCACACGTAGAATCTCCTAGTTTTACATTTAAAATAATTATTACTGTAGTACATATTAGTTCTCCTACTGCTTGAGGAGATAACGAAGTGTACCTACTGTAGCAGTGTAGATAACGTAACTTGATTTATGGTAGAAACAGTGTACGGACCGTGCGTTTGTTTGATACCAACTGAAATGAAAGTTGGTAATGCAACAAAAGAAATAGTTACAAGTAGGTTAATGTTATTATCAATAATATAATAATATTGATGAAGAATAAATAAATCATGATATTGCATGATTCGTTATCGATAAACTGTTTCTCAATGAGACTGAACTCCGACTGTTTTTCATTACAGAGGTATTTCGTATAATATAATATATATAATCATCTCTGAATAAATATCATTATCTCACTGGTAGCACATACATTATTTAGCCTAATTTAATTAGTGATGAACCAGCAAGACAAAGTTACTTTCTCAAAATATCACGCACCTACCTAAGAAATATGAGTGTGAACATGATTAATGTTCACACTCATATTAGAACTAGATAAAGTTATGAATCTTTTCTAAAAGCAAGAGACTGGAAATCCCTCAACCGTGCACTGAAATCATTCTAGAAACTTTTAGTGCAAAGATCAAACCAAAAACAGCAGCTTACAAAATAAAAGAACGAAAGCAAAAGCGAATCCGTACGTTCTTTTGTCTACCGAACCGAATGACTAGATTTTCAACACGTCTCACCTCTAACCTCACTTTCCCTGGCTTCAAAAAATGACAACAGCAAGTAGCAAGTCATGGTGAACTTGAAGAATGGGATCCTTGGCCGCCAAAGTCGCTACGGACTTGACCGTGCCTTGTTAAATCAGATGATACCGAAATAAGAAGTCATCGTTTCCTTTTTCAGATCATTAACTCCCTTCTTGCATGCTCGATATTACCCGTCACTGTCTCATTAGATATTGATAGTATAGAGTGGCTGAGAAATCGTAGTGTTTAAAAAACATAAATCTACAGTAGATTTGAGCGCATTTGATTTTGGCGTTGCACGGCATCGCAAGAGGGTGCACGAAGCATCAACATTCATTTTAGCCATTTTGTATGGTGGAAGTAGCATTCACGTAGAGTTATGTCGCTCCTTGTAAAATATTTTGATGCACAGTGGCCTTAGAGAAATAATAAGTTGTTCACCACTGCAGCGTCACATAAATATGCAGTTTGAAAATAAAATTGGGAACGGCGTTCCTTTAAAAACTAAGGTACGAGTACCATTTCGAAGCTACGTGCGTTTTGATTTTTGTTTTTTACCGCTAGCTTCAAACGTCGCATCGTCTTCGACATACGATGAAAGATTAAGACACAAATAGCAAACTTCCGAGCTTGATATTTGACCACATTCTGCCTGATATTCAGCAGAGACCTGGAGCCTTACTAAATAAGCGCTCTGACGTTCAGCTTCGCTTTTCCTCCCACTCGCTCCGGCGGCGTTAGTAACCGGCGCGAGCAGGAGAAAAAGCGAAGCCGAACGTCAGAGCGCTTACACAATAAGGCCCCCGGTCTAGAGCGTGGCACGTTTACCTAGGAAATACCATATATACTCGAGATTTGCAGATCTATAAGAGGAACTTTAGAATAAAATAGTTAATTTTATCACAAAGGTATAAAAAAGAATGGTATCGGAGTCTCTACAATGTCGAATCATCTAAAATAATTTCTGATTGTATACTAATCGGTTTAAATGTTACTCTGATCAAATGGCGGAGAAAACTTGCATCCCATACTTAGTAAACGCTTACACAACAAAGTTAGAAGTCAATATTATCTATAACTATTCGGAAAAGGGTATGAAAAGCTGAAATATGGTGTCATTTAGATATAAGGTTTAGGCCATCATTATGAACAGGCTTTTGCGACTGGAAGAGAAGCGCTTTTAGCAATAAGGCCACCACTTATTATAGTTACCTATAAATTTGTTTTAGCTGTGTATTTTTTCAAAATCAGATGTTTCAAACATATCGATTTCCAGTTGCTGTTTTGTATGGGACCATCAATATGGAAAACCAAAAAAATGCCAAGTCGTATAAGATAAATAAATAGCTGATTTTCTTCTTGCATTCCGGGATAGCCCATGACAAAAATTGCTCGTTATGATGTTTCAAATTACCCCAAGTTTAAAAACTAGTTTAAGCTTTTTATCTGCTATTGAATAGTAATAAAAAATACGAATTCGTAGTATATACATTTTTTTAATTTTAATGTTTAAGTAACCTAATTAAAACGAAGAAGTACTTGTCACAATCTGCCCTCCCATTTCCATTTTTTTCTTCTATTGCTGCTTCTCTATAAATCAAACTTTAATTTGCTTTGCTTTTTAAAATTTCCTTTTTCCATTTCAACATCGTCGGTCAAGAATCTAGGTCATACATTGCGTGCTATCCGCGAAGTTAATGTAACATAACTGGGGTCAATACTGTAACGATACTGACCACATGGTACCACCGTTATGCTGTCTGTAACCAAGAAAACTTATTCTACCTAACCAATCATCTCTACAGTTGGAAATTTGACGAACTAAAATGTTTCATAGCATGCAATCAATTTTATTAAAACAATGTGATAGTGGCTCCGTTATGTGTGGACTAGAGTTGTGACCGATGAAGCATAATGAAATCATTGACGTGATGTTGTTTTAGTCACGTATGAGTGATGGTTAGACAGGCAGGTTAGATAGGTTTGCACTTGTACATCGGATAATAGTACAAGTGTGTTAGCATAAAATAGTAGGTACAAAATGTGTTATGTTGCTCTACGAAGAAGGTATGAATAACTAGGTATATGTAGCTAAATGAAACAATCAGAGACTACATGGTACCACCGTTATGCTGTCTGTACCAAGTAAACTTATTCTACACAACCATTCATATGTACAGTTGGATATTTGACGAACTAAAATATTTCACAGCACGCCATCGCCTTTATGCGATAGTGGCTCCGTTTTAATATAGATGACCGTCGGTTGTAATCGATGAAGCGTATTGAAATCATTGACGTGTTGATGTTTTTGTCGCAAGAGTGATGGTTGACTAGGTATGTAATATAGCCGTACGTCGGATTGACTTTCATAACGAGAGAAAAGTGTGTAGTTTTGTTCTTTACATGTAGAAATTAATAATAGCTGAAGATAGCGTCGCTTAGAATATGTATGGCAATAATAATACGTGCAAGCTGAATAGGTTAAATTTTGAAGGAGAGCGAATTCAATAAAAATCGGCCAAGCACGAGTCGCACTCGCGCACGGAGGGTTCCGTACTGTATGGGAGCCCCCCTTAAATATTTATTTTAATTTTATTATTTATTATTAAAGTAAATATAAAACTAAATATTCTGTGAAAATTTCAAGCATCTACCTGTTACCATTATTAATATAGAGCGAAAAACGTCTGAAAAATCAGGTTTGTTGTATGGGAGCCCCCCTTAATTTATTTTATTTTCTTTTTAGTATTTGTCGTTATAGCGGCAACAGAAATACATCATCTGTGGAAATTTCAGCTGGCTAGCTATCATGGTTCATGAGATACAGCCCGGTGACAGACAGACAGACAGACAGACGGACATCGAAGTTTTAGTAATAGGGTCCCGTTTTTCCCTTTGGGTACGGAACCTTAAAAAACAAACAAACTCAGGACGTCTTAAGTTATTAAAAATATAATACGACGGCTAGACCTTCGTTATTTTATAAAAGCTGAAAGTTTCTCTGTGTATGAACTCTATATTCGTGGGTCGTTTTTACCTGTGTTGTAGACGTACACAGATAAACTTTCAGTCTTTATAAAATAACGAAGGCTGGCCGTCGTGGGCTTTTGCTCTAAAAGTACTTGTTGATTCATGTTTATTAAAAGGCAGGCACACTATCTATCTATCTATCCATCAGCCGTAGCACGTCCGCTGCTGGACATAGGCCTCATAGATAATAGATAATAAGGCCGGTTGGAAGCGGCCTGCATCCAGCGCGTTCCTGCGATCTTTATTATATCGTCAGTCCACCTAGTTGGTGGACGTCCTACGCTGCGCTTGCTGGTTCGTGGTCATCATTCGAGAACTTTACGGCCCCATCGGCAATCCGTTCTTCGAACTATGTATTCTGCCCATTGCCACTTTAATTTGCTAATCCGCTGGGCTATGTCGGTAACACACAGTACCAGCATGTACCGGCAGGTACACAGTAGAGAACAATCACGAACTAAGCACCAACACTTCATGTGTGACGGTTTATCTAAGTCTGTCTTGACTAAAGTAGGTACTTACAATGTATATGCCGAATCATACAAGCCGGCGGATGTGAAGTTAGCTACAAGCTGCGCAATCCAGTCCTGGCTGAAGCTCACATAAAGCAGCACGTTGATTGGATATTGCGCAGCTGGCAGCTAACTTCACATACGCTGACTTGTATGATTCGGCATATAGGTGTATTCAAACCCCGAGTAAAAAGGTATCCTCTCCCTCAGACCAAATAAAAAAATAAAGACCGAAAGTCGTGAACAGACAAGTGAGGCCGGTTTTTTATATGTGGTGGACAAACCAAGGAGTAGTTTCGTTGTGTGAATAAGCCCGATTACAGAGGCGCCAGCGTAATTATAACAGCTAAATATCATAGTCTTGTTTCTTTTTCACTTTAGGCATTCGATGGAGAGAACGCTTTTTATGTGGCTATTAAATTTACGCTGGAGCCTCTGTAATCGGGCTTTATGTGCGTGTAATTGTGTCTGTACACGGCGAGGCATAGTTTTGCCGGCCTCACTTGTTTGTTCACAACATTCTGTCTTTATTTTTTATTTGGTCTGAGCTCAGTCCTCTCCTACCTTTGACTATATATCTGGTTAACATCAGGCAGGATGTGGTAAGACGTCATTTGTGGTTAAATCTATCCTATACAAAAAAGTACTGTAGGTACACCTAAGATACTATCTCGTGTGACGATGATAGCCCGGCACTCAGTCAATCATACCTCGAAAAAATTCAAGTCACTCTGAAAGTGTGCTGCGTAGGTACTTACGACAATGATTGGGCATGTACCGCCGCTTTTACTCGCGGCGAGTCAACGAGAAAATATATATGTTGATAAGAATTATACAATGCCATAGATAAAAATATTGTATAATTATACAAGGATACGTAACTGAGGTGTGGTTTATTCAAAAGAGCTGAGATAGAGCGTAGGTGTGGCATACTGTCCCCTATTCTGATACACTTATTATAATAGGTATTAGAGAGAAAGGAATGATTATATCAGTGCAAAAAAAAAAAAAAATTGTAACCTGTTATGATTCCGTGAAAAGAAAAAAACCCTTAAAAAACACTCGCTCACATAGCTGCGTGAGGGTTGGGTTTCGCGTGGCTTGTAGCTTACTTCACAGCCCACAAGAACTTTTATTCGGCCTATACCTATTTGTCTAATTATTTTTCACAGTTATCTTGTACTTTGAGTTAGACCACGTCTCCACCAAAGCGGACAAGTAAGTGAGTGAGTGAAGTGGTGCTTTATATTTTGGTAGAGTCTGAAACTTAAAGTTGTGTGAAAATTCATCCAATGTTAAGTACTTTTCAGTCTTATTAAGAAGTTTCAGAGACTTATTCCTTATTCTAAGAATTGCATTTTTAGGGTTCCGTACCCAAAGGGTAAAAAGGGGACCCTATTACTAAGACTTCGATGTCCGTCTGTCTGTCTGTCTGTCACCGGGCTGTATCTCATGAACCGTGATAGCTAGGCAGCTGACATTTTCACAGATGATGTATTTCTGTTGCCGCTATAACAACAAATACTAAAAACAGAATAAAATAAATATTTAAGGGGGGCCTCCTATACAACAAACGTGATTTTTAGGAGATTTTTGCTCGCTATTGATAACGGCAAGAGGAATGGGGCTTCCATACGGTACGGAACCCTTCGTGCGCGAGTCCGACTCGCACTTGGCCGATTTTATTTATTGTTTGGTATTTCATTGAAATTGTGAAGTGACTATACAAAACAATGTTGCATGAAAAATTGATGAATCGAAAAGGCTATTGTCTCAGCCGCTACACTGTTGTCATCAAAAATAATGTCGATGGAGATAATTGTCGTCTTGTCCCATGTAAATGTAAGATAATGAGTAACCACTGCACTATAAGTATGTAATTGACCGAGTAAACAAAGTGAAAAACGTCTCTTGGTTGCCTGGAAGAAATCGCTTAAAGCGATAAGGCCGCCAATTAGATACCTATTGTTTTGTTTTTGTCCTTATAATCTGTTTTTTATGTAATGTGGTTGTCTAATAAAGTGTTGTTGTTTGTTTGTTTGTTTGTCTCCGTTTTAACTCAACAGTTTAGCTTTCCTCTGTCTGGATTTTGTTTTCCTCTACGAGTCGCATTTTCCAACTAATCTCGAAAGAATTTGGTAAACAGGTTTTATAATTTTACTAATGGTTTATTGGCATTGGAAATGTTTGATTAGGGGATATTTCCCTCAAAAAGGGTGGGGGGAGCGGGATTGCTGTCGGGCTATTTATCAACCGAATTTGATAAAATTTGGCAAAGACTTTTAGTATCTAAATCCTATCCTAGCAAGATTTGCGATTATATAGGTACCTAAGGATATCTACTTACTAGTTACCACTAGTAAGTAGATAGTAAAATTCTATTGTACGTTCTTCGTGAATACGACTGTTGATATACATTTCTAGATAATAAGACCGACTTTGTAAGCACAGCACACAGTTGAACAATAAAGTTTATTTCTATTTGAGTATGATTAATTTGTATAAATAGTGTGAAGAGCGAGCCGCAAGGTCTATTATTCGGAGAACTACTAGTAACATTAGTATTTAATAACTCAGTTTCCATCTTCCATCTTGCTTTTACCGCATCCTTCAAACAATTTACATGACGTGCTCTCAATGAGAGCTTCCAGCACCGCTATGTTATTTCGCGGTCATGCGAATTGCAATACCGAGCTGACAAGATCCTAACTTACGATCGGAATCGTATTTGTTCACGGTGAATTCCCAAGAAAATTGTCAGCAATGAAACCTTATATTTTAGCTTGAAACCAAATACGCTATGTAGAATTTATGTATCGTTATAATTGTATATTTAATTTTGGTAGTTTATTGAATCAGGCGTTACTTTGCGGAAGTTCATCTTCAAATTCTTGTTTTGAATAAATATTTAGTGTATTTCCGCTCTGTCGTAGTCATATAAGTTAAGGGTACTATTCAAAATCCAAATTAAATCACAAACAAAATTAGTAATTGATCATCAAACTGTATAATGGTTCGACTATGGTTAGGCTAAGGTTAGGTCAGGCTAGAAAAGTTAGGCTTAGGTATGTTTTCCCCCCCGAGTGGGTTCCCGCCTTGTCGTGGCGGGGGGGCTTAGTAGCCAGGTCTCGCCAGCCTGGTGAACCAAGAGGAACCCGAGGTGGGGCCGGCCTCTCCGGGTCTTGGGCCTCGACAAGCCCGTGCGGAGGCTGGCCAGTAGGTCGCAAGTCGACTGAGGTGGACTGCGGTGTCGCGCTCGTCGCGATGCCGCGGCCGAGCCCATCGAGGCGGGGGCGGCGACGGGATGGACGGGCGGCGAGTGTGCCGCTGTCTATCCGTCCTGCCAGCGGCCCTAACGGGTGCCGCCAACGTGTTGGCGGAGGCGGTGGGGCTGCAGGGGAAGAGGAGTGTCGGTATCGCGACGGCCGTTCTCCCTATCCTCTGCAGCCGTAGTGGCAGGCGCGGGGCCACTTTAATTGACCCGTTGCATCGGGACCAGGGCTGTCGGACACGGGTGCTGTCTGACGCCCAGTGCTGGTTGGTCCCAGGTGGTGGATGACGATGTGTCTGGTGTTCGGCACATCGTCATTCTGGCGGGAGCCGAAGCTCCGTGGTGGGGCCCAAGTTGGGCCAGCGCTGTCGGGTGCCGCGGAGGAGTGCGCAAGCGTGCCCGTAGCCCCGACACCAGGCGCAGTGGTGGAACACCCAGGGGTTTTGGTGGGTACACTGTCCAGTCGGCAGGACTCCCACATAACCACCCGCCTGCCCTCGAGGTGTGGTGGTATCTATAAAAGATTTCCCCTGGTAAAAAAAAAAAAAAAGGCTTAGGTATGTTTACAAAATTTGAATGAACCTGAAATATTTTTTTTTAATTAATCCGTTTAAAATAATAAAAAATAATTAAACTTGTAACAAAAATAGTGATTAGTGATCTGTTTAAAAAATGTAGTAAACCTGAAAATAATATTTAATTAATATGTTAAAATTACAAATATAATTTATTTATAAAAAATGGTATAAAATAATTGAAAAAATACTTAGTCAATAAATAGCACCCCTATTCTTACTGTACTCTATTCGACACGTGTTTCGCCTCTAAACAAGGCATCTTCAGGACGTGTTGACTCTTCGAGCTCACTCGCAAGAAGCTCTTCTTGCGAGCTAAGCCTAACTTTTCTAGCCTGACCTAACCTTAGCCTAACCATAGTCGAACCATTATACAGTTTGATGATTAATTACTAATTTTGTTTGTGATTTAATTTGGATTTTGAATAGTACCCTTAACTTATATGACTACGACAGAGCGGAAATACACTAAATATTTATTCAAAACAAGAATATTTAATTTTGGCAGGCACTATGAGGTCGTCAGTCTACCTTGTGGGTAGACGTCCTAGGCTACACTTGCCGGTTCGTATTTCCAATTGAGATAGTTTCCAATCAGTCACCAGTCCTCCGTGCTCAATGCCCTTTTCACTGCAACTTATATTTGCTAAACCGCTAGTAACTTTGGTTCTTTCTCTCTTTTCATTTCTAATTTGATCTTGCAGAGAGATTCCGAGCTTTCCTTACATAAGAGATTCCCTTTCCATAGCACGTCTGTCAATGACATGAAAAGATTTCGATCTCGTGAATGTGTCTGCGTGCAATCTGAACAAAAATTCATTTAAAGATATACGACCGGCCTCCTACGCAAGTTTCGTATTTCATAGAGCCTTAGCCCGTGCTCCTACGTGTCAGTAAAGTTATGTCATCGTTCTCATAACCCTATTAATTAATTTGGTTTATCTTTAGCGGAAGTTCTGTTTTTGCGACACGTGATGAAAGAGTATTTTTGTAAAGTGTTTATTTGCAGTTATTCAGAAAAAATGCCAAGTCGATGAAATTATTAAACTAAAGGGAAAGATAAGCTATACTATTATGTTGACCATAGATGATATTTCATTGTAGGCCCAGATCTTATACCATGCTTCAAAATACGCGGAATAATACTTATAGACAAACAAAATGAACTGCCAATAAAACTTTTTTGCTTTGTAAAACACTCTTTGTCATTAATAACGATCGAAAAATATTTCCTTTTGCTAACTAGGCTTTTATCTAGGTCTTTTCTTTAGAAAGTAATTGTAAAATCATTTTACAAACTAAACAAAGCTAATATTCAGGTACAGTACAAACTCATAGTACAAAAGCAAATTTTACTTTTGCAACGTCTCTTTTATTAGAATAAATTAAATATTCTTAAAGGCTAGGTCTCGTGGCTAGAAATGGGTTAGGAATCACTAAATTTTAAATTACACAGCTCTAAATGGTTCTGTTACCGAATGTAATGAAATATGTATACCAAGTAGAGTAGAGTAGGCCGTTCAAGTATTACGTATTACGTTAGCACTATAGGGGGGCGGGGGGGTTTATCCTTTGCTTATTTTTGATGACATTGTCTAGATGGTGATTACGTCAGCAATAGTTATTTATTTTTTTACACATATGTGTGCTAAAGTCCACTATCCTAAATCTGTTTTCTTATTTCTAGAATTAAATCTACACCTCATGAATCAATAAAAAAAATGCATACCAATGTTTACGTAAGAATGGGGGAGGGGTAAGAGTTCTTTGCTTACTTTTGTTGACAAGGGGGGGGGGGGGATATAATTGTAATAAATCGGCTTACGTAATACTTGAACGGCCCCATACCTTTACAACTAAATTTTAGAATACAAATCAGCGGTAGAATTCACGTAGAAATTTAAAAATGCCTACCTCCTTAGAAGTATAATATTTACATGGAGATATCACACTAATGTAAGAAATCCGAAATCCGTCCATCGCTGTTTGTTCCTTCTTCAAATTGTGACAGATCAACGAATTTGAAAAAATCTGACCGAAAGTAGAGGATCGATCATAAATAAACAGGCAGTTTATTAAAATCCTAAAAAAGAAAATGAAGTATATCCCTATATTTTATGAAACAAAAGCCACTATTATGTGAGTTTGTCTTTATATCCGCGTAGATCGGACTGTAACCCAGTTTTAATAACTATGACTCATTTATTACACGTAGCCGGGCAAAGCCGGGACAGGTAGCTAGTTATACATATAAAGGGTTACTGGTAATCAATTAGCATCCGTTTACGGGGTTATTCTGTACATCAAAACTAACAACTCTTGTTCAACAACTTTTATCAAATATCAAAAAATGCTGTTCCATAGAAAAATATCGTTCACCCTCGACGAAATGTATGGAACAGCTGTTTTTTTTAATTTTGGCAAAAGTTGCAGAACAAAAGTTGTTTGTTTTGATTTACAGAATAAGCCACTAAAAGGATGCTAATTGATTACCAGTAACACTGTTTAAGTAAAGCTATTCGTTATATTATTCACTAGCGACTCGCCTCAGCTCCATACAATCATACCAAGGAGCATGATAAATCATACTATCTTTTACAAAAAACCGCATCAAAATCCGGCGTAGTTTTAAAGATAATAAGCATACATAGGGACATACAGAGCGAGAAGCAACTTTGTTTTATACTATGTAGTGATTATCATTCAAAGTACTTTAAGTTTATTTTTAACTTCTCTGTAAATTATTTTGTATTTGTATATTTACAATTGCCTGAGAAATATAACGCTCTCTCATTGAGCAATCGGTTCTGTATTATGCTATTTAAACATAACAAAAGAGCAAAAAAAATTAATTAGGAGCAGTGGAACTGTCCCAATTAATTTAATAATTGCAATTACTACTATTGTTTTCGTCTTTAACTTTAAACCAAGCATTGGCAACATTTTCTTGCTATTATCATCATCATTTCAGCCATGGCACATCCACTGCTGAACATAGTCTGTCTTTCAATCTCGAAAATCAAGAACTGTCTTTCAATAAGACTGGATGGCGGTTTTCACTCAGCGCGATCCTACGGTACAGTCATAATAAAGTCGTCTACCTCGTGAGAGGACATCCTACACTGTGTTTACGGTACGTAGTTTTCATTCGAGAACTTTTCAGCTGTACACTTCGAGCAAAAATCTGCAGAGCCACAGTCCCTAAGTGAAAAGTAAAAAATGTCCGAGCGCCGTCATACATAAGGACTGAGATATTTACATTAAATAATTTACAATGACCCGTTTTCTCGAACCTCGACGTTATATCACCTAATTAAATTAGTGCTTGTGACCGAGCACTTTGGCATCGCGCGGCGGTGTAGTCGGCTTGCAATCGCCTTACGACTTACTAAAAAGCCTGCCCACTACGTAGTTTGGGCAGAGTTTTGGCTCGGACACTTTTTTTTGCACGGTTGTGACTCTATGGATATTTGCTCGAAGGCTGTACATAATCAGTCTTGCGTGCTATGGCTATGCCCACTGCCATTCCAACGCGCTGGTTTATATCGGTAACATTAGTTCGTATGCGGATCTCCTCATTTCTGATTTGATTTCCTTGGTAACTCTACACAAAAGGAAAATAATAAGTTATTATTTTATTTGTCAGCGAGAGTTCATTATTCGTAATGGCGTTGTTAAGTAAGGCATACATGAAAGTGTGTCTTGTAAGTTTAAACTAGGGCGTGATTCACAGACATGCGTTACTGTTAAG